>CM053414.1:43950591-44005970 GCA_028644305.1 Xerus rutilus
TTAAATTAAGTAAGCTCATATTAGTCACATGGTGGCTGACCTCTGAGGGCAGCAGCTCCATCTGGGAGTAGGGAAGTTTCTGTAACACAGAGAATTATTAAGGTAAGTATCTCAGGAATTTACAATTGATAGGGTGATACAGAGAGGCAGAAGGCAAACAATGACTTATAGAGCTTAGCATCCTAGATAAGGGGGAAACTCAGGTTTTAGCATGAGGGTGTGGTTTAGATTTTAAGAAGCATAATTACCCAATCAAAGCCAAACATAGTCCAAGCAAGTAAAACAAAATAAACCTTTATGACCTCTTTTCTAATTGGTTTTCAATCCTAAGATAGAATTAGGCTGGGTTAGAGAAGTACATTCATTTACCATTTATGAAAACATTAAAATGTTACCCTATGGAATTTAAAGGAATTAAAAGTATTTGGTATTGGATTTAACAGTTAACATTTTATCTAATAAACACATTTGAGTACTCAATATCAGATGTGATTTGTTTATTTTCATTAAAAAACCAAGACATTAGACAAGCATATTTAACAGTAACATTTTTCCCTTGAAGAAATTTTTGACAATGAGATATATACATATTAGACATTTTTTTTTTTAAATTTTAACATGTTCTTAGTTCTTTGACCACGTGGAAAGATTTGTGAGTTGAGTAATTTTAAAGACGTCTTTATTTTTGGTTACCCAATTCAAATTGAACCTTCTAAATCATGTGAATTAAAGGTATTTGGATTCATCTTTTAATTTTAGTTTTAATTTATGAGCGCTCATTATCTGTGCCAATTTTGATACCACGTACATGGTACATACACACACACATACACACAATAATAGAGCATGCAAAAGGCCCTTTGAATTAAAGGTATATCTAGTCTTAGAGTGTAAAAAAAACTTTTATAGTTGGATAAAATATATCTGATCAGAAATTTTAATTTTAGCACACAGAGTCAAAATCAGGAACTTAAAATATATATATATAATTTAAAATCCTAGAATCCTGGAAAAAATGATATAGATGTTAATTATTTTAATAAAGCAACAGGAGAAAAAAGGAGAGGGAGAGAGGAGGGAAGGAGAAAGAGAAACGTCAAGTTAATTTGAACTTAAGTCCCTTTTGTTTTGTGCATTAATAATACCTATCTGGCAACAGAATTAAGAAATCAACCCGTTTTTTGCAGTGTGTGTCCTGCTTTTTGAGTCAATTCTCAATTGTCCCCAATTCGGGGGAGCAGCCAAAGGCAAATATAGCAGTTGGAGCTTCGGCTTTGGGGTGGTGGGAGAAAAGCTTTGTGAGTCTTGGAGGAGGGAGCTTACGTAGGTGTAAAGTAAACTCCTTTCCATTTTTTTTTTTTGAGCTAAGTAAACCTGGGGGAGGGGAAAGGGCGGCGGCTGCATGGAGCTGCCCGTGCAGGTGCAGCAGGTCGCAAAGGTGCGCTGGTGGTCACCGTGAGCTGCGGTGAGCGCAGCTTCGCTGGGATCCTGCTGGCGAAAAAGTGAGCAGGTGGGGCGGCCGGGGGCAACCGAGTCCCCGGGGACCCTCCGCTGCCGAGCGGGGCCGGTGGGGCAGGGCCACCGTGTGGCAGGCAGCTCACAAACTTCTAGCTGCCCGATGGACCAGCGGGGAGGCAGTGAGAGATGGAGGGAGGTGCAGGCAGGCTCTGCAGCAGCGAGAAGAGCGAGCCCGGTCTCGAGCAGCAGGGCCCCCGTTGGCGCGGCCGCATGAGGAAGGAGATAGAGGAGTAAATGGGAAGGGATTTTTGTTAGCGAGAACTTGAGAAGACGGAACAGATGGGAAAGGGAGGGGCGAGAGTGCGCTTCCAACAAAGCCTCGGTGAAAGGAATTTCTGTCCGTTTCCCCACCCGGTGACAAAAATTAGCCAACTCAGTGAAGATTTGAAAATCAAAAGTCCCTTGTGACTTCTTGGCGGCCCGGGAAGTGGGCAGGGGCATAAGTCAGTGTCCCAAAGAATGCTCGCGCCCACGGGAGAACGGGGCCAGGCGGAAGACTGAAGCATCCTTTGAAACTCCCGGGGCCTGGACGGCAGCGGCGATTGGCTCACAACAGAGACTGGGAACGACTTCCCAATCTCCACGGCCTCCAGCGGACAGAGCGCCCAAGTGCACGTGCGACTTACAGGATGGGCCTCTGGAGTGAACGATGGGGGTGGGGCAAGCCGAGAAGCCAGAGGAAGGGGGGGCCTACCTCATTCTTCTCGGTCCGGGGGAGGAAGACAGGGAGCGGCTCAGGAGTTCTCTCGGTCCGAAGGGCCTGTGTTAACCCCGGTAAGAGGTGGTTCAAAGCCCTCCCGGGTTTCGGCACCATTATGTAAAGATTCCACGACCAGGAGAAGATGAATTAAGCCACTCGGCAAGGCTTTATTGGAATGCGCGCCCTCGGACCAAATTCCCCGTCCATGGGAGCGTGTCGGGAGAAATGGCGCTGGATTGTCTGTGCACAGAGAATTTCAAGAAAACCTGTTCAGGAAGGGGAGGGCTTGGAGACAGGAAGAGAAGGCCAGAGTTCTTCCTGGATAGGTCAGGAAAACTCGCTGACTGACAGGAGGCGTGTCCACCAGTGATGTCACATCTGGCTTGCAGCTCCGCTTCACAGCTGCTGACCGGTTCCCTTAATTGGGTATCTTAGACCCTGACCAGACCTAATGGAAAGTATTTTCATCCAATGGTGGTGGAATAATTGAGTATCCATATGGAGGAAAAGTGAATCTCCACCTCTCCATCACACCATGCCAGACATTAATTTAAATGAATCATAGGCCTCAATATAAAAGCTGAAAATATAAATGTTCTGGAGAAAACTTAGGTGAGTAGCTTCGTGATGTGGGAGTGAGCAGAATTTTCTCTTTTTTAGCATATCATCAAATGATTTAATGTTATTCATTTAAACCTCACTGAAACCCTAGGGATGAAGTGGGGGTATATGTAATAGTGGAGCAACATAGAACCAGGTTGAGGACAGGAGTATCCAGCAGGTTGCTTCTTTCCCCCTGTGAACCTCTCAGGATGTGAAGTTAAGACACCATTAAGGATTCACAACTGGCTATTGACTAACCTTTATTTATTTATTTATTGGTACTGGGGATTGAACCCAGGGGTTCTTAACCACTGAGCCACATCCCCAGCCATTTTTATATTTTAATTAGAGACAGGGTCTCACTAAGTTGTGTAGGGCCTTACTAAGTTGCTGAGGCTGGCTTTGAACTTGTGATCCTGCTGCCTCAGCCTCCGAGCCACTGAGATTACAGGTGTGTGCCACCACACCTGGCAGTTACCAACTAATTCTAAACCTAGGATACAAAATGATAACTGTGTATTGAGAAAGTTGCTCTAGAACTAACACATGAAGTGAAGAGTTCTCAGCCAGGACATGGAAAGCAACCACCATTTATGAAAAACTGGACAATCTTGTTTCGTCAAAATTTAAGACTGCAGCTGGGGCGCAGTGGCGCACACCTGTAATCCCAGCACTTTGGGAGGCGAGGTGCTAAGCAACTCAGTGAGACCCTGTCTCTACATAAAACACAAAACAGGGCTGGGGATGTGGCTCAGTGGTCGAGTGCCCCTGAGTTCAATCCCTGGTACCAAAAAAAAAAAAAAAAAAAGAGAAAGAAAGAAAAGAAAAGAAAGAGCCAGAAAAAAGAGGCACATCTCATGGGTCTTCCAATCCTGATAAGAGCTGGAACTAAACGACTAAAAAAGGACCCCGATTCTTTATTGAAGGGAGAGTACGCCAAAAGCAGGGATAAGGTTTCAGCGGGAGGAGTCTTGGTTTAGTGCTTGCTTCTTGGTGGGTCAGGGGTCTTGCAGCAAACTGGTTGATTGGCATTTTGGCAAGCCCCACCCATCTCCAGGAGGCTTGTGGCTCCAGCAGGTCATTCCCATCTCCGGGGCTGAGCTGGAACTTGAGCGGTGAGCAGAGCAGGGTGCCAACGTGAAGTAGCCATTCTCAAACCAGGGGGTTCCGCCTGGGAGCTCCTACCATTGGGCTTCCCTGCCTGATGGCTTCAACATTGCTCAGTTCACGTCCGGGTCATGGACAGCTTCCAGCAGGGAGAAAGGGCCCCTAAGTGCCCTGGTCAGCACCCCTTTCTGGGCCATATCTTGTTTCATTGCCTTAACTACCACAGTAATGGAAAGGATCCGTGTCTGGCAGAATACAATCAATGATTTCCCTGGGGAGACTGCCCAGTTTTGTATCCACTTGTAAATTTATTTCAGCATTCCTGATGGCCTAGAAGCATGTGCTCTTTGAAATGTCCTTTGAAGCTGGACAAAGTGGCACTCAGATATAATCCCAGCTGCTCCATAGGAGGCTGAGGAAGAGAGGATCCCTAGTTCCAGGGCAGCTTGTACAACTTAGCTGGACCCAAAATAAAAAATTAAAAGGCTGGGGATGTAGCTCAGTGGTAAAGCACCCCTGGGTTCAATCCCCAGTGCCAAAAAAAAGCAGCCTGAAATGTTCTTGGAATCATGGTAACATTTTCCTGATTCCCTCACTCATCAGTGAGGTACATAAAATGTTTGACACATGTTCGTATCGGTGTGAAAATCTTTAAAATATTATCCTTTAGCATCTGCTTCAGCTTTCAGACTGTGGCCTCACCCAACCCAGGCCCCAGCGGAACACAGAATCAGGACACGCTTGGGCAAGGAGAGAGCAGAAGCTCAGATGAGCTAAGCTAGAGGGAACATTCTAAAGTCTTTTATTTTTCCTGTGGTGCTGGGGGTGGAATCCAGAGCCTCATGAGTGACAGGCAAGTGCTCTAACCCTGAGCTCCAGTGGCAAAAGAGGAATTCTAAAGTCTTTCCCCACTCTGGAACTGCCCTCATGAAGGGGGGCGGTGTGGAACCTGTGAGGTAGAGATGATGTAATAAGGGTTTCCAGCTCAACACCCTCAGAAACCCAGGTGTGGAAATGACAGTAACAAGTGGGTGGGGCTGGGGTTGTGGCTCAGTGGTAGAGCACTTGCCTACCATGTGTGAGGCGCTGAGTTCGCTTCTCAGCACCACATGTAAATAAATGAATAAAATAAAGATCCATCAACATATAAAAATATTTTTTAAAAAAACAAGTAGGAGACCAAGCTCTCAGTGTGAGCCCAAATAATGTGCTAGTTAGCAGTTTGTACGGGTCAAAGCAAAACTTGCACCTGACTTATGTTAATCAGGTAAGGAAGGCTTGGTTCAAGAGTATTACAAGAGGAAGAGACCAGAATGGGGGCTGACCTTGACTCTCTTGAAACAAGGGGCAGCAGGGTTTTTAAGGTCATCTGCCTTTGCTAATTGGCTTTGCCCAAAGTAAAAGGGAACTCTTTTTTTTTTTCCTTTTTTTTTTTTCAGTACTAAGGATTAAGCCTAGAATCTCACACATGCTCGGCAAGCACTCTACCACTGAGCTACATCTGCAGCCCTTCTTACTCTGTTTTGAGACAGGGTCTTGCTAAGTTGCCCAGGCTGGCCTCAAACTTGTGATCCTCTTGCCTCAGCCTCCTGAGTAGTTGGGATTACAGGCATGCACCATCACACCCTCTGAAAAGAGTTTTCTTGTGTCTACTAAAGAGTTTTCTTAGACCTACTAAAGACACCTACCAAAGACAGGCTCTTGCACCACTTTGGAAAGTGGTAGATAGGAGCGCTCTCTCCTGTGAAACGAACATTTCAGAGATAGTACCCAGGTCTTTGAGAAAAGCATGTCCTTGGATATAAACTAGCAAGAGCTTGAGATTCATATACATCTCAAACATGCAGAGAAAGAAATTGACAATACCTTATTTAAAGTAAATGCCCTGGGGCTGGGTTTGTGGCTCAGTGGCAGAGCACTTGCCTGGCACATGTGAGGACGGGTTCCATCGTCAGCACCACATAAAAATAAAGAAATAAAATAAAGGTATTGTGTTCATCCACAACTTAAAAATATTAGAAAAAATAAAAATAAAGTAAATGCTCTGAGAAAGGGAAGTGAGGGTCCTCTGTGGTTAGGCCATCTGGACTCTAAGACTTGGTCTCAGAGGGAGGTCAAGGGCCCACAGGCAGGAAGAAGTTTTTCTAAAGTTGAGTAAAAAATAAAACAAAGTTTAGTCAAGCTGTGTGTCGGTGTGGGTGTTAAGGATAAGGCTTTATATTCTATCATGCTAGTCTGCCTGGGTTCAAATTCAGACACTGCTTATTAAGTGGGTGGCCTGAGACAAGGTTTCTCAACCTCTCTGGACCTGATTCCCTCATTTTGTAACATGCAGGTGATTAATACTTAAAAAATTTGGGCTGGGGTTGTGGCTCAGTGATGGAGTGCTTGCCTAGCATGTGTGAGGCCCTGGGTTTGATTCTCAGCACCACATATAAATAAATAAATAATAAATAAAGATCCATTGACAACTAAAAAAAAATTTTTTTTAAATTTTTTAAAAAATAGTTGTTATAGTTACAGGAATTTAGCAATTAAAGAAAATCTTGCCAGATGTCAGGCTGTTGTAGGAGTATTAACAATCATCATATCATTTAATTTTCCACATAAATCCTCAGATGGAATGGGGGAAGCTGAGGCTCAGGTAGTAAAGTAATGAACCCACATCAAGTGACATATTTAAGTACTGGTACTGCTTTAAGTACTATGTTGGATAAATATGTTTAATCTGTACAAACGCCATATGAGGTAAATATTTTTTTTAGTTATAGATGGACACAATACCTTTATTTTATTTATTCATAAATATTTATTTTATAAATAAAAATATTTATTTATGTGGTGCTAAGGATCGAACCCCAGTGCCTCATATGTGCTAGGCAAGCGCTCTACCACTGAGCCACAACCCCAGCCCCCATAGTAACTCTTACTGATGTTACCATTTGTTAATATAATGTATATGTTATAGTACAGGTGTTAAAATAATGACCACTCAAGCTCTTATTCTTTTACTATAATCATTATTTACTATTGTTCTGTCTATGATTAACAGTAATATTAGTAATACTAGTATTATCTCACTATTCCCACATCTGGTCTCCCCCACATCAAGCAGTCCAAACACCTAGCAGGACCTCTTTTTCCCCCTCTAGGGTCAAGCTTCATCTTATTGGGAGGAGATGGAGGTTGGACTCAGGTCCCAAGTCCCCAACGTGAATCAAAAATGGGTAGCAGCACCCGTGGCTGCTTTGGACCAAGTGGGTCCAGATGGGTGAGCCCACTGAATGATTCCTCATAAACAAGGTGGATGGCAAGGAGCCATCACCAACCCCATACTTGAAGTGCTTCTCTGCTCCTAGCTTGCTGGGAGCCCCATTCACCCCTCCATACTGCTTAATGGTTCCCACCGACCTCCTCCTCACCAGTAGGATCACCTAAGAGCTGGCTCGACCCCATGAGATAAAAGAAATTTTAACCACAACCCCCCCCAACCCAGGACCGTAGCTCTAGATCTCAGCTTCTCTCCCTGCAAAAGGTCTTGGTATGCCTACCCTAGCTCAGCTTCAAGGTTATTGTGAAAAAGAAATAAGATGGAGGTGCTGGGTTGTGGCTCAGGGGTACAGCGCTTGCCTAGCATGTGTGAGGCACTGGGTTTGATTCTCAGCACCGCATATAAATAAATAAAATAAAGGAGCATCAACAACTAATAAAAAATATTTTCAAAAAATGAAGATGGAAATGACTACTTTAAAGCACTGTACAAAGTATTAAATCTTTATTTGAAGCCCTTTCTGTGCCCAAAACTAGCCACACAGAGGCGCAGGCATGGTCCCTGCCCTGGAGGAGCTCACAGTCTAGTGTGGAAGGCTGAGGGCAGGATTCCCACAAAGATGCAGGAGCCTGCGACAGTGCTCAGAGGCAGAAGCCACTGACCCCTGGTGCCTATAATGCAGCTGGGCCATGGGAAAATGGACAAGAAGTTTGTCATCCACGCCACCAACCCTCCCTGGGACAGCAGACTTCTCTCACTCTGTCCTAGGCACCAGGAGGGGGATGCAGTTGCTGCTTCAAAAAGCCAGAACACCTGGGCAGCTCATATAGTTAAATAGTTACTATTTCTGGAAAGCCGCAAACCAGTGCAGCTGAAGCTGGAGGAACCTGGGACATCTAAAGAACCCAGGCTGGGCCAGCCCAGTCCAGAGGTGGGAAGAGTTGATACCAGGGGCCAGGAAAGCCAGCTGAAAGGGAAGGTTCCAGGTAGAAAAGCTTATACTAGCACCCCAGCAGTCACAGCCAACAGAAGAGCTGCCAGCCAAGCCCCCAAAGTTGTAGTGCCTTTGTTAGAGGTGTGCTGGTCTCCACTTTTGGAGGGATACTGTCCCATATTTCTGCGGTCCTGGTGGCCAGCGGCACCTCCAGCCAATCTTGACTCCTCTTCCAGGGAGACCTCGGGTTGTACTTCCTGGGGAGGAGTCTGGCTGGTTGGGGCTGGGGTGGGTTTGGTGGTAGAGGTGGGGGTAGTTGGGGCTGGGGTGGAAGTGGGGACAGAGGTGGTTGGGACCCGAGTGTTTGGAGCCGGAGTGGCTGGAGGGGGCAGCAGGACAAGGGGTGGGATTCGAGGAGCGAAGTAGGTCTTGTTGCGGAGGTCAGAGTTGCAGCGGGAACCCTCGCAGCAGGAACCGCTGAGTGTGAACCCTGGGCCTGTTACCCCATCCCGGGTACAAGACTCATCCTGGACACAGCCCCGTACAGGCAAGGACACAGTCACGTTAGCTGTAGGAGGGAGACACAGAGAGTCAGAGGTTGGAGGGAGAGAGGTTGGCACAGTCAGAATAAAACTTAAGGGCATCTGGAGCAAGACAAGAGCAGAGAACCCAAAATGGAACAGAAAAGGCTCTGTACCCATAAATCCAAAAATTTCAATGCTGGTGCCTCCCTGCCAAACACTGTCCCGTTGTCTTTGGCACATGGTGGGCCACATTCCTACACTGTGCTTTGAGAGAAAGAGTGTGCAGCCTGAACTACAGTATGCTTTGAAATAAAGGCTCGGACTGGGGGATTCAACATCTTTCCTATGACCCAAGATCAGAACAAACTTCCGTTATGCCCCTCTCACCACTCACCCAGCTCCATCCCACTAAAATTTAATCTCATAATCAGAACTACATCTCCCATAGAACACCCAATGCAAGATGGAGTTGAAGAATTTCATCTCCCACGGTTCCCCGAGGTGGGGGGCTAGGGGCTGAATCACATATCTCCTAAAACTCTGGACAGGTGAGGATCCCTGAGTTTTAAGGACATGGAACTAGATTCCCCGCAGTACCTGGCAGAAGCTTAGAGGCTTAAATATATTTTCTATAACATGTTCTCATATTTCATACTTGGAAGCCTTCTATGGAAACGTATCCTCTCCCTTCGCCAAAAAAATATTTTAGGATAAAAGCATCCCTATCCTTAAGCTACATGGACATGAGACTGCATTTCCCATAATGCTCTAGGACAAGACAAACAGGCACAAGGACAATCCCCAGAAAGCGTTGCAGGTGGGGAAACCTTTCGATAAAGGGCCCGCTACCGCCCAGGATGCCCAAGGCAGGCTACACAACTGTTAACAACAGCAGGCTCGTTCACCTGCGGTCAAGGTGACTTTGCCGTCGAAGCAGCCCTTGTAGACGCGGTCGCTGGCGTTGTAGCAGCTCACCACCGGTGGCGCTGTACCCTGGCACTTCTCGTGGCTCAGCCCCACGCAGCTGTAGCACTCGAAGCCGTTTGGTTCATAAGCACTCTCATTGCCTGCCAGGAAAACCCAGCGAAAAGAAAGGATGGAGACGGCTTGGGAACCCCTGCTCGGTCCCCCAGGCCGTAGCCTGATCCACCTGTGACAGCCCAGCCACCAGGCTCATAGCTCAGCCCCTGGCATCAACCACACTATGCCTACCGTGATGAAGCCCCGCCTGCTGCCCCCTGAAGCTTGATCCCACCCCAGCCCAGAATGAAGTACCCCCGCACCGCCTTGTTTAGTGAACGCCCCAGCCCCCCAGACCGATGTGACTCCGCCCCTGGGTCTCGGCCCTGCCCCCACGGACCTGCGGGGTTGAGTCCCCGCGAGGTGAGGTTGAGCTTGGCGTTGCAGCGGTCCTGAGCGCACTGTTGCAGCTGGATGAAAGCCAGGAGCCCGTGAAGGTCCAGTCCGCGGTCATTCTTGCCCGGGAGTCCGGAACCGCAGCCCCGCACGGCCACGGAGAATTGCCCGTGGACTGCGAAGAGGGAGGGGCGGGGTCAGAGAGGCGGGGCCTCGGAGGGGCGGGGCCTCGAAAAGAACCCGGGAAGATAGACCAGCCGGGATCCGCCCGCCAGGACGTACCAAGAGCAGATCGAAGCGCAGAGCTTGACCAGCGGAAGGAGGGGCAGGGTGGGGGGGTCGGAGCTTCAAAGAGCAGAGTCCAAGAGGACCCACTGGATGACAGAAAAGGACATAATCGAGGAGGGAGGACCAAAAGTGAAGCTAGGAAGGACCCCGCACGGCCACGGAGGGGCGGAGCCGCAGAAAGCAATAGCGGAAGGAACCCAGAGACTGACAGAGAAAAAGAATGCGTAGGATCAGAAAGGGGAGGGCCCCCTGGGGGCGTGGCGGCGGAGGGAGGGACTACGAAGAACTGAGCCTGGGAACCCAGGGGCTTCCCCAGAGGCTGGGGCAGAGGGGCGCATCCTCGGACTGGGAACCGGGATCTCTATGACCGAGAGCCCCATTGGACTAGTGGAAGCTGGGTTGGGGTGGGGGAAATTTCCCGCAGGAACTGAAATGAGTAGAGAGGTCTGAATGGTGGAGAGGAAAGGGTGGATAGGATAGTCCCCTGTTCCCAGTTCGCAACTCTCAGCTCCCGACCCTGGTAAGCCCCCGGAAGAGGGGTGGGGCTGCGTGAAAGGATTGTGGCCTGAATCCGATGTCTGTAAGGAGGCGGGGCTGCACAACCCGATGGGGCGCGTGGAGCACGCGGTGGCACTCACTGGTCTCCACCGCCCCCACGGCCTCTGTGCACACATCCGCGCCCGGCGCGCACTTCACGGTCTTCATCTTCTGCGGAGAGCATCCGTCGTCTGCTTTCTGCACGCAGCTGTAGCACTCCAAGGCCTGCGCTCCTGGGGGTGCGGGACCGAGCAGAACTGAGCGATGCTAGCTAACGCCTCCTCCCACAAAGGAAAAAACAGTACATCCCACGCTCTGTCCCGGAGATGAGACAATCCTACTTCACAGACTTTTCCAGGGCAGCAGTAGAGGCAACCTTCCCACAAATTTGGGGGCACGGGGTACTGTGGACCCTTTCCCTTTTCACGCCCATATGCCTACGTGGGAGCATCCTTCCCACAGCTCCGAATGTCCAAGGTGGGGAATTCCTGCCGTGAGGCCCCTCGTCCCGGCATAGGGGGGACAACTTCCCGCAGTTCTCTGCTCCAGGTGGAAGAACTTTTCCCGCAGCTGACTGCTCATTGAAGGATGCCTTCCCACAGTCCCGTCTAGACAAGGCCGGGACCATGCCCACAGGCCCCCTTTGATGAAGATGACAGCTGTGCCCACAGCCCCTCTTCCCCGGACAAGGAAACCCTTTCCACAGTCTAACTTACTGGAGAACTTTCCCCACAGCCTCTCTGATCTGGTGGGAGATCCTCCCCAGAGCCCTCTCTGTAGGGGGTGAGGCCCTTCTCCCCAGAAATCTTCACTCCACCTCCTCAGATCCTCCAGCCGCAGACCCACCTTCGCGAAGCAGTAGCTGCAGCAAGAACAGCCAGGCTGGGCTCCAGATCACTGCCTGGGCATCTGCTTTCCTGGCGAGGCCCATGGCTCGGTCCTGCTCTCTCGGCGTCCCCCTGGGTGTGCCGCCTCCCAGCCCGGGCCCTCTTACCTGAGCCCAGGATGAGTAACCTACCCCGGGGCAACCCTGGCCTTGCCCAACCGGGCCAACTCAGCGTCCGCTGCGGGGCGGGGGCCCCTAGGTGCGTCACCCATAGGGAGAGCGGCCCCTGCCCTGTGCATATGCCAAGAAAGGAAAGGGCGGGAGTCCAGGTTCCCTGACAGCCGCTGGGAGAAAGTCTGTGTGTGGGGGGCGAGAGTGCGCAAGGAAGAAGAAAGCAGGGGCTACTCAACATTCAGCATTCAGTAACTACCTAACCAGCATGTACAGTGTGCCCCACTCTGGTGTGGGTGGTGCTAGAGAATAAGACAGAGCCCCTATCTTCCCAAAGCTCCCAGTCTGATGGGGGAGACAGATGTTAATCAAATAATCATGCAAATTGTTATTCATAATGGAGGAAGAGTGTGGGGAACTATCAGGAAGGACGGAGTCTAGGAGTGAGACTGGTTTTCTCTGAGGAGGTAGTCTGAGATGTGACCTCAGACATGAGGGATTTAGCCAGGTGGAACAGGTGTGTGTGTAAAGGTGCATTACAGTTAGCACATGGGAAACCTGAGTGGTGGCAAGCAGCACTAGCCACCATTCAGAGTGGGAAGCTGAGAATCTGCAGCTTGGAGGGTCCAGGGCAGAAGGGTGGAAACTGAGGCAAGGGTAAGCCCAGGCAGGGGTAAGCCCAGGGAAGAGATATGGATTAATTTGAGAAAGGTGAGGAACCTTTGAGAGGGTCTAAATCAACTGGGGGACATGATCAAATTTGCTTTTCAATATGATCCATCCAGGAGATAGTATAAACATCTGTCAAGAAATAAATGGAGGACTGGGGAGGTGGTTCATTGGTAGGGCACTTGCCTGGCACGCCTGAGGCCCTGGGTTCAATCCCCCACACCACCAAAAAAAAAAAAAAAAAAAAAAGGGAATGGCAAATAAAGAGTGGTCCATTCGCCCATTGAGCTTCTACCCAGCAATGGAAAGATCCAATGATTGGTTTACGAAGCAACACAGATAAATCTTTATGACTCATAACTCCATTTCAAATTTGTACAGAATCACGGAGTTGTATACTTATACACTTTGCTGAAGGACTTTTTCTTCAAGAAAAGCCAGGGAAAGGGGCCACTGTGGCCTCTGTGTAAAAAATAAAATAAAAGGAAAGGAAAAGGAGTCTAGAAGGAGCAAGAGAAGACCAGAGGACAAATGAGGGAGCTGGAGCTGGGCGCTTTCCCAGGTCAAAGGAGAAAAGCAGCCCCCGAGAGCTGGGAGTTGGCTTGGCACTCACAGGGAGGTGGAGGGTTCTATTGCACATAAAATTATCTCACAAACACCAACGTCAGCCAACGTCACATTATGAATGTGAAAGATGCAGACAAAATCAAGACCTCTCCAAAACCATGTCTGAACACAGAAACAAATAAGACATTATGCAAGCCACAAAATGACTAAGCATCCTCATATTCTGCCTAATACAAGTGACTGTTTATATTACTATATTAATATAAGCTACAACTTTACCTTTGCTTTGTCTCTCCTGCCCCATAAATTCGATTTATAAAAACACCCAATCATAGCATCACCCTTACTTTGCTCTCCAGTCCAGAGCAAACCCCACTTCCTAGAACTATCTTCAAAATCACCACCTATGAGTCCAAATCTTAAAATGAGTCTTTTCTAATATCCTGCTCCTGGTATACCTCGCAGATCCCCCATGATGTGCATTCTCCCTCACTGCAAGGAGCAGTAAACTGGCTTGTTTCACCAAAGGTGTGTCCTGGTAGAGGACATGACAGAGGCAAGGGGCTGGCAAAAGAAAAGATTCCAATGCCTAAAAATTGAAAAGATCCAAAATATTTTAGTAGGAAGAATGGGTAGGGATTACTGATGGGCCAAAAGAGAGCAAAAAGACAATGGGAGATTTCCCAGAGCATTTTCAGATAGCTCTTGCCACAAACCATGTCACGACAGTAATAACGATAACAACAGCAATCATAGCAGTGACCAAGTATCACGTGTTTACTATGTGCCAGAAACTCTTCTAACCAGGGCATGCGATGTCACATTTAATCACTTTTAAGATAAGTATGGCTTTTTTAAAAAAACTATTTTTTCAGTTGTAGATGGACACAATATCTTTATTTTATTTCTTTTTATGTGGTGCTGAGGATCGAACCCAGTGCCTCACGCATGCACAGCAAGCGCTCTACCACTGAGCCACAATCCCAGCCCCGATAAGCATGGCTTTTTAATGATCATTTACTGAACACCTACTCTGTGCTTAGTACTTTCTGTGAATCCTCTCTGACTACTGTAAATCTTTGCTCTGCAAAGAGAGGAAGGACCAAGCCCCATTTCACAGATGAGGAAACTGAGGTTGAGAAACTGAGGTTGAAAGTGGAGAACTTGGCTTTGACTCCAGGGCTGTGTTCAAAGGTCTCTGCTGCTGCTTGTTAGGGTGAAACCTAAGATAATATTTTGCAATGGCCCTTTAGTTTGAAAGCTGGCCAGATTTGGGTCTGAGTCCCAAATTCTGATTTGCTACGTGACCTTGGGCAAGTGATTCCAATGCCTTGATGTTCAGAGACTTCCTGTATAAACCGAAATAATGACAAAAATATACCTATTGGGCTTTTTCTATGTGCTGGAAACTGTTTCACACTCTCCATGCAACACCAAGAGAAGTTTTAAAGATAGTTTACAAGTGGGGAAATTGAGGCAGAGAGAGGGTCAACAACTTGCCCGGGGTCACACAGCTAGGAAGTAAGAGAGGCACAGTGTTCAGACTCAGGCAGTCTGGCTTGAGAACTAACACTGAGGTCTGTGGACACTCTGGTTACCAACTGTGAAACTGATCATTGCCGGCCTCTGTGTGCCTCGGTGTCCTCATCTGTGAAATGGAGACCTTAACAGTACCTGCCTTGTGGCTGCCGTGGGGATTAATGTCAAATATGTAAAGTGCTTCAAACAGGGCCTAGTTCTAGATGCTACAAAAAAATTAGCTACAAAAACAAAGCCAAGTGCTGTGGCACACGCCTATAATCCCAGTGAATTGGGAAGCTGAGGCAGGAGTTTTGCAAGCTGGAAGGAACTTAGTGAGACCTTGTCCCAACATAAAAAAATAAATAGGGCTGGGGATGTAGCTCAGTGGTAAAATGCCCCTGAGTTCATCCCAGTATCAAAAAAAAATTAACTATCATTAGTGCTATAAATAGATTGTTATTATTATTGGTTACCAACAGCCCCCACTTCTTGAACTGTGTGTACCAGGCAAGGAGCTCATCATTTTAAAGCAACCTCTTCGTGAATTCCTAACTAAATGGGGGAGGGAAGTGCTTATTTCACAAAGGAAGAAACCAAGACCCAGAGAGGTTCAGGTTTATACAGCGAGGGAAGCAGCAGGCTCGGCTCCATCTGGCTGGCTTGCTGTCTGATAGCAAGAAAAATAGCGGCTATGTCCGTTAAGGTATCTATTCTCCAGACCCTGTTAGGTACCCTGGTTACCGACAATGACAAGCAACTTTGTCATGTAGGTGGGGTCACTCGTCATCCTGCTGAAGCTCGGAGAGAGAAAGTCGATGACTTTTTGTGAGGTCATTTAGCACTGGCTCCTGCCTCAGAATCCCAGCCCTACATCTGGTTTGCTGTGACCCTTCACCTCCCTGAAGTGCCAAGGTATCCTTTTTATAAAAAAAGGAAAAGATGCCTTTGTGGTGGAATGAAGCATTGAGCAAAGTATAGTCTAGAATTGAATAGACTGAAATTTTCATCCTGCCTTCTTGCTGTGTGATCTCAAACAATTCAATATCCCTCTCTGAACCTGAGCTCCTTCCTTTGCCGTATGTGTATGCAAACCCTACCTCCTGAGGGATGGAGCAAGGACCCAATGAGTGATGGGCAGAGTGATAATACTATTATTGTGTGCTTGGGACCAGGAGGCCCCAGCAGCGTGGGAGAGTTTCAGGGAGGAACCCTAACAGGCCTAACCAGAAGAACTAGCGTCTTGGGAGGGAGTGGGACCCAGGGTGGGGAGTCTCCTCTTGCTCAGGCCTGCCTAGATTCTGGGCTGCTGACCCACACCTGGCCCAGGACCAGAGACCAGAAGGAGTTTTGAATCCACCACCTCCAGGTACTCCCTCCGCCTGCTCCTCTTCACAGACTACCCTGCAAAGACAGTCTAGAGTCTGGTTCAAGAAGAGGGGTCAAGGTAGAAGTGGCCCCAGCAGCTGGTGGTCACACCAGGGCCTCAGAAACTTGGGGCCATATCCAGGATGGGGTTTGTGACCCCTGAGGCAGGGCAGGCTCTGAGTCTCAGATCCACTCCCTCTGGGACACACATTATGGGACTTATTAGGGAAGGGGTGGGCAGGGCCAGTCAGTTGCTTTTTTGGGAGGGAGGGGATTGAGCCCAGGGGGGCTCTGCCACTGAGCTACACCCCTAGCTCTTTTTTTCTTAGTTTATTTTGAGACAGTCTCAAGTTGCTCAGGCTGGGCCTTGAACTTTCAATCCTCCTGCCTAGGTGTCCCTGGTTGCTGGGATTACAGACATGCACCACCACACCCAGCTCAGCTGCATAATTTTTGCGGTCCACTGCAAAATTAAAATGTGGCATAGGGATACTTGTGGGGCCAGCTTGGACCCTCACAGGGGCTACTTGATTGCTGGGTTCCTCTCCTCACCAGGGGCCCACCACAATGCCCCACCCCAAGATGCCATGAGGTACAAGAACCTACCCCAATCTTGCTAAGGCAAGAGGATCTCAAATTCAGCAATTTAGCAAGGCCCTAAGCAACTCAGTGAGACCTTGTCTCTAATCAAATATAAAATGGGGCTGGGATGTGGCTCAGTAGTTAAGTGCCTCTGGGTGCAATTCCTGGTTAAAAAACAAAAAACAAAACAAAACAAAAAACTCTATTGTCCCACCAAACTTCATTAACAAACACGAATTCAAAGATACAATTATTAAGAATTTCCAGAGCCGGGCACAGTGGCTCACGCCTGTAATCCCAGCACTCTGGGAGGCTGAGACAGGAGAATTGTGAGTTCAAAGCCAGCCTCAGCAATGGCGAGGCGCTAAGCAACTCAGTGAGACCCTGTCTCTACATAAAACACAAAATAGGGCTGGGGATGTGGCTCAGTGGTCAAGTTCCCCTGAGCTCAATCCCCGGTACCAAAAAAAAAAAACAAAGGAATTTCCAGATGATGATCACAGAACACAAAACCTAAGGGCAAGGCTCTTCTGTTGACTAGACTGGTCACATGGCTATAAAGCTGGCCCCATTAAGGCACCAGGGGGATGAACTGATCCAAGAACCCAGAAGTCTCACACCTGGCGGTGGAGATACGTGGAGTCCTGGAGCACCTGGGATTTGGGTGTTTGCACACCCAGGACTCAGGAGCACTAGATCTAGATCCTCAAGGGGGCTGTATGAGGAAAGGAAAGATCTGTCTCCATAGGGACAGCCTAGAGGGCTGGTGGGGGCTGGGAGAGAGGATTGTGGCAACCCAGAGGCTTGACCTGGCCTCAGGGCCAAGGAGAGCTTCTCATAGGAGGATGCGCCAGATGAGATCGGAAGGTGAAGTCAGTCCAGGAGCTGTCTGCCTTGTTCACAACACCCCAGGTCCTTAGTATCCTCACCTGATTTACTGAACCATTAGACATTCCTTCAACACCTAGTGAGCGCCACCTGAGTCCTTTTCTGTGTGACAAGGACAGTCATGATCAGGACAGCCCTAGTCCCTGCCTCCTGCAGCTCCCAGTCCAGAGGGGAGACAGATTCATCAGCAAGGAAGGCCTAGAGCAGTCAAGGCCACCATGGGAGAAGCCCCAGGCAGAGTGAGCAGGCTGTGTTGGGCTATCGGGAAACCCTGAAGAAACAGCTGATTCAGTCAGGACAATCAGGGAGGGCTTCCTGGAGAAGGAAACAGGTGCTCCAGCCTAAACGGGAAGGTGGGTGGAGTGTGAAGAGATGCCTAAACAACAGTATGTACAAAAAGACTCAGAGGTGGTGGGGACACATTCCTCTTTTTGTTTTCATGGAATGAAATTTGCCCTATTACTGGAGACACAGAGGTCACCAGAACAGCCCTGGCCCTGTCCTCATGGAGTTTCCAGTCCATAAAGGGCACAGATCCATCACTAGTGATGAGCCAGGGTGCTCAGGTACAGGATGGGAGCTCAAAAGGAAGCGCCTGACCCGCGGCGCGGCGCGGGGAGAGGGTCAGTGAGGACTTCCTGAAGGAACAGCTGAACTAGACCTGGAAAAATGACTTGAATTAAGGAAGAGAAAGGCTCAAGAGTTCCTAGAAACTGCCAATAGCTCAGTCAGGACAAACCGGAAGCAGAGAAACCCACAAACTAAAAAAAACATTGCAAAAGAATAAGGGCACAAGTCTCCCAACCCCCTTCTCCCAGCCATGACGGTAGGGTGAAGGTCTTCATTCCTAAAGAGACAAACAGCTGTGGGACGCTGGGCTTTCAGAGGTACCCATAACTCCGAAGTCCTGCTTCGGGGCTGGGGGGTCCCCGGGTCACCTGGGCTGGAAACCACAGCAGCAACCCTGTTTTTTCACCATGTTTAATTCGGTTTCACGGGATCACCAATAAATAGTTTCTTCCCACCCCTGCAATCTTCCTCCTGCCCCAGGCAGGGCCCCAGGGGCTGGTGGTCCCGTCGGTCCCGGGACTACACCAGCAGCCGGAAAGCCGCGACTCAGACCAGCTGAGCCGCAGCCACCACAGGATTCCCGGGAGAGTTCCAAAGGGGCGGGCCACGTTTCCAGGAACGGGCGGGGCCTTGTTACACTACTGCGCCTGGGAGGCGGAGCCTCGCCAGGACGTCCCCCAGGTGGGTGGGGGCACTCAGGGGGCGTGGTTCTCTTCAGCTGCGGTCACGATGACGTCCATCCATATGCGCATAGCTTCGGGGCTCGGGGCCACCATGTAGAAAAGGCGTTCATAGGTTTTGACACAGAACGTCAGGCGAGGGTTGGGGCTCTGGAATAAGCAGGGTACAGGATGGTTAGGACAGCCGACTCCGGCCACAGCCTGGATTAAAAGCTAGGCTGGTGAAGGGATGTCACTTTTCTGATGTCATACAGATGGGATTCTAACTTGAGGTTTAAAAAGCCAGAGTTGGCTCCTCTCCACAAAGAATTCTAAACACCGCATCAGTTACCAACATCTACTTTTATAAAAGAAAAATAAGTTTGACACCATCAGGCTCATTCCCACTTAGTAACTATAGGCAGAAGCCAAGTAATGGCTGTATTATTTCGATGCTCTCAGTCTGCCTCAGTCCCTAGTCTGCCCTCTACCTTCATTTATTCCCAGCTTGGCATCAGTTTCCAAGTGTGTGTATGTATGTGTGTGAGCTCATGTTGTCATTGAGATATATCCCTAGACCCTTTTTTAGTTTATTTTGAGACAGGGTCTCTAAACTGCCAAGCGGGCCTGGAACTTGGAATCCTCCTGTCTCAGCCTCCTGAGGAGCTGGGATTACTGGCATGCACCATGGAGCCCAGATTTTTGCTTGAAAACTTTTAACTTTTGTTCAAGAAAATTAACAGTGGCTGAGAGCCAGAGTCTGAGGTTTTGTTGCTTTTTTTTTGGTACTGGGAATTGAATTCTAGGGCACTTTACCAATGAGCTACAATCCCAACCCTTTTTAAAAAAAATTCTTTTTTTTGTTTGAGACAAAGTCTTGCTAAATTGCTGAGAGCCTTACTAAATTGCTGAGGCTGGCCTTGAACTTGGCAGTCCTCCTTTCTCAAACTCACAAATTGCCAGGATTATAGGCTTTGCCACCATGCCTGGCTAGAGCCTGAGCTTTTAATTTCTGTTCTCTGCAGTGCCATGAACTGCTGGTTTCTTGTGCTGGACCCTGAGTATCCTGACCATAGCAGTTGTAGATGGCTTTGCCCAGGATGAGCTAGAGACAGGATAAGGCTTGACTGCCAGGGGCTCTGACTGAGAGGGCAGGGTGGCACTGAATGGGACTTCACCTTGAAGGCACAGCGTAAGTGGTCATAGTAGACTTCCTCAATGGCCTGGAAGTAGATAACGCCCTTGAGCTTGGTCTCTTCCTTGTCTGGTGGAGGAAGGAGAGGGAGAAATGGAGCTAGTGAGAGGCATGTGTGTGTGTCAGGCCCAGGTCACTGGGCCAAGCGTGAGGCAGGGTTGGGATGAGGAACACGGGGAGTGTCTGAAGGTCCAGGAAGTTCCATGGTTGGGAAGTGAGCGGATACTGATGCTAGATGAGAGACTACGGGTCTCTGAGGCTGGACAATACTGCAGGTGGGCCCAGGGACCTGGTGTCGTAGGTCCTTGAGAAGGGAAGGAACTCAAGGAGAGCTTGGGACCACCTAAAGACAGAGTCCCACTCCTGGAGCTGAGATGGGGAAGGGCGCTGATACTGACTCCTGGGCATCTTAGGAAAATGGGATCTGGGACCCAGAATTGTACTAAACTGTCATCTGTGTTACTGAGGAGGGCTAGGTGTGTGGATTCTAGGTCACTTAAGGCGAAAGGGATTGGAGATCTGGACTCCTGGGCCCCGGACAAGAGAGGTGATTCCTAGGTATAGAAGAGGAAGGAACCAGGGCCCCAGCTCTTCCACTCTCAGGAACCGGAAGGTGGGGGTCTGGACTCCGGAGCCCTGCTGGAGGAGTGGGCAGAGCCGGACTTCCAGATGCCTGTGGTGGAGAAGTCATCTGGAGTGGGCTTCCAATGTCCTGGAACCCAGGGCTCCAGGCTGGGCTTACCCGCGTAGTAGGCCAGGCGCCGCGCCTGGCGGTCAAAGCAGAACCAACGCTTCCTCCAGGTCTTGATGCGGCCACCCATCTTAACCAGGGGCCCTCGGCAGCAGCCACAGGACACGCGCACGTGAGGACAGCTTTCTGGGTTGTGGCCCCAGCGTTCCAGGTGCTGCCGGAGATCCAGGGTGCAAGGGCCTGGTGGGCGGGGTGCAGGAGCGGGTGGGGCCTGCAGAGCGGAGAAGAGACCAATGTCGTGGGAATCAGGAGTGAGTGGTGCTGTAGCCTAGAGTCCAGGAAGGAGTCGGGCCTGCTATAGCCTTTCGACAGTGATTTAACAATTGCAATCATGAAAATTATCCCAAAAGCTACATTTATTAACACTTTGCCTCAGGTTTTGTGAGCATCAACTAACCCCTACCCCTGCGCTCGGGTTGAACCCAGGGGCGCTCTACTGCTAAGCTATATCCTCAGTCCTTTTGAAATTTTTTTGCGAAAGTTTCACTAGAGTGCTCAGGCTGGCCTCCAACTTGCTATCCTCCTGTCTCAGCCTCCCGAGTAGCAGGGATTACAGGTGTGCGCTGCTGCACAAGCTAGCATGGACTCTATGGCTGTGGCTTGTGATGGGGTTCCTATAAGCCCTATTTTACAGACACACAAATTGTGCCATGGAGACATGAATAATCCACAGGAGGACACATAGAGCTTCTAGGTGGCACAGAGCTTCTGAGCTTGTCCATGCAAGCAGAACCCCAAAAGGGTTTTTTGTTTGTTTGTTTGTTTTGTTTTGTTTTGTTTTTAGTGCAGACTCTGGGTCATTCTAGAGTAGGGGCCTGGGCAGAGGTGAAGTTCTGCCTATCACAGAAACTCCCAGGGAAACTGATACTGTTGATCCACCAATTACACTTATAGAGGGCTTAGAAAACTGAAGTCAGGACAGAGTAAGAAGAGCTGAGGAGCAGAGAGGAGATGCGCTGGTTGGAGACAAGGGACCATGAGGAAGGGAAGACAAGGTGGGTGGGGGATGACCTGCTGCAGAGGAGGGAAAGACTAGGTGTAAGGAACACCCACTGAACCTGGGCATGGTGGTGCGTGTCTGTAATCCCAGTGGCTCAGGAGGCTAAGGCAGGAGGATCACAAGTTCAAAGCCAGCCTCAGCAACTTAGTGAGGCCCTATCTCAAAATAAAAAATAAAAGGAGCTGGAGACTGGCTCAGTGGTTAAGTGTCCCTGAGTTCAACCACCCACACAAAAACCAAAAAACAAATAAACATACACTCTGGAATCTTCTCTGCATCATCTTGCCAAATCCACACAGTAATTTTAAGGATCATTATCCAGCATGGAAGCTCCCACTATGTGTCAGGCACTGTGCCCAGTGTTCACAGTGATTATCTTGTTTCCTCTCCAAAGCAACCTATTGGTGTCCCCATTTGACACATGGGGAAAATGAGGCTTCCAGAAAGAAAGTAGCTCACTAAGGTCACCTAGCTGGGATGTGGCAGAGCCGAGCCCCAATCCAGGCTGGCAGAGATGGGCTTAGGGCTCTCAACTCCCCCACCAGCTGGCTGTGTCACCTCCACAAAATCCCTGTCCCTCTGGGAGCCTCCAGGTTCCTGTGTTGAAATACAGGAGTCTCACAGTACCCTCTTCCTGGGACTGTTCAGAGGATGAGCTAGCTGCAGCCCAAACTTTCCCTTCTGGGCACCAATCCCAAGAGACACTTGCTCACCTGTACCAAAGACAGCGTGGGCGTGTGTGTGGGGACAATGCACAGAACAAGGACTGTTGAATAAATGATAATGCTTCAAGGCAGGAAGAACTGCTTCAAAGTCGGAGCACTCCATTTTTAATGAGGTTGAGCTTGTGCCTAAGAACCCAGAATGCTCCACCATCTCGCCTGCTGCGTGTGGCCACCTGGCTCTGACTGGCACCTGACATGTTATCTGCTTTTTGTTTATCATCCCCGACACACATCAACTCCTTGGAAGGCAGGGATTTTTATATTGGTCACTGCTGTAACCCAGGGCCTAGCCCACAGTAGGCAGCTGATACATTTTGGGTAGAATGAATAATGGAGGGATAAATGGTTGAGAAAACAAAAAGCAGGTTGGGAATGATGTGCTCATTTATGGGACAAATAAATTCACAAAGTTTTGATCAGTCGATGCAAATGGGAAAGCATACAAAAACTCAAAGACATCTCAACAATAAAAAGCACCTGTGCAGAGACAAGAACAGGGAGGGGGAAAGTAACCTTACTTTCTCAATACTGCATGATTCTTTATAACAAAAATACATTCAGGCTAGATAAAAAATAAAGATTTAGCCCATCACAATGGTACATGTCTATAATCCCAGCTACTTGAGAGGTTCAGGCAGGAGGATCACAAATGTAAGGCCAGCCTAGGCAACTAGCAAGACCCTGTTTCAAAAAAATTATAATAACAAAAAACACTGAGAATGTAGCTCTGTGGTAAAGTGCCCAGTACCACAAAAATAAGTAAATAAATAGAATTTAATAAGGTAGACGTCAGCAAAATTCAGAATGTGAAAAAATCCACAGGATAAATGGCTCAATTTTTTTTTCATGAATAAATGGCATTTAAAAAAAAGAGAGAACTGTTAGAAACACTTTAACCAAATGTTAAAGTATGTATGTTTACTTTGCATCTGGATTCAAATAAACCAACTCTAAAGACATTTGAGACAATTAGAGAAATATGAATATAGACTTACATGATTGTATTATGGAATAATTAATAATCTCATAAGGTATATCCAAGAACAAGAACAAGAATGAAAACAGAGAAATGGAGCAAAGCCCATGGGTGGGCCATCGATACAGATGGCTGAACTGGGAACAGAAATTGGAACCTTTTGAGTCCCTTTCCCTTGTCAAGCTCAGGACTCTTTTTCTGTTGCATTGCAGGGGAACAAAGAGCGAGATGCATGAAGGGGCCAAAGCCAGGGGGAGAAACTGAACAGGGAGGGGGCGGGGCTGGACCGACCTTGATGGCAGGAAGAGCTGGGCCTGAGGAACTTTCTCTGCTCCTTTTCATCCCTTCCTGTGGATTTGAGATGAAGGAATCAATGAGAATGCCAACCAGAAAAATGTGGGGGAAATGTGCTGGACTGCTAGGTCTGAGGGAGGAGGCTGGGCTGGACCCCAGGGATCTGAGTGAGGAGGACTGAGGCCTGGACTTCAGGAGTCTGAGGGGAAAAGGGTGGGGCTGGAGCCCTGGGTCTGAGGGAGGAGGGCCTGGGGTAGAGTCTCCTGCTCCTAAAGAAGAGGGTCTAGGGGGCTGGGGCTGTAGCAGGATGGTAGAGCGCTTGCCTAGCATGTGTGAGGCACTGGTGATCCTCAGCAACATATAAATAATAAATGAATAAAATAAAGATCCATCAACAACTAAAACCATAGTTTAAAAAAATAAAAGAAGAGGTCTGGGGTCTCACCCTGGCCTTGATCAGCCGCTCCCTCTCTGCTATGGCCTGATGCAGAAGCCGCTCCATGTGAGCGATGTCTGGATGAAGGGCCCTGCAGCTGGAACCAGGGAACAGAGACAGGGCGGGTTACCAGGCCTGGGCCTCTTCCTCCCATCTCCCCACCCCTTCTCCCTGACGTCTCACCTGTTCCCAGGGCCACAGTTTAGCAGCTGATAGAGGGGGTGTTTCCCAGAGGCCTCCACTGCTGGTGTGAGAGCCGAGGACTCAAGGGGTCCTGAGGGAGAGGGGACCAGGTGAGGAGACCAGGACATGCCCAGGCCCAAGCCCCTCTGCTCCTCCCTAGCCCATGCCTCCCCTGTTTCCTCTATGGTCTGAAGCAGGATGTGTGGAGATGGGGGCAGGAGAGCAGGTGGGGAATGGGAGAGGCCCTCACCGGTACAGTGGAGGGACAGAGGTCGTGGGGATCCTCTCTGGCTCACTCTCTCTCCTCTTCTCCGGGGAAGGCTTCCAGTCCTCTGGAGGCCAATGGAGCCCTGAAAACATGCAAGGCCCAAGCACTCAGGAAGAGATGTTCCACCTCAGTAGAAAGTCAGAGAACTGCAAAGTAAAACTACCACCTAATGGGCACAGGTCAAAAATCCTTATTTGGGCTGGGATTGTAGCTCAGTGGTAGTGCGCTTGCCTCGCATGCGTGAGGCCCTGGGTTCGATCCTCAGCACCACATACAAAGCAATAAAATAAAGACATTGTGTCCATCTACAACTAAAAAAATAAAAAAATAAAAAAAAATCCTTATTTATTTATGTATTTATTTTTGGTACCAGGGATTGAACTCAGGGGTACTCGACCACGGAGCCACATCCCCAGCCCTGCTTTGTGTTTTATTTAGAGACAGGATCTCACTGAGTTGCTTAGCGCCTCGCCATTGCTGAGGCTGGCTTTGAACTTGTGATCCTCCTGCCTCAGGCTCCCAAGCTGCTGGGGTTACAGAGGTGCAACATCATGCCTGGCAAAAATTCTAATTTTTCCGCCCACGGTGCTGGGGATGGAACCCAGGGGCTCACACATGCCAGGCAAGCACTTTACCACTGAGCTACATCTGCTGCCCCGCCAAATCCAACTGTCAACATGAGTGAAAGTAGCCAGCTGCAAAGACGCACATTGTCTATGGCACCATTTATATAAAGTGTACAGGGTAAATTAACAGAGGCAGGAAGTAGAATAGTGGTCACCAGGGGCTGGGAGAGATGGCAGACTGAGGAGTGGTGGCTATAGGGTGCAGGGTTTCTTTGAGGGTTAATGAAGTGTTCTGAAATTGAGCTAGACAGGGTGGCACACACCCATTATCCCAACTACAGAGGCTGAGGCAGGAGGATCACAAGGTCCAGGCCAGCCTGGGCAACTTAGCAAGACCAAGACTGTGTCTCAAAATGAAAAATAAAAAGGGCTGGGGGGCTAGGTGGTGGTTCAGTGGCAGAGTGCTTGCCTAGCATGTGAGGCACTGGGTTTGATTCTTGGCACCACATATAAAATAAAGGTCCATCAGCATCTAAAAATATATTTCTTAAAAAAAGGGCTGGGGATATGCCTCAGTTATAAATAAATCCCCAGTGCTGCAATAAATAAATAAATACACACATATATGTGTGTGTGTATATATATAAAAATGCATAAATAACATATCCACATATATAATAAGGTGAGAAGGGCACATACTATACACGTGTGGCTGGGTGCAGCGTACACACATTTCCACTTGCATACCAGCCACCCACATGGAGACACAGAACAGATCCATCACCTCAAAGTCTCCCTTGTCCCTCTTCCTAGCCAGTGACACATCTGTCAAGGGACCATTCTTTTGACTTATGTAACCACAGACAGTCCACCTGTTCCAGTCTTCATAAAGAATTACAAGTTGGCTAGGGCGGTACTATCTCATACCACAAGTGGCAGTTACCAGAATGTTCCCGTACAATAATTCAGCTGTGCATTTGTTTGATGTGATTTTCCACACTTGCCTTATTTTTAATATATATTTTTTTAAATGGCTGGCATTTATCAAGAGCTTATTATGTACCTACAGCGTACAGCTGGCCCTCCATATCTGTGAACTGTGCATCTTTGGATTCAACATGCTACAGGCTAAAGATATTTGAGAGAAAGGAAAATTGCATCTGTCTTCAACATGTACAAACTTTGTTTCTTGTCCTTATTCCTTAACAATGCAGTATAATAACTATTTATATTTCCATTGTTCTAGGTGTTAAAAGTCATCTAGAGAGGATTTGCGGTATATTATATAAGGACTAGAGTTCTAGTCTCCTCAGATATAGGTATCCTCAGGGGTCCTGGAGACAATCCTTTACAGATCCCGAGGGACATCTGCAGGCCCACTTAAGTTCCTAAAAACCCTGTGAGGCCAGGTGGGGTGATGGTGGCCTCTGTAGTCCCAGCTATTTGGGAGGCTGAGGTGGGGGGATCACATGAGTCTGTGAGTTCAAGGTCAGCCCTAGCAACCTTGGGAGACCCCTATCTCAAAAAACAAAACAAAACAAAACAAAACAAAATACTCTGAGAGCTGGGAAATGTCCACTCTACAGAGAGGAAACTGAGACCCAAGTCCCTGTGCTTTCCGTCAGCCAGTATCCCCAGCGCTTCCTGGCTGGGAGCTCTTGGATACTTGGCAAGTGGGAACGGGCAGTGCAGACCCTGGTTCCGTCTGCACAGTGCTTACATTATAAGGAACTGAATAAGCCATCCTGCAAATGAAGCCATCATCAGAAACTGCTGTGTGAGAAGAGAACAGGTACTATTAAAAAGGATCCTTTTCTAATTAGAAAACCAGGAATAGCCTTCTGAACACCACCCCCCAGCCCCAAAGGATGAGTTGTCCAGGGAAAACTGAGTGGAAGGGTGCTTTAAGTAGAAGGATCAGTAAGTGCAAAGGCCCTGAGGCAGGAAAAAGTATAGAGTGTTGGTGGATCAATGCCCCCATGGCTGAGCACAGTGAATGCAGGGGGAGGGGGGTGCAATGTGTGGGGAGGGGCACACTAGCACTTGCAGCCCATAGTGAGGAGGCCTGGGAAGCCACTGAAGGTCTTAGGGGCAGGGGTATTAAAGCAGGAAGGACAGAGGATCACTCTGGCTCTTGTGTAAAGAATGAATTATTGGGCTTGGTGTGGTGGTGCACGCCAACGATCCCAGTACATGTCAGCAAGATAAGGCAGGAGGATCACAAAGTTCAAGCTGGGGTCATAGCTGGGGTCATAGCTTAAATGATAGAGTACTTGCCTAGCATGTGCAAGGCCCTATATTCAAAGGCCAGCTCACACACAAAAATAAATTACTGGGAAAAAAAATTAAGATGGGAACAGTAGTGAGAGGCTGTTGCAGTCACAAAACAACAACAATAACAACAACAACAACAAAACAGATAAGGGGAGCTGGGGGTGTAGCTCAACAGCAGAGCGCTCGCCTTGCACGTGTGAAGCACTGGGTTCGATCCTCAGCACCACATAAAAATAAATAAAGGTATTGTTTCCATCTACAACTAAAAAATTTTTTAAAAAAGATGGTGAGTTGAATAGAACAAGGATGAAAATAATTATAATAATACTAGTAAGTATAACCACAGTAACAGCAGCTCTCACTGAGCACCTACTATGCTCTGGCCGCACTGCCTAGCCACACAGCCAATGGTCCAACTTCTCAGGTTTCCACAAGAATCAGCTGGAAAGTTAATTTCTCTTACAGAAAACCATTGAGATTGCCCTTCACCTAAATAATAATAGGGCCTACTTTTTGGGGTTCTTCTGAGTAAGATATGAAATTCACATATTAGGCTGAACCATGTGAAATTGCCAGGAGTTGTTTCTCAGCTCCACATAATAGCAATCCTATGGGGGGGGTGCAGAGGGACAGAATGACCTAAGTACAGGCCTGGGCTTATCTTAAACACTAAAATGGATTATCATTATTGATGATAAATATTACATAATAAACATTTTAAAGTAATTTTAAATATGAATATGAAATATAATTATATAATATAGAATGATATAATAATATATAATTACATTATATCAAATATAATAGTATTTGGTGATATAATATTAATTAACGTTGTATAAATGTTATTTTTTGCATAATCGCAGGCATGTGTGCACACACACAGGTATTCTTAACAACACTGCTTAAACTGCAAAATCTCAAATCACTACCTACAGAGGGAGGACAGCTCAATGCCCCCACAATAGAACTGTGTGCCACACAGAAGCCCAAACATTGGCACAGCTAGGGCTGGGGCTCAGTGGCAGAGCACTTGTCTAGCATGCAAGAGGCCCTGGTTCCATCCCCAGCACCACCTATAATAAAATAAAGAAGAACATAGGCTCTGCAAACAGAAGCTTAGGTTCAAATCCTCGCTTTGGCGCATGGCATCTGGGTTAAGTTAGTTAATCTCTCCGCCTCAGTATCTTCACCAGTAAAATGGAGATAACCTGGCCTATAGAACTGTTGCAAAAATTAATTAGGTGGATTGTGTGAAGCATTTCTAACCATGTCAGGTACTCTCTAAGGACTTGATAAGTAGCTGTTATTACTACTATTGTTACTGTTTATATTATTACTACAGCCAGTAAAAATGATGAGGCCGCTCTAAATGTATCGACAGAGAACATTTTCCATGATGTAGAACAGTATGAAAAAATTAAAACCAAGAAAAGAAAGACAGTGGATTGTATCTGACATCATTTTCCCATGGACACATATGAAAACAACACAGTGAATCCCACCATCGCGTACACCCATAAGAATGGAATCCTACGTAGAAAAAGGTATATTCCATGCTTGGATAATTGTATCAAAATGGACTCTTCTGTCATGTGCAAATAAAAAGAACCAACAAAATAAAGACAAAAACTAAAAAAAACAAGCTGGGCGCGGTGGCGCAAGCCTGTAATCCCAGCACTTTGGGAGGCTGAGACAGGACAATCACGAGTTCAAAGCCAGCCTCAGCAACGGCGAGGCGCTAAGCAACTCAGTGAGACCCTGTCTCTACATAAAACACAAAATAGGGCTGGGGATGTGGCTCAGTGGTCGAGTGCCCCTGAGTTCAGTCCCTGGTACTAAAAAAAACTTAAAAAAAACAAAAAAACCAAAACAAAAAACAGCTAATGTACATATTTTGGGGAAAAAAGTTTACATGATATAATGAGAGCTACCAATTTCTAAGTGCCTACCAGAAACAAGATTTTTTTCTTTTTAAAGTATCTTTATTTTATTTATTTTTTTATGTGGTGCTGAGGATTGAACCCAGTGCCTCACACATGAGAGGCAAGTGCTCTACCACTGAGCCACAATCCCAGCCCCAGAAACAAGAATTTTTCCCGTGTACTATTTATCGTTAATTCATACATAGCACTCGGATATCTTCTACTCCATTTCATTAAAAAAAATTAATAGCACTAACCCATTCAACGAATGCTTAAACTATTAAGGAGATGGGACTCCCAGTTTTTTAGGTTTGTTTGTTTTGTGGTGCTTGGGATCAAAACAGGGCCCTTGTGCAGATAGGAAAATGCTCTGCCACTGAGCTACATCCACAGCTCAAGGGGCCCCATGTTTAAAGAGTTCTGGAAGGATCAAGAACCAAGCAGTTACTCTATTCCTGGTGAGAGGGCCGAAGGCCCCACTGGGGCACAGAGAGAACTTCTTGCCAACACACCCTGTTTGGTCACTTTTAAAATTTACTCCTGGATGCACATGCTCTTATTTCTCCAGGGAAGAGGTGGGGTGTTAGGCAAAAGAAAGGAAAACAAAACAAAACAAAACTGGAGTCATCAAAGACCCCTGATCAAGCTTCCCTGTCTCCTCCACCCCAGTGGCTCTGATGACACAGAGCCCCAGTGGAAGTTCTGAACCTGGGCTCTGCTTTCAGGCCCTCCCTCCCCACTAACTAAGGAGGCCCATGGGCAAAGGAAGCAACGGGGAGGCACCTGCAGGGAGCTGTGCACAGAGAAGAGACAGGAAGAGGTAGAGGTGGCAGCAGCGTGGGTGGCGGGGTCCTGTAGCACCAGCAGCTGCCGGTCTGTCTTCTGGGTGAACAGCAGCTGGGGAGAGGGGGCAAAGATTAAAGGGAGATAAAGAGATCACAGAGGTACCCCAATTCTCAGATGCTCTGGCCCATGTCTCCAGTGCCAGCCCATTTTTCAGATGGAAAAACAAAGGCTCAGTCACAAGAGGAGCTCGAACGTGGTCCTTAGTGTCTAGTCTCCCAACAAGAGCAAGGGCTATGGGCCATACTGCCAATTCCTGAGGAGGAGATGCTGGGGCCTGAGTTCCTGAGTCCTAAGGATAAAAGGAATCAGGCTGGGGCCTGGACTGCCAGGTCTGAGGGAGGAGGCTAGGCCTGGACCCCTGGGTCTGAGGGAGGAGGCTGGGCCTGGACCCCTGGGTCTGAGGGAGGAGGGCTGGGCCTGGACCCCTGGGTCTGAGGGAGGAGGCTGGGCCTGGACTGCCAGGTCTGAGGGAGGAGGGCTGGGCCTGGACCCCTGGGTCCGAGGGAGGAGGGCTGGTCCTGGACCCCTGGGTCCGAGGGAGGAGGGCTGGGCCTGGACCTCTGGGTCTGAGGGAGGGGGCCTGACAGGTGTGTGAAATTGTCATACCTTTGTGAGAGCTTGGTTGGGCTCAGGGAAGTCCCCACCAGGTGTTTCCTGAAGGCAGTTAAGCTCGAGGAGTCGGCCCCGTTCCTAGGGAACACATCATGGCTTACCACATTGTGAAGCCAGAATGGGCCATCCCCTCAGCCAGGAGGCATGATACAGGGAGATGGTGGGATACCCAAGGGAAGTGAGGACTTGGGACAGGTCCCAGGGAAGCTCACCTGCGCCAGGGCCTGAAGGGCCTCCTCCTTCTTCTGGCTCAGCCCCCAGCTCTCAGCTGCCATCTGCTCCCCCAGAGACTTAATATGCTCCTCCAAGACCTGGATCCGGCGCTGCAGGGCGGGCCCCCATCCTGGTTACCCAGCTGCTCCAGGAGCCCCAGCCCACCCTCTCACAGAATCATGTCCTCCTTGTGAGTCTGGAGTTTGCTCTATCCCCTCAGAGACAGAGTGATCCAAATGTCCAGGGAAGTGAGCTTCCTGGTGCTCTCTTCCCATTTGAGGTTCCAGAAGAGATCTGGGGTGGGCAGGAGGGGATGGAGGAATTAAGATACAGGCAGAAACCTAGGGAGATAGCAACCCCAGAGAGTCATGCAGAAGAGAGACAAAGGAACAGACAGGACAAACCAGAAGAGATCCAAAGAACGGCAACCAGGACAGACCTCAAAAGACAGAACTGCAGAGAAAATGCAGAGCAAAGAGACAAGACAGAAGAGAGACAGAAACTGACAGAGAAAGGGAAAAGCTAAGATCCAGAAGTCGAGGTGGGAGGAGGAGACCCCATAGAGCTTTCTAGTGCAGAGCAGTGAGAAACTGTGTGAAGTATAGTTAACACGTCCCTTTCCCCACAGAACCTGTCAGACCCTGAAACACGAAGCTTGCAGGTAGGACTAGTGGGCACATCTTTTTGGACAAGGGACTGAGAGGACTCGAGTGTGGTGCCAAAGACTGAGCAGGTTCCAACCCCAGCTCCACCCTTCATGGACTATGTGGTTCTAGGAATGATAATGTCAGAACTTTGACCTTCTGTTTCTTCATTTAAAACATGGGAAAAATAAAGCAGGACTCGCCTTGTAGGTTAGTGTGAGGATTCAACAAGTGAGACTCCAGGGAGGCTCAGCACCGGGCGTGACACACTAAAGGTTCAGTCAGCGTCATGGGCGGGCAAAACACAGAGGAATGGCCTCAGAGGCAGGGCTAGTCATTGACACTTACTCTGTGCCGGGCCACACTGTCCTGAAGTTCCTGGACCTTGGGGTCTGGCAGCTGGAGCCCAGGACAGTCCTGATCCTCCTCTTCCTGACGGCTCTCCCGCTCCAGTTGCTGGAATTCCAGGTCCTCATAAGTGCGCTGGGCCACATCCAGCTGCTCCCGCATCTGTGAATGGGGACATAAAAAGCTTGGAGGAAAGTAGTGGTGAGCTGCAGCCTGGATTCTTGATCAATGAGGGAAGGGGGCTGAGCTTCTGAATCCCTGGGTCTGAGGGAGGAGGCCTCAAGTCTGCACCCATGGGTCTGAGAGGAGGCCTGGGGCCTGGACTTCGGATCCCAGAGAGGGTGGAGAGGGCCCTTACCTCCTGTACCCCCTGCAGAAGTCGCTCACGCTGGTCCTCTGGCTGGGAGTCCAGCTGTCCTTGGGCCTCCTGAAGTCTGTGGCGAAGACCCTCCACACGTTCCCGCTCCTGGCTTAGTCGCCTCTGCTCCTGAGAAACAACCAGACTCAGCTTCAGACTGAGCTCGGAGAGGGAAACAGGTCAGCAAGGGTAAGGGCGAGGCCAACCAGACCTCAGACCCTGCCTGGGTGTTAGCTCCCCAAAGGCAGGACCCTGACTGTCTGGTTCACTCCTGTGTAGGGCCACCCTACACAGGGGAGACTTCAAGTCAACAGTTGTTTGAGAAACAAATGAAGAAGGTAGGTGCAATGGCGCGTGCCTATAATCCATTACTCAGGAGGCTGAGGCAGGAGGATCTCAAGTTTGAGGTTAGCCTCTGTAACTTAGTGAGATTCTGTCTCAAAATAAAAAATAAAGCCAGACGCGGTGGCGCACACCTGTAATCCCAGCACTCTGGGAGGCTGAGACAGGAGAATCGCAAGTTCAAAGCCAGCCTCAGCAATGGCGAGGCGCTAAGCAACTCAGTGAGACCCTGTCTCTACATAAAACACAAAACAGGGCTGGGGATGTGGCTCAGTGGTCGAGTACCCTGAGTCCAATCTCTAGTACAAAAAAAAAAAAAAAAAACCTACACAAAATAGGGCTGGGAGTGTGCCTCAATGTTCGAGTGCCCCCGAGTTCAATCCCCAGTACCCAAAAAATAAAAAATAAAAAGGGCTGGGATATAGCTCCATGGTAGAATGCTTTCCTAGCAGGCGCAAGGTCCCACATTCCATCCTTATAGCTTGGAAAAAAAGAGAGTGAAATAGAGTAGGGAGGAGGGAAGGGGAAAGGAAGGAAATAAACAAGTGAAGGAATGAATGCAGAACATATCCATACTGGGTACTACTGGGTCCCTAACCCAGGCCCTGTCCCCCAGGGGGACACACAGCCAATTAGAACTGAGGACAGTAGGAGCAGTGAAAGCAGATGTGGGAACCCGGGGCACAGAATAGTTTCTGCTGGGGTAGCCAAAGCTTCCTGGATGTGGGGATTTGAAGGTGAGCCTCAGATCAGGGAGTGTTTAGACCTGGGGAGATACAGGGAGCTGGAGGGGCATTTGGGACAGAGGGAGCAACATGGCACTAGTGCACAGAAACTGAAAAGTGGAAGAACTTTGAGGGGCAAACCTCAGCCGGGAGGAGGAGCCTGCAGCAGTTGGAAGGGAGGAGGAGCCTGCGAGGACATGCAGCGGGAGGGCCGCCCATGCACCTCAGGTCAGGGTTGCTCGGTGGGGAGCCAGGAAGGAATGAGGGATGGAGCAGGAGCGGCTTTGGAATCATCCCTCCCGGAGATAGAATAGAAGGGCGGAGACCAGCGAGTCCTCACAGCAGTGAGTGAGCATGAGACCTGAGCTGGGGCCTGGGCACTGGGGATGGGAAAGAGATGGACCAGACACACAATGGAAAGCAGAACATGGTGACTGATGAGCTTGTGGGTAACAGAAAGGGAGGCATGCAGAGCCTGGTGACCAAGGGACAAAGGGACAAACAATGTGGAGAAGAGAGTTTCCGAAGACAGCTTTAGAAATAGTGAATGAAAAGAAGCAGATTCCTGGCTTCTCCTCAGAGGAGCGCTGGGGTCTGGACCCCTGGGTCTGAGGGAGAAGGGCTGGGGGCTTGAACTCCTGGGTCTCAGAGAGGAGGGCGGGGGGCTTGGACTCCTTGAGTCTGAGGGTGGAGGGCTGGGGTCTGTACCCCTGAGTCTGAGCGGGGAGGGCTGGGGGCCCGGCCCCTTGGGTCTAAAGAAGGAAGGAGTACCCAGGAACCCATATCCTAGGAAAGCAGGCACATGAATACACCTTGGGAGAGAAATCAGAGTTGGAGCTCTTTGATTGTAAATGAGGGCCCTGGACACAGCCTCAGGAAATCCCAACATACAAGCTACTTGCCAAGAGGAAGACTGATAAAATTACAAATCATATTTTCCAGGCTATAATGATAATTCATCCCAGCAATGACCACTGATGGCAACATCCTTAGATAAAAGATTATTAAAAGAGATCAGGGTGAGCCAGGCGTGGTGGCTCACGCTTGTAATCCCAGCACTTAGGGAGGCTGAGACAGGAGAATCGTGAGTTCAAAGCCAGCCTCAGCAATGGTGAGGCACTAAGCAACTCAGTGAGACCCTGTCTCTACATAAAACCCAAAATAGGGCTGGGGATGTGACTCAGTGGTCGAGTGCCCCTGAGTTCAATCCCCAGTACCAAAAAAAAAAAAAAAAAAAGAGATCAGGGTGACCTCATGGAGGTCTGGACACCCAAAAATGACATCCCTGATTCTCGCTCAGAAAGCACAAAGCACATCTAAATCTGATTGAGCCTCTACAGCTAAGCAACCACCTGCTCACAGCAAGAGGGCCACTGAGGGTCACCACAGGCATGCAATCTGCCACATCCTGCCTATGGGACAGGATACTTGGTTTCTCCAACAGACAGCAAGGAGCAGACACCATAGGTGAGAACCACTGGAGATAAGCCACATGAGACATTGCCCCAAGCACAACACTCAAGTTGATTCAAATAAGCCACCTGTCAACTGGTGTTTTTGAGACAATCCAGGGAAAAATAAAAATGGACTAGAAATAAGACATAATAAGAACTTATTGATTCTTAAGGTAAGGGCTAGGGGAGTAGCTCAGTGGTAGAGCACTACCCAGGGTTCCATCCCTCGCACCATAAAAAATAAAAATAACTCTGTGGTTTGGGAGGCTGAAACAGGAGGATGGTAAGTTCAAAGCCAGCCTCAGCAATGGCGAATCACTAAGTAGCTCAGTGAGACCCTGTCTCTAAATAAAATACAGAATAGGGCTGGGGATGTGGCTCAGTGGTCAAGTGCCTCTGAGTTCAATTCCTGGTACCAAAATAATAATAATAATAATAATAATAATAATAATAATATTAATAATAATTCCTACAGTGAGATAATGATAAGATGTCATGGTGATTTTTTTTTTATAAAAAGTTCTTATTTGTTTTCTTTTTTAAAAAAATTTTTTGTAGTTGTAGATGGACAACATGCCTTTATTTTATTTGTTTATTTATTGATTTATTTTTGGTACTGGAGATTGAACTCAGGGGCACTCGACCACTCAGCCACATCCCCAGCCCTATTTTGTGTTTTATGTAGAGACAGGGTCTCACTGAGTTGCTTAGCACCTCACCGTTGCTGAGGCTGGCTTTGAACTCGCGATTTTCCTGTCTCAGCCTCCCAAAGTGCTGGGATTACAGGCTTGTGCCACCACACCCAGCTTATTTGTTTATTTTTATGTGGTGCTAGGGATCAAACCCAGTGCCTCACATGTGCTAGACAAGCACTCCGCCACTGACCTACAGCCCCAGACCAAAAGTTCTTATTTTTAAATGGTATGCGCTTGAAGTACCTACAGGCCTATGATGTCTGGGATGGGCTTTTAAAACTAGGGAGCAGAAAGCAAATGGCCGGGCTTGAAAGAAGAAAGGGAGATTTATCATTGGGGAAGTTGGGGGGCACAGGGGATGGAGGCTGGCTGCCTATTTGATTTTTGTGGGTTTGAAATCTTTCCTAATATATTTAAAAAGCAAAAGGAGAGGGAGTCAAGGAAGAAGGCGGGTGAGTCAGGTCTCAAATCTGTCAGGGAGGGAGGAGGGAAACCAAGAGAGGCATCTGCTTTTAGCATCTCTGGATCCCAAGGGTCCCCATCTGGGAAACTGGGACAATCCTGGGATCCAAGTCACCAGAAAAAACACCAGGAATACCCCCCTCCATACACCCGAAAGGAAGAAAACCAATGGAGAAAAAGCAGCAGGTGAACAAACCTGTTCCCGCTCCTGGCTGCCCTGCTCGGTGGCCACCTGCTGCCCTCGCAGCTCACGGAGCTTCTCCTCCTCCCGCCGGGCAGCCACTCGCTCCCCAGCCAGCTCACCCCGCAGCAGGGCCACCTCCACCTCCATCTACCAAGAGAGAGCAAGGTTCATGGGCCGGGGGACGTGGCGGGAGGATGAAGCTGGGGGCCTAGAATCCGACCTACAGGAGAAGAGGGCTGGGAGCTGGCCTTGCATATGAGTTGAGGCCAGATTTCCCAAGGGGGTCCACAGCCTCACCTGGATCCTCAGCTCCTTCCTCTGGCGCTGAAGCTCCTTCACCCTCTGCTCCATCAGAGCGACACGAGTCAGTGCCTCCAGCTGCTGAGCTCGGAGCCGCCTGGCCGCGGCTCGTACCCCTTCCCCATAAGGGGTGCATGTGGAGGGCGTGGCCGGCATCTGTGCTGCAGACGCGCCTTCAGGCTGAAGTTGGAGAGGGCGGGGTCAAATGGAAAAGGCCTCGCCTCCTATAGTCACTAAATAGGTCTGGTCCCACCTCTCATCCCTCACTGGGGGTCCTGGTCAGCCTAACTCCACCACCACGCCCATCATCTGTAAGGCGGGCTGGAGGAAGAGGCAGATCTGGGGACCTCTGTATCTTAGGGGCTCGCAGTTCAGGAAGGGGGTACAAAGCTGATTCATGGTAGGTATATATATATATATTTTTAAATCCAGGTCCCATTCTCTTTGCGTGACTTTCTCCTAGTGCCTGGATCTCTCTGTTTCTTTCTCCCCAGGTCTCTCTTAGTCTCTTCCTGTCTCTCAGCGTGTCTTCTATCTCTAAGTCTCCTCCCTCGGAGACTGTCCCTCTGTCCCCAAGTTTCTGGCTGTATGTGTTTCTCGGAGTAATTTCACCCTTTGTTTCGGGTTGCCTTCTGCGTCTCTAACCATCACTCTGAATCCCTGGGACTCTCTCTCGTCCTCTGTCGTTGCCTCCCTCCTTCATCTCTCAGTCTCTTTTGGGACAAGGTTTGATGGCTCTGGAGGCAACACGCCCCTGAAGGCGGGTCTTTGTCTCAAAGGTCTCTTGTGTTTCTATCTGGTTTCTGTCTCTCAGCAGGTCTGGGTCTATCTAGCTCCAAGTCCAGGTTTGTCTTTCCCTATCTCTGGGTGTCTCTCCCAGTCTCTGGGTCCCTGTCTGTGTCTGGTCACCCGTTTGGGTCTGTCTCTGTTGGGTCTCTCGGGATCTGTCTGGTTGCTGTCTCTGTTTCTCTGTAGTCTTTCCCCATCTTGGTTTCTCCCTGTCTCCAGGTTTCTGTCTGGATTCTCTCCACCGGTCTGTGTGTCCGGTCACCTGTTTGAGTCCGGCAGTGGCTGCTGCCCTTAGGGCCCCTCACCTCGTCGCGGCTGCTCTCGGTGCTGCTGCCTTCTCCTACTTCTTCCTCTTCCTCAGTCTGCTGCTCAACTCTTTGGCTGCTAGGAAGCTCCGCCGAGGCCACAGGAGCCTCCAGTTTGTGGGGCCCATCGGGGTGACCATGGGGTTGGGAGGCTCCTTGGGGCTGAACCTCTGCGTCACACTCGGGGACCGGCGGGGACTCGGACCTCTCCTCTGGGCTACTGGGAGTACCCATGGCCGCTTCTGACTCTGGCGGGGTGGGCGTGGTCCGGGCTGTGGGGCGTGGTCTGCAAGTGTAGGGCGTGGCCTAGGGCCCTCTGCTGTACTGGACCGCCCGGCCTCGCGGAGTGCTCCAGGAGGCTGAGCCTAGAAGTTCAAAGGATGTCACTGAGCACTCTGAGGGCGTGGTCTGAAGCTTCCAGGGGCGGGGGATGAAGTTGGGACAAGGTTTGATGGCTCCGGAGGCAACACGCCCCTGAAGGCGGGACCGGAATTTGAGGCCGGGGGTCCTAGCACGCCCCCTGCTGGCCTCTGCGACCCAGAGTTCCCTCCCATCCAGGTGTCGGGCCTTGGACTTTCCCAGTAGCCCTCGACAATCTCTTGGCCTGCTTTTGTGAGACCCCTTCTCCTCCCTTCGGGACTCAACTTCCCTTCCCTCCCGGGGTCCAGTAGTCCCGACCCCACTGTGAAAGGGAGCAGCTCCCATGTCGCGTCACCCAGGGATTCACAGATCGGGGCTCCTGGTCTTCCCCTCTCTGGACAAGGCTGGAGCCCAAGCCCTCCTTTTCTCCCAGGAACTAGATTCCCAAACTCCAGCTCCCACCTCCCCCGCGGGCGCAGCAAGCCGTCTCCAGCCCCTTCCTTCCCGCAGCCTCGGCCCCCTTACCAGCTCCGGCTTCGGGGCGCTCCGCTCTGCGCTCTGGGCACTGCTGCTTCTGCAACGAGACAGGTGGCTGGGGAAGAGGGAAGAGAGGCCGTCCCGTTCCCTCCCCAGCAGCCCGGAAGTGGAGAGGGGATAACAGGTCCGACAGCTCTGGAGGGAGGAGAGAGCGACCTACTGGCCCCGCCCGCGGCCGCGGCATCTGGCCTTCCGGGGCCCACCCTTGGAGAACCCAGCATCCCTGCCTCCCACTCCGCCTACAGCGCTCCCATTCCTGTCCCCTGAAGGGCTGCCCGGCCACCTTTGTATACCAGCCTCCCAAATGCCCACATTCTAAGAGTTCTTAAAGGGAGATAGGAATGGAGATGAGGACTTCTCCCTTCTAATGAGCCCTTTAGAAGGGCCCCAACCGGTTTAGGGAGCTGGACAAGGGGAGAGGGGTACTGTGAACTGAGTCAGAAACTCGCCCAGAAACATGGGAAGTGTGCCCCGGCCCTCCTCCCACACTTTGCTATGGGGTGGAGGACAGAGGTTAAAGGTCTCAGCCAGACCTTTTCCTCTCTGGGCAAAACAGAAAATAATTGGTATGTGAAACCAGATTATTAGATGTCATGAGCTGTGCTAAATACTTTACACATGTTAATTTAGTTTCACCCTCAAAGCAGCCCATCTCGAAAGAGAGATTACTATTTACATTTCATACTGAGGGGAAACTGAGGCTGGGGGAGAGAGGGGCAAATGCATCCAAGGTCTACACATCCCAAATGTTAACTTCAGCTTCATTCTTTCATACATCCATATTCTTAACCATTATGTAAATTGTCACTCCAAGTCAGGAAGTGCCTGAGAGATTATTCCAAATGATAGCAAAAATAATAGTATTCACAGGGAGTTGGCCATTCAGGCAGTGTGCCAAGCACTCATATTTATGGACCTATCAGATCTCCATGACACTCTATTATTATTATTTCCATTTTACAGATCAGGCAATTGAGGGCTGTAAAGGGAAAGTCTCTTACTCTAAGGATTCAGGGCCAGACCATGTTCTGATCCAAGGCCATGAGAGCACCTGCCTAGGTATGTTGGCTTTTAGTCTCATGAGTTAGGAATCTCCTCATTATGGCTCCCCGGACCTGCATGCTGCCCAGCTCCCCCAGCCTTTCCAAGAGACTAAAACTAACTCCAACCATCTCCACTCAAAACCCAGCTGTTTCCCCAAGAAAAGAGGCAGAAGTCAGATTCATGACAAAAAGAAAAAAACCTTTTTATTTAAGAAGCTTGAGGAGCTGATCGGGGTGAGATGGGAGGGGACAGAGTCCTGGTGTTGACCCCTCTCTCCTCACCCTACCGAGTGCATTCTTAATGGACATGAGCACCTAACAGAGACAGGTCAGGAAGGTGGGGTCTGGACCCCACAGCGCATGTTGGCTGGAACAGCAATGTCTGAAAAGAAAACACTATGGATGAGACCAATGGGCCAGGCAGAAACCCATGCCCCAAGGACCCAGATATACTGAGCCCTTCTTTAGGGAACTAGAGTTCTGGCCCTAAGCATCCTCCGTCAAACTGGGAAGTCCAGGCTCCCAGTCCTCCTCCCTCAGACCCAGGAGTCCAGACCCCAAATCCTTCTCCCGCAGACCCAGGAGTCCAAGGCCCCAGGTGCTCACCTATCTGCTGTGGTTTAGGCAAGTTCAGGTTGTCCATGACTTTAACAAACTCCTCACAGCTGAGAGTGAGCCGAGGGTTCAGAGTCCGCTCCTCCTCCACAGTGGACACTGTGTGTCCTAGTGACCGAGGTAGGGGGTAGGGAGAGAGGAAAGTCAAGTGGTCTAGCACCTTGGGCTGCTCAGAACTACAATTCCCAGGAGATCTTTGGGTACTTCTCTAGCCTGGCCGATCTTGCTCTCCCCAGAATATTCCTGAGATTGCTTTTCCTCTCCGTCGGCATTATGGGAAATGTAGTTCCCAACAGTTCTCTGCGCTCTATAAGGAAGTCCCAGGAAAACCCACACCCTGCAGAATTCTAGAAGTTGTCTAGTTTCTACATCCACACATGGCACACCCAAGCACTTAATCTTTTTTGGCCAGAGGAATTTCTGGGATTTGTAGTCTCCATGCCATAAAAAGAATACAGGAGCTGGCTATCCCCTGAAAAGTTATGTAAGCCCCCACCCCCTCCAGCGAGCCCTCACCATGGTAATCGTGAGCAGGGTAGACCAGACAGTTGCCTGGAAGCGTGAAGATCTTTTTGTGGACTGAGTGGTATAGGGTCTTAGCACAGCCTGGGGAAGGAAAGGTCAGAGGTCAGTGGGTAAACAGGACGGACAGGAGAAGCCCTAGAATGCCTTCCCTCAAGAAAAGGATGGGAGGATGATCAGGGTAGCTAAGCCCCCTCCCTCATCTCCTACCAACACCCCTTTGTCTGGGCAGAGGCAGAGGGAAGGACATACATGAAGTAAAAGGAAGGTTGAGAAATTCGCCTTTATAACGTGGGGCTGCAAGGTTGGGAAGAGACTCTGAAGTCCCCGGGGAAGTGTGTCCTCACTCTGGGGAGGCTGAGGAAGGGTTCTGGGCAAAGAAGGTAAGAAACCAAAGATGTGAAGCCAAGGAGGAGAGTGGAACCATGGTTCCAACAAGAAGCTGAGTCTTCAGGACAGAGGCAAACCTCTCTGGAACATTCTTCTGCCTTCCATTTCAATCCAAATCCTCCCATTTCATGGTTGTGTTGGGAATGGATAAGTAGCAAATTAGGAGTCAGAGAGAGAAGATGACAGACTGAGATGGAGAGGAAGAAAGGAGAGGAGCCTGGGTTCCTCTGCTCGTGTGTGGAGCTGCTGCCATCCCTCTCCTGCGGCCTGGCCTCTGCTCACAAGATAGCTAAACCCTTCAATCTGGTGTCAAACCACATTCATGAACATGCTCCATGGACAGCCGGATCCTGACATCCAAAACTAAACTGTCTTCCCACAGGGAAACCGTGGAATCAAACCACCCTCTGAAGCTACACCCCAAAGCTGCTGACACAGTTGAACCAGGGACCAAACAACCTCCTAGTGGCTAAATCTCCCAGTCTTTACTGCCTCTGAGCAGCTGACCTCCTGAGCAGAACTCCACCCCTACCACACCCACCAGCAGCTAAGCCCCTTGATGTGGTTTTAAAACACCTTCATAAATTCCTGAATCTTCTTGTTGAAGCGTGACACTTCATTTCCCTCACCTTGATCTAGTGGTCTGGATTACATATTTTGCTCCTATTAAATAGGATATTGCCAAAATGAGAGGGTAACTTCTGAGGCAAGGTCCAAAAAAAAAAAAAATAGAGCTTCTATTTCTCTCTGGTCATTTTTTTCTAGGAGGATCCGGCTGCTATGTCATAAAGACACTCATACAGCTCTATGGAGCAGTCCACCTGGTGAGGAAGTGTAGCCTCTGCCGACAAGCATGGTGGCCATGAGAGGGAGCTGCCCCGAAAGTGGGTCTCCCAGCCCCAGTCCAGCCTTCTGATGAGTACAACCCACATCCTAAACTGCTCCTGGATTCTTGACTCTCAGAAATTGTGTGAGACAGTGAACACTAATTCTCTCTCTCTCTCTTTTTTTTTTTTTGATAGTGGTGATTGAACCCAGCGGATTCTGCCACTAAGCTGCATCTCCAGCTCTTGTTTAAATTTGTTAAAATTTTAAATTTTGAGGCAGGGTCATGCTAAATTGCCCAAGCTGGTCTTGAACTTGCAATCCTCCTGTCTTAGCCTCCAGAGTTGCTAAGATTATAGAAATGTGCCACTGTGCCTGGCTAATCATTGTTTTAAGTCCCTACATTTTGCAAGAATTTGTTACACAGCAATAGAAAACTAATGAACCCCTGGATTTAATTAATGGTCCTCCAATAGCTAATGCCCTAAATGGAACTCTTCTCCTACATACCCTGGCAGCTAAACTCTGAATGTAAAACCAGCTCCCTAAAAATCTAAAGTCTCATTCACTCTTGTAGCTGATGCTTAAAACCCTGGCAAACATATAACCATATTTGAATCTTGGGCTGGATAAGGAGCCAATCACCTTGCTGGAAGTCTGTCCGCCCACATCCACGGATCAGCAGGGCATCTCCAGTGAAGGCCATGCTGTGGTCGTTCAGGACAAAAGTGACACAGCCTGGGGTGTGGCCAGGGCTGGCCCGGGTCTCCAAGGCCTGGCAGGGATGGGTGTACAGAGACAGTTACCAATAAGCTTCGAAGTAACTGGCCCCAGAAGCCCCACCTGGAGCCCCATGAAGGAAGAGATTATAAGTTTTGCTTAAAATCAATTTGAAGTTTCTGAATGAAAATAACACCACAAAGCAAAGCAAAAAACCGAAAAGGAAAGCACATTTTTAAGGTATTCGCCACGGTGCTCAATATACTCAATATATGAACTGCCGACAAGATAGTAAGAAAAAGATAAGCACACTGCCATAAAAATGAAACACTAAACAGCCATTAAAAGTGCTACTGTTCAGGGCTGGGGTTGTAGCTCAGCGGTAGAGCACTTGCCTAGCATGTGTGAGGCACTGGGTTCGATTCTCAGCACCACATATAAATAAATGAATAAAATAAAGGTCCATCAACAACTAAAAAATATTTAAAAAAAAAAAGTGCTACTGTTCAAATGAAACTTAATGATGCTTCACAAATACTTAGTGACACAAAAAAGACATTTGCTATCCAGTAAGTGCAAAGGAAAAGGGTACAAAGCAACTTGTACAGTGTGATATTTGCAAAGATTTATTCATTATCTAAATATGTATTTTATTCTTTAGGCTCTTTCTGTATTATTCTTTTTTTAAACTGTGCAATTTTATGTTTAAAGGAAACACACACACACACACACACACACACACATGCATATATAGATAAAATCCTGACGTGAGAAAGGTTCTTCTAAGCATGACTAACGTTTTAGAGGCCATAGGAAAACACTGATAGATGTGACCACATAGTTCAACTTTTTTGTTTCTTTCTTTCAGTACTGGGGATTGGGCCCAGGACTACTCCATGACTAACCTACATCCCTACCCCTTTAAAATTGTTTTCCCCTTGAGATAAGGTCTTGCTAAGTTGCCCAGGTTGGCCTTGGATTTGCAACTCTCCTTGCTCAGCCTCCCAAGTTGCTTGGATTACAGCCATGTGCCACCATGCCTAGGCAACCTGATTTAAAAAAAACAAATTCAAGCTCAGCGTGATTCAAGCGCACACACCTGTAATCCCAGCAGCTCTGGAGGCTGAGACAGGAGGATTGCAAGTTCAAGCCAACCTCAGTAAAAGCAGGGTGCTAAGCAACTCAGTGAGACCCTGTCTCTAAACAAAACACGAAACAGGGCTGAGGATGTGGCTCAGTGGTCCAGTGCCCCCGAGTTCAATCCTCGGTACCAAAAAAAATAAAACAAAACAACCCTGACACACATGCACAAAAATGCCCACATCGGGAGTCCTGTGGTCCAAATCTCCACACTCAGCTCCAGGGCAGCAAGGGTCATCAGAACAAATATTATCCTAATGACTTAACATCATTATTAAATTAGTCCCCACACACCCATCCTTCCTCCCACTCTGTAGAGGTCCACCTCACCACTGACTTTGTCCAGGTCAGTCATCTGCTGATATCCAAGGACCCCACATGCAGACTCTGTGGCTCGCCACCAACACTCATTCCACTTTTCCCTACTCCGACTGGGCTCTGGGTGTCAATGTGCCTGCCAACGCTTTCCCAGTCTCTCTGACAACTTGGGTATCTGCTGACTATTGTCTGGTCAATGAGATCTTAGTAAGATTCCTGAGATTTCTAGGAAAGGCTTTTTTCTTCCTGATAAAAAGGAACAGGCATTGCTTTTTTTCTTCTGTGTCTGGCTCTAAATTCAAGGTGTGATGGCTGCAGCTGCAGCAGCCACCTTGCAACATAAAGGCACAGCTCTGAGAATCCCACCAACCTAGTGCTGCTAAAACAAAGGCAGTGACTACCTTCTTCCAGATTTCTTACTCTAGGAGATATTGAACTCCTGTTTATTTAAGACACTGTGGTCATTTTTTATTTGATTTGTTTTAAGTGCTTGGTTTGTTGGAGAAACAACAGGAGGCTCCAGTAAAGTAAGCAAGAGTAGATATCAGGTAAGGATGTTGGAGATGACAGCCTCAGATACAGCAAAGCTGATCCAGCAAAGCACAAGTAGGGCTATGGGGAGGAGCTGAGCCAGGGAGCGACCATATGGATGTTTTCTTAAATCAAGCACTGGTTCACCACAGTACAGTGGTGGGAAAATGGTCTTTTTAATACAGTTCTGGATCAATGAATATCTATTTAGAAAGAAAAGTTTATATTGACCCCTACCTCACACCACACACGAAAATAAAATCTCAATGGACTACAGATCTAAAGATGAAAGATCAAATGACAGACTTTAGAGAAAAACATTGAATGACTTGGAGCAGGCAAAGAATTCTTTAGCACATAAAATATTTATTATAAACTGAGCACGGTGGTGCACGCCTGTAATCTCAGCAGCTTAGGAGGCTGAAGCAAGAGGACTGCAGTTCAAAGCCAGCCTCAGCAAAAGTGTGGCACTAAGCAATTCAGGGAGACCCTGTCTCTACATGAAACACAAAATAAGGCTGGGGATGTGCCTCAGTGGTCGAGTGCCCCTGAGTTCAATCTCCAGTACCAAAAAGAATTGAAAAAAAATTGCAAAACTGGATATCCAAAAGGTATGAACACCTGAAAGTTGCTCCACAGGCTGGGGTTGTGGCTCAGTGGCACAGTGCTTGCCTAGCATGCATGAGGCAATGGGTTCGATCCCTAGCACCACATAAAAAAATAAACAAAATAAAGGTATTGTGTCCATCTACAACTAAAAATATTTAAATAAATAAATAAAATGCAGCTGAGACAATATTAAAAAAAATAGAAAAGGTGCTCTACTTCATCTGTCATCAGGGAAATAAAAACGAAACCACCACAGGATATCACCACACACCAGAAAGGCTGCAGTGAAAAAGACTGAAGTGGGAAAATGGAAACTCTGGTACGTTAGAGTGGGAAACATACAAAGCCGACACATCCCCTGGGCTCACCTCTTGGCATACAGTCGGAAGAACGTGTGTCTTGTTCGCAGCAACTCTACTTATAATAGCCCAAAACTGAGAACCAGCTGCTAGCCCATCAACAATAATTGGACAGATAAATTGGGGTGTATTCACGTACTTGAATGAGCCAACTGACTACAGAGCAGCATCAAATCCAGTGGAGTGGGAGGGAGCAAAAAGGGCTGGGGTGGAGAGCAGGTGGCAGAACAGGAGATCTCACAAAGCCTGCTGCACAGAGAGCTAGCGCTGCTTCATGAAGCTGCAGCTCAGTTCTGAACCAAGGTGTGAAATATTTACCTCTTGAAGGGCCACATGGACGAGTGTGAAAAGCAATCCCAGACTGTTGGGGGTTTCGAGAGAAAAAGCAAGAGGTGATGAAGAGAGGCTGGGAAGGCAGCAGAGCGGCAGAGCACTTGCCTAGCAGGGGTGAGGCCCGGGTTCCATCCCCAGCACCACAGCAAAGACAGAGGAGCAGGGGCAGAGAGAGAGGGGCACAGAGAGAGTGGGTGATGAGAAAGATACACACTGAAGCAGAGGCCATGGGCATGGAAAAAGGCGTGGGCCAGGGTGGCAGGGTCATGCTAGGAGGGTGTCAGGAGACCAGGCGCTGGGTCCTGCATATGAAAACCTTCTCATTGGCGTTAGCCTCAGAGGCCAGTGTGCCTCCTCTTCTTTCTTGCTGAGATATCTTACCTGGTTGCTAATTTCCCAAGCAGAATAAGCCCAGTGCTCTGCAGTTTTGATCTGGAACTCATGCATTAAAGGCTTAGTCTCTAGCTCAGGTGCTATTGGAAAGTGGAGAAACCTTTAGTAGGTGGGGCCTAGTGGGAGGAGGTTAGGTCATTGGGGGTGTGGCCTTGAAGGAGCTATGGGGCCCCGCCCCCCTGGCCACCATGATGTGCTGCCTCACCACAGGCCCAAAGTAACAGGGTCAACAGATCATGGACTGGAACCTATAAAACTGTGAGTCACAATAAACTTTTCCTCTTTATGTTTATCTCAAGTATGTTGTCACAGTGATGGAAAGCTGATCAACACGCCCAGAGAAATTACATGAAGACAAACTGCAATTAAACTTCTAAAACCAAAACACACCAAAAATAATCTTGAAACCAGATCATATGCAAGGTGGCTGATTCCCAGAGTTAATAACTGCACAAGGGGTTCTTGGTATCAAAATTATGCTGGTTTCATAAAATAAATTGGGAAGTTTTTCTTCTTTTTATATGCACTGAAAAAAAATTTTTTTTGGTAGTGGGGATTCAACTAGGGACACTTGACCACTGAGCCACACCCCCAGCCCTATTTTGTATTTATGTAGAGACAGGGTCTCACTGAGGTGCTTAGCGCCTTGCAGTTACTGAGGTTGGCTTTGAACTCACGATCCTCCTGTCTCAGCCTCCTAAGCCGCTGAGATTACAGGCGTGTGCCACCACGTGCACCCAGCCTGAAAGGTTTTAATTAGTTTGGGAGTTATTGTCCTGTAAATATGTGGTGGGCTCTATGGACCTGGTTATTTCTTTTTCTTTCTTTCCTTATTTTACATTTTTAAAAAGGTACTCCCATGAAACCATCACTGCGATCAGATGACAAACATTTCCAACACCCCCAAGTTTCCTTGTGTCCCTTTCCAATCCATGCTTCCTCCACCCCTGTCCCCAGTCAACTCCTCACCTTCTTTCTGTTATTACAGATTAGTTTGCATGTTCTAGAATGCTATGCAAATAGAATCAAACAGTTAAAAAAAAAAAAGCATTCTCTGGACCCAGATAGTGAGGGTTCTAATCTTAGCTCTATTACTAGCTGTGTGACCTTGGACACATTATTCTACCTCTCTGGGTCTGTCTTCTTATTTGTAAAATGGGAATAATAACTGTACCCAGCTCACAAGACTGTTATAAAGGTTAAGCTACTTTGTATGTAAAGTGCTTCTAAAAATTCTCAGTACATAAGTGCTACATAATAAAAATATGAATAATAAATAAGAATGTTTTAAAATTTGAAAAACAACTGATCTAGTGGAATCACAAAGCCTCCTGGGTTCAAATCCTGGCTCAACCCCTTCCTTACTGTGTGATTGTCAGGCAAATCAGTGTCTTCCCTGTGCTTCCTTCTCTATGATATGGGGAAAATAATTCTGATCTCACTTCACTGTTATGAATGTTCAATGAGGTTCGTTTATTGGAAAACACATGACAGAGGCCCGAGGGCTGGATGCAGCCTACAGAATTGTGTTTGTTGGGACAGGTCGGTGGTTATGAGGTGACCGCATTTGTTGTCTACCCTTCAAAAGTAAGAGATACTGATTTTTTCCCAGCTTCATTCTTACAATCAGACAGAAGAGTAAATCTCGGGTTTACTCCTACATGCAAACAGCCAATGTGAACCATGCACTGGGTGTCCCCATAAGTGGGGAATGTACTCGAATTGTGTACACATGTAAAATATGTAAAAATTTACATATTTACAGTGGTGCCACGGGCTGAACCACTCCCTGTTGCCTGGGGCCAAATGTCAGCTGCTATTTATTACCCACTTATGTGCTTCACCCAGAACACAGCATTAGAAGGGAAGTTAAACATGTCAGTCAAAACACAATTGGCAGTAGCATGTCACAACAAGAACAAAACATGGAAGGAAACATATTTCTCTGTAGAAATAAACCACAACAGTGTCAAGAGCAAATGTTTTTGCCTGGAACTGACTACACGCCAGGCTCTGCTCTACCCATTCTCCATGGATACCCATATTGGGCCCATTTTCCAGATGGGGGAAACTGAAGCCCAGAAAGGTAAAACGCTTGCTCCAGGTCACACAGCAGGAAGTGGCAGAACACTGTTTGCCCACCCAGCCTCTGTGGGCTTTTAAGTCTGTGACCTTTGTATGTCAGGCCAAATTTAAAGTTGCCAAAATTTTTCTGGATTATTAGTAAGGAAAGGATTGAGGAGGGTGGTGAGTAAGAGAGCCTGGTGGAGCCCAAGCCTTGCCAGGACTCTGAGGAGGGAAGACGGGGGTTAGGTTGGGGCAGGCAAGAGGGCACCCCTGAGAGAAGAAACCCAGCAATCAACCCACAGCAGGACCATTAGTTTACACCTTCCCTCTGGCACCTGGGAGCTGAAAACCTTGGTGGTCAACACCAAGGCCCTTGAAGTCAGTCTGTCCAAGTTCAAGTCCTAGTTGCCCCACATCCAAGCTAGGAGGACCCTATATGTGCTTAACCTTCAAAATTTCTCCTCCCCAAAATGGGGAGAGGGCATGGTATTTGATTTCGAAAATACCTGGAGATAAATGCTGTGAAAATTCGCCAACAGAGCTGGTGAGAAGCAAATACTTGATTTTTATCACTAATTGTTAAATGATTACTATTAACCAACAAAAAATATCCACAATCAACTTCAATTTCTAGGAAAGGGAAGTTTTAGAAGAACAAATTAAATGACACCACAAGGAAATATCAGACATATCTAGAATGAGGGACACTCTATAAGACAACAGGTCAGGAAGCTTCAAGAGTCAAGGTTATAGCCAGGAGCGGTGGCACACACCTGTAATTCCAGTGGCTCATGAGGCTAAGGCAGGAGGATCACAAGTTCAAAGGCAGCCTCAGCAACTTTGCAAGGCCCTAAGCAACTCAACAAGACCCTGTCTCTAAGTAAAATATTAAAAAGGGCTGGGCATGTTACTCAGTGGTTAGTGCTCCTGGGTTCAATCCCTAGTATCAAAAAACCAAACCAAAAAAAAAACTAAAAAGAGTCAATGTCAGGAAGCACAAAGTATATGAAACTATTCTAGATAGGAACTCTGTAGCCATAATAAACGAATGCCATGCAGGAACCTCCATTGGATCCAGTTTCCTAAAAACATCTGCAAAAAATTATTCTTGGAGCAACCCAAGAAATTTCAACACACGCTCAGTATTTACTGATGAGATAAATTACTGTACATTTTGGTATCTTGACAAAGTTTTGTAAAAGAGTAGTTCTCAAAGTATAATTGAAGGAACCCCGAGGTTCCACAAGGTCAAAATAGTTTTCATAACATTTCAAAAAGTCTCTTGCTGTTGGGAGTGATGGCACACATCTGTAATCCCAGTGGCTTGGGACGCTGAGGCAGGAGGATTGTAAGTTCAAGGCCACTTTCAGCAACTGAGCAAGGCCCTGTCTCAAAATAAAGAATAAAAAGGACTGGGGATGTGGCTCAGTGGTAAAATGCCCGTGGGTTCAATCCTCAGTATTCAGAGAAAAAAAAAAGTCTTCTGCTTTTATCCCCTTGCATTGTCCTACAAATATTAATGGACTTTTTTTTAAAAATATTTTTTAGTTGTAGGTGGACACAATATCTTTACTGATTTATTTTTATATGGTGCTGAGGATTGAACCCAGCGCCCTACGCACGCAAGGCAAGCGCTCCACCACCGAGCCACAATCCTAGCCCCAATATTAATGGACTTTTTTTTTTTTTTTTTTAAACTTTTTTTTTTTTAATTCTTTCTTAGTTGTAGATGGACACAATGTCTTTATTTTATTGCTTTGTATGTGGTGCTGAGGATCGAACCCAGGGCCTCACACATGCGAGGCAAGCGCTCTACCGCTGAGCCACAATCCCAGCCCCTTAATGGACTTTTCAGAAGTGTCATGATCTTTAAGGATGTCACTGCTCTGATAGCTAATGGAATGTGTACTTGTATATTCCTGTGTTTAAAAAAAAATAGTCTCAGGTCTGGGGATGAAGTTAAGTAGTAGAGCACTTAGTATGCAGCAGTCCTGAGTTCCATCCCAGCACCAAAAACGAAGTCTCAATTTGAATATTTAAAACAGTAAATATTGATAGAACCACATAAACTAAACAGCAGGGTGTGGTGGTGCACACCTGTAATCTCAGCAACTCAGGAGGCTGAGGCAGGAGGATTGCCAGTTCAAGGCCCGCCTGGGCAACTTAGCCAGACCCTCAGAAACCCAGCAAGCAAGACCCTGTCTCAAAATTAAAAATAAAAACGGTTGGGGATGTAGCTCAGCAGTAAAGCACTGCTGGGTTCAATCCCCAGTACAAAAGAAAAAAAAAAAAGCATTTTAGGGTCTCCTTTAGTTTTTTGTTTTTTTAATTTTTTTAAATATATTTTTTTAAGTTGTAGATGGACACACTACCTTTATTTTATTTATGTATCTTTGTGGTGCTGAGGATCAAATCCAGGGCCTCACGCATGCTAGACAAGCACTCTGCCACTGAGCTACAACCCCAGCCCTTCTTTAGTTTTTAAGAGAGTCCAGAGATCAAAAAGTTTGAGAGTCTGAAAACTGCTGAGACAGGAGAACATTATTAGAAGGCTTTAGGAGTGAAATGTTTTTTCACTTTTTTCCCCCTATGCTGTGGATGGAACCCAGGGCGTTGGATGTACCCCTGGGCCCTTGCAATTTACTTTTGAGTGTGGGGGGCAGGGGAAGTGGGAAGCATATAGAAAGAGAGAAATAAAGCAACTGTGATAAAACATCAGCAACTGGGGGACGCATGCGTACTGTGTGAAGGTGTTAAAATTGTTCTGTCTGTGCTAAGGACACAGCTTGAGCACTTGCCTAGCAAGGGGTGAGAGTTCCATTCCCCAAATGCTGGGGGGAGGGGAGGGGGACGTACTATTATCTCAGTTGCATGTAGATTTTGGAAATACTCGAAATAAAAAATTGCAAGTTGGGTCAACTAAGAAGGCAGCCTCAGCTGCTCCTGAAACTTGTTGAGTGATCTCCCTGGCTGCAGAATATTCCAGCTAGGCCCACCTGCCTGGCAGCATCTAACCCCGCATTCTTTCAACAATCTTTCCTCCCCTCCATGACGCATCAAATGCACGGCACACCTCCACATCCTTTCTTGCAGCAGCTAAATCTTCTGAAACTACTCGAAATCAGCCGAACACAATACACGATACAAATGGGACCAGGCAGTGCACATTCCGCTCGCAGCTTTGCAGTTCCCGCAGCCTACACTGCCCCCTGGTGGCGAGCAAACTCTCGGCTTCTCTCCCATTTGGTTCCCATGTTTATTCTTGCACTATTCAAAAGCACTTAATCTTGGTAGAAAGATTCACTGTTCCTATGAGAGTTAAGCTCTAAAACCCAAAGCCTCGTTTTTCGTCGTCACTAAATACTCTGGATCTCCATAGGCTAAATCCTATTCATTTATTTTGTGCAATAAAAAAAATTTGTTCTGTTTAGGGGCAGTGTGCTAACATCTCCAACTTGGTAATGCATCAAAAGATGATCTGGGACAGTAGCTCAGTGGTAGAGCCCCTGTCTAGCATGTGTGAGACCCTGGCTTCCATGCCCAGCACCACAAAAGAAGAGAAAAAGGACAGTGGTGTATAGTATGATGTATTTTTCCCATCTTTTCTGTGTGCTTCAAATTTTTCATTATAAAACATCAGGGGGAAAAAGACTTGCTTTATGATTCAAATATTTAATTCCAAATAAGAGGAATTACCCTGGCCAGCTTGTCATTTTTCTCTCAAAATTCCTCCATGTGGGTCACATGGAATCACTAATTGAGCTTTCAAAAACACTGATTCCCTGTGTCCACCCCCAAACAATTAAAGAATCTTTAGGGCCTGAATAATCCTATTTTGAGAAGTACTCCTTTATAAATCAACAGATTTAACAGGCAAGGCTAACTTTCTCAATTGCCACCTGCTATGGGAGCTACAATGTTCAATTGTCACTGTTTATTAGAAAAGAAAATTCAGGGGCTGGGGCTGTAGCTCAGTGGTTAAGCACTTGTCTAGCATGCATGCGGAACTAGGTTCGATCCTCAGCATCACATATAAATAATAAATGAATAAAATAAAGATCCATAGACAACTAAAAAAATAAATAAAAAAAGAAAATTCATTCTACAATGAAACCATCCAAATTTGGTCCATCTTCAGTATAAACTGTTTGGCATAATGCTGTGATATAGTTTTTGTTGTAATTTGCATTTTGATTGTTTACACAGGGGACCAGAATATGGGTCAAAATCATAAAAGAATCCACTTAAAAAATATGTATGCGCTATGGATGTAGCTCAGGGGTCAAGCACTTGCCTAGTGTACCTGAATCCCCGAGTTTGATCCACAGCAACACACAGTGTGCCTATAGTCTCAGCTGCTAGGAGGGCTGAGGCAGAAGGATCTTTTTTTTTTTTTTTATTTGGTACTGGCGATTGAACTCAGGGGTACTCGACCATTGAGCCACATCCCCAGCCCTATTTTGTGTTTTATAACAGGGTCTCACTGAGTTGTTTAGTGCCTCGCCATTGCTGAGGCTGGCTTTGAACTCGCGATTCTCCTATCTCAGCCTCCCTAAATGCTGGGATTACAGGCTTGAGCCACTGCACCCAGCTCAGAAGGATCTCTTTAGTCCAGGAGTTTGAGATCATCTAGGGCAAACATAGCAAGACCCTCTCAAATACAAAACAAACAAAAATCCAACTGTCTGGCAATATCTACTAAAGTCAAACATATTTTATCTCTAGGACGCAGAAAGTTCAGCTTCTTGGAATTTAGGACAATATCCACCAAGAGATTTGCACAAGATTATTCATAGCAACACACTGGCACACACCTCTAGTCCCAGCAATTCAGGAGGCTGAGGCAGGAGGATCACAAATTCAAGGCCAACCTCAGCAATAACCTTAGCCTGATCCTGCCTCATAATAAAAAATAAAAAAGGGCTGGGGATGTAGCTTAGTGATAAAGCATCCCTGTGTTCAATCCCTAGTACAGCCAAAAAAAAGAAAAGAAAACTTCATAGCAACATTTCTCATAGTAGCCCCAAACTGAGATCAATCATTAAAAGGAGAATATATAAATAAACTGTGCTGTATTCACATCATGATATACTCTACATCAGGGTCAGCAAACCATGATGGGGTGGACCAAACTGGGCCTGCCACTGGTTTTTGTAAAGCCTGCAAGTGGAGAATGTTTTTACATTTTTTTTCATGGTTGAAAAACATAATAATTATTTTTTGACACATGAAAGCTATCTGAAATTCAAATTCTAAAGGCCATAAATAAAGTTCTATTGGAATACAGTCATGCTTATTAATCTATGCACTGTCTATTGCTGCTTTTACACCATAAAATGAGAGCCAAGTAGTGGCAACAGAGACCCTGTGACCTGTGAAATTGAAAATAGTTAAGATCTGGTCCCTTACAGAAAAGTTTGCCAAACCCTGCTTTGGAACAATGAGAAGAAAAGAACTGCAACAGCAGAAGCGTCACGCAGAGTGTGAAGAGCCAGACACAGGAGCACACGCACACGGGTAATTACTAATTCTTTTTTCTTTTTTTCTTTTTTGGCAGTACTGGGGATTGAACACAGGAGCACTTTACCACTGAGCCACATCCCCAGCTCTTTTTTATTTTTATTTTGAGACAGGGTGTAAGTTGCCCAGGCTGACCTTTGAACTTGTGATTCTCCTGCCTTGGCCTCCAGGTGTGTACCACCTGTGTGCCAGCTTGTAATTCTTCTTCATAAAGTCCAGAACAGGAGGAACTATCTGTGTAAATCAGAAGAATGATCCCTTGACAGATGCGTCAAAATCTGGCCGGGAAGAGAGACAAGGAAGCCTTTGGGGTGATGGGCATGCTCTGTATGTCCACGTGGGTGGCTGGTACACGAGTGTAAACCTACGTACACATGCACCCAGCTGCACATGCGCAGTCTGTGCATTTCTCACCTTATCATGCGTATGTTATAGACTCGACTTTTAAAAGTAGGAGCAGGAAAAATAAGAGGGATAAAAAACGGACCCATCTCCAAAGATTGATAAAGAGCTCAGATCAAAGTCAAACCAACACTAAACAACCACAAAGACAGATAATAACAAGTGTTGGCAAGGCTGTGGGGACGAACTGGAACTTCCATAGACTCCTGGTCTGTAAAATAGTGTGGCTGCTTTGGAAAACAGTCTGGAAGTTCCTCAAACTGTGAAACATAAAATGATCATGTGACTCAGCAATTCCACTCCTAGGTATAAACCCAAGAGAAATAAAAAAAATGTCAACACAGAAATGTGCACATGATGTTCATAGCAGTGTTATTCATAGTAGCCAGAAAGTGGAAAGACCTCAAATGTCTACCAACTGATAAATGCATAAATAAGATGGGGCATAACCATCCATGTAATGGGATGTTGTTCAACAATATAGAGAATGGAGTACTGATACATGCTTCAACAGGGGTGAATCCTGAAAAGACTGTGCTGTTCAGGGAAAGAAACCAGTAACAAATGATCATGTTGTATGATTCCATTTCTATGAAATATCTGCGATGGAAAAACCCATAGAGACAGAAAGTATATTACAAATTGAGGTGGACCAAACCTGTAACCCCAGCAACTAGGGAGGCTGAGACAGAAGGATCTCAAGTGCAAGGCCAGCATCAGCAACTTTACAAGACCCTGTTTCAAAAATTAAAATTAAAAAGGGCTGAGGATGTGGCTCACTGGTAAATCACCTCTGGTTTCAATGCCCAGTACCAAAAAAAAAAAATAAGCCAGACATGGTAGTACACGCCTGTAATCCCAGCAACTCTGGAGCCTGAGGCAGGAGGACTGCAAGTTCAAAGCCAGCCTCAGCAATTTAGCAAGGCCCTAAGCAACTTAATAAGACCCTGTCTCAAAAAACATTTTTTTAAGCCGGGCGCGGTGGCTCACGCTTGTAATCCCAGCACTTAGGGAGGCTGAGACAGGAGAATCTCGAGTTCAAAGCCAGCCTCAGCAATGGCGAGGCACTAAGCAACTCAGTGAGACCCTGTCTCTACATAAAACACAAAATAGGGCTGGGGATGTGGCTCAGTGGTCGAGTGCCCCTGAGTTCAATCCCCAGTACCAAA
>CM053414.1:44013532-44030034 GCA_028644305.1 Xerus rutilus
ACCAATTCTATTATTGATGAAGAAAATGAATTGTTTTCTCTCAACTTTTCTGTATGTTTGGAATAACATTAAACATTGTGCGTGGCAACAGTGGGGAAAAAATGTTAATGGGGCTATAGGAAAAACTGAACCCTGATAGGGTATTTGATAACATTAAGAAATGAGTAAGCCAATTGCAATGGCACATGCTTGTAATCCCAGCAGTTTGGGAGGCTGAGATAGGAGGATCACAAGTTCGAGGACAGCCTCAGCAACTCAGCGAGTCCCTAAGCAACTTAGTGAGACCCTGTCTCAAGACAAAAAAGTAAAAATAGGGCTGGGGATGTGGTAAAGGGCCCCCATCTTAAATCCCCAGTACCAAAAAAAGAAAATGTTAAAAAAAGAAAAAGAAATGAGTATAAAATTTTAAAGGCATGATAATGATATTATGTTTTTTATTTTTATTTTTTAGCGATGTTCCTTATCTTTTAGATAATGTTTCTGGATAAAATGTCTGAAATTTAGCCGGGCATGGTGGCTCAAGCTTGTAATCCCAGCACTTAGGGAGGCTGAGACAGGAGAATCGCGAGTTCAAAGCCAGCCTCAGCAATGGTGAGGCGCTAAGCAACTCAGTGAGACCCTGTCTCTACATAAAACACAAAATAGGGCTGGGGATGTGACTCAATGGTCGAGTGCCCCTGAGTTCAATCTTTTTTCAGACCAAAAAAAAAGTCTGAAATTTGCTTCAGAATAATCCAAGAGGCTCATCAGCATTGGAGCGGTGATGAAACAAAATTGGCCAAATCAAACCTGGTAACGTGTATATGGTAGTGAGCTGTTCTCTTCTCTCCCTGTGCTTTGTGTAAGTTTGAATTTTTAATTTTATTTATCTATTTGGTACTGGGGATTTCAGGGCATAAAATCCAGGGCCTCACACATGCTATGCAAACACTATGCCACTGAGTTGCACCTCAGCCCTTTATTTAAAAAAAAATTTTTTTTAGCTGGGCACAGTGGTGGACACCTGTTTTCCCAGCTACTAGGGGGGATGAGCAGGAGGATTACAAGTTTGAGGCCAGCCTTGGCAATTAGCAAGACCCTAAACAAGAAATGAAGGGCTGGGGCTGGGATTGTGGCTCAGCGATGGAGCGCTTGCCTCGCATGCATGAGGCACTGGGTTCGATCCTCAGCACCACATAAAAACAAATAAAGATATTGTGTCCATCTATAACTAAAAAAATATTAAAAAAAAAAAAAAGAAATGAAGGGCTGGGGATGTAGACCAATGGTACAGTGATTGCCTAGCATGCTCAAAGCTCTGGGTCCAATCTCAAAAAAAATTATTTTGAGACAAGATCTCGCAAAGTTGCCCTCACTAGCCTTGAACTTGCAATCCTCCTGCCTCGATTTCCCTAGTAGCTGGGATTAGACAGGTGTGTCCCACCATACCTGGCTTTTTCCATAATAATTTTAAAAAATGTTAAAGAAGTAGATGAGGGGCTGAGGCTGTGGCTCCGGACAGAGCCTTTGCCTAGCACGTGTGAGGCACCGGGTTTGATCCTTAGTACTATATGCAAAAATAAACAAATAAAATAAAGGCTGTGCATCTACAACCATACACACACACACAAAAGCATATAAAAAACAAAATAGTTCATGATACTTCCTGTGTTTCTCTGACTCACTAATTCTTTTCCTTTGCAGTGCTCAAGATCGAGCCCAGGGCTTCATGCACACTAGCAAAGCCCCCTTCCACTAGCTACAACCCAGATCCACTTCCTGTGTTTAAAACTCTCCTCTGATTTCTCACTCAGCTAAGTCCACTTCCCAAGCTTCTTGACCTTAAGTTCTACAATCTACCCATCATTCTATCTTTCCATCACATTGGGCTTCTGATTGTTAAAATTCTTTCAAGTATTTATTTGACACAGATTTATTGACCATCTACTATGTGCTAGGCCCTGTCCTGGATTCTGGGGACACAGCGATGAAGAAGATTGATAAGTTGTCCATTTTAACAGAGCACACATTCGAGAAGGCAGATGCATAGTGATAAGGGAGAGGACACAGCAGAGGAATGGGGGAAGGGGTGGGCAGGGAAGCCTTCTGCCTTTAGAACATTTGAGCTGGGGTTGGGGGTGGGGGGAGCCAGGCAAGCAAAGAGATGAAGGAGGAGCCTTGGGGGAAGAAGGGACAGCAGCTAGTGCAGGGACACTGGTAGGACCCACAGTGGCATACACAAGAGCTGGAAGAAAGGCCAGAATCTGGGACATGACAAATTATGATAGGAGAGATCCTCTGAATGCAGCAAGGTCCTTTCCATCTTTTTTTTTTTTTTTTTTTTTTTGGCACCAGGGACTGAACTCAGGGGCACTCGACCACTGAGCCACATCCCCAGCCCTATTTTGTGTTTTATGTAGAGACAGGGTCTCACTGAGTCACTTAGCACCTCGCTGTTGCTGAGGCTGGCTTTGAACTTGCGGTTCTCTTGTCTCAGCCTCCCTAAGTGCTGGGATTACAGGCGTGAGCCACCGCGCCCGGCCCTTCCCATCTTGAGGTCTGGTCACTTGCTATTCTTGGTACAACTTTGACCCCATCAGGCCTAGTTTAATACACAATAAATACAAAAATATTGGGGTTGGGGTGGTGGCTCAGTGGTAGAGCGCTTGCCTAGCACACATGAGGCACTGGGTTCGATCCTCAGCACCACATAAAAATAAAAAATAAAAAAAAGGTATGTGTCCACCTACAACTAAAAATATATATATATATTTAAGGGGCTGGGGTTATGGCACAGTGGTAGCGTGCTCGCCTGGCATGCGTGAGGCACTGAGTTCGGTCCTCAGCACCACATAAAAATAATATAAAGATATTCTGTCCACCTACAACTAAAAAAAATAAATATTTTAAAAAATATATATATATTTAAAAAAACAAAAATATTGATAGCATTTATGGAGCACTCTAGATACCTTCTATTCTCAAAATTTTCCATTGATTATCTTATTTAATCCCAAGAACACTCGGTTTTATATATGAGGAAACTGAAACCCAGAAAGATGAAGTGACTTGCCCAAGGTCACAGGGCTAGAAAGCGGCGGAGTCAAGAGTTAAGACGGGTTACCCAGGCAATCTGGCTCCAGAACTCAAATAGCCTGCCAAAGCACTCCCACAGCTCCCAGAGCTCACTAGACCTTGTTGTCAGGCTGGAGAGTCACCCATGCGGAGGACTTTAAAGGACAATTCATGCTCTTTCCAGAGTGGGACAGGAACATGCACCGTCACTGCCTGGGAAGAATGCCACCCTGAGGCTGGCACCAGGAGAATGGGCCTGGGCACCTCGGGATTACCCAACCCCGGGGGAGGAAAGCATGGGATGGCGGGGTGGGGGGCGAGGTGCTGAGAACCTGGAGCCACCCAGTGGTGAAGTGTGCCAGGAAGCTATACGAATGACGTGCCTTTTATTAGGCACCAACTCGCTCTGAACGAGTCCTCCTTCGCTCTCTCTGGAAGAAATGGCTAGATTTTTTTTTTGTTTGTTTGTTTTTTGCAAATACCTTTAGCGGTCAAATGGGTAACGAGCTTTTGAAATTGGAGATGGAACTCGGGCTCTCCCGTGAAAAGAAGAGGGGCACCGATCTCCCAGAGTAGCTAGTCCGTGTTAGCCTGCACGTGCTTGACTCCAGCCAGCCACCGTAGGCCCCGTACCCGCTGTGCCCTTTAACGCGGCCCTTAGGGCCCGCAGTTTTGCGCTCGACGGTGAACTTGCCCGCCAAGCTTACCCACCCCCTTTCCATTTGGTCTTCCCCCGCCTCAGCCTCGGCCGGCTGCAACTGCGCATGCGTCCACGCCGGCGTGGGCGGAGGGAATGGAAATGAGGCTGGGCCCAGCAGCTCGCGGAGCTCCCTCCTCCTCTGCCCGCCCGGTAGCCAGAGGCGCAACTCCGTGGGCCCGAAAGGCAGCGCGGCAGTGGCTGGGGCAGCCCGAGCGGCCGAGGAGGGAGGGGCTCGGAGCCCCGCCCCAGGGGAGGGGCGGTCCCGCAGGTGAGGAGGGTAGGGGTCCTGGCTCGGACGCCTAGTCCTCGGAAAATAGAGTCGGGGCTAAAAGCCAGGATCTCTCGGAGGAGGATCGATTTCGGTCCGGACACCTCGGTTCCGGGGGGACTTTGCATTTGGTGCACGAATGCCACCACTCTGAGGGGTGCACTGTATCCCGGATGCTTGCAACCCAGAGGGACATTCTGTTGGATTGCTACACACGCCACGTTCCTTTCGTATCTTCCTCCAGGTCTCCCTTCTGTCCTCCACCGCCACAATCCACACCGCGGATGAAATTTACCAACAAGAAAGACGAGGTTGACGCGGCGCCAATGGACTGAGGCCAAGCCCAAAGCCTGGTAAAGCCACTTCTTGGACGTAAACTTCTGCCCGGTGCGCTTATAGGCCCCTCCCCTGGGACAGAGCTGCAAAAGACACCGCCCACTCCACTCAGAGGGCCCACCCCTAGGCCTGAGTTGCGGAGCAATTGACTTTGTTTTTTTTGCATAGCCCCGCCCATTCCCGTGCTAGCTCTCAAGACCGTAGGGTTTGGAGGGGGAAGGTTCCACCCACTGTGAACATAGGCCCCGCCCACTCCGCCCAAGGCTTCAACCTTGGATTTAAATTGCAAAGGTTTGTCTTTAGGTTAGATTTGCATAGCCTCGCCCATTCTACTTTTAGGCCCCACCTTCCCGCCATGCCTGCCTGACCTGATTTTAGGCCCTTCAGCCAGCTCTATCCCTATCAACCTGGTGACAACCCGCATTACCCCGCGCCCCTGCGCCCTGCCCGTAGATTCCTGTGTCAGCAAGATGCTGGAGCGAGGCGCGAAGTCCGAGGCTGAGGACACAAATCCTAGTCCTACAGGCAAGGATCCGGTGACCAAAGGAGTTGAGAGCGGCCCTGTCTGTGAGTAGGGGTCATTCCCAGGAACGGGTGCTAAGAAGATCACATGTTTGGGGAAATCATAGACTGAAAGTTTGAAGTTCCAGGATCATGACCATTTAGGATCCCCCAAACTGCATCTGCTCTGGGAAATCTCCAGTAGTCATTTGCTAGGGCTCAGGAAATTATAGGAGGCATAAGGGGGATGTGGGACTTTAAGGTGATCACTGGAAAGATTCTAGAAATAGATGCCTCAGTAGCTTTGGGGACCTTGGAAGGTAACCCTTGGAGCTCCTCAGGATGACGCATGGGGGAAGAGGGAAGCAGAAACAATGCCATTTGGAAAATCAGCGTAACATTTAAAACGCTAAGGTACACTTGGGGTGGCGGAGCTTAGCTTAGGCCCAGGGTGTTGGCTGCTTCCTGGAGCCCACCAGTCCTCCTGTCCCCCAGCTCCCCACCAGGCCCTGCCGCAGAAGCCCAGCCAGTCGGCTCCAGGGCCCTCCAAGTCTGGGGGCATGCCCTCCCGGCCCCGCCGGCGGCCCCCACCCCAGCGCCCGCACCGCTGCCCTGACTGTGACAAGGCCTTCTCCTACCCGTCCAAGCTTGCCACACACCGGTTAGCGCACGGCGGCACCCGACCCCACCCATGCCCTGACTGCCCCAAGGCCTTCTCCTACCCCTCCAAGCTGGCAGCTCACCGCCTCACACACAGTGGCGCCCGCCCACACCCCTGCCCGCACTGCCCAAAGGCCTTCGGGCACCGCTCCAAGCTGGCAGCCCACCTCTGGACCCACGCTCCCACCCGTCCCTACCCGTGCCCTGATTGCTCCAAGTCCTTCTGCTACCCCTCCAAACTGGCGGCCCACCGCCACACGCACCATGCCAATGATGCCCGCCCCTATCCTTGCCCACACTGCCCCAAGGCCTTCTCATTTCCCTCCAAGCTGGCTGCCCATCGCCTATGTCACGACCCCCCCACCGCACCAGGCAGCCAGGCCACTGGCCAACACCGATGCTCCAACTGTGGCCAGGCCTTTGGTCAGAGACGACTCCTGCTTGTTCATCAACGCAGCCACCACCAGGCAGAGGGCCAGGGGGAAAGAGAGTGAGCCCTCCCTTTGGCTCACAGGCTGCCCCGGCCAGCCAGCTCCGGTCAATAAAAGGTGGGATTTCAAAGCCCGGCTGTATGGACTTGGCTCTTCCAGATAGCTGGCAGGGGGAGAGATCTGCCATTTACAATGGGTTCAGACTTAGAAGCCTGAGGAACTCTGCTCACCTGGAGAGGCAGGTATCAACCTGAATTAACATTGGGTCCCAAAACATGGACCTGGACCTGTGGTTTGATGGCACTGGTTCAGTCTGGTTCTTCCTACCCATTTATATGGCAAAAGGCAAAGCCTGCTAGCATCCTGGGTTGCTGAGGAATGTGGGCAAACAGGCTCTCTCCTTGTTGAAAGTTTAACTTGGTGTCTCCACCTTGGCCACATGACTGGATCTAAGACATTTAAAATACACATTTGCTTGTTTCAACTATCCCACTTGTAGTAATTTCTCCCATAAACTCAAAACATGTCAAAAAGACATAAAGGTAAGGATGTCCACTACAGTATGATGGTTTCCAAAGACTGGAAACAGCCCACATGCCCGCCCATCAGTGGAGGCCAGCTAATGAATGACAGTACAGTCACAGAATGGAGTGTGTAGGGAGAAGGCAGCACCGTGTCACAGACGTGGGAAGAGCCCCGAGTATACTAAATGATGAAGGCGAGCACGGGGAAACGCCCAAACTGCACAACCAGCCCTGCCAGTCCTCAGGAGTCTGGGGGCCTCAGACAAGATATATTACTTCTCTAAATTCAGATGCCTTATCGTAAAACGGGGACATTATAAGGCACTTGTGAGGGGGCAGTCAGCTGCTCTTTTGGAGTCTTATTCTCCTACTATAAAATAAGGATGAGCGTGCTAACATTGGACAGCTCTGTTCCAGATATGCATTAAGCCCTACTATGTGCTGCACCGCACGTGGGGTGTTAAGGACACAGCAGTGAAGACAGACCTGGTCTAGTGAGGACAGCAGACAGTAATCAAGCCAAGCCAGACCCTAAGCCAAAAAGTCAGTCAGGTCCATTTATAGGAACAAGTTTGGGAGCCTTGGTTTGCTGCCCCCTCCACAAGGATTACTTCAAGGCTGTAGTAGTGACGTCTTTCTTAGGTGTTAATTTGGAAACAGGCCAATGAAAGGGAACTGAGCTCAGAAATGCACCTGTGCTTATACTGACAAACTATCTGTAGATCAGAAGGTGGCTGGCTTTTCCTGTGAAGGGCCGCATGGTATATATTCTTAGGTTATATAGGCCATGTATCTGCCACAACTAGTCACCTTTGCTGCTGGAGCAGAAAAGCAGCTATATACATTATTATGCACACATAAAGGAGTGTGGCTGTGTTCCAGTAAAACTTAGTTACCTAAACTCTCAGTGAGCTGGATTTTGCCTGTAAGACCCTGTTTGCCAACCCATACTGTGGATGAGTTGGAAAAGGACAGACTCAGTAAAGAGGCTGAAAAATATGGAGGAAAATTAAATGGGATCCTGCAGTGTCCAGGACAATGACCCCCTGAAGATGCTCACATTCTAACACCCAGAACCTTTGCCAGCTTACACGTGGCAAAAGGGACTATAGGCAGACAGATGTGGAAGGATTTCCTCGAGATGGGGAGATGATCCAGATTTTTCAGGTAGGCCCAATGTGATCACAAGGGTCCTTATATGGGAACAAGAGCAGCATAAGAGTCAGAGGAGAGATAAGAAGATGGAAGCAGAGATTGGAGTGATAAAAGGCCCCTAGCTGAGGAATCTGGGCAGCTGAAAAGGAAACTTTCTAGAAGCTAAAAAGGGCAAGGAAATGGATTCTTCCTTAGAGCCTCAAGACCTGCTGAAGACCTGTGGACACCTTGATTTTAGGACAATGAAGCCAATTTTGGACTGCTGCCCTCCAGAACTATAAGAAAATAAATCTGTGTTGTTTAAAGCCATTAAGCTTGTGGTGATTTGTTACAGCAACAATAGGAAATAGGGATCCTGGCACCTTACACTATACACAAAAGCAAATTTCTGTTAACTTAAGATTGGTTTTTTTTGTTTGTTTGTTTTGGTACTGGGGATTGAACTCAGGGGTACTCGACCACTGAGCCACCTCCCCAGCCCTATTTTGTGTTTTATGTAGAGACAGGGTCTCACTGAGTTGCTTAGCACCTCGCTATTGCTGAGGCTGGCTTTGAACTCACGATTCCCCTGTCTCAGCCTCCCAAAGTGCTGGGATTACAGGCTTGGGCCACCACGCCCGGCTTGTTAATTTAAGATCTAAATTTGAGAAGCAAAAGTCTAAAATACTTAGATGGAAGTAAAAGAGAATTATCTTAGTAGCCATAGAAGCAGAGGAAGTATTCTTTGCCCAGGGAGAGGGGCACAAATTATAGACAAAAAGACAGGTAAATTTAACCATAAATAAATGTAGACAGAATTGTAAGAATGCATGGTTGACTGCATCTGAATCCTACAGGATCCTAGAGGCGGCCTCAAGGAGATAATGGTGGCGCTGAGATCTGAAAGCTGTGGAAGACGGAACGAGGGGTGGGTTGTGCAAAGTACCCAGGGCTAGAAGTAGCGGGTCCAAGGAAGTTGGCAGGTCACTGTGCTGGGATCTATTCAGTAAGGGTGAGGGGAGAGGAAGGGTGAGGATTCTGCTCCCCTCTGAACTTGGCAGTGCTTTTTCCATGTTTGCACAGAGAGCAGTCCTGGTGGAGCTATTCCAAAGCCACCATACCATCAGCAGTTGCAAGTACCCATACTATTTTGAGGGGTGATTTGGCCCAAGCTTACTTTGTACACATGAGGAAAATGAGGCCGAGAGAGGATTTACCTGCAACCAAACAGGGCAGTAGCTGAGTCTGGGTGGATGGTGGGTCTTGATAGTCTGATGTCTGGCTGCTCTTTAAGCACATCAGACCTGCTTGTGCCTTGGGACCTTTGCACTTGCTTTCCATCTGCCTGCAAGGGCTTTCCCAGGTACCCCTGAACATCTCCCAAGTCCCTGCAGAAAGGTAGGTCCCATCTAAACTCCCCCGACCCTGCCCCACTGCTCACTGCCCTGCTGAATTTGCTCTCCCCGCGTTTTTCACTGCCCAGTGCAACAGACCCTCCCCAGCTCTCCTGGTGCAATGGCAAATCAGGAACTTGTCTATTTTTTTCCCCCACACTGAAGTCCTAGTGCCATACGTCCTGAGTGTGGAAGGTACAATAATGGCCTTCCAAAGATGTCCCTGAACCTGTGAATATGTGGCAAAGGAGAATGAGGTAGAGAAGGAGACGGTTGTTAACCAGATGATCCAGGTGGGCTTGGTGTAACGACAGGAGCTTTCCATGTGGAAGGGAGGCGGCAGTGTCATAGCAATGCCACCTGAGAGTAAAGTGGCCACAGCTGGCTTTGAACATGGAAGGGGAATGGAACGTGGACTGCCTCTAAAAGCTGGGAGAGCCAAGCAGATTCACCTCTAGAGCCTCCAGGAGGCTCACTGCTCTGCCTACACCTGGATTTTTAGCCCAGATCCCCATTTTGGACTTCAGATCTAGAAGGTAAGTTTGTTGTTTGAAGCCACAGAGTTTGTAGTAATTTGATACAGCAGCCCTAGATGAGTGATCTGAACGAGGGAGACTGAATGAAGGAATGAATGCAGTCTAATGCCATCTTTATCTAATGGATAAAGAAACAGAGGTCCAGAAAGGGAGAGGAGGAGGATTGCCGGCGCTGTAGGTTGATTTGGTGTGTTCAAGAGATTACCCAAAGGTCAGATCTCAAACCCAGCTCTTGGCCTTTGACCTGCTCAAGCCCCTTCCTGACTTACCCACTACCAGGATAAAGTCCAAGGTCCTGGGTCAGGGGTGCACAGCTCTTTGGGGTAGCCTTGTCCAAACAGCCTTCTGCAGTGACAAAGTACTCTCTCTGTGCTGTCAATACAGTAACCACTGAGCACTTGCAATGTGTGGCCAGTGTGACTGAGGAAGTGAAGTTTCTATTTCATTTCAATTCACTGAAGTAGCCACTGGTGTCTAGCAGCTACCACACTAGACTGCACAGAAGCAAGGCATATGCCCACCTTTCTGCTACATCTGCCCCTTAGCCTCTTCTCCAAGGGCAGCAATACTCACCCCACTGCCTCAGGCTAGCCCCGCCTCCTGGCCCTTGTCATGGCCTGGTGCCTGCCTTACCGCCATCCCTTCTGCCCAGATTCCCTAACACTCAGCTCGGTTCCCACCTTCAATGTGGAAACTTAAGGGGGCTCCAGGCCATCACCCACAGTGGGATGAGCAAGACGCAGGAACACCTCAGAGGATCAGAACTAGTGGAGGGGCAGTGCAGAGTAGAGATTCTTAATTCTCTCCAGCCAGCACAGGGATGCGAGGCCAGGGAGAAGAGAGACCCCTTCCCTCTCAGATCTCTGATGGAGGGGCCCGGTATTCCTCCCAGATGCCAGGACAAGGACCAGAGACCTGAGACCTGAGCTCATGGAGGGAAGCTAAACCAAACATGAGACATAAGTTAGAGCTTCTTAGAATTCTGGGAGACTCCTGAGTGTGACAGGGCAGCTGATCCAAACAAGTCACCTTTATTAAACTGTATGTATGTGCATGTGCATGCACACCTGTGCACACGAGCTCATATTTTAGGCCTGGGGCACAACCCCATAAAGCTGGTGGGGAAGTAACTTCTGCTTCTCGTTGCAACTGTAGATCCATCTGGGACGAACAAATGCCAGGGAAGGGTTGTCCATCAAGGCCTGTGGGGAGCGGGCCGCGCGTGAGAATGCGTAATGGAGGGATGGCAGGGTGTCAAGGCAGGCTCACTCCTCAGGGCTCACCTCCTCAAAGCTGGGGTCCCACTCCTGTGCCGTGATCACAAACTGAACCCTGTCACTCATATAGTCCTCAAGTTCCCTGGTGGAGGGAGGAAAAAAGGCAGAACACACGTCAGCTGATCAGTGTCCCTTCTCTCAACACCCTACTCCCCAACCATCCTCAGAGACCGTCCTCTCTCCAGCCCCACCTGTGTCCCCTCAAGCTACCTGCAATACCTCCCTTTACCAGGCTTACCAAGTCACAGTGCTAACAGCCCCACAGTGGTAACCCTGACGATGGCCCTTTCAGGAGGTAGAGAGCCTCACTTAGAGAAGGCGGGGCTGTCCAGCACAGTGGGCAGGGGTAGCCTTTGGTCTCTGCAGCCTGTGTCCATCCTGCTGGCCATGCCCCTTCACCATCCTTCTTCCTCCTCACAACCCCTCCACGGTGTCCCTGGGCCCTCCCCGGATCCATCATCTCCCCCAACACACTGACCCGTTGAAGGCTGTGACATATCGAATGAGTTTCCGCCTCTCGTCTCCAGGGAACTCCCCATACAGGAAGAAGTGTTTGCCCTGGAAGAAGTCTGCAGGAGAGATGGTGGGAGGGGCGTGTGAGGTCTCCCGAGTTCCAAGGCATCGGCCCAGAGTGACCCAACACTGGGGCCAAGACAGGGAGACAGGCAGGGTGTCTGAGATCAGGGTGTTCACAGGGGCAGGAGCCTATGACACGCAGTGGTTCCCAGTCCAGGGGCCCATCAGAGCCTCTCAGAGTTCGTTCATTCACTCGCTCGCTTGCTTTACTAGTGGAAGACACAATTATTGCTGCGGCAAGGTGTCTGCCAGATGGGCTGCAGGCCCTGCGTCAGCACAGCCTGGCTGGCAACTCCAGAGCTGGCCACTTCTTCACCTGGCCTGGCTCATTCTTCCAGCCAGTGCCTTTCTCGTGCTCTGGCCTCCAGGGTGGGGTTCTTCTTTCCATTTTCATGTGACTTCCTAGGCCATTGATTTGCTGCTGCCACTTCAGGGACTTTGGAAACCAAAGTGTTTTTCTGCCGTCACCCATGAGAAGCTGGGGAAATAGGACTTCCAAAGGCCCCGAATCTCACTTCCACTCAGACCCTGACCACCTTTCTTCTCCGTCTGGTCTTCACCCCAGAGGCTGAGCTCCCATGCCCCTAAGCTCACACACCCCTGCAGTTTTCCCATTTTCCTTTCTTATTCTTTTATCTTAGGAACACACACAGCATCCATGTTCTGGTGATGAATATATTAAAGCAAGCACATGTGCCTGCCACTGAGGTCCCAAGGGCAGCATTACCCCTGCCGTCTGGAGTGCCTGGGTCTCCCCGAGACAGAACTGGGTGGGAGGAATGTGGGTGTGTGGGAAGAACTGGCGGGACGTCGGGGCTGCTCACAACTGAAGGAGACCCCAGGGGCATCACGCCTGGCACTGGGCTGCAAGGGGGATGGTGGGACAAAAAGGGAAGTCAGAGAGGATGCTGAGACAGAAGGAGCAGGCCGAGGACAACACGGAGGCAGCGGGGCAGCAAGCCAGAGCTGCTGGGCAAGCCACAGCTGAGCTCGGGGGATGACGAGATTTCCCACCTGGGAGCTCAGGGACAGGCAGGTCAGGAGACTCTGGGTGCTCCTCATTGTCAGTGTTCTCGTCCGTGGAGCCTGCGTATGGGTCTTCGCCATTCTCCTCCTGCCCAGGGGGCGGCCTCTGCTCCCTCTGTTCAGCTACCCTGGCGGAGCCAACAGTGGGAGGTGAGCACCCAGAGCAGATCTCCTACACCCAAGGCCAGGTCACCCGAACCCCAGTCCCAAGCCTACCTCCTCAGCTCATCCTCAGTGTCCCCAGAATCTTCTGCTCCATTGTCTTGTCCTGTGAGTAGCAGCTCAGTTCACAAGAGGTTGTGCTTTGTCCTCTGGGAAGCTTGGTAACTCTCTCCCCAGAATGGCACCCAAGCACAGACGCAGGCACCTCAAACTCAACCTCAGCTGCACTCCAGATCCAGTTATCTGGACCCCAAGGTCCCCTCTTTCCACTCCACTTGTCTGGAATCCAGATTCTTCTTCCCTCAGACCCAGGATTCCAGACCCCCAGCCTCCCTCCCTCAGACCCTAGAGTCCAGGCCCCAGGCCCTCCTCCCTCAGACTCTAACCTGACTGGTCCTCCTCAGTGTCCATATGTCCCTGGGGTGCTGGCGAGGCTGTTTTGGTCTCTTCAGGGGTTGCAGGCCTTTGGGGTGAACTGGGTCCAGCTCCCTGGGGGGTCTTGGTTTGGGCTTGGGGGCGCTAAGGAGGGAGGGTTGTGGCTGAGGACAGCAGGGCGGCGATGTGGGGTGGAGGCGCCCACAGATCCAGTCACCCTCCCAGCATACGCCCCCCCCCCCCGCCCCTGGCCCAGGCAGGGGCATCAGACCTTCCGAGGAAGCTTGGGGGCTTCATCCCCACTGCTGCCACTGTGAGAGGCCCCCTCGTCCTCGCTGCTGGAGCCAGGTCCTGCCATGAGGTACCTACGGGAGGAACAGGGCCTAAGACCAGGACAGCATCAAGGCCTCCACGGCAGGGGAGGGTGGGTGTCCTGGAGGCGACAGCCAAGACCACTTACTAAATACTCAGGGTGGGGACCCTGCCCCCTCCCAGCTGGAGAAGGGCCCTTGGCCCATTAGCCCAGCACCCCCATGGAAACCTGAGCACACTGTCCCCACCTCCTTCTTGAGAGAAGAAATGTCTCATTTCAGAGAGGAAAGAAAAATATGAAAGAGGCTTCCCCTTTGAGAATCAAAATAAGTTTCTCATTAGGAAAATGCCTACCAATTAAGGGAAAATTCTCAAAAGCAAATACAGTTGGCCCTTTGTAGATCCAACTAACTGTGAATGGAAAATATCCAGGGGGAAAAGCTCTATCTGTAGTGAACATAAATGTATATATACTGTGTGTGTGTGTGTGCGCACGCACAGGGAATCAAACACAGGGATGCTCTACCACCAAGCCACATTCTCAACCCTTATTTTTTTTTTTTTTAATTTTGAGCCAGGGCCTTGCTCAGCTGCTGAGGCTGGCCTTGAACTTGTGATCTTCCTGCTTCTGCTCCAGAGTTGCTGGGATTAGAGGCATGGTCATAGTGCCTGGCTGAACATGTATATATTTTTGTCATTATTCCCTGAACACAGTATAGCAAGTATTTACACAGCATTTACATAGTGTTAGATATAAAAGTGATCTAGAGATGATTCAAAATATATAGCAGGATATATGTAGTATGCAAATACTGCACTGTTTTATTTCCCAGGCTGTCCTTGAACTTGGGATCCTCCTTCCTTAGCCTCCTAAGTAGCTAAGATTATAGGTGTGCACCACCATGCCTGGCCTACAGTGTTATGTATGGGACTTGGAGTATGCCCAGATCCCCCAGGGTATGTATGAGTGTCCTGAAACTCACCCCCACCCCTCAATGACACTAAGGGTTCCTGTGTATACTGAAGACCCTGATACTTTGAGTGGGTCAAGGAAAGAAACACTCCCAGATGTAATAACAGCAGTCACAGCTAAGGCTTATGTGTGTGCCAGGAACTGCTCCACATGCTCGGCAAATATTGACTCACAGAATCCTGATGTAGGGGCTATTTTTGGCACCATTTTACAAGTGAGGAAACTAAGGTACAGAAAGAGATTTAATTTCCCCCCAAATCACAGGCAAAGCATGCAAGCAGGCATGAACGCTTTCCCAGGGTTAATTAAGACCCTTCATGTACGCCTCAGTGCTGGGGATCAAAACCAGGAGCGCAAGCATGCTAAGCAGGTGCTCTACCACTGAGCTGCACTTCTACTCCAAAAATGTTTTCTAAAAAACTCAGGGGGGCTGGGGCTGTAGCTCAGTGGTAGAACGCTCGCCTAGCATGCGTGAGGCACTAGGTTTGAACCTCAGTACCACATATAAATAATAAATGAATAAAAAAAATCCATCAACTAAAAAAAAAATTTAAAAAAAACACAAAAAACAAAAAACTCAGTTTGTGGGGCTTGGGCTGTAGCTCAGTGGTAGAGCACTTGCCTTGCAAGCGTGAGGCACTGGGTTCTATCCTCAGCACCACATAAAAATAAATAAATAAAGCTATATATAAAAAAAAAAACAACTCAATTTGTGATTATCGTAGGGAAATCCGTGTCCTGGACTCTTCTTTCTATCCTTGAATTTTAAAAATACAACATGTTTTTTGAATTTTTTTTTCAGTTAAAACCCAGTCATAAATCCAACAGTGTTTATCTTGTTCCATTTTCTTCCATGTCCTCCTTGGGGTCTCCCAGACAGTGATCCAAATCTGGTTTCTTCTGCCCCAGATGTATCCTAAATCCACCCCCACCCCTTCTTTCCATCTCCAAGGCCCCAGTCTCTTTGGGGACCCATCTGCAGTTTCCCCCTAACATTGCATCCCTCCTAACAGAGCCTGTGCCTGCCCCCCCTCAAACCTTTGTGGCTCCCCACTGCTCACAGAGGAGACTCTTGGGACAAGATGGGTTTTAGAATTTTGATTTTTGGTTTTCAGAGAGGCAAATGGCTGGTATACAGACTGTCACATAATGCCCTCAGTGGGACCTAGGGGGGCACCCTCTAGACAAAGCCACGAATATGTTTGTAGTAAATATCATGACAGACATCAGGAGATAAATACAGCTCACATTAGCTCAGGATGGTTGTGCAGCCAAGGGAGTTTGTGACAAAGCCAGGAAAGAACTTGAGGCTTCCAGACATTTAGAGTCCCAAACAAGGTACAAGACAGCCCAGCACCTCAGCCAGGCTGAGCTGACCCCGCCTGCCTTTCGTCTCACTTTTCCCTGCAGACAGTATCCCTTAAACAGAACTATCGGGTCCAGACCTACTTCTGAACACACTCAGGCCTGCAGCACAAGGTAGGTCTCCTCTTCCATCCGCAGGCCTCAGACACGATCCCATACTTCCCTAGCTCAGGCCTCCCAGGCTCCCACTTCCCGCAGCCTGGCTCCTCTGCCATTTCCACCTTCCACCGCAAGCTCAGCAGATGCTGCAGGCTGCCTGACCCTTGTCTCCTCTGCTCAGATGGGCAGACCTATTCTTGTCCCAGAGGACACCCCCTCTTCCTGGCTTCCTGTGAGTTTCCCAGGGCTTCCCCCATATTGGGTTTAACAAGTGTGAACCTCATCGAAGTGAGATGTCCTCAGCGTGGGGCTCAAAGTCTAGGTACCAGCACTGCATGGCCCAGCGTGGCACCAACCAAGCAAGCAGGGGCTTCAGGACGTGCTGAGGATGACAGATGATCAGGCCCCAGTGCTCCACTCTCCCACTCAACACCACTGTACATGCTGTTCCCACAGCCTGCAATGTGCTCTTCCTTCTCCACTAGGCAGACTGCACAGAGCCCTCGGTGACCCTCGGGGAAGAGTCCCTTCCTGCCCTGTCCCTCCTCTCTGAAGTTGGCTGACTCTGGGCTGGAACTACTTGAGCTCTTGGTCAACAGGTCCCAAGTCCCTGGTATTGACCAGCACAGAGACGAGGGGCAGGCTGGGTGCATGTGTACCATGTGTGCGCCATATGAGTGTGCGCCAGGTGAGTGTACATCATGTGAGTGTGTGCCAGGTGTGTGTGTGCCAGGTGGGTGCGCCAGGTGAGTGTGCACCATGTGGGTGTCCCTCAGGTAAGTGTGCACCATGTGAGTGT
>CM053414.1:44030534-44099737 GCA_028644305.1 Xerus rutilus
GTGAGTGTGTGCCAGGTGTGTGTGTGCCAGGTGGGTGCGCCAGGTGAGTGTGCACCATGTGGGTGTCCCTCAGGTAAGTGTGCACCATGTGAGTGTCCGCCAGGTGAGTGTGCCATGTGAGTGTGCAGTAAGGCCTCACCTTCGGGAGGGCAGTCGCCGACGCATACGGTGACAATCCAGCACCCACTCTTTACACACGATGCGGCCTCCGAGGCCCAGGACCTGGCTGTACTTGGGGGTGTTGGCAAAGGCACAGCTGGGGGCAGAATGGAGGGGTTTGGTTAGGCGTGATCTGAGGGGCACAGGGGAAAGCACAGGAGTGACAGAGAAGGAGAGGAGGAGCAAGGCAAGCGAGTGAGGCAGACGCTGGAGACACAGAAGTGACGGGAGACGAGACATGTAGAGGTCAGAGGAGAAAAAGAGGCAGAGGCAGGTGAACCAGGGACACAGACAAGCAGCAGGAGACAGGGAAGCAGAAAGAGACAGCCATGGGGACAGAGAAGCAAGATGGAGGGGACAGGGCACACAGGAGCAATGGCAAGGCACAGGCAGGAAGGCCAAGTCCTACATGAGGTGAGTGCTGTCCGGGGTCCAGTCTGGACGATACTTGGCGCCCAGCTCCAGAGCCTTGTCCCGGAGCTCTGAGCGGAAGGGGTTCTGGAAGCCACTCAGAACTACCACCACCCCCTGAAGGACCTTGCCCAGCTCCTGAGGGCCCGCTCGGGCTGCTCTGGTCTTGGCGCTCTCTCCCCGGGGCTTCCCCGGCACTGCCCCTTGCGCTGTAGCCGGAACAGGGGCTGTGGATGGGGTGCGGCTAGGAGCTGGTACTGGGAAGCAAAAGGACGAAGATTCAGTTAATACCACTGGGACTGAAAGTCCAGCCCCCCCCCCCACCAGGAGTTCAAGCCTCAGGCCTCCCCCCTCAGACCCAGGAGTCTAGGCCGTATGGAGATAAGGGATCTAGTTTGCTCACATTTGGGTCTCTTGAGGGCAGGTGGTAAGAGCTGGGCTGATGGTTTGTTGGGTGTCTTTCTTTCTTCTAGATTCAAATCCAACTTCCTCTTCCCTTTGGGAGACTCCTGAGGCTGAGGGGGTAGGGACAGGCTGAGGTTTCCAGCTTCTTTCCTTCTCCATCCCACCAAAATCTGATGATCTCACCTTAGAGGTGCTGCTGACAGGCCTGGAAACTGGAGAGGCCGAGGAGGCTGCACTAGAGGCTTGGAGGGTGGCTGCTGCATAGCTGGGCCCTGCTGGGTCACTGGTGGTGGCTACAGAGGAAGGAAGCAGAACCAGGATGAAAGGGCTGGACCCTGAGACCGTTAGCTCCTATCTCTGGGACATAAAGTGTCAGTCCTCAAACCCAGCAGTCATCTAGGGGTCCAGGCCCAGCCTCCTCCCTCAGACCCAGGGGTCCAGGCCCAGCCCTCCTCCCTCAGACCCAGGGGTCCAGGCCCAGCCCTCCTCCCTCAGACCCAGGGGTCCAGGCCCCATTCTCCTCCCTCGACCCAAGGGTCCAGGCCCCATTCTCCTCCCTCGGATCCAGGGGTCCAGTCCCAGCCCTCCTCCCTCAGACCCAGGGGTCCAGGACCAGCCTCCTCCCTCAGACCCAGGGGTCCAGGCCCAGCCCTTCTCCCTCAGACCCAGGGGTCCAGGCCCAGCCCTCCTCCCTCAGACCCAGGGGTCCAGGACCAGCCCTCCTCCCTCAGACTCAGGCACCCAGGCACAGCCCTCCTCCCTCAGACCCAGGGGTCCAGGCCCAGCCCTCCTCTCTTAGACCCAGGGGTCCAGGCCCAGCCCTCCCCCCTCAGACCCAGGGGTCCAGGCCTAGCCCTTCTCCCTCAGACCCAGGGGTCCAGGCCCAGCCCTCCTCCCTCAAACCCAGGGGTCCAGGCCCAGCCCTCCTCCCTCAGACCCAGGGGTCCAGGCCCAGCCCTTCTCCCTCAGACCCAGGGGTCCAGGCCCAGCCCTCCTCCCTCAAACCCAAGGGTCCAGGCCCAGCCCTTCTCCCTCAGACCCAGGGGTCCAGTTACTTCCTCTCAGACCTAGTGTTCAGGTCCCAACCCTCCACTTACTCAGCACCCAGGCTTCTCACACTCACCCGGGGATGTCTTGTTGATCCGGCTGAAGAAAAGAGCCCCTGGTCTCAAGGAACTGGCACTGTCATCCTCCTCCTTCACACGGAACTGGCCGAGTTTGGTCACTGTCACCTTCTAAGGTCCCACAAGGTCAGTGCAGTGGAAGGATGGCTGGCAGGTAAGGGTGGAGAAGAAGGGGGTGGTAGGTAGAGCTTACCTGGGGTGGGGCCTCTGCCTCGTCTTTGTCTGGGGGACTATGAAGCCGTATAAAGCTCAGGCCATAGGGGGAGTCCTAGGAAAGCAGGCGTGAAAGTCAGGGAGTAGGGCCAAGGACAACCTGGCCCAAGACCCTTTCACTTAGAAAAGCCCTTTTTGGCTCTTTCTCTCTTAAGGACATAAATGTCCAACGAGGTGCCCTGTGGATGATGATGACGATACTGAACTTTACTGAGCCCTAACTCAGGGTCAGGTCAGCTCTATGCCCTTGATGCACAGCAATTGGCAAAGACTGCTGGGTAGCCAAGCAAATTCACTTCCACATGCTCAAATTCCTCTCTAGGAATGGAAGGAGTGCCGTGTACTACTTCCTGAACACAGAAATACTCCAAGTTCTTTCCTGCTCTGTCAGCTGGCTGCAGAGCCAGCAAGTAGGAGGAGTCGGGTCCCCAAATGACCTCATGGAGAGGAGGCAGCTGACCAGCTAAATACTTGCCAGGACAGCTGGGTGGGCAAGAAGTACATCTTTACTGTGTGGGGCTATTACATATTTGGGTCTCACTGTCACCACAAATGAGATTCCCCTGTAAGGATCAGGCAACAGAGACCCAGAGATAAGTCAATTGCCCAGGTTCACACAGCTAAAAAGTGATAGAGGCAGGTTTTGAACCCAGTGGTCAGATTCCAGATACCATTATGTTAACTTCTAGTCCCCACTAATAAGTCAGCTGCCCCTCCTCCAATTCTCTTCTGATGTATTACAGTTCACCTTTGCTGGACTCCAGGGAACTAAGCTTGTCGGTACGGGGAGGATCCCAAACCCATTTCCAGGAATGCAGGGATCAGCCTTGCCAAAAACCCCATGGGGATACCAGTTATCCATTTCTCCCAGCCCTCTGCAACTGGAGATTGGCTCCTCAGCTGAGGAGGGCCTCACCCAGAGCCAAGGGCTCTGTGCCTTCAGTGAGGTACCTTGCTGTAGGGCTGGCTGCACACAATCTTGACACGGTCCCAGCGCTTCTCGGCAGCAGCCCGGACCAACTTGTCAGGCCCAAAAATGCGAACACGGTTGGGGTTTGAGCCATTGCGGCTCTCAGAAGGGGACATGAAAGATGAGGTGACCAGAAGGACCTGAGAGAAGAAGGCATGGGGAATCAGAACCAGAGCTGGCTGGTTTAGATGACACCTCCTAGGGCTGGGCAAAAAGACAAGGGACCCCTACCCCCTACCCTTGACTCCAGCTTGAGCCTGGACATTTCCAGACCCAGTAAGTCTTGCCCTGACACAGGTTTCAGAGGTATATATATATTTTTAGTTGTAGGTGGACATAATACCTTTTATTTTTATATGGTGCTGAGGATCGAATCCAGTGCCTCATGCATGCTAGGTGAGTGCTCCACCACTGAGCCACAACCCCAGCTCCAGAAGTATTTTTAAAATATATATCTTTATATATATATTTTTTTTAAATTATTTGTGGTGATCAAATATGGGCCTTATGCACACTAGGCAAGCACTCTACCACTGACCTACACCCCACCACTGACCTATATCCCTAACCCACAATATAGATATATTTGCATATTTTTAAATTGACACATAGTAATCATACATATTTATGGGGTACAGTGTGACATCTTTTTTCTTCTTGGTACTGGAGATTGAACTCAGGGGCACTTGACCACTGAGCCACATCCCCAGCCCTATTTTGTGTTTTATGTAGAGACAGGATCTCACTGAGTTGCTTAGCGCCTCGCCGTTGCTGAGGCTGGCTTTGAACTCGCGATTCTCCTGTCTCAGCCTCCCTAAGTGCTGGGATTACAGCCTTGCGCCACTGCAACCGGCTCAGTGTGACATTTCAACACATGTAAACAGTGTGTAATGATCATATCAGGGTAACTGGTATATCTATCACCTCAGACATTTATCATTTCTTTGCATTGGGAATATTCAAAATCCTCTCTACTAATTATTTTGAAATGTACAATTAATTTTTGTCAACTGTAATTATTCTGTGCTATGGAGAAGTTATTCTTCCTATCCAACTGCAATCCTGCACCCATCAACCCTTCTCTCTCCATCCCTCCTCTCACACACCTTTCCCAGGCTCTGGAAACCACTATTCTATTCTCTATTTGTTACTTCTTTGAGATCAACTGTTAAGCTTCCACATTTAAGTGAGAACATGCGGTGTCTGTCTTTCAGTACTTAGCTCATTAACTTAACTTGATTTCCTGCACTTCCATTCATGCTGCTGCAAATGACAGAATTTTACTCTTTTTATGGTGGAATAACATTCCGTTGTGTATATATGCAATGCTTTCTTATCTCTTCATCCACTGTTGGACGCTGCAATCAATTCCATATCTTGGCTATTGTGAATCATGCTGCAATAAACAGAGGGACTGCAGCTTAACATATTTAACATCTTAACATACTGATTTCATTTCCTGTAGACTTTCACTCAGGAGTGGGATTGCTGGATCATTTGGCAGTCCAAAGAGCTCTTTCTAACCTCCGGGTCTGAATGATCCTTCTCTGAACTCTTCCATGGAGTTTTAGTATCAGACAACATGGCAGGCTACATGTCCTAAGGAACTCTCCCAGCAGAGAATATTCATAGTGACTGGTGTGATATTCAAATGTCTTTTGGAAATGCATGGCTGAGTCAGTGGAAAGGCCAAGAGAATTATAGGAAGCCAGAAATGATAAAGCAGAATCCAAAGAGGCAGAGGAACAGCATCAATTATTAAGTGATTTCTTCTCTGCACACTCTTGGCACTATGATGTGGGCTGCACCTGGCCAACCAGATTTCTATTGCCAGCTACAACTTACCACATTCTGCCAATAGGGGGAGCTACAGAGAAGGGAAGGGAAATAGCAGGTGCTGGGCTGCAAGCTGTGGGGAGAGGGCTCTGTTCCTTCTTGCCCATTTGCAGACCCTATGAGCACCACTCCAGGACCATATCTACTGAGGATCTTTCCCACAGCCCCAGAGTTAACCCAGTTCACAGCTTCCTGACATCTGTGGAGGCAGCCTCATCCTGCCCCTCTTAGGGACACTAGCAGCAGTGGATGGGTGAACAACTCCTCAAGGTCTGAGTTCAGGCTTCATGCAACCCCACCGTTTTTAACCATCTACATTTCCTGAATTCCAACTTCTTTCTTTGGTTCCTGCAACCCTTGTAGATGCTCTCTGCTGTTGCTTCTTCATTAAACCTCAGCCTTGAAATAACACCTAGCTACTAATTGTGTATATTACATTCTCTTTGCTAAAATAACTGGTGTGGTCTCTTGGTGGTGGCATGTCTGTAACAGCAGCACTGATTTTTCTAGTTTATCCTGATGTTAATCCCAGTTAGCACAGAACTCAATTTTAAAGGGCCCTGATCTCTGCTTCCTTGTGGCCCAGTCCTGAGCTTCTTTCCTCCACCATTCCCTTCTGCCATGATGTTCTGCCTCACCTTGAGCCCAGAGCAATGGAGTCAGCAGTCTATGAACTGTGACCTCTACAACTAAGAGCCGCAGATAACCTTTTTCTCAATGTTCTTGTCAGGACTTTTGATCACAGCAATAAAAAAGCTGACTAATATACACTTGAATGTGTAATCCTTGGTTTTCTAAATAAATCTGTGCCTCTACTGCAAATAAAATATACAAATAAAGGGCCCTGTGTGGTGGTGGTAGAAAAAAAGAGACAAAGCCTGGCCTCCAAGCAAAGAAGACGGCACCTCAGAGACCGCTGCTACATCACAGAGAGCTGGGGTCCCCAAAGGGTAACATCCTCAGTAGGAAAATTAGGGGAAATTGTGTCTGTGGAAATAGTCTGGGAGAACTATCTTGGCCTTCACTGGGAAAAGATGAAACATTCTCTCTGGAGAACTCGCAGCCACAAATGTCACTCTCAAACATTTGCAATTAAAAACTATACTAACTGGGGCTGGTATTTTGGCTCAATGGTAGAGTGCTTGCCTCGCATGCGTGGGGCACTGGGTTCGATCTTTAGCACCACATAAAAATAAATATTGTGTCCATCTGCAACTAAAAAAATATTTTAAAAAAACTGTACTGTCTACCTGTATTGGAAAGCCAAGGTGAACATTGTAAGTGGCCCTGTGTGCATAGTGCTGCAATTCTTCTTTGGAGAAATGTACTTCAAAGCAGGCCCTTAGAGGATTCCCAGAGGTATATTCCCAAAGAACAGAAGTCAATGATCAAAATTACACACGTGCACACATGCGCACCTTTGAGGACGCAGCTCTCCTTGACTTAGGGTCAGCAGAAACCAAACTTATTCAAATGATAAAACATATAATATAAAAATAACCTGTTTAATTATTTAAAGAAATAACTGGAGTTATTGACAGTATGACAAAAGAATAAATGACAATCAGATTTGACTAGGAAGTTTTGAAAGAGAAGAAGGTGTGTGCTCAACACAACAGAATAAATCGTGATTGATCTGAGCAGCCCCATCCTGCTGCCAGTGGTTGGACCGTGACCCAGTTCTATGCAGTCAGATAGAAGAGGAAGGCTGCTTGGGGCTTCTAGGAAAGATTTTCCTTCTTCATTAAAGAGAAACAGAGGAAGGAAGAGAGCTACTGCATTTCTGCCATCTCACCTCCTCCCCCACTTCTTGTTTGGATGCTACCAAGTGATAGATGGAGCAGCAACTATCATCTTGTGACCATGAGGCCAAATCCAAAAAGAATCAAGAGGTGCCAACGAAACACCCTAACTTCATTAAACTGACAGATCAACTCTGAGCCTGCCTAATGATAGACCCCAAGGAAAAGGGTCCTTCCTTAGGAAAGAACAAATGTATTCCCTGATCCAGTAAGAAACTTTTGACTGGGATATTCTGTTACTGAGGCTCTTTTCTAACTGACATACTGTGAGATTTATAAAATTAGAAAATAAAAGCCTTTTGCTGGGAAAAATGCAGAACATAACTTCATGTCTCTTTGTGGCCAGCTCTGGTTGTAAAAAGGAAACAACAAAGACAAAATTATACAGAAGGGAAGCTATCACCCCAGCCTTGACTATATTTGCTTATAAAAGGCCTGATTCTCAGCTGGGCGTGGTGGCACATGCTTATAATCCCAGCAACTCCAGAGGCTGAGGCTGAAGGATTCCAAGTTCGAGGTCAGTGCCAGAAATTTAGTGAGGACCTAAGCAACTCAGCAAGACTTTGTCCCAGAATAAAACATAAAAAGGGCTGGGGATGTAGCCCCATGGTAAAGTGTCCCTGGTACCTAAAAATCCCTAGTACTAAAAAATTTTTAAACTTTTTAAAGGCCTGATTCTGAGCTGACAGGGAAGGTGAATTTCTCTCCTAATGACTGGAACAAAGCCATAATGCAGACGGTGGCAGCAGCTACTATCCACACTAACAGACAGATTTTCTCTGAGTATCTCCTCCATTTGCTGTAAAGAGAATACCACTCTGATTGTCAGACTTGCATTATCTGATGCTGCCTTTAAGCTTCCAAAATTAAACCTTTAATCTCTATTCTGCACTAACCCCAAATCTCCTTTGTACAGTTTAGATGGGGAAGAAACAACACATTGGGTTTGTAGAAAATGGCATTGGTTATTTCTATCACGTGCCTGATGCTTGATTTGTAGGTGATGTTAACCTTGACCACCCCTGCTCTGTCCTTTTCCCTTTTCTTTCTTGGTTCTTCCATCTATATCTAGTTTCTAGGTGGAAACCAAGCACTGTAAGCCCTAGAGACCTCAATTCAGTTGTGGCTAGAAGTTGTAACAGAAATCTGAGATGAGAGTGAAAGTTTAATTAAAAATCTTGAAAGACCAGGTGTGGTGGCGTAATCCCAGTGGCTGGGGAGGCTGAGGCAGAAGGATCGAGTTCAAAGTCAACCTCAGCAATTTAGCGAGGCCCTAAGCAACTCAGCAAGACCCTGTCTCTAAATAAAATATAAAAAAGGGGTGGGATGTGGCTGAATGGTTAAGCACCCCTGGGTTCAATCCCTGGTACCCCCCCAAAAAAAACCTTGAAAGAATAAGACGGTTAGAATAGGTGTTTTCAGACCTTGGGAAGACAGAACTCTGAACTAGCCATTCCACCTTGCTAGAAAGGCAAGTAAAGCAAAATAAACATTCACGTACCGGATACGATAATCTTAGCTTAAAATGCACTTATTCTGTTTTTCTCATTAAGAAGAATACTGATCCTTTTTCATAATAGCTCCTGGTTTTTTTTAAAATATTTTGTTTAGTTGTAGATGAACACAATATCTTTATTTATTTTATGTAGTGCTGAGGATTGAACCCAGTGCCTCACGTATGTGAGGCAAGCGCTCAACCGCTGAGCCATAACCCCAGCCCCAATAGCTCCCAACTGTTGACTTATCTCACCTTGAGAATAAAAATGTTTATTATAGGAAATTTCATTTGGTAAAATGTTCCTTGTAGCCAGGAATCATAATCCCAGCAACTTGATGAGGCCGAGGCAGGAGAATTGCAAGTTCAAGGTCAGCGTCAGCCTCAGCAACTCAGCAACAAAAGACTCTGTCTCAAAATAAAACATAAAAAAGAGCTGGGGATGTAGCTCAGGGGTAGAACTATGTCAATTCCCAATATTGAGAAAGAAAAAATTTCTTTGTATAGCAGAAAAAGCACCTGATAAAATTCAACACACTTTCATGATTAAAAAAAAAAGCTCTCAGCCAGGCGCAGTGGTGCAGGCCTGTAATCCCAGCACTTTGGGAGGCTGAGGTAGGAGGATCACAAGTTTAAAGCCAGCCTCAGCAATGGTGAGGCCCTAAGCAACTCAGTGAGACCCTGTCTCTAAACAAAACACAAAATAGGGCTGGGGATGTGGCTTAGTGGTCAAGTACCCCTGAGTTCAACAAATTGGAACAGAAAAAACTTCCTCAGCTTGACACTCGCCCCCCCCCAAAAAAATCTGTAAAAAACAACCACCAAATCAGCCTCAGCAACTTAGCAAGGCCCTAAGCAACTTAGCAAGCTCCTGTCTCAAAAATAAAAGAGCTCTGGATTCAATTCCTGGTACCAAAAAAATTTAAAAATATGGTATTGGCATATAGAAAAACACACATCAATGGAGCAGAAATTAGAGTACAGAAATAAACACACACATATACAGTCAATTAATTTTCAACCAAAGAACCAAAACAATTCAACGAGAGAAAGGAAGAAAAGCCTTTTTTAAGGCTTTCTAGCCCTATCATGATTCCATCCTGCACAGCCCTACTTGGGAGCAGTAGTGGTTTATCTCCATCTGCCTTCTCTCCCACCTGTGAGTCACCATCCTATGGAAGATTCGAACAACACAGACATGAGTGCCCTGAAGCCCCCAGAACTACCCTTTTTAGTTGTGAACTAAAGGCAAAAGTTATCACTTTAAGGTGGCTAAGGAGGAAAATGAGCACCAGTTGTAATTAAGGATGGTCAGTTTAGAGGCTGGGCGATGGATGAACTGCTCCATGTGGAAGCAGAGGCGGTGGGTGTGAAGGCACCCCAGCCAAACCAACACTGGCAGCTCGAAACGTATGTGCAGCCGAGGGCTTCCTCAGGGGCTCTGAAATACCACCACCTACAGCTTGAAGTGTGGTTCAGGGCCCTGCATACAGGGGACAGCACTTCCTATCTGTGGAGGAAGATGCAGTCAGAAGATGAAGAGTAGAAGAATGTGAAACTCTCAAATGCATCTGGAAAGCACATGCCAGCAGGAGCCCCAGAAGGAGCAAAGTCTGGTGCTGATGAAGATGATGATGATGATACAGAGGAGGAATCTGAAGAAAAAGCTCCAGTGGCGAAATCTATATGAGAAACACCAGCCAAAAAATGCACAAAAATCAAACCAGAGTGAAAAACTCAAAACCATCAACCTCAAGATCTTCAATCTTGAGAATCCTTCAAAAAACAAGGAAAAAAAAAAAATCCCCAAACACCAAAATGACCTAGTTCTATAGAGGACATTGAAGCAAAAAATACAAGCAAGCATAGAAAATGTGCACAGAACAGCTCTGGGAATTACTGGCGAATTAAGCCCAAAGACAGGCAAAGAGGAAGAGGAGAGACAAACACAGTCCAGAGTTAGCATGGTGAACAGTACAGACCGAAGTCTTCCATTTTAACCTCAATCTCCTCCCCCGACTGCCCCCAGCCCCCTCTCAGCTGGAGCAGTCCCACTCTAGATTTGCTAAAACACCTTGTTCTTGTCATTCAGTGAGCCTTACACTCTACTTTTTATTATTTGTGCACTTGCCTGACCATGTTTTTTTTTTTTTTTTTTGGTACTGGGGATTGAACTCAGGGGTACTCGACCACTGAGCCACATCCCCAGCCCTATTTTGTGTGTTTTATGTAGAGACAGGGTCTCACTGAGTTGCTTAGCGCCTTGCCATTGCTGAGGCTGGCTTTGAACTCGCAATTCTCCTGTCTCAGCCTCCCTAAGTGCTAGGATTACAGGCTTGAGCCACCGTGCCTGGCTCTTTGACCATGTTTTAATCATCTTTGTATCTCCTTAGCTGCTCAAAAAATATTTAAATAAAAAAGGACATTTAACAAGCATATACAAACACACGGAGGGTTGAGGATGTAGCTCAGTAGCAGTGCGCTTGACTAGCATGTGCAAGGCCATAGGTTCAATCTCTAGCACCACCATCCCCCCCTCCTGCAAAAGAAAAAAAAAAAAAAGCAGAAACGAAACTGGACCCTGTCCTCCGCTTCATGCAAATACATAAAAATTCATTTGAGGGGCTGGGGTTATGGCGCAGTGGTAGTGTGCTCGCCTAGCATGCGTGAGGCACTGGGTTCGATCCTCAGCACCACATAAAAATAAAATAAAGATATTCTGTCCACCTACAACTAAAAAATAAATATTTTAAAAAAAATTCATTTGAGATGGAACAAAATTCTAAATGTAAATGCTAAAAATATAAATATTTCAGAAGAAAACAGAGGAGGCAGAGGCAGGCAAAATAATGACCCCTTAAAAATGTCTTAAAAGGGACTTTGCAGATGTGATGAAGTTGAAGATCTTATGATGAGGGAGGTTGCCTGGGATGATCCAGTGGGGCCCAATGACACTATGAAGGTTCCTTTCCTTTTCTTTTCCAAGATGAAGTCTTGCTAGGTTGCCCAGGCTGGTCTTCAACCCCTAGGCTCAAGGGATCTTCCCACCTCAGCCTCCCAAAAGCTGAGAATACAGGTGTGCATAATCATGCCCAGCTCATCACAAGGGTCTCTTTATAAGAAAGAGGCAAAAGCTGGGCACGGTGGCACAAGCCTGTAATCCCAGCACTTAGGGAGGCTAAGACAGGAGAATCCTGAGTTCAAAGCCAGCCTCAGCAACAGCGAGGCGCTAAGCAACTCAGTGAGACCCTGTCTCTAAATAAAACACAAAACAGGGCTGGGGATGTTGCTCAGTGGTTGAGTGCCCCTGAGTTCAATCCTCAGTACCAAAAAAAAAAAAAAAAAAAGAATAAGCCAAACACTTGAGTAGACACTTCATAAGATAAGTGAATGACTAATACATATATGAAATATATATAAAGTATTTACTTTTTAGGGCAGTGTAAATCAAAGCTACTAAACATCATTTGAATGGCTTAAATTTTAAAAAAATAATAAAAAGACTGCCAATACCAATACCAATAGGCAAAATGTGGGGTAATTAGAACTTTCATATACTGTAAGGGGAACAAAAAATGGTACTACCACTTTGGAAATCTGTCAATATCTAATAAGGTTAAAGTATGTATTTACTCTAACACCCCACAATTCAACTTGTAGGTATTACCCAAAAGAAATGACAACTTATCTCCATAAGGAGATTTGTACAAGAATGTTCACAGCAGATTTATTCACAATAACAAAAAAGGCTTTGGGGGGTGTAGCTCAGCAGTACAGCATTTGTCTAGCATGCAGGAGGCCCTGGGTTCCATCCCCAGCACTGCAAAATGAAAACAAAATCAAAACTGGAATAGCCCAGATGCCTACCAACAGGAGAGCAGATAAACAAACTGGAATATTCATGTAATAGAATACTTACTGCTCAGCAACGAAACAGAACAAACCACTGGCATCTGCAGTGTGGAAGAACGCCAAAAAAGAGTGTGTGATATGAAAGAACCAGTCACAAAAAAGGAGTACACTCTGCAAAAGTCCATTGACATGAAATTTGCGGACAGGAAAACCTATATATAGTGACAGAAAATAACTCAGAGGTTGTCTTAAACTGGAGTCAGAGGAGTGACTGCGAAGGGACACAGGAAACTGTAAGGAATGCTGGAAATGCTTGAGGGACTTTCACACTGTGTATACATATATCAAAACTTTTAGCTATGTGCGGTGGCGCATGCCTGTAACCCCAGCACTTAGGGAGGCTGAGACAGGAGAATCCTGAGTTCAAAGCCAGTCTCAGCAACGGCGAGGCGCTAAGCAACTCAGGGAGACCCTGTCTCTACATAAAACACAAAATAGGGCTGGGGATGTGGCTCAGTGGTCGAGTGCCCCTGAGTTCAATCTCCAGTACCAAAAACAAAAAACAAAAAACTTTTGCCCTGAACATCCAGATGTGTGCTTTTTATTGTATGCAATACATACCTCAATTAAAAATTCTTTTCCTACAACAAACATGTCTTGTAGAAAACTGGTTTGTTCACTTAGACTCTGCGAACAGATTTATTTCTACCCATCATCTTGCTAGCTGGCTAACTAGGATCTTACAAATCCAATTCTCATGAACTAAACCAGTGAAAAAGGGACTGTGTAAGCCTGGTGCAGTGGGAGCACTTTAGTTCCAGCTACTTGAGAGGCTGAGAAGGATGGCTTGAGCCCAGGAGTTCAGGGACAGACTGGGCAACACAGTACGATCACATCTTTAAAAAATTAAAAATTAAAAAATAAAATGAAACAAATTACACTGACTTTTAAAATGTCTGTAATGGAGCTAAAGGCATTTCTTCTTGTAAACATTTTTTTTTGGCACCGGGGATTGAACTCAGGGGCACTCGACCACTGAGCCACATCCCCAGCCCTATTTTGTGTTTTACGTAGAGACAGGGTCTCACTGAGTTGCTTAGCGCCTCACCGTTGCTGAGGCTGGCTTTGAACTCAGGATTCTCCAGTCTCAGCCTCCCAAAGTGCTGGGATTACAGGCTTGCGCCACCGCACCGGCTTCTTGTAAACATTTGTTGCTAATAAAACACCTAACAGAGGCATCCCAAACAACACAGAATCTCAAATGCCAGGAAATCCATGAGAATCTTGGGGACCTCACAAGCGCAGTTTTGCTCTAAAGCAGCAACTAAATTTCTGAATCCAGAGAGTGCCTCTGGGTTTTTACGCAACCACGACACAAGCAACTGGGGCTCTTCCCTGGCGTGCCCTTTACCACCCCATGTCTGCTCTTTGCCTTCTCCACACACCTGGCAACCCTCCAGAGGGCAGCTAAAAGGTATGCCTTCACCCTTGCCAGGCACGCTGGAGGCCCTGCAGCAACAGGCAGAGGTCTGCGTCTCCCAGTCCTGCTTACCTCATAGTCTTGCTCGCTGGTCCCACCAGCTGAGCTGCCCACCAGCACCTCCACAAAGGCAGAGCCATCATTCCCGATGTCCACGCTGTGTATCTGCTCCTCCTTCTCCAACTGTGGGCAGGAAGAAAGGCCACCATCAATGTTTGCTCTGCTTTTGGGCTTGCTGTGGAACCAGAGACCATAAAAGGGATGACCCCCATCTGGGCTGCTGTGTCCCCTGGAATGTCATCTATGTGTCAATGGGGACTAGGGCTAAGCAGTGCCACTGTGTTCCTGCGCGTGTCATGGACCAGGATATTCACCAAATGAATGCATCTATCCACGCCCCAAACACAAGTGCTTCCTTAGCCTCTTCAGACTCCACTTGCCACATTTATAACTTCATTCAAATCATCACACAGGGCTGGGGTTATGGCGCAGTGGTAGCGTGCCCGCCTAGCATGCGTGAGGCACTGGGTTCGATCCTCAGCACCACATAAAAATAAAATAAAGATATTCTGTCCACCTACAACTAAAAAATAAATATTAAAAAAAAAATCATCACACAGACTCCATGGAAGCTCCTAGGATGGATGGATGGAGTTTTGCTCACTACTGATTCTAGGTTTGAATCCTAGATCTGGGGCACAATGGCTGTGTGAGCTTGCTGGCTAACCTCCTGCAGCCTCAGTTTCCTCATCTATAAAATGGGGATGATCACACTGAAGACCATGCACATGAAGAACATGGCCACAAGGCATGGCATACAGTAGGTGCTCAACCGCTGCCAGGTAGGAAGCATTAGTAATTGGTGTTAGATAATTATTTGTTAAAAGAAAGGAAGACCTATCTGTAATAAGGACTCCCTCAGGATCTGCCATTCCTTCCTGACAGCTGGGGCTGCAGAGAGCTGTGTAGGGGTGGGAGCAGTCAGGAAATGCTGATATACACCTCCTGCCTTCTAGCTGGGGGCTTTTTTACTAGGATCCTAGAATGATGAATTATAACTTTCAAAGATCTCTAGTCCACCACCCTCTGCTGCCCTGCCCTGTCCCCAGGGACTATCTGTTGCTCCCATATCCTCTCACCTTCCAGTCAGGAGGTCACCAAGACATCATTTGCCTGATGCTACAAAAAGGAACATGGCTACGTGGGAGGAAGGAGCCTAAACTTGGAGTGAGGCAGGCCTGGGTTTCAAATCTGGCCCTCTCATTTCCAACCTGAATCCAACATCTCTGAAAAGCAGTTTCCTCACAGGCAAAAGGGAGGGGTCAGCGTAACCACCCTGCTGAAGGGAGAGGAGATGCCCCAGAACAAAAACTGCAATAACTGTGGCCCACATCCAGGTGCTCACAAGGTATCAGATGTGTAAGAATAACACACGTAGCTACTCTCCTCACTACACTCTGCCAGGCAGGTGCTATAATTATCTGCACCTCATACATGAGGAGTCACAGACAGGAAGCAGTTACGTAATGTCACAGCTGGTGCGGGCAAAGCCTGAGGGAACCCAGACAGGCAGGCTACTGAGTGCGTGCATCCTGCACCGCAGCACTGCTGGGTGGAGGAAGGGGCACCAAGGGCAGGGCCTTCCCAAGGCTGAGCCCCGCTGGCCTCCTGCAAGCCAGGTCACTCTCCTCCAGCCACACCGGCCTGCTTCCTGTCCAGAAAAGGCTGGCTCCTTTCCTACTTCAGGGTCTTTGCACATGCCCCTGCCTCCTCCCCCCAGGCCACTCTTCCATTGCTGGTACCTTCCGTCCCTTAGGTCTCTGCTCAGATGACCTTTGCAGACCTCCTACCAAGTGCCACTTCCTACTCCTAAGCCTGTTTTATTTCTCTTAATTGGCACTGCTTGGTATTCCATACTTCAAGTTTTCTCTTGGTTTGTTATCTAACATTTGTCCCCCACCCACACTAGACATTTTGGTAGTGCTGGGGATGGAACCCAGGGCCTTGCATGTGGTGGACAAGCGATGGACCACTGAGTTACTTCCCCACACTAGACTTTTAACCCCATTCAAGCAAGGACAATGTCTGAATTGTTCTGAGCTATGTGCCAATGTCAAGAACAGGGTCTGGTCCTTCTCAGTTCTACTTGCTTACTGCTGTGTGACCTACAACAAAAGATTTCATTCCACCCCTGGTGCCTGCTTCCTAACTTGGAAAGTGGGGAGAGTAACAATGTCCACCTCAAGGGTGGCATTTTCCCTGATAAGTAAAAACATACATGAAAGGAACCCAACCATTTGTCAGCCAATGGATGGGTAAATATTGTGTAGTATATTTTTCTTATTCATTATTATTTTTTGTCTTTCCTTTCTAGTGTATGGTATATTAATGGACTATTATTCAATGAAAAAAAAAGATGAGCTGAGGGTGTATGTAGCTCAGTGGTAGAGCACATGCTTAGCATGCTGTAAAATGACGAACCTCAAAAATATTACGCTACATAAATGAACACAGCCACGAAAGACCACATATACTTTTATACAAAATGCCAAAAAGGCAAATCCATTGAGACAGAAAGTAGATCAGTGGTTGCTAAGGGTAACCTGGGGGTGGGGCATAGGAAGTGACTGCTAATGTTTATGTGGTTTCTTTTGGGGGTGATGAAAATAATCTGAATCAGAGAGTGGAGACACTGTCAATATACTAAAAACCACTGGATCATACAGTTTCAATGGTTAGAGTGGTGCGCTTTGTGCTGTGTGAAGTTTACCTCAAAAAAGGGAGTTCTCTGGAAGAGTCATCTGTCAGGAAAAGCCTTAAGCACAGGGTGACCCTCACCTGCAGCCCAGGTCTGTGAAAATGCTCTTTTCTAAGGAAGACACAATGCACGAGAGGGAAACAAGTGAGATACTGAAGGCTGTCCAAGTCTCTGAGAGGCAGATTGCGAAAAAAACCGTTCCATGTTCATGAAATGTAATGTTAAACATAATTTAAAAGAATAAGGGGGATTTTATAGAAGTGACAGTGGGACTGCATGAAACAGTTCTTCACTAAAAAAAAAAGCAAGGGGAAGAACAGTCGATATACTGTATATTTTTTTATTTTATTTTTATTTTTTGGTACTAGGCATTGAACTCAGGGGCGCTGGACCACTGAGCCACACCCCCAGCCCTATTTTGTGTTTTATGTAGAGACAGGGTCTCCCTGAGTTGTTTAGGGCCTCGCTAAGTTGCTGGGGCTGACTTTGAACTTGTGATTCTCCTGCCTCAGCCTCCCGAGCTGCTGGGATTACAGGCGTGTGCCATCATGCCCAGCATATATTGTGTACTTTTATTTCCTTACTTACTTTGTGGTGCTGGGGATTAAACCCAGAGCCTCACACAAGTTAGGCAAGTACTCTACCACTGAGCTACACCCCCAGCCAATTTTTTTTTACATTACATATTTTTAAAAAGGAGTGGAGGGGGCAGAGGGCGGCCCAGCGCCTCAGGTGAGGCTGTCATGGCTCTGTCACTCTTTCCTTGTCTTTCCTTTCTTGTCATGCCTATGGCTCGGCCCAGCTAGGTGGGGTTTAGGCAGAGCGGTCTTCCGAGGGCGTGCTGCCTGGCTCTGGAAACTTTTCTTGCGCAGGTGTGGCCCCCTCACCTGGAAGGCGCTGCACCCTGGCCCTTTTCTTTCTGCATTGTGTGACAGGGCCTCGCCAAGTTGCTGAGGCTAGCCTCAAGCATGGGATCCTCCTGTCTCAGCCTCCCGAGTCGCTGGAATTAGAGATGTGAGCCACCCTGTGCTGCGCATTTTGTTGTTGTTGGCTTGTTCGTCAGTTTGAAACACCGCATTAACGAGTGGCTTACTTGCGCTGTAAGACAAGCCCTTTCAGAACGGAGCTTCCCTCTTCCACCTGAGCTGGAACCTCCTTAGTCCTAAGGACCCTTTAGGTTCTCCTCCTTACTTGGAACTTTTAATTAGCACGTAGGAAATGAGTTACATGCCTGTTCACAGAGAAATGACCGAGGAAATGGAATTGGAATTGTAGAAGCTGTTAAAAATGAATACTAGCTGAGCCCAATATGGTTCTATAATCCCAGAGACTCAGGAGGCTGAGGCAGAAAGATGGCAAGTTGGAGGCCAGCCTCAGCAATCTAGTGAGACCCTATATCAAAATAAAAAGGGTTGGGGATGTAGCTCAGTGGTAGAGTACTCTGGGATCAATCCCCAGTACTGCATAAATAAATACTAAAGAAGAAAAAAAAAAGTACATAAATACAAAATAGACTCGAGTGTGGCTCAGTGGTAGAAAGGTTGCCTAGAATGTATAAGTGCCTGGTTCCATCTCATTTCCAGCACTGTAAACAAACCAAATATAAAAATAAATACTATGAGTGAGGGGATGTCGGGTGTGGGGTGGTGGCACTGGCCTGTAATCCTAGCAGCTCTGGAGGTTGAGGCAGGAGGTTCTCAAAGCCAGCCTCAACAACTTAGCAAGGCCTAAGCAACTCAGAGAGACCTTATCTCTAAATAAAATATAAAAAAGGGCTGGGGATGTGGCTTAGTGGTTAAGCGCCCCTAGGTTCAATCCCCAGTACCAATAAATAAATAAAACCTGAAAACATGACTGTTTGTATCAGTTTCAGTCCAATATGCATAGAAGAGTCTCATTTAAAAACTCTAAATGTGGGGCTGGGATTGTGGCGCAGTGGTAGTGTCCTCACCTGGCATGCGTGAGGCACTGGGTTCGATCCTCAGCACCACATAAAAATAAAAAATAAAAAAAAATAAAGATATTCTGTCCACCTACAGCTAAAAAAGCAAATAAATATTTAAAAAAAAAATAAATAAATAAATAAAAACTCTAAATGTGTCTGTATAAACACAGAAGTCTTTAAAGTTATATAATCAAGTGCTAATTGTGGTTTCTTAGGAAGATGGGCTTGGGATGAATAGGGATATAGGTAGGTAAAAAGAGTGCTGGAAATGGGCAGGAAACTTTTTTTGGTTATTTGTATAATTTTTATGTGAAATTATAAGTGGCTTTTGTAGTGTATTTTTCAATTAACCCATTTGTCCCATCATGCTAGTTGTGAAAAATCTATAAAAACTTAAATGTAGCATATACGATGTAATTATGTAATATATAATATTATAACAATAAAAAAAAAGGAGTGGAGGGTAATTACATACATTTGTATGTGTACAGAACAAGTCAGGCAGGAAACAATGAACTGCTAACAGTGGGTCCCTCAAGAGTGAGTGGAGGGAGGAGAGGACAGATCAGAGACAGGGAGATAGCCTTTTTTTAAAAACTAAAGATAATAAAACCATATTGGTTTTGTCCACAGAATGGAATGCTATACAGAAATGAAAAGGAACCATCTCTAGCTACACCCAACACCACAGATGACATTCACCATGTAGAGCACAGAGGCCAAACACGTACTACACGATTCCACTCATGGAAAACTCAAAACCAGGCACAATTAATCCATGCTGTTAAACATCAGGACAAGCCAGGCATGGTGGCTCAAGCCTGTAATCCCAGCACTTAGGGAGGCTGAGACAGGAGAATCGCGAGTTCAAAGCCAGCCTCATCAACGGCGAGGTGCTAAGCAACTCAGTGAGACCCTGTCTCTACATAAAACACAAAACAGGGCTGGGGATGTGGCTCAGGGGTCGAGTACCCCTGAGTTCAATCCCCAGTACCAAAAAAAAAAAACAACAACAAAACATCAGGACAGCCAGGAGTGGTGGTGCACACCTACAATCTCAGAGAGTCCAGAGGCTGGGGTAGGAGGACTGACTGCAAGTTCAAAGGCAGCAAAACCTGCAGCAATTTGGTGAGACTGTCTGAAAATAAAAACTAAAAGAGGATTGTAGATATAACTCAGTGAACCCTTGGGTTCAATCTCTAGTATCGATAATAATAGGTTTTTTAAAATTTTTATTATTATTGATTTTATTTTTATTTTTTATTTTCAGTACTAGAGATTGAACTCAGGGGCAGTCGATCACTGAGCCACATCCCCAGCCCTATTTTGTGTTTTATATAGAGACAGGTGCATGAAGGGACTTTGGGGGTCAGGCAGATTCTGTAGATGACCTGGCTGTTGAGTATATGGGCTCCAGTTTGAAGATTCATTGAACTGTACACTTATGAGTGCAATTTGCTATATGTATGTTACACTTTTTAAAAAAAAAAAAAAAGGTAAAAACAAATTTAAAACATTACAGTGATGAACTCAGTGATTAGAAAGCCACCCAAAACCAAAACCAGGATGTGTGTCACCTTGCTGTTGAACACTGCTTCTAAAGAAAGCGCCTCCAGTGGCACACAGAGGTTCCATCTGGATCATGTCCTGGCCATCCCCTCCAGAGCAGGAAGAACTGCTCCTCCAATATCTCTTCCCCAGGAGTTGCAAGCAAAGAGGTTGAACTCCTTGCCTTGGCAGAAGGTGACCAGTTGGTGACAAAGCCTCCCATAGCTGCTACACACAAAAAAGTCATGCAGGGCTGTCACAGTAGAGGGTTGAACCCCATGTGGCAATATCCAGATATTGCATAAGAGTGTTTGGAGACAATACAGGGTAGTAGAAAAACCCACAGAGAAGCCTACTGTCTTGATGTCCAGAAATTTCAGCCTTATCATTCACTTCAAAACAACCAAAATTAGCACTGGGTGAATCTGGAGCTACACTGCATTTTGGCAACAACTGATGTGGTGCTGGGTGCTGGGCTCCCTGCTGCTCTGCCTGGCCCCTGAAGTTTATTCTCAACATGGAACCAGAAGGATCCTGTGAAGACTTAAGTCGGATCCTGTCCCTCCTCTGCTCAGAGTCTCCCATGGCTCCCATCTGACCCAGAGTAAAACCTCAAATCCTTAGAATGGTTTTCCAGGCCGTGAGTGTTTTGGGGGGCTTCCACTCTCACCCCATTAGCTCATCTCCTATCTTGCTTACCCTGGCTAACCCCACTTCAGCCACACTGGCCTCCTTGCTGCTCCTCCGGTGTATCCAAGGGAGTCTCTGTCTCCTCCCCAGACATGTGCACAGCTCCCTTTGCTCCAGTGTCATCTTCTTGGGGCAGCCTTCCTTGACCACTCCCATATAAATATAAACCTCTGGCCACCAGTCCTCCCCAGTTGGGCACGCCAATCCCCCTTAATTGTTAATTCCTTCCACAGCACTCATCTGACATAGGTTCTGCTGATTGATTTATTTTCCATCTTTCTGTACTAGCAAAACAGCTCCACAGGACTTTTTTTTTTTTTTTTTTTTTGGTCTAGTGCTATTCACTGCTATATAGTCCCAGGGGCTAATATAGTGCTTTATCTACAGAAAACACTTGATAAAACAGTTGTAGAATAAATGAGGAAAGAATAAACTAACAAATCCCTTTACTCCTGATTGTATGATCCAGTCTCCACGGTGACAACATCTTTTTTTTGGTACTGGGGATTAAGCCCAGGGGCACTTAACCACTGAGCCACATCTGCAGCCCTTTTTATTTTTTATTTAGAGATAGGTTGCTTAGGGCCTCGCTAAGTTGCTGAAGCTGGCTTTGAACTCTGATCCTCTTGCCTCAGCCTCCCAAGCTGCTGGGATTACAGGCATGTCACTGCACCCGGCCACAGTGACAACTTCTATACCTCTATACCAGCTTCAGCTCTGGTCCGTAATTCCCCAAATTATATCAAAGCTGCACATTCCTACCAAAATGCATCACCTTCCCAAGCTGCTCCCACACTGGGTTTCCTATTTCAATGACAGCTGCAATACTCCTCCCAGTCTCTTCCAGGCCAGTAAATCCTGTGCCTTGCCCCTCTGGCTCCCTGTCTCTTCAGCCTCCATTTCTCTGCTCCTTCTTCAGTTGTGTGAACAGAACTGAATGTCATTTTCCTATGGTCACTTGAACACAAGGGAGCTCAGCAGAGTCATCACCCCATAATAAAACCACAAATGCCTCCCTTTGTACAAACACCTACATGTTGACAGAGCACTTCTGCAGACATTATGTCATCAAATTTTCACAACCACCTGGGTTTGGATATCCCAATGGACAGATGAGAGAACAGGTTAAGAGAAATGAAAAAATTTGCCTGAGGTCACAGAGTGAATAGGCTGGGATTTAAATCCAGATCCCCAAACTGAATTGTCACCAACCTAGATATCCCAGTTTCAAAGACTGGCTCTCAGGCAAGTTGCATAACTTCTCTGGCCCTTGGTTTCCTCATCTATAAAATGGGAATAACAATAGACCCCAAGTCATGGGATTTTTATGAGGATTCAATGAATTAAACCATGTGAGGCTGGGTGTGGTGGAATATACCTATAATCCCAGCTACTCAGGAGATTGAGGCAAGAGGATTGCAAGTTGGAGGCCAGCCTTGGAAACTTAGTGAGACCCTTTCTCCAAAAAAAAAAAGTGGAGAGTGGGTTTTGTAGCTAGTGGTAGAGCACCCCTGGGTTCAATCCCCAGTAGTGCAAAAATAAACCAACCATGTGAGGTGTGTAGAATGATACCTGGCAGATTATAAAATGCTGAATAATGCTAGTGTTCATCATTATCTTTATGTTAGAGATTTAGGAGATGCTTAAATACTTAAAATCGGTCAGAAAATTTTGTGGATCCGTGTACTTTTCCTGGGAAAAGAATCCTCAGCTTCTATTCTCAAAAGGCTCTCTGACTAGGGCTGGGATTGTGGCTCAGTGGTAGAGCACCTGCCTCGCATGTGGGAGGCACTGGGTTCGATCCTCAGCACCGCATATAAAAAAATGAATAAATAAAGGTCAATCAACAACTAAAAAAAAATTAAAAAAAAAAAAAGGCTCTCTGACTTGGCACTGAGCAGAGATAGACCAGATGCCTATAATCCCAGCTACTTGGGAGGCAAAGGCATGAGGATCACAAGTTTGAGGCCAACCTCAGCAACTTAGTGAGACCCTGACTCAAAACAAAAACTAAAAAGGGGTGGGGATATAGCTCAGTGGTAGTGCTCCCTTGAGTTCAATTCCCAGTAACAAAGAGAGAGAGAGAGAGAGAGAGAGAGAGAGAGAGAGAGAGAGAGAGAGAGAGGAAGAAGAAGAAGAAGGAGGAGGAGGAGGAGGAGGAGGAGGAGGAGGAGGAGAAGGAGAAGAAAAAGAAAGAAAGAAAGAAAATGTTCACACATAAGCCTTGTTCCTACCAACAGCCCTCCCCCAAACACTCCTCCATTCAGAACTAAGGAATGTGGTTAGCATCAAGAAAGCCACTGTGGGGAGCTGGGGGGTGTGGTTTAGTGGTACAGAACCTACTTAGCATGTACAATGACCTAGGTTCAATCCCCAGAAAAGGAGTGGGGGTAAAAGCTAGTATGTGAACACCATGTAGTAAGATAAAAATGGTTAAAAACACCACTACTCAGTTGTGATCTCAAGTCTTTTTTTTTTTGGGTACTGGGGATTGAACTCAGGGGCACTCGACCACTGAGCCACATCCCCAGCCCTATTTTGTGTTTTATGGAGAGACAGGGTCTCACTGAGTTGCTTAGCGCCTCGCCATTGCTGAGGCTGGCTTTGAACTCGCGATTCTCCTGTCTCAGTCTCCCTAAGTGCTGGGATTACAGGCTTGAGCCAGCCCTAGCAGTCATTTATTAGTGGTGTGAATGAATTATACCACTCAATCATACCAGGGCACCACCTGACAAAGGACAGATTTTTCAAACCCACTTAGCTTTCTTCTCCCACCAGTTTCTTATCCATGACAGAACAGCCTGTTTGGAATTCTGTAACTATCTCAAGTCAAACCACCCTTTCCAGCTTGCCTCCCTCCAAATTCACAGGACTATGGTATGAATTCAGTGAAAACATATACAAAAAGCACTCAGAAAGAAACCAGCCCACATTCCAGAAATGGTAGCTTAGACTGACCACTTCATTTCCCTTCCCTATGCTTTAGTTTCACCCTCTTTTAAACGAAGTTGATTTGCTTAAATGACCTTCCTGGATACCTTCCAACCTTGAGCCCACTGATTTTAGAAGGCAGGTACATGGCAATGATTCTGTTACAACTGAGGAAACTGAGGCCCAGCAAGTGGAAACAACCTACCCAGGGCCACAGAGTGACTCCTAGGGTCATCCTTGGGCCTAGTCCTCAAGTCTCCTTTTCTCCTCTGCTGAGGGAAAGAAGAATTGCACTTGCCCATCTCCCAGGTAAGGAAGCTGAGGCCCAAAAGGGAAAGTGACTCCAACCCCTGCCAGCTGGCTCAGCAGAATCTGGACCTTGGGGTTCCATACCCCTAGTCAGTAGGAGGTAAGGGGAGGGCAGGATCACCTGCAGAACCACAGAGATGGTTTTTTCGCCAGCCTTGGCTGCCCTCCATTTCCGGTAAGTGTCTGCCTTGAGAAGGTTCTCTGCGTTGTGGGTCTGGAGACAGGAGGAAAGCAGGGTTAGGGCAGAGATGGGAGCTAGGCCCCCAACTTTCAGATTATTCCTTTGAGTCCCCCCCCAAGCCCTCTAGGATGCCCCAGACTTAAGTTACCCCGTCTGTCCCTGCCGCCCCCCCCGCCAACCCCTCCGCACCCCGCCTAGAGTTCTCCACTAGAACTTCCCTCTGGAAGTTAGCTACGAGTTTCCCTATTCCTCCATTTCTCTCCGGAAGTTCCAAAAGTTCAATTCCACATCTCTCCCAGAATTCATTTACAGTCTCTGGAAATCCCATGGCCCTCCTTCGACTTGCAAGAAGTTCTCTTTCAGACCCCAAAGTTCTTATGGGGCCCCCTTCACTAATTCCCTTGCGTTTTCCAACCTCCCCCACTCCAGGCCCTCACCGAGTCCTGGCTGCTGCAGGACACGACGTGGCGGAGGCGAATCTCTGGCATGTCAGTGTCGTGGGCTCCTCCTGAACAGGAGGATGAAGAAGGGTCCTGGCTTGGGGGCCGGGGAGGGAGGGCCCGGGCTTAAGTGCGCAAGCGCGCGAGGCACGGGCCTTTCAAACCGCGGCGCGCAGACGCTCGCGTCGACACCGCGCAAGCCCAGTTGAACCTTTTCAGGGAGAGGTGCTGCGTTCCCTAGCAACAAGCTTTCTCTCCGGCCCCGCCTCCCTCTGATCCCACCACTCTCCGACCCCGCTTCCTGATGACGTTAACACCCTGCTTTCCCGGCGCCTAGCAACTGGAGAAGCCTCAGAGATTGGTGCCTAAAAGAAATTCGCCGTTCTCATTGGACGACGTAGTCACTGCCCAAACTGAAGCTTAGGCAGTTCGTAGGGAGCCTGGATCCTAGTGAAACAGGATCTTCTCCACCTGTTCTAGGGCTACACTCTTTTTTCTCTCTCCCAGCACACACACACACACACACACACACACGATAAAAATCTCAGATCCCTTTTTTGGGGGGCCAGAGTTGTAGCTCAGTGGTAGAGCGCTTGACTAGCACGTGTGAGGCACCGGGTTAGATCCTCAGAAAAGTAAATAAATAAAGGTTTAAAAAAAACCAAAAACAATTCAGATCCCTCTCAAACCAATTCCTGAGGCCCAGAGAAGAAAGGATAGAACACGAAGCATGTTTCAAACCATACACAGCACAGAGTGCTTCCAAAAATGCCTTGATTTCCCAATATGTGACCTGCGGGCATTTGTCTTCTACCATGTCCCCATCTGACCAGTGACAAGTACCTCTCTGTTGGGTCCCCTCAAGATCCAGGCATGCATACCTGGGCGGGGTTGGAACAGGAGACAATCTAAACACAGAAGAGGGAGTATGAGCCAAGAATGCGAAGGGAAAGGGAAGGGAGAGGAGGTGAACAGCCCTCACAGGACTAGTCTGGACAAGCTGGGCGCTCCCAGGTAGGACCCCACCCACGCTGGGCTCCTCCTTGAGAAGAGAGATGGGGAGAGGGGATTCTAGTCTTTGCAGTTATTCTACAACTCACAGGGAATCAAACAATCGGACTCCGACCTTGAATTTGGAGGAAGGGTGGCAAGGTGAGCTGGGTCCTGATGGAAGAGGGGACTGGAAGATTCCTGAGGTTCTTGTGGAGCTGGACACAAGGTGAGGTTCCTTTTGGATGTTGGTCCCGCCTCTTCAACCTGGAGGCTTCAGAGGACTGCCCTGGGTTCTGACCTCAACTATTTCTCACCTCAGGGTGAAGGTGGGTCTGGATCCGCCCCTCCTCAGCTTCCTATAAGGGCAGAGGACCAGGGACTGCAGGCTCACACATCATGAGACCATCCACAAGACATGGGACCTTTCTGCTGGCCTCTACTGTGCTCTGCATTCTCTTGGATCTCGGTAAGTGACAAGGGACCTGGACTCCTTCCTGGGACCCTGGCAAAGAGAACTGTGAGAGAGAATTCAGCAAGGTCTTCAAGGAGAAAAGGAGAGGTACCCTGGGAATTTGGATCTGTGAAGGAGGCAGAAGGTGAGAAGGAGAAAGCCTGGGGCCACAAGAGAAGAAAGGCTCACTGTGACTAGATTCCTGAGAGAGGGCTTGGTGGGCTCTGAATCCTCTCTCCCATAGACAGGGTCCCAAAATAAGACATCTGGATTGTAGAAAATCAGAGAAGAGCATGACTAGAAATGAAAATCTTTAAAAGTAAATAAGTAAGAGAGATTTCCTTTCTTTCTCGACTGATTTCAGGCACCTAGCCTCCTCCTTCACATAGATGCAGGAGTCCAAGCCAGCTTCACTTTTTCTAGGACTCAGGTGTTTAGGTCCGCGTTGCCTCCTCTCTCAGGACCAAGGAGTCCATGCCCTCAATCTTTCCTGGTCCTCACTCTTCCACCTTGTCCTTGGATACAGACCCCAGCCTCAGGTACCCTGCCTGAACTCCTACCACCTATAAGACCTGTGTAGCACCTGTAAGGAGAGTCCCACACCCAAGAACCAGCTGGACCTGAAGTTTCACAAAAGTCCATGAAAATCTTTGGCACGACCCCTCCCTGCCCGCAAGCTTGCTCAAAGGACCCTGGCGTCCAGTGTCCCCAGCCTTGTAATTAAGGAAACAGGCTCCCTGGCAGAGTCGCTTCCCGCCCTTGGAAGCCGCTTTGCGGGCAGCACCACTGCTTTCTCGTCAGCCTCTGGACAGTTCCCTGGACAGAAATCAAGGCCCCACCCACGAAAAAACGAAGGAGACGCTGGTCTCTCCTCCATCAGGACCCCAAGTCCTCCCCCTCTGCTCCTCTAAACGTCAAAGTCGAATTCTGGTCTGAAGACCAGGCCACTTGTGACTACAGAGTCGCCCTCTACACTGCAGGATGGCCTCTAAGCTGTGAGGTGTGTAAAGGCTCCGGGCACACGTGCAGCGGAAGGATGAAGACTTGCGAGGCTGGCAAGGACGCATGCGTGGTTCTCGTGAGCGAGTCCCGCACAAGTAGGAGGGCGTGGCGTCAAGCCACCGGGGACTGGGGGTGGGGTGTGTGCTTGCCGGGTAGAGGGTACTCCATGCGGAAGGGAGATCATCACAGTGCTCAGGATAGGTGAAGCGTGGGAAGAAAATCAGAGGGCAGGAAAGAGGGAAAAACATTAGGAAGATAATGGAGTGATGCGAAAGAAACTATTGTCGTAAGGGATTCTGAAGATGTGACCGTCCAGAGGAGAAGATGGTGGTGGTCGGGGAGCTAGGTGAGGTAAGGACATGGGGGGAAGGAGAAAGAGCAGAAGGAAAGAATCTAACAGGCAAAAGGTAGAAAAGAGAGAAGAGGCTGTGCTGGGGTCAGGGAATGTGATCAGGGGAGAGACCAAGGACAGGAGGAGAGATGATGGAGGAGTAGGGACAGACAGAAAAGCGGCCCCCCAGAGTGGAGAGAGAAGGCAATTCTGAATTATGAAGCAAATCTTCGTAAAGAGAAGTAGAAATGGAGAAGTGGAGAGCCCATGAGTAAACTGGAAGGGAGTAAATGGACATGACTTGGAGCCCTGCCCGCCTCAGATCTGAGAAAGGATAGGGAGAGAGCGGGCAATGGAAGCCACCCCCTGGGCAAGCAGCTGCGTTCCTTCAAAGATGAGAGACCCTTAGTCCCAGGAGGAGAGATGCTGGGGACCTGGCGAGGGAATGATGGCTGCTGCAGATGAAGGTCAACTGTGCCATCAGGAAGACACTATCTGGACAGGAGGGGATGTGAAAGGAAGTTGGGGTAGGAGATTGCTACGTTGTCTGGCCCACCCAGCAAGTGCGGGCTGGTGAGGGAAGGACCTGAGAGTCTTGAAGAGACTTCCCCAGGCATATAGGTGGGAAAGGAACCTTTGGGGTTAGAGGAAGAAGCAGCTGGGGAAAAGCCAGCCTTCAGAAGGGTATGAGGGGAAATCTGTGAATTGGCAGGAGGCTGTGTAGACTGGAAGAAACCAGCCCAGACAAGACCGAGGACTAGCCAAGAGGGACGCAAGAGACCACTGATGGGAGGAGTTCTGGGGAGTAACCATGAAAGAACATGAGATATGAGTGTGAAGCAGGGGTAGCATCCTGGGGTTTGCTAGAAGGGACAACTGGGAGGGGAGCAAAGTCTTGAAATAGTGCAGACTTGCAAAAGACTCCTACTGGCAGGGCATGGAGAGAAGCAGGGAGGGATGAAGTGAAGTGGTTGGAAGAGACCACATGGGCAGGCACTGGAGAGTTCCATGGGACCATGGGGAGACCACCAAAGGCCCACTCATTCTATGGCACCGAGGAGGGAGGGCTATCTAATAAACCACTCCAGACCACACACCAGGCAGATTAGGGACTATGTTGGGGAAGTGTAGGGTTAGGAGATCTCCAGGCAGTGGTTGGCTAGAGCCACCTGCTGTCTGCTCCCGTCCCTATCCCACAGAGGGCCAGCAGGCAGTGAGCACCTTCAAGGCCTGCATGAAGTTCAGCGACTGCTACTCGGGCTTCGTATCCACCACCATGAGCCCCAATGACTACATGGTATCCAATGCACGCTGCTGCCAGAGTGATGGCTGCAATCGTGGCTCTGTACCCCGTAAGTGCCAACTCAGCTCCGCTCCAGGGGCCCACTGTGTGTGCTTGGTTCATACCGTAACACTGGCAAAGCACCTCACTGGTTCTGAGCTCCAGTTTCCTTACCTGTAAAATGCAGTGTCCATTAGCAATGCTGGTGTTCCCAGGGTTCTGGGGAGGTTCGGGAAGGGCCTAAACATTCCTGTTCACTATACACGTCACCTCATCTGCAGCTCCCCAGAACAATCGTACTGAGAATGGCTTGACGTGCCCCTCCTGCATCGTGCCCTTCCAGGAGACATGCCCAGGAACCCAGATGGCCCGCTGTGTTGGCCAGGAAACCCACTGCATCTACTTTGCTGGCAATGTGCAGGCTGGTGAGGGATGCCTGAATCTCGGAGGGCACGGGGGTCCCACAGCTGGAAGCCCAAACTTCTCTGTTCCAGGGGAGGAGGGGCTCCTGAGAACTGGGCGCGGGCTCTTGGGCCATGAGAAGGGGCTGACTCCAGTCTGAAATCCTCCCAGGTATCTTCAACACCAAATTTGCCACTAGAGGCTGTGCTACAGAGAGTGCCTGCTACACGAAGGCTGGGGCCGAGGTGCCCTCAGCTTCCTACCTCTACTTCCTCCGTCGGGCAGACTGCCTTCCAGCTCCCTATCCCCCTGGCCGGGCTGAGTGAAGAACTGAGGAATATATGGCTTGAGGTCCCAAATATCCCAGTCTGCAGCACCCCTATAAATTAAACAAGTTAACAGAACAAGCCTGAGTACTTGTGACATGATGCATCCTGGGGAGGTGGGATGCAGAGGGTCCAGGTCTCCATCCTCTTTTTTTTTTTTTTTTTTTTTTTTTTAAATATTTATTTTTTAGTTGTAGGTGGACACAATAGCTTTATTTTATTTTTATGTGGTGCTGAGGATCGAACCCAGTGCCTCCCGCGTGCTAGGCGAGCACGCTACCACTGAGCCATAACCCCAGCCCTCCATCCTCTTTTTTAATCTCCTCTTTTCAAGGATCAGAGGGAAGGCCTTGCATTTTATTAGGGGACACTCTCTGCCAGGCCGTTGTGCTAAGTGTTTTCTATGCTATACCTCATTTTATGACCATCATCTATGGAATTAATATCATATCCACTTTGCATACAAACAAACCGAGGCAAATTGTGAGTGCCAACTGCCTGGCGTTTAACAGGCAGGAAAGGTCAGAACCCTGATTTGAACCTGAGTCTGTGAGACTCCAGAGTTCTTGATGACTTCACTTTTTGCCTGTTTTCATGTGTACAAAATGTAGCTATTAATAGTCATAACCTGGGCTGGGGTTGTAGCTCAGTGGTAGAGCGCTTGCCTGGCATGTGTGGAGCACTGGGTTCGACTCTCAGCACTGCATAAAAACAAATAAATAAAATAAAGGTATTGTGTCCACTTACAACAAAAAATATTCTAGGGCTGGGATTGCAGCTCAGTGGAAGAGCGCTTGCCTCCCATGCGTGAGGCACTGGGTTCGATCCTCAGCACCACATAAAAATAAATAAAATAAAGATATTTGTGTCCATCTACAACTAAAAAAATATTTTAAAAATATTTTTTAAAAAGTTATAACCTTATAAGGTTTTTGTAAAAGGCAAATGAAAGGACGCTTTAAAGGCACTTAGTACAGTGCCTTCCACCTCTAAGAGAATGATGGTTCTGTGAGCAATGTCTAAGTAAATAGTAATTACCATAATAGCTGCCACCTACTGAGTGGCCATTAGTTGGCAGGTGCTAAACCCTGGCACCAGTTGGGGCAGACTAGATTATGCTATGATGACAAGCAAATCCCTAATTTTGTGGTTTACAACAACAGAGTTGCCAGGTGTGGTGGCACACACTTATAATCCCAGGAACTCGGGAGGCTGAGGCAAGGAGGAGCATGGAAAGTTCAAGGCCAGCCTCAGCAATTTAGCAAGACCCTGTGACAAAGTGAAAAATAAAAAGAGTTGGGGATGTAACTTAGTGGTACAGCCCCCTGGGTTCAATCTCCTGCACCCAAATAAGTAAATAGATAAATAAATAAAACAAAGTTGTATGAATCACCTAATGCTGCAATAATGCTGTGTAAAAAACATGCCAAATCTGAGACAATATTTTTGCTAAAGGGTTTACGGGTTGGTTGGGTAGCTCCACTTCTTGCTGTGTTGGCTGATTTGGCCCTAGTGTGTGGGGAGGAATCTTCCCTTTCATGCACTTCCACAATCTTCTGCACTGATCAGTCGTTCCCGGGCAACCGTTCTCATGGCAGACCACAGCATACAAAAGTCAAGTGTATTGAAGACCCTTGCGGAAGTCAGGACTGCTGACACTGCCTTGAGCAAGGTGAGTCATATAGCCTAACCCAACAGCATGGAGTAGGAAAGTATTCTCCCCTCCAGTGGGGAAAAAAGGAGTGGACATTGGCTGAATGGGTGCCCATTCACAGAAAATTAATTGTTCCTTCACTCTACACGTGTAGCACCATCCACAGTGTTCAGCTCATTATAGTCACTGAGCAGCCACCAACTTGAACATGGCCAATTTCTATATCCAAAGCAAAGAGCCCAGGAAAACCTCACGTGTGATTAAAAGCTGTGATCCAGCCAGGTGTGGTAGTGTATGCCTGTAATCTCAGCATGGGAGAGTTTGGGAGGCTGAGGTAGGAGAATTGCAAGTTCAAAGCCAGCCTCAGCAATTTAGCAAGGCCTTAAGCAACTTAGCAAGATCCAGTCTCAAAAAATAAAAGGGGCTGCTGAGGATGTGGTTTAGTGGTAGAACACCCCTGTACTTACCCAATACTGAAGGCGGGGGGAACTGTGACCCAAAAATTACTTGTGTGTGTGTGTGGTACTGGGTGAACACAGCGGTGTTCTACCACTGGGCTACACCCTCAACCCTTGAGACAAGGTCTTGCTAAGCTGCTGAGGCTAGCCTTGTCCTTATGATCCTCCTGCGTTGGTGTCCCCAGTTCACAGGTGTTGCATTAACCAGCACACCAGGCCAACACTTTCAAATGATATGATGGAGCTAGTCACAGGGCCTCACACAACCACAGGGGAGCCAGGAAGTGCAGTCCTGCCCCAGGATTAGAAGGCTGACAGCTGAATGTTTCATAAAGAGCATGTAGGACCACTGTGGCCTCTCAGAGCTTGTTTCTCATGTTATCTTCACAACTCTGTGATAGGCATTGTTACTCTCATCCTTGGTTTCAAAAGATGAATCTGAAACTCAGAGAAGGGATGTCACATTGAAGATTCTAATCACTGAGAGAAAGAAACACATCACAGAGAGAGAGCAAACAAGTTTGTGTGTTGCCTTTCATCGCATAACAAACCACTCCAAAATTCTGTAGTTTGTAACAATCCACTTTTATTTAGCTCATGATTCCGTGTATTGGCAAATTGGTCAGGGACCAGCTGGGTGGTTCTTCTGCTGGTCTCACCTGCCAGTTTATCAGGCAGATGTGTTTCAGAGTGTTGATGGCTGTGAGTTGGGGTGCCAAGGACAACTGGGCTACCTGTCCCTTTATTACCCAGCAAGTCAGCCTGGGCTTCTTAATCTGGCAGTGATGGCAGGGGTCCCAGGGACAGCAGGAGAAGGTCCCAATTCATAAGCACTTTTCTAATCTCTCTTTGCATCAAACTTGCTGTTGCCCCAGTGGATGAGATGAGAGGGGACAATCCAAGGCCATGGCTACAGGCAGGCTGAACAAATTGGGGACATTAATGTGTCATGCTGGTTCTGGAGTGAATGTGCTTGACCATCACAAACTTTCAAGGTCCTAACAGTCACTGAGTCTACCTTCCAGTATGGCAAAACTCAGAACCTATAGATAAAAGCTCCTAATCTTATCCTAAGAACTGTTTCCTGGGTAGATTCCCCATCATCTTTCCTCTTCCAGGACCAGATGGCCCTACCCTCAGCCCCAGGAGTCCAGGCTCCCAGCCTAATCAAAATCCTCACCATTTCCCCCACTCAAACTCCCAAAGAACACACAATAGGATCTCTGCAAATTTTTATTCATTCCTCCAAACACCATAAGTCAGCCATACGCAATGGACACGAGCCCCACCATTACCCAGAAATGTAGAAGCTCCACTGTGGTGATGAGGGTGTTTCATTCATTTTCCCATGTTTTGGGGGTCTTTTCTGCTTTGGCAATGGCAACGACAGGTCTTCCAGCCCTGAGGTGCCACACAGACCCATCCCAATGGCAGCCAGTGATCTGTCCACATGGAATTTTAGCCTTTCCTCCTTGGATGCTCCCAGAGACAGATACCTCACTCACACAACCTTATGACTCTGTAATTCCTAAACTGAATCCATCAAAACTCATAATTTAAAAGACCACCACCAGGGCTGGGGATACAGAATAGTGGTAGAGCACTTACTCAGCACATCTGAGGTCCCAGGTTCAATCCTCCAGTACGGCGGGGAGGGGTGGGTGGACACACAAAGAAGCAACCACCAAATACAGTACTCATGAAACCCAAAGGTGCCAATATACAACTATGTAAACACAAATGGCACTCAACACACACATACACAACTGTCTTGCTTTCTTTGAGATTACCTCTGGCATGAGGGCACAGGGAATTTATAGCAACAGAGCAGAGTTGTCAGTAGGACAATCTGAGCAAGGGCTTGGGGGTGACAGGTGCCTAAGCTAGAGACATTTTCATGCTGTCCAGGGCTGAAGATGTGTGGGCAGAAGCAAGAGGACTAATGTTTGAGCTCCCAGGCCACCTTCTCAGGAGGGGTTGTAGCATGTTGCATGCACATATATATATACATACAGTGAGCTCTCATAACCATTCGTGAGGTAGATGCTAATTGCTGAATGACTTCCCCAAGATCACCCCCAAAGTCAGCAGTCCTGTCTGACCCTAGAGCTATGTTAGTAAGTTTTCTATAATCATAAAAATGTTCTATGTTGATACTGGCTGACACTATAGCCACTAACCACATGTAGCTACTGAACACTTGAAATGTGGCTAATGCAGCTGAGAAATTGAATTTTTAATTTTATTTACTTTTAATACTCATCTCAGTTACCAAAGAAGTACTAAATATAATTTGAACTTGGATATATGAATCTATGTCATCTATTAATTTTATTTACTTTTTTCCAGTACTGGGGATTGAACGCTGGAGCACTCTACCAAGCTAGACACCCAGCTCTTTATCTTCTTTGACATAGGGTCTTGTGAAATTGCTGAGGCTGGCCTTCTTGCAATCCTCCTGCCTCAGCCTCCTGAGTAGCTGGGATTACAGGCATGCACCACTGTGCCCAGCCTGAATTTTATCAAATTTAAAGGGGCCAAACTTTTCTAACAAAATTTATTATCTGAATTGAGATGCTCTAAGTTTAAAGTACATAATGGGTCTTGAACTTACTGTAAATGAATGTAAAATATCTCATTACTACCTTTAAAATATCATGTGTTGAAATGATAATATTTGGGGGACAGTGGGTTAAAATATATTAAAATGAATCTCATTCTAAGGCTGAGTGAGTTCTATGCACCAAGCCTGGAGCCACTCATCACAGAGTCAAATGGTTTTCCCCATGATGGCCATCTTGACTTTGCTGGGACAATTTGTGCCAGTGGTAGGATTAAGCAGCAGATGGGGGCTTTGTCCCCCAACTATCTGTCCCTCAGATCAGCAACCCTTATATTCAGCTGTCAAGAAAAACAGGATGGCAGAAGCATTTATGGTTCGCGTCCAGCCCTTTCATTTCACAGATGGGAAAATAAGGAACAGGTCCAAGTGACAGCAAGAGTGGCATAACCACGCCTGCTTCCCAGGTCTCCTGCCCTCATACTGGGGTCTTTCTTCCATCCAGTGCTTGCTTCTCTCCATCTGTTCCTCTCTCTGAGAGGCCAACAATGTAAATTGAAACCTAGTTCTGCCACTGATCAGTGATTCTAAAAAGGATACTTATTAAGCACCTGCTGTGTGCCAGATACTGTTCTAGTACTGGGTATACAGCAGAGAACAAGACAAGCAGGGAGGCAATAGCCAATATGCAGGTAAATAAATAAATAAAAGGTCATTTATTATAGTAATATTTGCTACAAGGTAAATCAACTGGCCAGAATCAGAGGCAAGGATGTGCAAACTACATCAATTAGAGGTCAGGAAAGGCCTTTCTGAGGGGACACCTGAGTGGAGACCTAAGGAGCCATTCATGGGAAGATATGGAAACACATGTATTCCAGGGAAAAATAACAAATGCAAAGGTCCTGACGCAGGACCCGAGACAGCCTACTCTATCAGAAGAACCTATTAGGCTAATTGGGGATGAGCTAGGGCAAAGAATGAGAAGAGGCAGGAGCCGGATCACACAAAGCCTTGCTATGGCTGTTGGACCTCTAGCCTGCCCTCTGGACTTGCTCTCCCCGTTAGAGCCTCCTTTTGTTTTTTGACACTATAATTTGAGGTTTTCCGCCTACACATAGCCAGCAGCTTAAGACTGCAGTTTCTGCCTTCGCCTCCCCCCTAGCACATTCTCACCATCTGGAACACCTGCACAGCTGTTCTGTGGCAACACTACTGGCTGCAGAACCCTCTGCGTACACCAGAAGGCAGAGTCTCTTAGGGATACCTGAGAAGGCCACACAAAAATGTTTGGACTAGTGCAGCAGTATAGCTGCTTCTGTAAAAAGCCAGGTGCACAAAACACCAAAGCCAAAAAGGGTTAAGGCTCAAACCAAGACCAAAAACAAACAAAACAAAACAAACAAAAACCAAGGTAACAGAACCGTAGAGGAAAGACAGGATCACCTACCCCGGAGATACCCTGAATCACACAGCACCTGTAACATGGGGGTAGGCACACCCCTTCCCAAACTCCTGGGAGCAGTTGCCAGGATCCAAGTACTAGGGAGATGTGAGAAGTACCTCTGGAGGGCTTCCTGCTCTGCTCCCCCAGCTCTCATTCCTGGCCTCTGGCTACCCTGGAGCCCATCACTCACAGACCTCTTGCCCCGCCACCTATTCTTGTGAGACCATTATTCCTACACCAGACCCTTGGGAAGCAAATATTAGACACCTTTTCACTCCCAAAAGCCCATAGAGTTTTGGCTGCCTCCTGTAGGCTCCCTGTTCCTTTTCCATACGCAGCCCTCCAATCATCCAAGAACTGGCAACCAAGGTCCATAGCCCCTGCAAGTCAGGAACCTGAGACCTCAGACACACAAGAAAATTCAAAGCCCACTGCCCCTTGGCATCCTCGGAGGCTGTGTGCAGGCCTTTTCCTTCCAGGAGACAGATCCTGTTTCCCTTTGAGATCCAGATTCAAGGGTTTTGGCTCCCTGGAATACCCAGCCCTACTCCCCCATACACAGCCCAAGATTCACCCCTGTTAGAAATCAAGGCTTCTAGCCTGTCTTCCCTGGTAATGCCAAATAACTCCAGTTGGAGACCAAGATGCACCCTGCTTCTAGGATTCCAGGTCCCTAACTCCCTTCAGGACAAGGGTCTGGATGGCACACTCCCTGGTCTACAGAGAAATCAGGAGTCCTGTCCCCTAGATTATTGCCCTCCACAAATCCAGATGACTAGAAATCAGAGCCTGCACACTCAAACCCCCGGAATTCCAAGTACCGGACACCCTCCACCCCTCATCTCAAAGGGGTAGACTTTGAAGCCCCCTCTCATTTAACTGGGCTTGGGGTTCTCGACCCCAGAAGCCCTGGCTCCCATTCTACCCCTCACTGGGTAGGCTCAGGGGGTGCAAGGACGGCCTCCGCATCTGCCTGCATCTCATCTAGTGCCTGCAGCAGGACACCATGTGCCGCACGGTAGCCCAGACCACCTGTTGCAGCTGCGCCACCTGCAGGCCACAGGAAGGACAATGCGCCCAGTGCTGCGCCACCAGCAGTGCCCTCACCCGCCCAGGCACCCAGTCTTGCTTCCACCTCAGCACGAGTCACCGGGCCTGGGAAGTGTGCACGGGTGGCCAGCTCCCCAGGAGCCAGGCCCAAGGCACGCTCGCGTCGTGCCAGGGCTCCGGGTTCAAGCCCCAGAGCCCGCCTCCACTCGGCCAGCTGTCCCCGGAGAAGCGCCACGTCACACGCCCAGCCTAGCCCTGGTACAGGGGCTGCTGCCGCCGCCAAACTAGCCAACAGAGCGGGCCTCCACGCCCCAGCGCGCAGCGCTGCAGCCTTCCTGCGGGCAGCACCTGGAGACGTGGGTGGCAGGGCCAGCAGCAGCGCCCCCGCCTGGGCTGGGGGAAGTGCGCGCTGCAGCCATTCGCAAAGCGAGGGGAGCCCACCAGGCCGCAGGGGAAACACTGGTGGGGGAGCCTCCTCCAGCACCTCCCACGCCTCGTCCTCCGGACTCAAAGCAGCAGTAGCCCCTGAGTCCCCACTGCCTGGTTTTTTAGCGCCAACTTCGCTGCCAGCTTTCTCTGAACCCTCCCCGCCAGCTTTCTGAGATCCAGTGCCAGGTTTTTCCTTTCCCTCGCTGGGTGCATTCTCCAATCCCCCTTCGCCTTTCTTCTTTAAGCTTTCGGCCCTGGGCTTTATCTTTTCCTCTTCCAGAGACTCCGGATCCTCGCCCTCGCCGTCTGTTCGCACGCAGACAAGAGGTGCATCCGGTCCCACCAAGGAGCGGACCTGGGCCCAGTCCTTCTCAGTGGGCGCCCCAGGAGTGACGAGGATGAGGGCATCATAGTGGGTGGGGTGAGGGGTAGCAGCAGGGGAAGTACCCATGGGACCCAGAGGCACGATCCAGAGCACTACATTGGGGCGCTCTGGTGCTGGGAAGGGGGTGGGCACCGTGGGAACAGAAGCAGGCACTGCACCGGGGTCGCTAGGATCCAACCCGAGTAGCATGTCCAGCACAAGGCCCATGTCAGTTGTGCCAGCCACTGCCAGGTCTAGTCGCGCGCTGCCCAGGCGCTCCAGGCCTGAGCGCACCCAAGACAGCGCTGCCTCAAGGCCACCGGTCTCAAAGGCCTCCCGCACAGCCTCCAGCTCCGCTGCACCCAGCACCTCAAAACCATCCTGGGCCGGTGGTAGGAGCCTGTGGGAGCAGGAAGGGATGGGGTCAAGGGCAGCTAAACATGGGAAAGCTGGGCTGGGGGAACAAAGCCTAGACTATGGTGACAAGGGTGGAGTTTTCTGAATAATCCCGGGTGAGACAGAAGCAGGAAAGGGAGGGGCCAGACTAATCGCCAGGGTTGTGCTCCTACTCCCAGATCTCCAGGGTCTTGATCAGCCCACTGTTGACTTGGGTTCTGGTTTCCATCAGTCAAAAATGAGGACCCCCCCCCCTTCCCCAGCTCATAGGCAGAGCACTTGCCTAGCATGTGAGGCACTGGGTTCAATCCTTAGCACCACGTAAAAATGAAACAAATAAAATAAAGGTATGCTGTTCATCTACAACTACAAGAAAAAGAAGAAGAAGAAAAAAAAGAAACTGACTTAAAAAAAAAAAAAAAAAGAGGGCCTCTAAGACCAAGATTTCTCTGGGATACACCCTGGGGTTGGGGGAGGGGGTTTTCCCTGGGGTCTGTTAGGTGAAAAAACCTTATAGGGGATTGGCTTAGAGCAAGGACAGAATGGTAACTGTATTGTAGCCTAAAGAAATTGAGCACTATTGACAAATGACCTTGAGGGGGTCCCCAAAGGTGTCTCTCCAGAAGCCAGGAGTTAGGAGGGCCAGTGAGGGGAGAACATCTCGGATACTAGCTCCTACCAAGGACATGCAACTAAGGGGACACAAGACAGGTGAGGCTAAGGAAAAAAGATGCCCCTTTCTAAGTCCCAATTTGACATCCATAAAATGAGGTGGCTGACAGTAGTGGGGGAGAGTCTAGAAGGTGGTCAGCAAGTGGAAACAGAAATGAGAGGGAACTAGAGAAAGGAAGTAAGGGAGGACTTCAAAATATAACAAAAGGTTATTACAGGCACGCCTTTAGGGCAACTGGGATCTGGAGAGCCAAACTGACGGTAGGGAGGAGAGGGCTTGAAAGTTTGAGTCGAGTAAAATCAGTGGAGCCAGCCTGAAACCCTGTCACTCACCTCTGCAGCGCCTCCGCCTGGCTCCGCAGCGCCACCCGCAGGCGTTCTAGTTCCTCACAGCAATCGCTGCTGCAGCAGTCTACCGGCAACACAAAGAGAGTGGCCGCTCCTAACCCAGCGCTGCTCAGCAAGGCTGCTGTCTGAGCCCGGGCATCATTCTCCGAATCCCCAGGGCGGAGGTTCCGCACAGCAAGCAACGGGGTCCCTCGGGTTAGGGCGGCCCGCGCTGCCTCTGCCAGTGCTGGGTCCAAGAGCTCCCCGTTCCCTTCGGGTCCGGGTAGCACCAATACCAGCACATTGGCCTCCGCCGCCCAGGGCCCTGGCACCGCGGGTGGGCAGCTCAGTTCACCCAGGAAGAGACCTGGGCCCGCAGCTCTCAAACTAGGGATCCCAGAGTTCAGCCGTCCCTCGGGGATCTCTACAGTCTCCACATTCTTGTCGCACAGCGCTGCAATCAGCGCGGATTTTCCGGAGCCCGGAGGCCCGAGGAACAAGGCGGTCACGTCACCCCGCGGCGGAAGCATTGCTGGAAAGCAAGGGGTGGGGAAGACACGAGTCAGGCAATACCTAGCCTTTTTCTTTCCTAGCCCACACTTCAGTCCTCCGCCCTGTTTCCTATTTCCGTTCCTGGGTGTCACCCTCCAGGACTTAGAAAGCCAGCATATTGAGCTTATTCCCTGGGGACCCCGGCGCCTATTCACCCCTTTTGCGAGTCCAAGTTCCCTTTCTACTTCAACACCTCAGAAATCTAGCCTTCAATCTCCCATTCCTCGGGGACACGAGGATGACTCTTCCTCCTCCCAAATCACCAACGGAGCAGAAAGGCAACACACCAGCACAGCTGGTGGCGGCTGGTTAGTCGCAGAGGAATCCCGCCCCTGAGGCCCGGAGGACGGAGGCTGAGGAGAACAGAACGCCCAGATTTAGAGATGTCGGGACGCGATCGGATGGTTCTAACCTGACGTCACTCCCTCTACGAGGCGGGGTGTCTCGGAGCCTGACGGTGGAGACGCCGTGTTCTTCGCGGCTGCACAGCTGAAACGTGCACGCGCCGCAACGTCTGCGGCCTCCGCGCCTCCAACAATCACCCCGCCGAGGCGCTTGCGCGCCGCGAGCGCCCACCTAACTCTGAGCCCAAAACTTGGATTTGAACGGTACGCACGGCTTACAACGTCATCATAGTGCGTCCAGAGCACGGAAGGACCCCCGCCCATTATTCTGAGGACCGGGCCGGCGTGATTGTACCACTGCCGGGCAGCAATCCCTGGCCTCGGCGTCGAGAGGCTCTTCCGGTAAAAGGACGCGGAGACCCCCGGACCTCGAGACTAGGTGGGCCCTACCCTGCTCCCCTCGGGTGGCGGCACTGTGGCACGCGCCTGACAGGCGCAGCGAAAGGCAGCCCTCTGCCATACGGAGAGAGGCGGAAGCCGGGACGACAGGCGTCGGCAGCCGGGAGCAGAGCGGTGCTGCGGTAGCAGGACGCTGCGGCTGGGAGCGAGCGTGGAAGGCAGGGACTCTGGGTGGAATAAGTCACAGGATGTCAGAGAAAGATGTCTCCCGGGAAGAGGCGAGTTAAAGGGTGGGTACCACGACCTGCCTCAAGACACGTGAGAGACTGGAAAGAGATTGGTGTCAAGACCAAGGGTCCCACCCTGTCTGGGAGTTAGTTGGGTGGAGGTCATAGGTCACACAGGTGAGAAGGCCCTAGGGGGAATCACAAACCCAGGGAGTCTAATCTGGGTGGGTTGAAGCTTGTCTAGTGGAGGCGCATCAGCGAGCGCCTGGGTGTATGGGGGCACTAAAGGATTAGCAGACTCTTTGAGGCTGGTGACAAATGGGGAACCTCACACACGCGTACTCCTCTCTTGACCAGAGGAATCTCAGTCACCATGGAGGACTCACACCCTGAAGACACCATGGAGCAGCAGGATTCACCCAAGGAGAGGAGGCCCAGCAGCCCAGGAGGCAACATCTGTGAGTACTGCTGGCCAGAGGAGGGTGGGCCCAGAATCCTTTGCATTCCGTGTCTATGGTGCTACCGGGCCCTGCCTGTTGGGAAGGGGCTGGAATGGCCTATAGCTGCCCTGCCAGGAACTGCCTGTCCTCATGCTTAATGCTCAGGTGTACTCATCCTGCTCTGGCCACATAGCAGAAAGGAGATGCAGTTCAGGGGGATAGGTTGGCCTCCAAGAAAGGTTTGGGTTAGAAATGTGGAGGGGAATCTCTCTACTGTGAGGGAAGCCCCAAGGTTCTGGCCCCAACTCTGACCTAGACTTTCAGTGTGATGGACCCCCTGTCAAAAGAGACTGCTACACTGGGCTCAGTGGCACAGGCCTGTAATCCCAGCATCACTGGCTGATGCATGAGGATGGCAAGTTCAAGGCCAGCCTCAGCAACTTAACAAAACACTGTCTCAAAATAAAAAAAAATGAGAAGAGTTGGGGATGTATAGCTGGTAGGGCATCCCTGCATTCACAGGGGATGGGGAGGGGAACTGCCACTACCCATTTCACAGGGCTATTATGAAATTAGCTGCAGAAAAGGGGAAAGCCTATTTTTAATACAGGTACACTGTGACTTATAGTAGCAGCACCTCCTACTGAATGCTTAATATGTGCTAGGTGCATTCATTCTCATACTGAGTTTAACACTCATTCATTACTCCTAATCTTGGACCCTGTGTAATTGGTACTGTCAGTTTAGGGTAAGGGAACTAGTCAGAAATATATAACAAGAAGCTGGGCGCAGTGGCACACTCCTGTAATCCCAGCACTTTGGGAGGCTGACAGGAGATTCACGAGTTCAAAGCCAGCCTCAGCAATGGCAAAGGCGCTAAGCAACTCAGTGAGACCCTGTTCCTACAGAAAACACAAAATAGGGTTGGGGATGTGGCTCAGTGGTTGAGTACCCCTGAGTTCAATCCCTGATACCAAAAAAAAAAAAAAAAGAAATATGTAATGAGCCGTAGTGTCAGTGCCCTCTAGCTGGGTCACCAGTAACACATCTGTCTTGAACAAATTGGGTTTATTGTTCACACATCATGGGGGAACTGGGTGTCTCAGTGTAAGTGTTTAAAAAGGATTTATAGGGAGCTGGGTACAGTGGTGCATGCTTGTAATCATGGTGACTTGGGAGGCTGAGGCAGGAGGATCACATGTTCGAAGCCAGTCTCAGCAACTCAGTGAGGCCCTAAGCAACCTAATGAGACCCTGTCTCAAAACCAAAAAAAAAACAAAAACAAAAAACTAGGGATATGGCTTAGTGGTTAGGTGCCCCTGGGTTTAGTACTCAGTACATAAAAAAGGGGGGAATTAGCCGGGCGCGGTGGCTCAAGCCTGTAATCCCAGCACTTAGGGAGGCTGAGACAGGAGAATCGCGAGTTCAAAGCCAGCCTCAGCAAGGGCGAGGCGCTGAGCAACTCAGTGAGACCCTGTCTCTACATAAAACACAAAATAGGGCTGGGGATGTGGCTCAGTGGTCGAGTGCCCCTGAGTTCAATCCCCGGTTCCAAAAAAAAAAAAAAAGGGGGGGGGAATTGATTGGATGTGGCTTGCATGTGATAATTTGGGGAATGGGTCAAAGAATGGGGCGTAGGAACAACTCTAACTGGCTCTCTTAATCTTATGTAGGAGGAGGGGAAAAGTGAGGTCAAGTTGTGATTGATAAAGCAGCAGCGGTCAGTCACATTAGCAAGAATGGGGGGCGGCCGGTCATTTTCATGGCTTAGACAATGTTCATGGTTTGTTTATATCCAGATATTATCATGGTGTGGTCTTGCCTTGACTCATCCCAGTCAGGGCAACACCTTGTCTGTCCCTGTTGTTCTGTGGAATTGTGTTCAGTAGAACACCAAGGCCTTGCCATGTCAGGTCAGCTCTCAGATGTCAGGTGCTTTTCCTCGTCTTGGAAGTAATTACTGCAAACATTGTTTAAAGCAGCACTATATAAATTAACTCATTCCTTCCAAAAATTCTAAGAGGAGATGCTGTTATTACCCCATTTTCCAGGAGAGCAAACTGCTACACTTGCCTAGGAAGTGGTGGAGCTGGGGTCCAATCCAGGCAGTGCTGTAGCCACCACACTTTTGTGTCAGGTGGGCAGATTCCCTCGGTTCAATTCCTGGCCCCACCTTTTCAATTCCTAGCCTTGTGATTGTGGGCAACTTGCCTGACCTACTTGAGCCTTTTTTCTGCTCACCCATAAAATAGGTTCTTAACAGTTCTCTACTGTTGTCCAGCACTAGCAAGAGCCTAGTACATACAGCCTAGTACATACAGTAGTTGCTGGCATGATTCTGGGGCTTGGGAGAGGTCCTGGATACTCTTGCTGGCCTTCCCCGACCTCTCCCCACATCCCTCAGGCCACCTAGGGGCCCCGCAGTGCACCCGCTGCCTCATCACCTTCGCCGATTCCAAGTTCCAGGAACGTCACATGAAGCGGGAGCACCCAGCGGACTTCGTGGCCCAGAAACTGCAGGGGGCTCTCTTCATCTGCTTCACCTGTGCCCGCTCCTTCCCCTCCTCCAAGGCCCTGATCATCCACCAGCGCAGCCACGGTCCAGCAGCCAGGCCCTCCTCGCTGGGTGCACCCACCACTGCCCAGCCCACTTTCCCTTGTCCTGACTGTGGCAAGACCTTCGGGCAGGCTGCTTCTCTGAGGAGGCACCGCCTGGTGCATGAAGCCCACACCCCCGCTGGTCCCTTTGCCTGTACGGAGTGTGGTCAGGACTTTGCCCAGGAAGCAGGGCTCCATCAACATTACATTCGACATGCTCGGGGGGAGCTCTGAGTATAGTTTAAGCCCTTCACAGTGATGTGGGCTCTGATTGGTGGGACCCACCCATGATAAGGGCACAGGTCTTCTGGAGGCTTTGGAGGGATTTGCTTCCCACCCAGGGAAGGCAAAAAGGCTCTTGACAAATAGGACCCAAAAGGCTGTCATTTAGACTTTCAGTCTTTGGAGGACATAGGGCCTTTAGGGAAACAGTGAAATCAGAAAACAGTGAGATCTTTTTAAGAAAATGAGCAAGGAAAAAAAAGAGCAATAGAGAAGGAAAAATTATTCTCCCTCATTCCCAGTTAAATAACTAGCTGCAGATTGTGTAATCACCTTTAATGTTTCCCAGGTGGACTCCATGGGCTGCAGGAGCAAATTGCCCTGGATCTGTGCCTGAGTAGGGGGCAGGGAAGAGAGGCGTCGCTGCCCTGTAATGAGACTGGGCGAGTTCCAGACCTGGAGCAACCTGGGCCTTTAGGGATGGGGCAGCAAGGTGGGATCCAGACCCCAAGTCACAAAGGCATTGCAGTTTAAGTCTTATCTTCTCTCTGTGTGCCAGCCCTGCCCACTCCTAGAGCAGCCACGGCATTGGACAGCACAAGGTCATTTATGCCCTATTTAATCTTCTGTACTATTCTAGGAATGGGATTTTTTTTTATATGTGTAGGGAGATGGCATGAATAAGCTAACAGAAATAGTATCTAAAAACTAAGCATCCATATTAAAATGTCTAAACAGGGAGCCTCTGGCTTTTGAGTGGGAATTGCTAGAGAACATAAGGATGCAGGGAGGAGGGAGCTCAGAGCAGAGTTGGCCTAGTCCTGTAGGGAAACAAATTTGGAGTCAAACAGAGATACCTTCTGTTTCGTGTTTCATTTGTCCAACACGGGGAGAGATTTCCCATTAAGTTCCTATTTTCAGTTCTCTTGAAAAGACCAGCTCAGAACTTACATGGTCAGCATGGGCAGCGCAAAAGCTACAAGCTGGAGCTGAGCAGTGAGTGTCGCCTTCAGACTGGAGATGAGTCCAGCCAGGCCCATTTTAATCCCTAACATTTCTTGCCTTCCCTCTGGAGAGACAATAGCTGATGCCCTGCATTCATTACTCAGGCTATATTTGAATTGAGGGATGTTTTTAAAACCCACAGGTGAGGTGGTTATGGGAGAAACTGATAGCTATCTCAGTGTTTATTGAGACATATGGGAGCTGAAGATCACATTTCTCAGACTCCCTTGCAGCTAGATGTGGTCATGTGGCTGAGTTCTGGCTAAATTCCTAGATAGAATAGTCAAGCCTGAAAAAGGGATATGTCCTTCTTCCTCTAATTGGAAGGTGGACATGGTGCCCAGCTGCCTTGGAGTGTGAGGACAAGATCAGTATATGAGATGGCAGAGCAGCAACACAGCAGGAGCCTGGGTCTCTGGCCAACCTCATACAACACTACCCTACCAGCCCCCACTCTGATAACATGTAAGAGAAACACCTCTGTCTTGTTTAAGCCACCATCATTTTGGGTCTCTTGTTTTAGGCAGCAGAATTTCAAGCTTCAGGCAGGCGTCTGCAAACTATGGCCAAATCTAGCCAACGGCTGCTTGGTTTTACAAATAAAGTTTTATTGGAACACACTTGGCTCTTTTTTGTTTGTTTGGTTTTGGTCCATTTGGTCCTTTAGCATAAAATTTTGTGAACCCCTTGTTTAACTGAAGGCTCCTATTGGACTCTTCTCTCTTCAGACCTACTCTGAGTCTGGAATCACAGATTCCTACCCTGGGAAATACTAGCTCTACGTGGCGTGTGTGCATGTCGGATTTGGGACAGATCTAGCCTGGAACTCTTTGCCGCGATGACTTATGGGGAAATAGGTTTATAGTCACTTGGTCATCACTTCTTATCCCTCAAGAAATCAACTTCACCAAAGCCAAATATCCCCTTTGGCAACCAATGAGAGCCCAGATGTTTCTGCAGTGTTTTCACATCACTCCCATAGTGGCTCCCCCAACCCCAAACAAGGGACACATGTTCTCCCGCAAAAGATAGTGGCCTGCCCAGTTACCCTTTGGGCTTCCTATTCTCTCCACATTTCTCAAATGTCATAGATGCCTAAGACTATAGATAGTATCACTGGTGGCTTCCAAATCTTTACCTACAGCCCAAACCCCAGGTACATGGTACAGTCACCTGGATGATGAATGGGAATGTCAAAATGGGTCAACATGACTTCTAGAGCCCCCGGTGTCTTGCACTACTGCCTGCATGACTTTAAGTTCTTTTTTTTTTTAATATTTTTTTTAGTTGTAGATGGACACAATGTCTTTATTTTATTGGTTTGTATGTGGTGCTGAGGATCGAACCCAGGGCCTCACGCATGCGAGGCAAGCGCTCTACCGCTGAGCCACAATCCCAGCCCCGACTTTAAGTTCTTGAGTCTCCTAACTGCTCCCCTTGCTACCACTCTTCCCTTCCGTCTCTACTACAGACTACCCTGTGTGTAAAGTCAGCTCACTCACTCCTCTCTTACAACCCTACAATGGCACCCCTGTAAGTAACAGCTGAAGATAAGCCCACAAAATCTGATTATGACTGAGTTCCAGCCCACTAAGTAATCAACTCCCGCCCTCCTGTTTTTACTATATTCCAGCTGCACATGCCAGACTGGCTTCTGCCTCAGGGCCTTGGCACTTGCTATTCCCTTTGGAGTGCTCTTACACCAGAACTTTGCAAAGCTGACTCCTTATCAGCCATGTCAACACAGCCACCTCCTAAGAGAAGTCCTCATCCTGCCTGATTAGAGTCACTCCCATCCCTTGTTTTGACTTACTTTCTGCAGAGCCCTCTTTAGCAGCTGGAATCACCACCCTTTGGTTGATCAGGTTATCTGTGTCCTTACACTCTGATAGCTCCTGAGAGCAGGAAGTGTCAAATCTCAGACCCCCACTGCTTCATCCTATGCCTAGGATGGTGCTTCCAATGGAGGCTTGAAAATACTCATTGACTAAGCCTGCATGACGCTGGGGGTTTCTGCAAACTATTTCTTAGATTCCCTTGCTGCCAGCTGTGTCTGCCGTCAGGAATGGGATTAAGTAACCTTACAAAAGGGGTCCAGGGAATTAGCTAGGCCCTTCTATCTCTTCCACCATGAGGACACGGCAAGAAGACATCATCCTGGAAGCCCTCGCCAGCCACTGAAGCTGATAGCACTTTATCTTAGTTTCCAGAACTGTGAGAAATGCATCTTTAATCTTTATAAGGCACACAGTCTCAGGTATTTTGTTACAATAAGACACATGTTGTTTTTACCAGCTGTGAATTTGTGCCTTGACACCTTTGGATTCTGTATTGTTCAGCGATAGTGGTTAAAGAAGTTCCATTTCAAAGACTGGATGTCAGGTTCTGTGACTTGGATGAGAAGTGTGGGTTTTGAATGACACTTTGGTCCAAGATCCTAGAGCAGGTATCAAATGCAAATGTCCTATGCCAAGCAGGCCAGGCACAGGGCACCCAAGAATGAATGCCTCTCCCATAGGAGGTGGCCCCTACTGAGCTATATCAAACTACTGCCTCACGGGAGGATAGGTTCAGCAGTCCAGTGCTCATAATTTTTCAAGAGAAAACAGAAACCTCCATTTTTATGTGAAATTTCCCATTTTTCAATGTTAGTAATCAATGTGATATTAAAAACTTCAATAGCTAGCCAGGCACAGTGGCATGTGACTGTAATCCCAGCTATTCAGGAGGCTGAGGCAGGAGAATCACAAGTTCCAAGCCAGCCTCAGCAACTTAGGGGGACACTCTCAAAACAAAAAAAAAAAAAAATTGGGATTGTGGTAAAGTGCCCCTAGGTTCAATCCTCAATACTGCAAAAAATAAGCCCTCAATAGTTCTGTGAAGACAGGTACATCCTGTTAGTCGGACTAGCTGTGGGCAGCCACACTGCTATACCTGGTGTGCAGCTTAGTGGTAGAATCTATGGCCTGCACCTGGTTGTCTGGGTTAAAACCTAAGCTCTGCTTCTCACTGGCTGTGTGACTTCTAGCAGATAACTCAATGGCTCTACACTCCCGTTACAGCAGCTGTCAAATGGTCATGAAAATTGCCCCATGTCTCTAAGGCTTATTACAAGGACTGAGCGGAAGCCAAGGTACCAGGGCCACATGGCACAGCCCTCTGCTGCTCTGCCTCACCTCCAGCCAGCCCTCCCCTTGCTCCCAGAGCTCCAGCCTCACGGCCTCACAGGCACTTCCACACACATCCCAAGCAGGACCCCTCAGACCCTTGCACTCCGTGTTTCCCCAGACAGCTCCTTGGCTCACTCCTTTCTCTTATCCAGGTCCTGCTTTGGTGTCACCTTTTCAGGTACTTGACCTCAGTGGTCCCTGACCGCCATGTTGAATACTACAACACACACACACCAGCTTCCCACTACTGCTCTTCCTATTTCTCCAAAGCACTTCTTGGCTTCTAACATTCTACACATTCTGTATATTTTACTCAATTATATGCTTACTGTCTTCCCCATTATCATACAACCTCCACGAAGGCAAGGGTTTTTGTTTATGTTCACTGCGGCATTCCTGGCTCCCAGAACAATGCCACAAGTACTCAATAAATCGTGTCTGAATGAGAAAATAAATAACAAGTCCCTACCTCAAAGAATCCTAAGCATTTGTCCACATAAAGCACTTAGCCCAAGGCCTGGTCTGCTGGAAGCACTGACTTAATGATGCCATTATGGTAATTCAGGTCCTATTCTTGAAGGTTCTCAGTTGCCAAGCTTCTATGAGTTAACACATGTAAAGCACCCAAGAACACGGCTTGGCGCATGTAATTGTTCAGTAAATGGTAACTATCATTACAATGAGGTTTCTATTTTTCAAAGCAGCTTTGGTGCCAAGCCTCTGGGAATTAGTACTTCCCATCCCAGAGAGCCCAAGTTTCACCAAGGCTGTGATGAGCCAGCCCTCTGCTACCCTCTGGCCCTCCTCTCTCCCTCCCTGCCACTCTGGTCTCCCTGACATCCCAGGCAGGGTCCTGTTCCATTCAACTGCATCTCTCTCCTCCACCCACAAGCACAGCTCCCTCCTTCCTTCATGTTTCAGTCACCTCCTCAGGGAGGACTATGCTACTTAAAATGGCAACCCCTTCCAGAACTGTTCTCCCCTCTCTCCCTCTCCTTTATTTTCTCTACAGCATTTCCCACCATGCAGCGTATGCTGTATCTCATGTGTGTTCTGTCTGTCTCCACTGGCAGCCCCTGCTCACCTCACATCAGCTCCATGAACACAAGGTCTTATTCACCAGTGCATTCTCAGTGCTTAGCACACAGCAGGTAATCAAAAATTATTTGTTAAATGAATGCATTGCAGTCTCTACTTGACAAAGTTATTCTAAGAACCAGATGATCTCATGCAAATAAAGTACAGCACTGTGCAAGTCCTGGGAAGATGGCAGCTAGAATTATCACGAAGATTCTATTTTTGTAAGTTCCTAGATGCATAATTTCTGAGTCCATATACATAAAGCCCTTGGCCCGGCACCAGACTCCCAGGAAATGCTTGCAAAGCCTTGCATGATCTGATGGCGGTCCTCTTCGTGGAGGTGCTCAGGCAGTGTGACACTAGCTGTCCCCTACAAACCATTTCCTGCTTTCTGGGGCCTGGCTAGACTGCCTTTCCCAGGCTGCTTTGCAGTTGGCTGTGGCCATGTAACTAACTCCTTGGTCAAGGCAGGGCAGTGGAAGCTGTACGTGCCACTGGCAGGCAGGGCTTGCAGAAGAACCATGTACTTCCAAGCTCCCTGCCCTCCCCCACCAGTGGGACCCAAGCATGGCCACCCACTTTGTGTGGTTGATGACAGTCTTAAGGGGCAGCCTGGTTCCCAAATCACCCACCTGGGACTATTATATGAGTAAGAAACAAAACTCTGTTGTGTTGGAGCCTCTACATCCTGGAGTCTATGAGTGAATACATGAACCACACGGATGGCCAGCAATTAGGAAATGGAAAGTTACTTTGGCCACAATGACCCTGAGGTGCCACGAGGAGGAGCCTGGGGTGAGGGTAGGGATAAAGGCCCAGGTGTGTATTACACATCTCATACACACACACACTAGCACATGCTGAGCCAACACACAAGAATTTGCCTTTTATTCTGGCCTTCACACGTCTACTACTAAGACAACACAGATCAGCAGTACCCCACTCCCCGTGACCACGCTGACTTCCTCAGCCCCCTCCTCCCACCCCACCCCTTCTGCCCAGCTCCCTGGGTGGGGGGCTCCGCCTACACCTCACCCCGGGCATGCAGCATGAAGTGGCCATGCAGCTCACCGAGGTTGTCAAAGGAGTCCTCGCACTCTGTACAGTGGTAAGTGCCCTCCTCCTCCTCCTCGTCCTCCTCCCCCCGCCCAGCTGGCCGTCCCTCCCCAGCTCGAGGTGGCTCCTCCTCTTCCTCCCTGAGGGCCCTGCCTTCAGGGGCTGGTGCTTCCTGGGGGGCTGTAGCAGGGCAGCAGAGCCGGCAGGGTGGGGTGCCTGGTGGGGCCTCCCCAAGCGGTGAGCGGCCACAGAGCTGGCAAGGCTGGGCTGGAGGACCTGGGGGCTGGGCTGCACGGGGAGCCCGGCGAGACGGGCCTCCCCGGCCTCCCCCCAGGCGCTGCTTCACCTTGTAGCCTGGGTCATATTCAGGATCATCAGTGGTCTCCTCCTCCTCCTCCTCCTCATCTTCTTCTTCTTCGGAATCCGGCTCTGACAGAGTATATTCGGAGTCAGAGGAATGCTCAGGGCCTGTCGGGACAGATGGGGAGAGACAGTGGTCAGGGGACGGAGGGCTATGCCCAGCTGCCCCCCATTCAGACTTGTCAGAACGGAGAGAGCAGCCTGGCACCACCTTCCTTCTCCACAGATGGGTCCTCAGGGAAGAGAACTGGGCCTGGCGCACAGTAGATGCTCCATATCTGTGTGTCCAGAGGATGAATGTCTAGCAAGAGCCGCATCTGGAGTGGCGGAGTCAGCAGCAACAATAAAGTATTCACTGCTATTTTAAAAGCCCTGTTCTTTACTTATTTACACACACACATTTGCATGTGTGGGTGCACACGAGCAAAGCCTTAAAACAACCCTTAGGAGGAGGTACTATTGTTACTCCACCTGACTGACATGGAAACTGAGGCACAGTGGCAAGATGACTCGCTCAGCTCTGACGTGGAGAGCCGCGTGGGTGATGGCCCACACCGCATCGCTTTAGGGAGACACATATGAACAGGTAAACAAATTGAAACACACATAACACCATTTAGGGAAAGAAACCATATATATATATATATATATATATATATATATATAAGCATGTACTTTGATAAATGTGGTCATATATATCTACATATATATAATTAAAATATTTTGTATAAGTATAGATATGTCACTGTGTTTCATGGGTATAACGGACATGCCTGGGATGAATTTAGGTTTAAGAAAAAGGAAAATTTTGAAGTTGTCATACAGGAAAGGGCGCGACCAGCAGATGGTCTGGGTATGCACAGGCAAATCAGGCCCCATGATGACAGGGAGACACTGGTTTCCTCTGCTACCAGGGAGGGGCCTGCCCAAAGATTCTTGTGGGGTTGCACCAGCCTCTCCCTCATCCACTCACCCAAGGACCCCTTCCATGGAGCTGGCCAGGGCACCTATGCTCTACCTGCGTCAGAACAGTGGCCACAGGCCTTCCAGCACCTCTCTGACCTCCTTTTCTGTCCTCTTCAGCCACGATGGGCTCCTGGCCATCTCTCAACACCCCAGGTGTGAAACCACCTCAGAGCCTTTGCTAGAGACCAAAGTCACTCTCTCTTCCCCTTGACTCTGCTCAACCATCACCTCTCAGGGACTCTCTGGTCATCCTGTTTAAACCAGCAGTCCCTCCCCAGGACTCCCTCTGCCCTTACTTTACTTTTCTTTCATATCTAATCACCGCTCACAGCATGTTCCCATGTCCCGTGGTGTGTTTACTCTCTGTTCCTGAGGGCAGAGACCGAGGCTCACTGGTGGCCTGGCATCTAGCACTATCTATGCCTACAGATTTGTGAAATGGGAACTTTTGCATCAATTTTCCAGGCCTCTTCTGAGGACATGGTTGTTCCCTCTGCTGTGAATGTCCTGCCCTACTTTCCAGTAGGCCCCAGGAGGAGGCTCCCCTTTTTGGTGACACTATCCCAGACCTCCTCACCCCAGGCAGCTAATCACCTTTTCTACTGCTCTCCTGCTGTCCCAGCTGTCCCTAGCTGAGTCCACAGGGCTATGCATTTGTGTCCAGGTTCCATCCCCACCAGACCAGGGACAGTCCTGTGTGGCTCACTGCTGGGTCCCTGTCCTCACCAGCCCAGAACAGGTTATAAATACCTGCTAAACAGCCTCCCACAGCTCTGGCTGCTCCTGCTCCATCCTGCTCCATCCCTGCGGCTTACCAAACGTTTCCTGAGGCCTTGTTGTGTACTGATCCCTGTGCTTGGAATGTTGTCCCCCACTCTTTCCACCCGGTCACCTATTTATTCTTTAGTACCCAGCATGGGCTGTTCTCCCTGAAGCCATTACCCTGATCCCTTAAGCTACCAGCCAGGGGGTCTCTCCCAAACTCACTCTGCTCTGGCTACCCTACTTAAGATCCCCCATAACTGTCCTTAGAGTGTAGCCTCTGGAAGCCCATATGTCTCCCTCATCAGACTGGGAATCCCTCAAGGGCAAGGACATGCAGGTCAATGGCTGACAGTGGCCCAGCTCTGACCTCCCTCCCCAGGGGACACTTTCCTGCTCTCTGGGAAACAACTGTTGCTCTTCAAGGCCCAGCTCACATGCCACCTCCCCTGCAAAGTCCACCCCAGCCCCCACTGGCTGATGTTTTTGTTCACTGGACTCCACCAACCCCTGGACTCCCATTACACCCTGACCACCTTGGGCAGTGACGGGGCAGGTCTGGAGACTGAAGACTCTTCAGGGAAGGGCCATTACCAACCCCTCCCTGTCTCCAGCCATGCTGAGCATGTCTGTCCCAGAGACATTTGCTGAACAGCTACAAAATGGTGGCAATATCCCCAATCTTGCACCAGGGTCCCTCCCCCCTCCTCCCACGCCTGACTTCACACTGCCCACCCTCCAGGTGCTTCAATACTCACTATGACTTCATACAGTGGGCCCATGACAGGCAATCAGGTCACTGTCCATGGTTACCAGGTCTTGCATGACCACCATGACTTCTACGACCACAAGCCCTTTTGCACCCATCATGCCTTCACCTAAGAGATCTTCAAAGCCCAGCATGTCTGCGGCATCCACTGGATCCTCCATGCCTGCTAAGGTTCCCACGTCTCCTGCCTCCTTGAAGGCCACCAAGCCAGCAATGCCCAACACCTCCTCAGTAGCCCCCAAGCCATCAACGTCCCCCAACTCAGTCATGAGCCCAAGCAGTTCCAAGTCCACCAAATCAACAAGTACAAAGATGGCCTCTTCTAACCAGCCCCACAGCAAGTCCCAAGTCCGCAATAAGGTAAGGACGCCCAGCAGGGCGAGCACTGACACAAGGACCAGCAAAGCCAGCAAGAGTGGCAGCATGAAGCGCCATCAGCAGAGAGGCACGCACAGCCGGGGCCGCACACCCGGCAGAAGGGGCAGTCGCAGCACTAAGAGGTCACCCAGCAGGGCCAGCACTCCCACCAGGATGAGAACTCATGGCGCCAGACCAGGCTTAGCTAAAAGGGCGAGAACTCCTACTTCCCGTCCAAAACAGAGTCGGGGCAAGAGTTTTAGCCGGCCTAGAACCAACACCCAGGAAAAGAGTGACAGCCAGCTTAAAAACATGAGCAGGAAAAAGAGTTACAGCCCACCTAAGCCCGCCTTAGGTGTAGGGAGCAGTTCCAGGCTGGCTGTAACCCCTAGCCGGTCAAAGAGTTACAGCCCCACTAGAACACCCTTCCAGGAGAAGGGCAACAGCCAGCCTCCAACACCGTCAAGGAAGGTGAAGAGTTCTAGTCAGATGGCAGCCCCCAGTAGGGAACCAAGTTACAGCCCGACTGAAGTGGCCAAAAGGATTAAGAATTATACCCAGACTATCACCCTCAGCAGGACCCGAAGTCACAGCCAGTCCAGCACCCCCAGCAGGACAAGAAGTCACAGCCTCTCTAGTACCCCCAGCAGGACCCGGAGTCACAGCTTGTCTAGCACCCCCAGCAGGACAAGAAGTCATAGCCGGTCCAGCACCCCTAGTAGGACCCGAAGTCACAGCGGCTCTAGAACCCCCAGAAGGACAAGAAGTCACAGTCGAAGGAGGACCCACAGCAGGATGAGAAGCCACAGTTGGAAGAGAAATCATAGTAGGGCGAGAAGTTACAACTGGAAGGGAACTCCCAGAGAGATGAGAAGATATAGTCAGTCTAGAACCCACAGCAAGAGGAAAAGTCAGAACCAGTCTAGAACCCTCAGAAAGGAAAGAAGTCACAATTGGTCTAGAACCCCCAGCGAGGAAAGAAGTCACAGCCAGTCTAGAAGTGTCAGCAAGGAGAGAGATCCTAGCCAATCCAGAACTTCCAGCAAGGAGACAGATCACAGTCAATCTAGAACCACCAGTATGGAGAAAGATCCTGGCCAATCTACACCCTCTAAAAGTCTCAGTGGGAAGAGATCTCCTAGCAGGACAAGGAGTTCCAGTCAGGACAGAATGCATAGCAAGATGAGGAACCACTCCCCATCAAAATTTCCCAGTGGAGCCCAAACCCTAGGCCAGGACAATAGTCAAGACAATACCCCTACCACTAAAGCCATCTCACCTGGGGAAAGGTCTTCATCATCTTCTTCTAAGCTGGCGTAGCCCCCAGTCTCAGCTGGCTCCCGAGTCTCTGTCATGGCCAGGGGAGGGGACGGGACACAGGAGAAGAGCAGCAGCTGGGCAACGTCCCTCCCCGGCCAGCTCTCCAGTCACACCTCTGGCCACCAATTCTTCTAATACAGGATGTTGGCAGGTAGAGAGGGATGCTGGACAGGGGAAAGGAAAGGCCTGTGGTGACTCAATAAATTTTTACATAGTGCTCGTCCCTATTCCAAGTCCCGCTGTGTGCTAAGTGCTGGGGTGAGGCTCTGTCTCAGACTGTCTTCAGAGCCCCAGCTGCAGCCCTCGCCCCTCTGGAGGCCTTACTTTCCTCATCTGGGCAATGAGACCGCTTTGTGTTTCTTATTCAATGGGTAGGAAGAGGTGACATTCCATACATTTAACAGTAGCTACTGGCATAGGCACTAATCAGAATTAAGAGCGGGGCAGGCATTAACCTTTTGGGTGCTGGATTGTGGGGAGGTCCAGGGCTGGAAGAGGATCCAAAGTGGTTGTTAGGAATACAGAGTACTTAGTATAGCAGTTCATATACCATCCAGTCTGAAAGCATTTCCATACTGAAACAACTGAAGCTGGGTAGCATGGCACACACCTGTAATCCCCGCGACTCAGGGGGCTGAGGCAGGAGGATTGCAAGATCAAGGCCAACCTCAGCAATTTAGCAAGACCCTCAGAACTTGATGAGATCCTGTTTCAAATAAAAAAATAAAAAGGGCTAGGAATGTAGCTCGGTGGTAAAATGCCCTTGGCATTTAAAGAAAATTAAACAATTGGTATGGCTGCACTAGTTTGTGAATGTAACCTTAGTTGTGTATCAAGTGTCAAGAGAAGTGTCTAGGTACGAATCCTAGCACTCTTTAGCTAGGGAGCTTTAAGCAAAGGACCTAACTACCTTCTGGGTAAGAAAGGTGTGTCCAGGCCTTGACTTGCACAAACCTCAAAACCATGTTGAGACATTATCTTCTTTGTATAAATGAGGAAGGTGAGGTAGAGGATAAATGAGTACCTTAAGGTCACACCATCTGGAAGGTGGTCAAACTAGGATTTGAAGCCATGTCACCCTACATCTAATAAAATGATTTCAATGGCTCAAAAGATTTTTCGAAGATTCGGTAGACTCACAAATTGCTGGTATGTGGCAGGAACTCCATGAGCTCTGATCCTACCCCTCTGTAAACTTCAGCCAGCCCAGGCTTCTCACCTCTCCCTGTGCACACCGGGTCTTATCATATCTGAAGGTCTTGGTGTACCCTGCGGTTGCCATCTGGAATGTCCTTTTTCACCCCTGTAGATCTGGAGATCTCTTTTTCACCCTTCAAAGTCCACCACAAATACAAGAAACTCTATACTTCTTCCCAGCCCAAACACTCTGCCTCTCCCAGGAAAGTTTTCCTAATCCTTCTCCTTTCTCTCCTATTTACCAAAAACCCCCCAGAACATACACAGACAGCACTTCATGTTTCTCCTGCTGCATTCCCTAATGGTGGACAGCCACACAGAGTCAGTTAGTGAAGGGACTGGCAGCCTCCACTGCACCTCTTACATGAAAAAGCCTGTGCTGGGCACTGGGGATACAATGTTGGAAAATATCCGTCTTCAGAGCCCACAGGTCAAGTTCACTGCTGGGGAATTAAGATCCACACCGAGGCCTGGAAAAAGATGAAGCTTGAAGCCGGGCACAGTGGCGCAAGCCTGTAATCCCAGCACTTTGGGAGGCTGAGACAGGAGAATCGCGAGTTCAAAGCCAGCCTCAGCAACGGCGAGGCACTAAGCAACTCAGTGAGACCCTGTCTCTACATAAAACACAAAATAGGGCTGGGGATGTGGCTCAGTGGTCAAGTGCTCCTGAGTTCAATCTCCAGTACCAAAAAAAAAAAAATGAAGCTTGAGAGGGACATTATTGGCAGGGTAACTTCCTAAAGAAGACAACTGGAAGCCAGGTGTGGTGGTGCACGCCTGGAATCCCAGCACTTTGGGAGGCTGGGACAGGAGAATTTCAAATTCAAAGCTAGCCACAGCAATGGAGAGGCACTAAGCAACTCAGGGAGACCCTATCTCTGAATAAAACACAAAATAGGGCTGAGGATGTGGCTCAGTGCTTGAGTGCCCCTGAGTTCAATCCCCAGTACCAAAAAAAAAAAAAAAGACAGCTGGAAGCTGGGCACAGTAGCACACACCTGTAATCCCAGCTACTCAGAAGGCTGAGGCAAGAGAATGAAAAGTTCAAGGCCAGCCTTTGAAACTTAAGAGAGATCTTGTCTCAAAATAAATTTTGAAAGGTCTAGGGATGTAGCTCAGTGGCAGAAAGTTCCTGGGTTCAATCCCCAGTAACAAACACACAGACACCTGAATCTGAGTTTGTAAAGATAGAATTAATAATCGGCAGAGAAGAGTTCTTGTAATGTCTTAGTACACATAGGGAATTCTAATTTGGGAATTCTACCGAATGCCTGGATAAAATTGACAGATTTTACAAATAAAAATAGGACACCAAGTTAAATTTGAATTTCAGATAGATTTAATACATGTATGTATATTCATGCAATATTTGGGATGTTCTTTTCTTTCTGTCTTCCTTGGGGGGGGTATGGATGGGTGGGTTCTGGGGATTAAACCTACATGTGCTCTGCTGCTAAGCCCTTTTTATTTATTGTTTTGACACAGGGTCTCTTTAAATTGCCCAGGCTGGTTGTGAACTTGCATCCTCCTGCCTCAGCCTCCTGAGTAGCTGAGATTACAGGTTGTGGCACCCACGTACTTTTCTTTTCTTTTCTTTTTTTTTTGGTACAGGAGATTGAACTCAGGGGTACTCAACCACTGAGGCACATTCCTAGCCCTATTTTTGTATTTTATGTACAGACAGGGTCTTATTGAGTTGCTTAGTACCTCGCCGTTGCTGAGGCTGGCTTTGAACTCGCGATTCTCCTGCCTCACCCTCCCCAAGTGCTGGGATTACAGGCTTGTGCCCAGCTTGTTTTCTTTCTTTCTTTCTTTCTTTTTTCTTTTTTTTTTTTTTTGTGGTACTGGGGATTGAACTCAGGGGTACTCAACCACTGAGCCACATCCCCAGCCCTATTTGTGTTTTATGGAGAGACAGGGTCTCACTGAGTTGCTTAGCACCTCGCCATTGCTGAGGCTGGCTTTGAACTCGCGATTCTCCTGTCTCAGCCTCCCAAAGTGCTGGGATTACAGGCTTGCGCCACCGTGCCTGGCCTGATGTACTTTTCTAAGATTGCTATTTACCTGAAAATCAAATTTAACTAGACGTTTTAATTCTATCTGGCAACTATACAACATGGACCATCAGGACCTCCCATGCGGTTACCTAAAGACAAGGCCCACCATTCCAGCCCTCCTTTCCTCAAACCTACATCACACAAGGCCCCTTTTGGAGTATTCCAGACTCTGGAATACTAAGTGTCTTAGTCCCACTCCTACAATACCTATGGCGGTCACACTGGCTCCCAAGATGGTAGAAGAGTACAAATGAAGCTCCCTCACAACCTAAAGGCAAAAGCGGTGACCTGGACCCAACAATGCCCAGAGCTTACACCAACCAACTCCCCAAACGGCTCGCCTGAACACAGCTGGCACGCATTAGCACAATGCTAAGGCGAGGACCTTATTCAAAACAGTAAGGACCAGTCCCCACAATGCCCTGCGGCAATTCTTGCCAGGATGCTTCCGGCCTATAACGACCACCTTCCAAGACGCCCTACACCGAAGCACTCCCGACTTCCAGGATGCTCCGTAGAGGGCGCATGACAAAAGGGCCGGACCCCCACAAGGACTCGGGGCAACCCTTCCCAGGGTACACCAGGCCTATAACGACTAGCGGACCCACTCCCACACTGTAAGACGCAGTGCCGACTTTCCCAGGATGCCCCACGAGCGTGCGAAGCCGCGTGAGGGGAGGAAAGGAGTCTGGGTCTCGCCCTCAGGTCATCGGCTCGAGACGGCGGCAGGCTCGTCCGTGACGGCTGCCGCCGCTCCCATCATGCAGCGGGGCCATAGCGCCCGCGTCCCAGCATGCCCCGCGCACCCCGACCCCGGACACTCACCGGGGCTGGCGGCCCCAGCTCAGGCTCGGCGGTGGCGGCTGCACGGCCAGGATCTGCGCCTGCGTTGCAAGTAGAGTAGGAGGGAGAGCAAGGGGCGTGAGGAGCTTAGGGCGCTTGCGCAGCCAGATGGACCATTCCTGTCGCGCTGTGGGAAGAGGGGCTCTCCGAGTCGGGCCACGCAGGGAAGCCGCGCATGGGTTGCCGTGCTTTGCCCCTCACTGCCCACGTTTACTTGGTACAGTCCACGGCCTGAAGGATCGAGAAGCTACGGGGCTCGCGCGTGCGTGTGCGGAGCTGGAACGCGCTTTATAAAAATGGGATGCGTTGTGGGTGGAGGGCGACGACTCGGCCGGGATCCTGGATTGAAGGCCTTCTCATTTACATAATCCTAGCGCGGGACAAAGGAAAGCCTCCCGCACTGGAAGGAGTGATTTGCATATTCCTGGGAGATGCTGCACTGGAGAGCGCAGTGATTAGTATATAGGGTGAGGGTGGAGGGGGGGGGTCGCTTGAGAAACGCGCATGCGCTTAGGAACTGCAGACTACTGCGAAGTGGGTAAACCTTGTCTTAGTTGGGTATCAGTTCGCATCCGAAGACAGTTCACAAGGGTCATGATCCCTACCAATTTTAACACCACTCCCAAGCAGAGGAACTATTTATTGATCTCTTCTGTGTCAGGCGTGTGCTGGTGAACACTTTTTTTGCAGTGAACAGGACAGATCTGGCCCCCATCTTGGTGGCGCCCTGGTCAACAGAAGATCCACACATAGACTACTACCTAAAAGGGTCATACCTGGAATGGTTGGCGCATAGGAAGCTACGGGTGCCAGAAGCAGCGCCTACCTCAGCTTGGGGTACTGGAAAGACTTCCAAGAGGTGATTTTTAAGCCAAGTGTGAATGGGAGCCAACTAGAATGGGAGTCTTTCTGGCAGAAAGAACATCAAGGTCAAAAGCCCAGAGGCAAAAAAAAAAAGTGCACAGTTTGAGGAAGTGAAGGCAGCTTAATGTGCCTGGAACACAGCTGGAGTGGGAAAAGGCTCCTACCGGTGATCACCATCACCATTTAAAACTCAGTGGAGTACCATTACACCTTTTGAAAAAACCTAAACTCGGGCTGGGGTTATGGCGCAGTGGTAAAGCGCCCGCCTAGCACGCGTGAGGCACTGGGTTCGATCCTCAGCGCCACATAAAAATAAAATAAAGATATTCTGTCTGCCTACAACTAAAAAATAAACATTAAAAAAAAAAAATCTAAACTCTTCCTCAGGGTCTATCATGTGGTCTGGCCCTATTTTTCTTTTTGACCTCACCTATGCTCCTTTTTTATCCACTCCTTTCTAGCTCCACTTGACTTCAGATACCCCAATCTCTACCATCTCATGCCTTTGATTTTGCTATTCCCTTTACCTGAAAATGCTTTTCCCTCTGATCTTTTAATAGCTTGCTCACTATTCCCGTCTTGGCACACATGTCAACCTAAGAGGCTTTCCCTGATTATAATAGCATCTTTGGATTGGGGTGAGGTTATGAACGAAGCAAGACTGGCCTTGAGGGGCTGGGGTTATGGCGCAGTGGTAGCGTGCGCGCCTAGCACGCGGGAGGCACTGGGTTCGATCCTCAGCACCACATAAAAATAAAATAAAGCTATTGTGTCCACCTACAACTAAAAAATAAATAAGAAAAAAAAAAAAAAGACTGGCCTTGAGACGTTTGTTGAAACGATGGAAGGGTGCATGGGACTTCCTGGCCCTTTCTACTGCTGTATAATTGAAGTTTTCATAGTAACAAGTTAAAATGGTACTGCACATCCCTTTTCTGTACATATTATTTTTAAAACTTATTTTTGGTAGTACTGGGAATTGAACCCAGGGGCGCTTTACCCCTGATCCACATCCCCATCCCTTTTTATTCTTTATTTTGAGACAAGGTCTCCCTAAGTTGCCAGCCTGGCCTGGAACTTGGGCTTCTTCTCTGAGTAGCTGTGTGCCACCATGCATGCCCAGTTGCATTTTTTCCTTAATGATCCTTATCACAACCTGACATTGTTTAATTTCTCACTTCTAGCCTGTTTTCCTCACAAAAGCTTCATGAGGGTAAAAATGGAGTTGCCCTTTCACTTTAGGTGCTCAGTACCTAGAACAGGATCAGATTACAGATTATTGCTAAACTACCTATAACACCTAGCATTTTCCTGTTTTATTCACCCTGGACTTGGCAGAATTTGAGCAACACCTGGCACGTTGTACGAGGTTAGTTTTGTTTTTAAGAGACAGGGTCTCATGTTGCCCAGGCTTGCCTTGAACTCTTGGGCTCAGATGATCTCCCTCCTTAGCTTCAGAGTAGCTGGGCCTACAGGCACACAACCTGGTTTGTAAGAGGTTATTATTTTTGGTAAGAGGTTATATTGTAATCTAAAGTTCAAATAATACATCTAAAATTTAGATGAATGAGATATGAGACTAAAGGGCTTTGATTGATCTAGCAGTGATGGGGAGCTAGGGAGAGGTTTTGAGCAGGACAGGGACAGGATGAGATGCAAATGAAAGTTTCTCTGGAGACTAATGTCAGAGGGACAGACACACAGCCACCCCAAACACTTGTTCTCTCCTCAGTTTAATGGTGGTTAGTGGGATTGCCAAACCCCCTCCCAGCTCCCCTCCCCGCCCCGTACAAAAATGTGTGTGTTTTTTAAAACAGGAAAAAGGGGGCAAAAGCCAGGGGTGGGGGGAGGGGTGCAATCTGATATTTTCATACAGAATTTTGATTTTTTAATATATTATATATAAAACCATAGAGACCACACATCCCCCCAAGCTCCTTTCCCTCTCCCTGGGGGGCCTGGAGGAGAGATGGGGAAGGCCCCCCCAGGAGTGGGTGGAAAGACAAATATGGGTGGGACAGGCGTGGGGGAAGAGGTGGAGGGAAGGGGAGCCCAGGAACCTGGGGAAGGAGGATTGGAGATAAGGGTTGGGGCTGTCTCCCTCACTGCCCCCATCAAAGTTATGACACAAAGACACAGAATCCCTGTTTCCAAACCCTCCCCCCACCCTTCCTCCCACCGTGCAAACATGGCTTTGCAAAGAGGTGCCCAGAGCTCTGTGGAACTCTTACAATGGCTGGCATGGGGTCTGGGACCCCCAAAGAAATCTGTGTTCCCCTTCCCTGCCCACCCCACTGTTCCCAGAATCTGACCCCCTCCCCACAAGACCTGGTTCTGTAGCCTGAGGGCCATGGCCTTCCCCCAGTTATCTTCCCCCAACCCCATCCCTACTGCCCTCCCTGGACTTGGGGGATCTGGACCTTTGGCCCCTGCCCCAGGAGGACCCAAACCTCTGGGCCCTCACTTCTGGCCAGGCATCCAACACCCCATCCCTGCCCAAGTGTCTGAGGTGTTAGTGGTGAGCGGGAGAAGCCCACCATCCCAGACTCTGGTAAATGTCTTTGCTGGTTCCTTGCCGCTGGCAGTGGGGGGACCCCAGCCTAGGTCCAGGCCTGGGGTGGGGGTAGGGTCAGATGAAGAATTCTTCTTTCCTCTTGTGTCCGTCGCTGCCATTGAGGAAGGCTTCTCTTGCTTCTCCCTGCTCGTCCAAGCCACTGGCCTCGTGGGTCAGATAGGAGCCTGAGGGGTGACAGACCCCAGGGCAGCGGGGACATATACGTGGGCCCAGGAGTTGTGCAGAAACGTATGGAGAGAGGGAGACAAGACAGACACCAGTGAAAGAGGAGGGAGAAATGGAGCACACAGGACGGGGTGGGCAGGAAATAGCGACGGTGAAGAGCAGAACAGCGGCAGAGAAGGAGGTAAAAGCAGAATTAGGAGGGTTCCAAAAGTTCCTGGAAAGACCCACCCCAGCCCTTGACTTGGTGGAATGCCCTTGCTGTGCTCCCAATGAATCCAGCAATCAGGAAGATAAGTTATTTTATTCAAATCCCTGCCTTTAATTGGGCTTCTAAATCTCACCCTTTTCCAAGTCCTAGACCAAGACCCCTTCGGCAGCTCCGCCTGATTTCGAATCCAGGCTGAGGCCCCGCCCCCTCATAATGCCTCTAAGCCCGCCCTCTTTTGAAACTGAGCTCTAGACTCCGCCCCTTCCGGATCCCACAACCAACATACCCTTCCTTGAATTCAGGTCCCGCCCCCACTCACCCTTTTGTCGTACAGAGCACCAGACCATGCCCACTAGCACACATATGATCAGAAACACCAGTAGTGCCAGGATGCCGCCCACAATGGCGTAGGGAACCGACGTCTGAGCCTCTACCACTGCACCGGGGTCTGCCAGAGAGACGGAGCAGGCCCAGGTCATCAGAGGAGGGTTCCATCGCGGCCAGGCTCTTAAGTTCCCACCGCTTCTAACCTCTCTCCTCATGTACCCTGCCCCTCAAAATTACTGCTACCTTGCAGTCCCCTCTCACGGTTCCCCTCTTTCCAGATGTCCCTTCCTCAAAGAATACTCGATGTTTTGTACACTGCCTGATCCCAATTCCTGCCCTTCCTCCTTCCTCCTCCTCCATCCCCCAGAGGACATAAACAACATATCCCTTTTCTTTGACTCAATCCCACTGAGTACCCCTTCCCGCCCCCACCCGAGAACGTCCAAGTCCAAGGAACAGGTCCCTTTCCACCTTGTCTAAAATGCTCCAGGTATTTAAAGTGCTCAGTAGCACCTAACCACTTCCAAAATCCCTGCTGTATGGTAATAAGTGCTGAGCATATAACTTATGTTTTGCGAAAGGCCATTCCAATCACTTAACATATTTAGTTCATGAATACGTTCATAAATATATTTAGTTCATGGGGCTGGGATTGTGGCTCAGCGGTAGAGCGCTTGCCTCGCATGCGTGAGGCCCTGGGTTCGATCCTCAGCACCACATACAAAGCAATAAAATAAAGACATTGTGTCCATCTACAACAAAAAAAAAAAAAAATTTAAAAAAAAAAAATATATTTAGTTCATATATTTGTTTTTGGTACCAGGGATTGAACTCAGGGGTACTCGACCACTGAGCCACATCCCCAGCCCTATTTTGTGTTTTATTTAGAGACAGGGTCTCACTGAGTTGCTTAGTGTCTCGCCATTACTGAGGCTGGCTTTGAACTCGCGATTCTCCTGTCTTAGCCTCCCAAAGTGCTGGGATTATAGGCGTGCACCACCGCGCCCAGCTTAGTTTATAAATCTTAACAACAACTCAATGAGGTGGGGGATATTGCCTATTTCCACAGGAGGAAAGTAAAGCACAAAGTTGCCTGCAATTGAACAGGGCAGAGCCGAATTTGAACCCAGTCTGGCCCCCAAACTGTAATAAGCCCATGGACTCTCCATCAAGGAGTCTTTGCTCAAGCCCCACTCCTAAACGCCCTGCCCCTGCCCTAGGCCGGGTCCCCAGGCGTGCCACCGCCCTGCCCTCACCATAAACTACGAGCACGTAGAGCGCCCTCGCGTGGCCATGTTTGTTGGACGCCTCGCAGGTGTAGGTGCCGTTATCCGCGGATGCTAGGCCAGGCAGTGTGAGAGTCTCCCCCAGCGCCTCGGCCCTCTCTGGGAGAGACTCATTCCCGCGGTTCCAGCGGATCTGGTTTGGCCTGGGCAGGGTTAAATTATAGGCAGAGTTAAGACCCCAGTGCCAGCACCAAAGTCTGGCTTCTCATAATTCGCTAGATGTGCAGCTCAGCCCACAAGGACCTCCAGTCAAGACACTCCCCACTAGCCCCTTCCTTTTTGGAAAACCAAGTCCCGGGCCCAGCTCCCATTGTCACCAAGGTCTCAGGAATTAGCCCTTCTAGTCCCTTGCCTCCTGAGAACCCAAGAGCCCCCTTCCTCAGGATCCAGGAGTACGAACTTCTAGACCCTCTTCTTCTGGACCCATACGTCCGGACCTCCGCTAGCTTCTGTTCGCTGAGGCTGTTCGTTCCTGAGACCCAGATGTTCATGTCCCCACCCCTCTTCTCAGGACAGGAGTCTTGGGCTCTCGAGCTCACCTGGGGTTCCCCGTGACAGCACACGTCAGCACCAATGTGTCTCCCTCCCTCACCACGGCCTGGGAGGCATGGATCCGCGCCGTGGGAGAATCTGAGGGCAGAAGGAAGAAGGCGGAATGGTTTCCCATCACGCTGATGGGTGGCTGGTATGGGGACCCCCAGGACCTCGCTGGCCGGGCACTTACACTGCACGTCCAGCACGTACTGCGTCTGCTTGCTGTGTCCGGAGGGCAGCGCCTGATTCTGTGCCTCGCAGATGACAATACCGCCATCGTCTTTGCGGTCTACACGGAACCGCACTGTGCTAGCCACACTCCAGACCTTGCCATTTTCCTGGCCGCTGCTCACTCCTGTCACGCCACACCGGAGACACTGTCAGACCAGGATTTCAGCTCCGCCCCCCCCATCGTAAAACAGGCTATTTGCCAAGCTCCCCAGCCCCACCCTCAGGCCCCACCTCTTTCTCTCCAAACCCTCCCCAAACCAGGGCTCCTGTGCCTCTTCCCAAAGTCCCTTCCTCTTCCACTCCCGCATCTCATAAACCTGTTGGTTCAATAGCTGCAAACTGAATGGCTAGTTGTGAGAACTGTGCGCACTTTTCTCTGGGCCCCGCCCACATTAAATGAGCATCCTTCCTAAGCCCCGCCTTTTCTCAAGTCCCGCCCCTCGCCGGCATCCAGCCTTGGGTACCTTTCAACTCTTTGCGGTCCCGGTACCAGCGCAGGACTGCGGCAGGTCGCGAACGTGGAACTAAGCAGCTGAGCTCCACCTCACCGCCCTCCACCGCCTGCTCTCGGACCTCCACCACTGGATTCTCCGGGGCCACTGTCGCAAGGGAGAAGGGGGTTAGCGGAGGCAACGAAGGAAGCTCAAGGCAACCAGGCTGCGGGATCCCATTGACCAAAGGGAGCTTGGGTTCCAGGTGTCAAGGGTTAAATGCAGAGACCAGTCAGGAAGGACGGCCACATCTCTTGGAGCTAGAGGTCCAGAGGTTAAAAATAACCAGGGGCCGGGTGCCGGGGCTCACGCCTGTAATTCCAGCGGCTCAGGCAGGAGGATCGTGAGTTCAAAGCCAGCCTTAGCCAAAAGCAAGGTGCTAAACAACTCAGTGAGACCCTGTCTCTAAATAAAATACAAAATAGGGCTGAGGATGTGGCTCAGTGGTCGAGAACCCCTGAGTTCAATCTCCAGTACCAACAACAACAACAACCAGGGTCAGAAAGTCTCAGGAGGAGAAAAGAAGAGGGCATGGTCTGAGACGGGGAAGCCATTACCTAGTACAGTGAGCGTGGCAATCTGGTGGTGGGTATCCTCTGTGTAGAGCTGGCAGAAGTAACCCCCTTCGTCTTCCAGGCGGGCATCTGAGAGCCGGATCCTCACCCTGCGCGGGGAGAACTCCTCAAGCTGGAAACGCTCGTCCTTCAGGGCTGAAGAGAGGGGAAAGGAAGGCGTGAGCTCAAGGAGTTCTGGCCTCCAGCTTATCACCTGCCTCCAGGTGTTCAGAGTCCAGCCCTCTGCCTCTTCCAGCCATACCTGACTTTGAGGTGTCCATCTATTTATCCCCTTGGGAACCCAGGAATTATTCAGGCCTTCTTGCCTGCAGGGCCAGGAGTGCAGACCCCCAGTGTTTTCCTCCCTCTAGGCTCAGCTGTGTCCTCTTTGGGGATACAGGAGCTCAGGTCCCAGCACTCACCACGGGTGCCATTGAAGAAAAGGGTCTGCCGGGCTGGGTTCTGGATGACAACTATAGACCCATCATACTGGTGCAGACGGCAGGTGATCTCTGCCACCCCACCCTCAGCCACTGTCACGTTCTCTGTCTGTACTTCTTGTGCGGAACCTGGACCAGGAGACAGAGAGGCAAGAGACTCCCTGAAGGCTGCAATTCAATCTTTTCTTTTTTTCTTCTTTTCTCTCCCATCCACCTCTTCAATCCTCCTCCTTTCCCTCTCCTTCAGTTTGCTACACCAACATTTCCTGCCATCTAGGGTCTGGGACCAGAGAAAAATCTGTTCTCTAGAGGAGCCGAGCAAGATCTAGTGTATATGCTCCAGTGTGGCAGCACAGGACACACCAGGAACCCAGAGGAAGGGGAGCCTAGAATGGCCCAGGGAGATGGGTGGCCACAGAAGACTCTGCAAGAAAACTCCATTGAATCCGGATTTTAAAGAGTAAGCTGGCGTTCCCAGGTGTGGGAGGCTGATGTGTTTACCACATCCCGTCTTTCACACTTGGGCACCAAGTGTAGCTTGTCTGCAAAGATGGTCATCATATTTTTCCCGTTCCTGGACATGCCCTTTGAAAATTGACTTGCTGCTCCTCCTACTCAGGAGGCACTCTGACTCCTTGAATCTGGGCAGGCCTGTGACTTTCACTGATGAACCAAGTTTGCTAGAAGTGGTATTGCATAAATATCAGGCCCTGGAGAGGCCTTGTAACTTCCTCCACTCGTGCCCTCTGCTGCCCTGAGCTGTTGGGTGAAGATGCCACAACTAGCCTTGTGGAGGGAAAGAGCCCACATGGCTAAAGAAGGAGAGCCAGCAACCAGCCCCAACTGCCTCTGTGGCCGTGAGGCAACCCTGGATCATCCAGCCCCAGCTGTACCACCAGGTGACCACAGCCACACAGGTGAACCCAGCAGAGACCAAGAGAAGTTGGCCCACCCAACCCAGCACATATTGCTGACCCAGAGTCATGAACAAAAAGAGTGATTGTTGTTTCGAGCCACTCAATTTTGGGTAGTCTGTTCCACTGTAAGGTTAATGGATATAGAACACACCTAGGGTACTCTTCCCAGCATCCTTTGTACTTGGGTGGAACCATGTGACTGATTCCTGGCCTATGGGATGTAAGTGGAAGACAAACACTTCTTCCCCACCTGACCCATCTTCCTCACAATCCTTCAGGCTCTCTGGCTGGAGAGGACTCCAGGGAGCTTAGAGGAACACAATGTTAAGATAGAAGGAGCCCCAGTCCCTGACTGATTGTCCTCCATGACCTTCCCATACAGGTCTGTGACATGGCAAGAAATACTATGTTTTTGTTAAGCTATTGAGATTTAGGGCCTATTTGTTACAGAAGTTAACCTCCCCTGAATAATCCAACCGAGGAACAAGGTGTAGGGTGACAAAGGCCGTGTTGGGCTGGGGGTGTGGCTCAGGAGTAGGGCACTTGCCTAGCATGTGTGAGGCCCTGGGTTCAATTCCCAGTTCTAAAGCGGGGGAGGGAAGTGTTTCTAACACCATTAGAGGAAACAGCCTAGAGGAAAAATAAAAGGCCAAGACTAATCAGCAGTAGCAGCAGCGTCACCTTCTTTGTCCTCTCCAAAATAAGAATAACCACTATAGCCACTGCTTATTGTTAGGTAACTGCTGTGCTGGGCCCTATGCTGAAGGTCATTACCTACATAATTTCCATTGAATCTTCACAATACCTGTATAAATTATGCACTCTTTTCTTTTTTAAAAAATATTTTTAGTTATAGATGGACACAATATCTTTGTTTTGTTTATTTATTGTTTTTATGTGGTGCTGAGGATCGAACCCAGTGCCTCACATGTATAAGGCAAGTGCTCTGCCACTGAGCCACAACCCCAGCCCAATATGCACTCTTTTCAATCCTCATTTTTCCCAATTTCCATTTTCTAAAATTAATTAATTAATGCTAGGGATTGGACACAGGGCCTCAAATCCCAGTTCCATTTTTTTTTTTTTTTTTGGTACCAGGGATTGAACTCAGGGGCATTCAACCACTGAGCCACATCCCCAGCCCTATTTTGTGTTTTATGTAGAGACAGGGTCTCACTGAGTTGCTTAGCGCCTCGTCATTGCTGAGGCTGGCTTTGAACTCACGATTCTCCTGTCTCAGCCTCCCTAAGTGCTGGGATTACAAGCGTGAGCCACTGCGCCCGGCTTCCTTTTTTTTTTTAAAGTTGTCGATGGACCTTTGTTTTATTTATTTATATGTGGTGCTGAGAATTGAACCCAGTGCCTCACACATGCTAGGCAAGTGCTCTACCACTGAGCCACAACCCCAGCTCCCCAGTTCCAATTTTATAGGTAAGAAATTGGCCCAAAGAGATGAAATGATTTGCCCACAGTCACAGCCAAGGGTGTCAGAGCCAGGATCTGCACCTGATGTCTCTGACTCCATATCCTGCATCCATAGCCACTCGTGGCTGGCTGGGTACCAGTGTCCAGCATTGGCCATGGGCTGTGAGGTATGCGTCTGAAGAGTTGCAAATGATAAATCTCCTATCCTAGGGCTGGGATTGTAGCTCAGTGGTAGAGCATTTGCCTAGCATGCGTGAGGCACTGGGTTCCATCCTCAGCACCACATATAAACAATAAATGAACAAAAAATAAAGATCCATCAACAACTAAAAAAATATTTAAAAAAAAAATCTTCTATCCTAAAGGTCAGTGGAAGTTTTGAAGCAAGAAAATGATCACATTTGGTTGTCTTTAAATGCCCAATAACTGTCTGTGTCTCTTACATTCTGTTTCAGGGTTTCATTCATTCCATTGAGTTTTGCTGAGCATCTAGTAGGTTTCAGGGACTGGGTGATCAGAGATGAGTGAAATGAGGCCCCCCCACCCTGGAAAGCCTTTATGGTTTATGGGGACGTAGACATAAACCAATGAAGTATCCCATCAAAGTGTGATATTTCTTGTTATGAGGACAAGTAACCTAATTTGGGGGTCAAGGGATAGAAAAGATGAATTCTGCAGGATAGAGACAAGAGACTGCTGGCTTCCTGTCCAAACATCCATTCTCTCCATTCTGCCCAGTAAAAGAACCCTGATTGTATTTTATGGTTGC
>CM053414.1:44099837-44121677 GCA_028644305.1 Xerus rutilus
TACCGGGGATTGAACTCAGGGGCACTCGACCCCTGAGCCACATCCCCAGCCCTATTTTGTGTTTTATGTAGAGACAGGGTCTCACTGAGTTGCTTAGTGCCTCGCCATTGCTGAGGCTGGCTTTGAACTCGCGATTCTCCTGTCTCAGCCTCCCTAAGTGCTGGGATTACAAGCGTGAGCCACCGCGCCCGGCTTTTATGGTTGCTCTATGCCCAGCAGAAAATGTTATTTCTGTCTTCCCTGCAGCTAGGTGAGCCATAGGAAAAAGTTTTGTCCCATTGGATATAAGCAAAAGTGTTGGGTCCCCTTCCTGAAGAAAGGGACAAATCCTTTTCCTACTGGGTCACTGTCATGCCACCAGGAACAAAGATGTGATGCATAGAATTCTGGTAGCCATCTTGTGCCATAAGGCTAAGGGCAATAGAACTGGTGGAACCAAGAGCCAGAAGACATCTGGGTCTCTGGTAAAGATGTGGAGCGGCTGCAAGAGCCCTGGACTCCTATTTCTGGACTTTTTAGGTTTGAGGATAACACGTTTAAACCATTATTTCATGGGGTTGGTTTGGCATTTATTTTGTTTGTTTCTTTTTTTTTGCTAAGCCACTATTTGAGGTTTACCTAGCACCTCCTATAACGTCAAGCTTAACATATCCAGTCCTTGCCCCCAATATTTTCTTCCCCAAGTTTTTACAACCTCAATAAATATGACAACCGTCCACCCAGTGGCTCAGGCCAAAAATCTAGAAATTATCCATATCCTCTTCCTTTTCTTCACCCCCAACACTCTGTCCATCAGCAATATCTGTCCATTTCACCTCCAGAACATAACCAAATCTGTTCGCCTCTGTCTACCTCTCCTGCCATCTTCCTCCTCCAACATCATTTCTCACCAGAACTCTCCAAGAGCCTACTTGTGGGTCTCTCTGATTCTGTGCTTGCCTCCTTCGAGTCCACTTTCCACCCAGCGGCCAAGGGGACTTTCCAAAAAGTCAGATCAACTCACCTCTCTGCTTAAAGCCCTTCGGGGGGGGCTGGGAATGTAGCTCTTTGGTAAAGCCTTTGCCTAGCATGCACAAGATCCTAGATCCAATCCCCAGCACAACAACCAGCCAAACAAAAAACTCTCTGAGGGTGGGCAAGGTGGTGCATGCCTGTAATCCCAGCAACTCAGGAGCCTGAGGCAGGAGGATGACAAATTCAAGGCCAGCCTCAGCAACTTAGCAAGGCCCTAAGCGACTTAATGAGACCCTGTCTCAAAATAAAAAATAAAAAGGGTTCAGGATGTGGCTCAGAGGTTAAGCACCCCTGGGTTCAACCCCTGGTGCCCAAAATAAAAACAAACCCTCTGAGGGCTGCCCATTACACTTAGAATAAAATCAAAACCCCTTCCCTGGGCCTTCAAGATGCTATATGGCCCCTGTCTCAACTCAGCTGTCACTGCTCTCCTGCACTTTGATGCTCTCTGTGCTCACTGGCCTCAGTGTCCCTCAGACATGCTGACTTGCTCCCACTCCCAGACCTTTGCACTCGCTCTTTCCTTTGCCTGGAATGTTCTTTCCTGCCCCTCCATCATCCCAAGGCTGCCTTCTGTTCTAATTCAGGACACCTCTGCAGAGCAAATTTCCTTACTCCTTCTCTTCACTTCCAGAACATTCTCTACTTCCTCCCCACTGGTTTACCTCTTCTAGGGTAATGTCACTGAGTGATTTGCTGCCTGGCGTACTGTTTGTCCTCCGTCACTATATACCCCACGAAGGCAGGGAGGTAGTCCCCAGGGCCTAGCGCATGCCTGACACTTGGCAAGTGTCTGGGGAGCTTGCTGAAAGAATGGCCTATGTCTGATGGGCTCTCATGCCAGCCTCACAGTGCCTTTGGGACTTCATTAGTCTCATATTAAACACTGGGTTGACCTCAGCTCCACCATTTGCCATCTGTGTGACCTTGAGCAAGTGTGCTAACCTTTTGGAGTCTAGGTCACCCCTTCTGGAAAATGAAAATGATGCCAGTGTCTGCCTTGTGGGGATTAGCTGGGTGCCTGAAGCTCAGGGAGTCCTCCTGGAATACCCTCACGCGTGTGAAAACGGGTCTGCGAGTTCCGATGCTTTAAAAAGTATCTGGAAGCTTATCCGTGGGTCCTGGACCTCAGGGCTGGTCTAATGCTAGCCCCCCATTCTACAGATGTGGAGAATGAGGCTCAGCAGGGGTCCCAGGCAAGTCAGTGACAAAACTCACCATCTCAAGGGAGCCACCGGGACCTCTGGATCTGCCCCCCAAAATCTACCCACTGTTCTCAGCTTGAGGGTGCACATGGGGTGAGGGTGGGGGGCTTTTGTTTTATTCCCTCCCCCTCCTGAGGAGTCAGTAACCAACAGTGTCTGTGCCTGGAATATTAATGTCCCAGGAGCTTTTGTTTTGGGGGTTGGGGGGTGGTAGGGGCGGGACTTTCTGGTCAGAGAGGGGCTGAGCTTTTGGGACTAGGGCACTGGCCCTTTAAACTGTGTAGACAGCCAGGAGTCGTCATGGGGATGGTGCCTGGAAAAAGGGACAGGGGAGGGTTTGGGAAAGAGTGGTTGAGCAGGTGATGTGTAGAGACACAGGAATTTGGCATCCTCTGTCCTTAGACCCAGAATCCAGCTCCCAAACACCTCCTGTCTCAGGACCAAGGATTCCAGGTTCCCAGCCCTTCCTCCATCAGGTTCCAGGAGTCTGCCCCACTCTTTCTCCCTGAGGACTAGAAATCTAGCTCCCAACCTCCTCCTCTCCTAGGCTCCAGCAATCCAGGTCCCAGCCCCTCCTCCTTCAGCACCCAGGAGTCTGAACCCCCAGCCTTCTCCCTGCTCAAAACCAGAAGTCTGAGTCTCCAACCCCTCCTCCCTCTGGACCCAGGAACCAGGGGTCCAGAGTACACAGCTGGTGGATGTTTCCACAGAGAATAAGTGAGGTGGGGGGAGCACTTCCTGGGTCCTGAGTCAGCGAATACCCAAGGGAGCCTCAAGGTCACAGTTCTGGGAAGGTCACTGCCACCCTCTCTGTATCCGCTCCCCAGGGGGCTCCTGGCATCTTGCCTCCTTCTCCCCTTCCTCCCCTAGGGAGGTGGTACATCCCTGCGTCCTGATTGAACCCCCCCCCCAGCCCCCCATCAATGGCGGAGTCCGAACATCCTTGCACAAAGCATCAATTCTTCCCCAGCTCAGCCTTGTAAAGGGGCCTGTATTCGCAGGACCTAGGCATCAGGGTCCCAGCCCCTCCTCCTTTGGGAACCTGGAGTTAGCCCCCCACCCAGTCCTTTCTTCTCTCAGGACCTAGGAGTTGGTACCCTTCCACCCTGGAGACCTGGAAGTATGGACTCCCAGCCCTCTCCTCCTTCAGAACCAGGAGTCCAGACCCCAGTCCTCCTCCCTCTGACCCAGGGGTTCAGGCCTCAGTCCTCCTCCTTTGGACTCAGGAGTCCGAACCCCTCCTCCCTCAGACCCAGGGGTCCAGGACTCAGCTCCTCCTCCCTTAGACCCAGGGATCCCAGGACCCAGCCCTTCTCCCTCAGGCCCAGAGGTCCAGTCCCCAGCCCCTCCTTTCCTGGAAACTTTCAATTCCGAGTCCCCAGCCCTCAACCCCCAGAATCACAGTCCTGTCTTCCTCAGTTCTTTGTCTCCCTCCTCTCTGGGGACCCAAGCATCAGGTGGGGGCGTAGGGGTGAGTCAGCAGCCTCACACACAAAGTCTTCCCTGTGGCCCCCGCGTTCCAGGGATATTCGGGACTCCCTAGATTCCAGGCCTCACGCCCAGAAAGGAGGCGGGGAGTCCTCTGGAGGTTCACCCTGAGCATAGGGTTGGGGGATAAATTCTTGCCCCCAGAAGGGTGCAAGCCTGCACTGAGCACCCCCTGTCTGATCCTCCACCCTGAGCGCCCTCTATTCATTCCCTTCCCCAGAGAAGCGCAGCCTCTGCCCCTGCCCCCTTGGCCCACTGGGTGTATGCAGAAGAGCCTGGGTGCCTGGTTCTGATGGGCCTGGGGTCTGCATAAGCTAAAACCATGGGTGCTTGGGTCCTAGTGCCACAGGCTATTAGATGCTGGCGGGTCTGACTGTCTCCAACCACCCCCCCCAAGCCAGAGAAAGAAAGCTGCCTTTGTGTTCCCCAAGACGGGGACAGGCCAGGCTCGCACGACATTAACCCACCCCTGGGCCCAAGCTCTGTTCTATCTAAAGTCTTGAAATCCATGGTGGAACCTGACCCCCACCCTCAGGCTAGGAATCAAACATCCAACTCAGGGGTGGGTGGGGGTCAGTGATAGAAATCTCCCAGGACTTGTTCCTTGGGGTGACACACAATGAGGGGAGGATCCCCCTGTTTTCAGAATGGCTGGTCAGAACTTTAGCAGGGAAAAGTGAGTCACCCTGGGAGGGAAACATTATTCGGGATCACAAGCTCCCCCTCCACATGCTCCCCAACTCCTAACAGCCTCTTTATTCTTTCTTGGTATCTGCATATCTGGTTGCTTCTTTCTGTTCTGCCCAGTTTCTGGCCTGTGGGTCTCTGTTTCTCCCTGTGTGCATCTCTAGGCAGGCAATTCATCTCTTTCTCACTTCCTCTCCCCTGCCCATCTTGGACTCTTCTTTCTTTTGCCATGAATCTCACCACCTTCTTCTGGTATTCTCAGCAGAAAAATAAGCCAGGAAAGAGCAAATACATTTTTGAAAGGGCACAGACAGACTCCATCTCCCATTCCCACTCCTGCTGGCTAAGTAAGGTGAGAGAGAAAGAGGAGACTGAGGGGGACATGTGGAGACCACTGATGCCTTCTAAAACTTGGTGGCCAAGACCATTCAGAGATATCCCATGAAAAGGAAAGCATGCAGCACCCTTGGAGGCCATGTGCCCCAGTTCCCTACTCCAGGCTCTACAGAAGGGGAAAGTGAGGCTCAGAGAAGGACAGAGACAGACAAAACTATACCACTGAGGACTGGGCGAGGCTGGGACACGGCTCCTTAGCTCCTAGTCTGGGGTTCTTCCCATGATACCAAGCTTGCTCTCCACTTGTAAAGCCCTGCACCATGTAATTTAGAGGACATTTACAGAGAGGATTAGGGTGCCAGGAAGCAGTGAATTTAAAATCAAACCAAGGACAAGGCTTAGCTATCTCCCAGAAGTGTTGGAAGCATTGGAGAAAGGAATCTTGAACTGGGAAGGTGGTCAACTGAGGCTACATTTTGATTCAGAGAATCCCAAGGCCCACGATTCTAAATGGTCAAGATTCTACATGGCAGAGAGATCAAGATCCAAGAACTCCAACAGGTCAAGGCTTCAGAATTTTAAAGATGTCAAGATTCTGAAATGCTAACTCAAGGTTCTAGAACTTGAAAGGTGTCAAGGTTCTAAAGACTTCCCAGAGTCTAGAATCCTAAAGAAGTCAACATTCTAAATACGCAGATTCTTTATTTACTGGATTCAATGGTTCCAGGCACCTATGAACCTGGTTTTCAGCCTACAAAAATAAAGAAAATTAAAAATTGATGGAAATGCAGCTAAAGTACCAAAGCTGTCATCTGGGAAACTGGGGCATGTCTGTTGCAAAAAAAGGAGATACTGACAGAAGTTAAGAAGCAACCACAGAAGACTATGGAAGAAAAGCAGAGCATGAGATCAGCTTCACCCCACACCTTGTCCAGAGGTTAGGGAAGCTCTGCCTGAAACCTTGGATGGAGGAAGGTGTTACAGCACTCAACTTGCTGGAAGCTCCTTCACATCCAAGCAGGCATTCCCTTTCAGGTCACTGAGTTCAATATCCTCACTTTACAGAAAAGGCAACTGAAGCCAGGGAGGAGTGGGGTGGGTATTTGTGGCAAATGGCAAGAGCCAGGACTTAAATGCAGGTCCCCAGTCTTGTGCCACCTGGTTATAATTCCTCTCCCAAATCCCTATGGTACATCAAGCCTTCCAGCTTTGGCCCAGCCACCATCCAATCATCTATTTCTCCCCAAAGTGGCTCAACCTGCCAGGGAGGGAGTTACCCTTAGTAGGTTTGAGATACACACACAGTATGAGAGTGTGAGTGTTTGGGTGACATTTCCTGACCTTGTCCCCAGCCTCAGGGTCACTCTATCTTGAGGGTCTCTGGCTTCCCACAGTGTGTGATCAGGGTGTGTGGATGGCTCCCTGGATGCCCTGGAGGGGGCTCTGTAAGTCATGGCCTGGGTGTGTGAATGGGTGGGGATGGTTTGGGGAGGCATTTGCTGAATCCACGTGTCTGCCCACATGCCAAGGTTCTCCATTCCCCCTTGCCTACACACATGCATGCAGACGGTCCCCCCTCAGGGCTCTGGAGGCTGCCCTGTTTGACTCAATTCCTCTCCAGGGCACAGAGGGATCAGAGATGGAGGAATGAAGGATGGGGACGGAGGATCCTGGGATGGATATTTTATAGGAAGAGAGAGGAGGCAGAGACGGGGGACAGGAAGACAGTGGGACAGACAGGAGAAAGGAGGGAGATAGGTGACGGGGGCGGCTAGAGAAATGGGTGATAGAATGACAGGGGACAGAGAGACAAGAGGATGGGGCAGATGAGGGACAGAGAAAAAGGGGCAGATGAGACACAGGGTAACAGCAAGACAGAGATGGAGATTGGGGGCAGAGAGGGAGGGCAGAAATAAGAGGAGAGATCAGGGTGAATAAGGAGGATGGGGAGGGGGCAGACTGACCTAGGAAAGAGGGACAGAGACCAGGGGACAAAGGTGGGGGACAAAGGCAGGATGGAGAGATGGGGAATCCGGAGGCAAGGAGAAAGGGGAACAGACAGAAGGAGGGACAGCACTTCAAGACTGAGGGACAGAGGACAAGGATGGGAATACAAGGAGAGAGAGGGATCCAGAGAGGGGCGGACAGAGGGACGCAAGACCGTACAGAAGGGCAGTAGGACCGGCCAGGAGAAGGCGGGCTTGTTGGGAAGGGGGGGTCTCGGGCCCTTTGTCCCCGCGGGGATCGGGGCCTGTGCGGGTTGGGGGGGCTGCGGCAAGGCAGCCGGGGCCCGCGCCCCCTCCCCCGCCCGCAGCTCCCGGCTCCCGGCCCGCGCTGCGCTTTGTCCCGGGGAGGGGGCCCGGCTTGGCCCCGAGCGCATTGTTCGGCCTCTGCGGCCCCGCAGCGACCGGGCTGTCACCGCGGCGCGCCCCCCCGCCCCAGCCCTGCCGGCCGACCCCGGCCCCCGACCCTACCTGGCCCCGCCGCGGCCACCCACAGCAGCAGCAGCGGCCACTGGAAGCGCCGGGCCCGGCCCATGGTGCCTCCGCCGCCGCCGCCGCCGCTCGCTCCGGGCCCGGCACCTGCACCGCCCGCGCCGCCCGCCCCGCCCCCCGAGCCCCGCCCCCTGCCCGCCCGGGGGCGGGGCGCCGAGTCCGGGGCGGGGCCGGGGCCCAGAGGGGAGGGAAAAGGATGGGGGGTGCGCGGAGAGGCCGAGACAATGGGGGGTGAGGGCAGGGAGCGCGGGGGGACAGCGCCCCGAGACCCGGAGGGGAGGGCGCGGGGGGCGCGCGGGGGCGACGCGGGAGCACGACAGCGTGGCAGGGGCAGGTGAGGGAGCGGGGCGAAGGCGAGAGGTCGTGGGGGCCATGTGAAGGTGCAAAGGTGATGTGAGTGAGGGTGGGGACATCGTGAGTGTCAGCGAAGGAGGCTGAGTGCTGTGCGAAAGGTGCGCGCGGGAGGGCGCTGTGGAGAGGTGTGCGAAGGTGCGGGTGGGGGCTGGGTGGGGAGAGGGGTGAGCGTGGGTGTGAGCACTGCGGGAGGGAAGCCATGCGGAAAAGGTGAGTTCCAGAAGTGTCCTGTGGGCAGGTGAGGTGAAGGTGAAGGCGGCTGGTCTGCTGAGAGGCTGGCGGGCTGCAGGGGTCTCAGCAGCTCTAGGAGCTCCCAGGGCAGAACGGAACTGGCTCAGGCACCTGGTGGGTCGGTCTTGACCCCGAAACCTCGTGTTTCCGCCTAGTTCCCCGGGAGGGGCCCCCTGAAAGCGAACCCAGTGGAGGGAAGCCTGAATCCTCAGCCCCAAGGAGGGATAGGCCCCCGTGGACACCTCCCAGGCGCCCCAGCTTCCTACCCTTGTCCACCTCTTTCGTGCTCAGTAGCTTCTTGTTCTCCCTTCCCTTCCGTTTCTCTCCGTATTCTTTTTTTTTTTTTTTTTTTTTTTTTGGTATCAGGGATTGAACGCAGGGGCACTCGACCACTGAGCCACATCCCCAGCCCTATTTTGTGTTTTATGAGTTGCTTAGCGCCTCGCCATTGCTGAGGCTGGCTTTGAACTCGCGATCCTCCTTTCTCAGCCTTCCAAAGTGCTGGGATTACACGGGGGCGCGGTGCTGCCCGGCTCTCCCTGCATTCTTGAGATGATTCCTCTCTGCACATTTCAGTCTCTTGTTCTCCTGGGAGTGGGTTTCCCTGAACCCACTTCCGTGGGAACCTGATGACCTGGTGCAGGATTGTCACTCACAGGGCTCAAGAAAAATGAGAAACCATGGAGAACAGGAGGCCTTAAGTTCTCACATGCCCAACTGACAATCTGGTAAACTGAGGTCTAGATATGCCAATTCAAAAATTCTTGCTCTTTATCTCCATCATTACTAAAAATTTCTACATCCAGGCCCACCAGAGTTAGCTTCTAACACTCTTTCTGTCCAGTGTCCAGCTCTGAGCATCCTCTCCATCCTCAGGACCACAGCTCTTTTTCAGCTCTGTTTACTAACTTCTGTGGGCTGAAGAAGAGGTCCTAAGGCTGAGTCATCTCTACTCCTTCTTTCAGGGCTCACATTCTGTGACTTGGGCTAGGTGGAAGAGAAGTGTTTGAACTGCATTTGGGACACTGGTTCAGGGGTAGGCTAGTACACTTTCTGTCGCAAATAGCCCAATCCCACAGTCCAGGTGAGTTATAAAGAGAGAAGGTTTATTTTGGCAAGGTCGAGGGACTGCATTTGGTGATGGCTCTTGCTGGCAGAATCCCCAGGTAGCACAAGGCATCAGAGGCGAGAGACAGGGAGTGCACGTGTCTCTTCTGGTGTCTCCCTTTCTTCTTATAAAGCCACCAGGACTCAGTCATGATGATTTTATATAATGCTAATCACCCCCAAAGTCCCCACCTCTAAATTAGTTGGATTAAATTTCTACCCTCTTAATACCTCATGATGGGGATTAAATTTCAACACAGGAAGCCTTGAGAGGCACCCAAGCTATATCCAAACCAGTGTAAGGAAGTGGCTAGGAATTGCCTTTGCTCAGAAGAACCAACAGGCATCTTGCTCAAGGCTCTTACAGACCCCTCTTGACCCAGCTGTGGGGCATCCTGGGAGATACCTGTTTGGTTCTTACCTGTCATCTTTGGATCTCCTCATTTCTCCCATCTGAGGATACCAGGACAGCAGTAGTCTTGTCCCCACCCTACCTCAAGGTAACTGTTTGTTAGAACTTTAGTACTGATTCACATGACAAAAAGTCCCAGGTAGATTCCCCATGATCTGGACCTCTTTCTGTCCTGAGGATGGATGGGTCTCCTCAAATTGCAATATGACTGGCAAGCACCCCTGGGGCCAGATTCACAGGGGCAGAGAAGAGGTAAAGACAGATAAGCAAATGGTAAGAGCTAGACATAGGGAGATAAAAGGGGAAGAATAAGGGGGATAGAAGAAGGAGAGTTTAAGAAACTCCTACCCGGCTCATTGTCGCACACCTGTCATCCCAGCACCCAGGGAGGCTGAGACAGGAGAATTGTGAGTTCAAAGCCAGCCTCAGCAATGGCGAGGTGCTAAGCAACTCAGTGAGACCCTGTCTCTACATAAAGCACAAAATAGGGCTGGGGATGTGGCTCAGTGGTCGAGTGCCCCTGAGTTCAATCCCCGGTACAAGAAAGAAAGAAAGAAAGTGAGTAAGTAAGTAAGTCCCTCTTCATGATGGCACAGGCCTGTAATCACAGTGGCTCAGGAGGCTGAGGCAGGAGGATCACCAGTTCAAAGCCAGCCTCAGCAACTTAGTGATCCCCTAAGCAACTTACCAAGACCCTGTCTCAAAAAGAAAAAAGAGAGAATAAAAAAAGCTGAGGATGTAGCTCAGTGGTAGAGCACTCCCAAGTTCAAACCCCAGTAAACCAAAAACTTCTTGTCCCTTAAAAGCCCCTGGCCAACTTTCATTGTGTCTCACTGGCCCATCCTTGTGTTAGGATCTCTCTTACAGGTTCTGTTTTCCTAGCTTTGGTCGAAATAGCTGGCATAGCACGAGAACGGCAGGAGCAACGGATGCTTGTGTTTGACCTTAACAACTGCATATGGTGGCTTTGATGTGAACTTCCTTGGCCCTAGCAGAGGGGCCATGGGCAGAGCCGTGAACCAGACTGGACCCAGGCAGTCTTTCAGCTAAAATTTTAGAATCCAGACTCAGGTAGTTCTCTGTACTTAATATTTGAGTGGGTGTATTTGTCTAGTATGTGTGAAGTAGAAGAGGTAGTCTGTACAGACAGAAAAATAAAAAGGAAGCCCAGGAGGTAAGGAGGGAAAGAGAGAGAGGGGTGGGGAGATCTGTTCTGAAAGAGGGAGATGATTTTGATCTCACATAGCCTTTCAGTTCTGTTTCCTGTCCTGGATGAGGCCAGGAAACCTAGGTCTTGTGTGGATTCTAAACTTCTGATAACATAATTTTTGCTTAAATCAGCATGAACACATTTTACTTCTTGCAATCAAAGATCTTTGAACAGCTGGGCACGGTGGCCCACACCTGTAATCCTAGTGGCTCAGAAGGAGGCAGGAGGTTCATGAGTTCAAAGCCAGCCTCAGCAACGGTGAGGTGCTAAGCAACTCAGTGAGACCCTATCTCTAAATAAAATACAAAACAGGGCTGGGGATGTGGCTCAGTGGTCGAGTACCTGGTACCAAAAAAAAAAAAAGTTCTTGAACAAAAACTCAGAGGCCAATAATGATGAGGGCTTTTTTCCCCTCTTCCAGTACTAGGGATCAAATACAGGGCCTTATGTATGATAGACAGGTGTTCTATTACTGAGCTACATCCCCAGCTCTCTTTTTCAAGATTTTATTTTGAGGCAGGGTCTCATTAAGTTGCCCAGGCTGGCCTTGAATTTTTGATCGAACTCTCAACCTCCCAAGAAGCTTGGATCGCAGGTAGGCATGCACAATCACACTTGGCTATTACAAGGTCTTGATCACAGAAATGTGGTATAGGACTTATGAGAAAATTGTCCCTTCCTTTGATGTCTTCTGGAAGGCATCATGGGACATGTATTTCTATTCTCTGACCCTCACTAAAGGCGTCATGAGAGATGTATCCCTAGCTTCAATATCTGTTGTAGGATATCAAGGGAAAGATGAAATTATCTCGTTTTAAATATGGAGCATCTCTGAAAATGTCATCCTCTCTCTCTACTACAGAGCATTGTTATGGTTTGGATATGAAGTGTCCCCCAAAATCTTGGATTCATTGCCAAAATGTGGCAATGATCAGAGGTGAAAGGATTTGCTTATGACAGCTGTAACCCAATCAGTGGATTCATCCATTTGATGGATTAATAATTTGAAGATACTACTCTACTGGTTAACTGCAGGCAGGTGGAATGTGGCTAGTGGAAGTAGGTCACTGGGGGCGTGCCTTTAGGGTTTATATTTTGTCCCTGGCAACTCCTCCTCTCTCTGCTTCCTGGTTACCATGAGTTGACAGCTTTCCTCTGCCATGCCCTTCTTCCGTGATGTTTTGTCTCCCCTCAATCCCAGAGCAATGGAGTTGGCGGATCTCAGACTTAACCTCTGAAACCACGAGCCCAAATATACTTTTCCTGGGCTGGGGTTGTGGCTCAGTGGTAGACCCACCTAGTCTGTGTGAGGCACTAGGTTCAATTCTCAGCACCACATAAAAATAAATGAATAAAATAAAGGTATCGTGTCCACCTACTACTAAAAAAATTTTTTTAAAAAATATACATACTTTTCCTCCTCTAAATTGTTTTTGTCAGATATTTGAGTCACAATAACCAAAGCTGACTAACACGAGTATCATGAAAAATAAAATCCTGGCTCAGTTTGTGTTGGAAGACATCATCAAAGATGTAGTCTTTTGTTCCTTCCCTTCTTTTCATTCGTCATATTCCGGATATATTTTGGGCACTAGGAATACAATAGTGAGTAAATAAAAGGTGTTGTCCACCATGACATTTTTTTTTTTTGGAAGGGGGTACTCGACCACTGAGCCACATCCCCAGCCCTATTTTGTGTTTTATGTAGAGACAGGGTCTCACTGAGTTGCTTAGCGCCTCGCCCTTGCTGAGGCTGGCTTTGAATTCGCGATTCTCCTGTCTCAGCCTCCCAAAGTGCTGGGATTACAAGCATGAGCCACCGCGCCCTGCTCTCCATGACAGTTTTATTGGAGAGAGTTAGCAAACAGCAAACCCAAATATGACTGTCCCAGTTAGCCATTGCTGCCTCACCAAAACCTACTAAAACTTAGTGGTATAACACTATTACCTTTGTATTCTATGATTCTATGGGTCAGGAATTTGGGCAGGATTGGTGTGTGTCTGCTTCACAATGGATGGTGGCCAAAAGGTCTGGCTTGAACAGCTGGAGATGGATGGGATGTGCATCTGGGGTCTTGTATTTGAGGCCTTGGTTTTGGCTATTGGTTGGTGTCGTGGATGTTGAATTGCGGTCCTCGCCCCAAATTCATGTTGAGGTATTAACCCGTGTAACTATGTATGTGACTTTATTTGGAAATAGTCTTTGCCAAGATGACAAAGATAATGATGAATCGATATTGGACTAGTTTTCCCTAATGATGGATGTTCTTTTAAAGAGAGATGGAAGCCGGGCGCGGTGCCACATGCCTGTAATCCTAGCACTTAGGGAGGCTGAGACAGGAGAATCGCGAGTTCAAAGCCAGCCTCAGCAATGGTGAGGAGCTAAGCAACTCAGTGAGACCCTGTCTCTACATAAAACACAAAATAGGGCTGGGGATGTGGCTCAGTGGTTGAGTGCCCTTGAGTTCAATCCCTGGTACCAGGAAAAGAGAGAGAGAGAGAGAGAGAGAGAGAGAGAGAGAGAGAGAGAGAGAGAAATAGAGTGGGCACAGTGATGCATGCTTACAATCCTAGCCATTCTGGAGGCTGAAGCAGGAGGATCACAAGTTCAAGGCCAGCCTTAGCAATTCAACAAGACACTGTTTCAAATTTAAAAAATAAAATAAAAAAGAGCTGAGGATTTACCACAGTGGTAAAATGCCCTTGGATTTAAAGACTTTGGGGGAGCATGGCTCTGCCAGTACCTTGGTTTTGTGTTGCTAGCATCAGAACTGAGAGAAAGTTTCTGTCATTTTAGGCCACCAAGTTTGTAAGTGTGAAGTAATGTGTTACAGAAGCTCTGGGACACATATACTGCTTGGGTTCCTGGTTCTCCATATTGTATCTGTGGAACTGTCCACAACCTGACTCCTAATTCCAAGAGCCTGCAGACCCCCATCCCCTCATCCCACAAACCCAGCATTCATCCTCCCAATAATGGATGCTAAAGAGAAGAGCAGACTTGGCTTTGTTCACTATTAAAAATTTTTATTTACATATAAAATAAATAATACAAATATTAATTGATAATAACAACAACAGTGGCAAAAATATTCATAAAACCAAGAGCTCTCTTGCACTGACCTATAGTTTTCCCCAACTTTTCTCCCCTGGTTCTCAGGGAAACTTAGTGAGATAGGTCTTCTGAGCAGGGCGAGCCAAGGCCTGGAGAGAACAGCACACTGGCACCCAAGTCTGCAGGGACGGGAGCTGAGGTAAGGGTACAGTGCTACCCTGGGACCAGCCAGGGTGGAGGCTTGGGGTTCAGGTGCAGAGAAGAACACCTCCCCATAGCCTCATGGTCACGAGCAGAGTGATGGTGAGGCTGAGGTAGGCAGGGCCAGGCTGGCTGGGGGCACCACCTCTGCGGTACTGGCCATCTTGGACTGGGTGGTTACAGCCACTGCTAGAACAGCAGGAGATATTGAGATGGGTCAGGCTGAAGGTGTCCGCCATGTGGGAGCCGTGGCACCAGGAGGCAGTCACACAGCCTCTTATGGTGTAGCTCTGGCTCTCTGGCCCTGAGAAAAGAGAAGACTGAGTGAGACTCCCCGCTCTCAGGTCAGGTGATGTCCCACCTTGCAGTGGGTGCCACATCTACTGCCACCCGGCAAAGCAGTACTTCTCAAAGTGTGGTCCAGGACCCCTGGTGGTTCCTCAGAACCATTCCAGGAGTCTGCGAAGTCAAAATGATCCTCAAAATAATGCTAAATTTGGTTTTTTCAATCTCAAGTACACAGTGGAGTTTTCCAGAAACTCCAGGACATGTGATATTTCAAGAGACTGAAGCAGAAATGAGAATACAGCTATCTTCTATTGAGATTTGCAACACAGTAAAACAATGCCAGATTTCCCATTACTTTTTTTTTTTTTTTTAATACTTGGGATTGAACTTGGAGGCTCTCTAATACTGAGCTACATCCCCAGCCCTTTTTATTTTTTAATTTTAAGACAAACTCTCGCAAAGTTGATAAGATTGGCCTTGAACTTGTGATCCTCCTGCCTCAGTCTCCAGAGTCGCTGGGATTTCATTTCAGGTGTGTGACACTGTGCCCAGCTTACATTTTTCTGTTTTGGAAAACATAGTAATTTTTCATTTAAAAAAATGTTACTCATGCTAATGTATAATGAGTTTTTCTGTTATCTTAATAAGTAAATATAAATTTTGTTGTTATAAATTAATTAATAAACCTTTAGTTTTTGTTTTAATTTCTAATCAGTACATATCTACAGATACAACTGTCATAAACAATTTTTGAGAGGTGAAGGAGTTTTGAAGCTAAAATGTTTCTGCCTGGCGTGGTGGCCCACACTTGTAATCCCAGCAGCTCAGGAGGCTAAGGCAGGAAGGTCGCAAGTTCAAAGCCAGCCCCAGCAACTTAGCAAGGCCCTATGCAACTTATCTTGTATCAAAGTAAAAAATAAAAAGGGTTGGGGATGTGGCTCAGTGAGCTCAACACTAGTATCCACTCTCACCCCCAAAAAGTTTGTCTTTAAATGTTAACCAATGGAATAGAGAGACACCTTCCCAGGATGTGAGATGTCCACAGGAAGTCCCACACACCTACAGGAAATCCCTCCCCCAAAGAAGTCCACACCTTCATGGCAAGAGTGTCCATTTCCTGATGGACAGATCCTAATTCCTTACTACAATTTGAAGGAAGTCTCACCTTGTCCATAGGAAGATCCACCTCGGTTAAGTTCAACTGGAAGCCATCCTCCTCTAGAACCTTCTCACCCCCAGTAAATGTCCCTCCCCTCTTTCCAGGGGTCTCACCCTTAGTGCCCGTGGCTTCCAGACAGTGATTCATGGGCCCACGGCAGTCAATAAGGGGAGTCTCTGCGGAAGAACATCCATGGGTGCTGTTGCCCTCACAGCTATGACATTGGATCCCGTTCGGTGGCAGGTTTTGAAGCTCCAGGACTAAGAAGACAAGAGACACAGGGACCAAAGAAATGAGCAAGTGCGTCCCTTCACGAGTTTCCTCTCCACAACACGCACCCCCCACATCATAGCGCCACCTCGTGGTCAGGAGTTTGAACAGCACCTTCTTTTAGGAGTGGATTCTCTGAGCCTATGGCAGAAACCCAACTATCAGTTCCCCCTGAGCCCCACGTGTAACCAGGCACCATGCCTGGCCCTGTTGTAAGCAACTGTGGGAGATGAAACAGTCTCTGCCCTCTTGAACTTACCATTTAGAGCAACACTGTCTGATATGGAAGCTACTGGCCACATGTGGTTACTTAAATTTAAATCAATTTGTGTTAAATATCATTTAAAACTTTGGTTCACATTTCAGGTGCTCCATAGCCACATAAAGTAGTGGCTACCATACTGGACAGCACTGGAATGCTGGCATGTTACCATGGAATGTTCTGATGGACGAAAGAATGGGAGAGATCTGCATTGGATTGTGGAAGTCACCCTGAATGACATGTGAAAGCTGAGATTTCATGGATGAGAAGCAGCCAGCCATGAGAGCTCCTGGGTGAGACCTGCTCCAGGTGGAGGGTGGCCTACATGCAAAAGCCATGACAGTTGTAGAAAGTAAATGAAGACACGATGTAGCCAGGTGCAGGACTATGCATATCATAGCAAGGCCTTTGGGTTTGATTCTAAGAGGAAGAGGAGTCATTGAAGTGCTTGAGGAAGGAGCAGAACATGACGAGATTCACATTTAAAAATCAATCTTGCTTCTGTGTTGAACCTTGGCTGGGGTGGCAGGAGTGGAGGCAGGGAGACTTGGGAAGAGGAGGTCACAGTGGCTGGGCCCAGGGTGGTGGCAGTGGAGGAAGGAGTTAAGAGATGCAGAGGCAGGAAGCATAAGGCCTTCTGAGGGACGGATGGTCTCACTGAATTTTTATGAAATTCTTTGAGGAAAGGCTTGTGAGCCCCCCACCCCCTTTTTTGTACTGAGGATTGAATCCAGGGGCACTTAAGCATTGAGCCACATCCCCAGCCCTTTTTTGTATTTTATTTAGAGTCAGGGTCTCACTGAGTTGCTTAGGGCCTCACTAAGTTGCTGAAGCTGGCTTTGAACTTGTGATCCTCCTGCCTCAGCCTCCCAAGCTGCTGGGGTTATGGGTTTGTGCTACTGCCCCTGGCTTGTGAGGCCCATTTTTAGAGAGGACCTGAGCACTCAGAGAGGAGTGGTTTGTCCAAGAGTTGATGAGTGGCAGTTGGCCAGACGAATCTGCCTGGGTGAACCTCCCTGTCCTAGTCCCAGGCCCCCCGCTAGTTCCCCTGCCCCTTACCTGGGCCCCTGTTGCATTTGGTGGTGTTACAACACTGCAGGAAGTGGAAAGTGTAGTTGTTGTGGAAGCCGCTGGAGCCTGGGCAGCCAGGAAGGTAGCCACAGCCCCGGGAGTATTGCTCATCCTTTGTGTTTCCTGTGGGGTCAAAGAGAGAGGTCAGAGGTCAGATCATGGATGAGGAGCCAAGACTGGGTTTGCCCATTGAAGTAGACATTTGGCCATTCTCTGCTTCTCCCTTTATCCCTTTGCCATGTCATTTGGGGTAGCCATATGGTTTGCCAAAAGACTACATTTTCCAGCCTCCCTGGGTATCATCATCCTCATGTGCTGAAGTTCTGGCTAATATGATATAAATGGAAGTGCTTTATGGAACTCCAGAAAGGAAAACTCTTACAAAATGAGGAGTCCCTCTTTTTGGCCCCTTTTTACTTCTTGGAACTTGGACATGAGGCCTGGAGTTCTGGCAGCCATCTCGGACTATGAGGCAGTGTTGAGAATGAAAGTGGTATGTAAGAAGTGAGGAGACATCTGGATTGCTGGTGACTCTAGAACTATCCTAATGGCTCTGGACTACCAATCCCTGGATTTTTTGAGTGAGAGAAAATTAATTCATTTGCTTAAATCCCTGTTATGTTGGTATCTCTGTTAAGTGCAGCCTTGGGGAGAAGCAAAGCAAAAAGGAGGGGTTGCTGGCAGGTAGGCACTCACCTTCCAGGCTCCGGTGGGTCACTACCTCAACACACTGTTCTCCAGGGTAGCGGCATTGCAGGCTCTGCTCCCGGCTCCTCTCACAGCTCATGTCTGATGAGGTGCAGGAGACACATTCAAGGTAACGGCCATAGGGAAAGCTGCGTGCCCGGCCTAGTTGAAGAGGGACAAGGAGGTGAGACTCCATGGGCTGAGTCCTGGAGCTTCTGCTCTCTTGAGGCTGCACCTCAGAATTGAGGCTGCACCTCCTTATTCTATCATGATGGCATGTGCCCTGTGTGGCTAAATCATAAAGGATATTGCAGCTTCTACCTGGTTCTCCCTCTCGGATCACTTGATTTGGTGGAAGCCAGCTACCATATTGTAAGGATGCTCAAGCAGTATCATGGAGACTTCTACATGTGTGGGTGGGACCAAGACCTTTGCCAAAGCCATGCAAGGGGATCTTGTCTGGAAGGGAAGTTACCCTGACAGCCTCAGATGACTGCAGCCCTAGATGGCATCTTGACTACAAGAAGGACCCTGAGTTGGAGCCACTTTGCTAAGGAACTCTGGGATTCTTGACCTCCAGATACATTGTAAAATAATACATGCCCATTTTTTTGTTTTAAATTTTGTGGCAATCTGTAATACAGCAATAGACACCTCATACACTGCCTAATTGTCTGAGGGACCAGAGTCTCCTTTGATTGATTCACGATAGCTTTGCTTTTCACACAAATGTTCCAGTCCAAGCCAACTGGATCAGTTACTTTTCCCTGGAAACACTGGGTCTTTCCTCTGCCCAGGCCTTGGCTCACACTGTTTCCCAGCCTGGCATGTCCTTCCCTTTCAGACCCAAGATATCTGAGCTGAGTTGGGGCCAAGACTTAAAGAAGGGACAAGACTGTGCGAGCCAAGGCCCTCAACTGGCAGGCCAGCTGTGATCAGGTGAATCATGGCATCCAAAGCCAACTCATCTCCCTCAAAGAAAAATACCTAAAAGGCCCATGAACTTTGTGGAAAATGAAAACACAAATTTCCATCATGGCCAAGATAGCTGTCTCACCCCACATACGGGTCCTTCTTGTGGACCCTTCTTTTCAGGCCACTGTTTACAGGGCTCTGTCTTAAGCCCTTCTCATTTCTCATGGCATAGATTCTCTCGCATGTCATCTGTCAACACAGCTTCATTTCCATGCCTCTGTTGGTTACTCACAAATTTGTCTCCAGAAGTCTGAGCTCCAGATGTGCACAACCAACTGTCTCTCGGGTGCCCCCTGGCTGTCCCCACCTGAATCTTCACCTGCCCTGCTGTGGTTTGGATGTGATTCGTCCCCCATGGGTTCATGTGTCAGAAGCTTGTCCTCAGTGTGGTGATGTGGGAGGTGGTGAACACTTTAAGAGGTGGGGCCTAGCCAGGTGTGGTGGTGCATGCCTGTAATCCCAGTGGCTGAGAAGGCTGAGGCAGGAGGATCGCAAGTTCAAAGCCAGCCTCAGCAACTTAGTGAGGCTTTACGCAGTTTAGCCAGGTCATGTCTCCAAAGAGAAAAGGGCTGGGAATGTAGCTCAGTGCTAAAGTGCCCGTAGGTTCAATCCCCAGTACCAGGAAAAGGAAAAAAGAAAAAGGAGGTGGGGTCCGGTGGGAAGTAGTTAGGTCATCAGGGTCACTGCCCTTGGAAGGGATTAATTTAGTTCTTGTGGGATCCTGAGTTAGTGTCCGAGAGCGTAAGTTCTTATAAAGAGCAAGCTGGGTCCCTCCCCAAACTCTGGCTTCCTGTCTTGCTCTGCGATCTCTCTCTCACACACACTTCTGCTATGATGCCATCAACCATTAGGTGATTCAGCCAGGCGGCTCTTGCCAGAGCCAGAACCATGCTGTTTGGACTTTCTGCCTCTAATGGTGAGCTAAATAAAACTTTATTTACAAAGTACCCAGACTCAGGTATTTCATTATAATAACAGAAAACTGACTATTACATGTCCCAGACCAAACTCTCCATCTTTTTCTGAGACCTGCTCCTTCTTCTGAATTCCACATCTAAGGTGACTATCCAGTCCCTTAGGGCAGAAACCTGACAGAGTCCTTGATTCTCAACATCTATGTCTTGGTCTGGATAATCCTACCATCTTGTCTTCTAGTTTGTTTTGTTGCAGCACCAGGGATTGAACCTAGGGCCTTCTGTATGCTGGGCAAATGCCCTACCACTAAGTTCCATCCCCAGACCCTTTTATTTTACTTTGAGCCGGGCTCTCATTAAGTTGCTAAGACTGACCTCTGACTTACGATCCTTTTGCTTCAGCCTTCCCAGTTGCTGGGATTGCAGGCCGCTGTGCCTGGCCAGAATACATTTTTTTTTCTTTTCTTTTTTTTTATATTTTTTTAGTTGTAGATGGACACAGTGTCTTTATTTTATTGCTTTGTATGTGGTGCTGAGGATCGAACCCAGGGCCTCACGCATGAGAGGCAAGCGTTCTACTGCTGAGCTACAATCCCAGCCCCACATTTTTTTTCTTTAAATTTTTTTTTAAGCTGTAGATGGACACAGTATCTTTATTTATTTATTTTTATGTGGTGCTGAGGATCGAACCACTGAGCCATAATCCCAGCCCCCAGAATCCATTTTTAATTGCCTGGCTAGTCTTCTAGAATCCTTTTGCTCTACTGTTTATAATCTCTAGTAAGCACATCCAGACATCCAGATAGTTCTTCATTTCGGTCATTTCTTTTTTATTTTAATTTTTTATTTTATTTAGAGACAGGTTCTCACTAAGTTTCTTAGGGCCTCACTAAGTTGCTGAGGCTGACCTTGAACTCATGATCCTCCTGCCTCAGCCTCCCAAGCTGCTGGGGTTACAAATGAGCACCACTGTGCCTGGCTCAGCCAATTTTATCTTTACTATTTGACTCTTTTTAGAAATAGTCCGGCCAGGCACAATGGTACATGCTTGTAATCCCAGCTTCCCAAGAAGCAGAGACAGGAGGATCCCAAGTTCAAGCCTAGCCCAGGCACTTTAGCAAACTCTTTTCTCAAAATAAAATAAAAAGGGTTGTGTGGTAGCTCAAGAGTAGAACTCTTGCATAGTGTGTGTGAGGCCTTGGCTTCCATCCTTAGCACTGGAAAAAAAAAAAAAAGAATTCCAGATGCTCAGATTTATCTTATCTATCTATCTATATTTAATACCAGGGATTGAAGTTAGGGCCTTGCACATGCCAGGCAAGTACTCTACAACCGAGCTACATTCCCAGCCCTGCCTTCTCTTGCAGTGCTGGGGATGGAAGCCAGGGCTTCACATACGCTGGGCAGGTGCTCTACCACTGAGCTACATCACCAGCCTTGCAGGGGGCTTTTTAAGGGCTGGTCCATTTTAGTTTTGCCCTTACCCCTGGGAACGCCTGGAGTGGTTTCCAAAGGCTCTTCAGGTTGGCATGTGTCTCCCAGCATCACATGCCTGCTGGAAAGTCTGGCTTGGTTCTGTGGCTTCCCAGCTATTTTTTGCTGACTTTCTTGAAGTCTCACCCTACGCATGTGCAGCTTGCCAATGGCTTGAGGGAAATATGTTTGCAGATTCGGGGACTCCCTTCTCTGTGATCCCATCTATTCCAGGATTGTACTACCTCTCCTTTTCCAGACACTCTGGCACCCCCAGACTCCAACCTGTCTTCTCAGTCTAGCGACTCTGTCTCTGGGCGAGACTCCATTTCCCCTTCTCAGCAGCGAATTGTAAAGGACACTCAGGGGAAAAGCCAGGTGGCCCCTGAAACTCAACTTTTGAGCTTCACTTGTTTCCAAGACTGGTGTCTCAAGTTTCTCCCTCCACTGGCTGCTCTCCAGTGACTTTGAACAATTGTTTGTCATTTGTCCAGCGTTGACAGCTGTCATTGGCAGAAGCGTTACTCTGGCACGTGACTCCATTGAGGTCAGAACTGCAGTCTCTAGGGCTGGGGTTGTGGCTCAGTGGTTTAGTGCTTGCCTAGCATGTGTGAGGCACTGGGTTCGATCCTCAGCACCACATAAAAATAAGTAAACAAAATAAAGGCATTGTGTCCACCTACAACTAAAAAAAAATTAAAAGAAAAAAAAAGAACTGCAGTCTCCAGCCCGCACTTCCCCAATGCCAAGCCCCGCACCCACCTGCCAAAGAGCTCTTCTGCCCAGTTCCTTCTCTCCCTCTGCACAACTGACACCCTAGTCCAGCCACCATCTTCCTCTGCACAGCTTCGCCCACCTCAGAGTCGGTTTCCCCTCATCTACTCTTCCTTCCCTCCACTCTGTCTCCCATCCCAAGGGCAGAACGATTGGTTTCTAAACATATATG
>CM053414.1:44122177-44143677 GCA_028644305.1 Xerus rutilus
AGACCCTGTCTCAAAATAAAATTTAAAAACAAGGGCGGAGGATGCAGCTCAGTGCTACAACGCTTGTCTAGCATGTGGGAGCCTCTGGGTTCAATACCCAATAATAGAAAAAAGAAAAAAGATACAGTTAAAATGCCCTACTTAAACTTCCCAAATCCAACCCCCTTCATGTCCAGTCCAGAGACAACTGCATGTAAGTAGTTCTTACACTATGTATGCATACGTATTGTTTTCTGTGTTTTATTACTTTTTTTTTCTTTTTGGTACTGGGGATTGAAGCCAGGGGCACTTTACCAGGGATTACACCCCCAGTCCTTTTTATTTTACTTTGAGACAGGGTCTCACTAATGTGCTGAGGTTGTCCTGGAACTTGCAATCCTCCTGTCTCAGCCTCCCAAATTGCTGGGATTACAGGCAAGTGCCACATTATGTGATTATACCATGGTGTCTCTGCTGCAGACTGTCTTGAGATTGTTTCCAATTCCCCATAGCGTAGCTCAGTGCTACAGCGCTTGTCTAGCATGTGGGACATGCTAGCTAGACATAGCTTGTCTAGCATGTTCCTCAATTAAGAACATCCTATACGTGTGTCCCTTGGCATATGTGACCAAGGGTCCCTGGAGTTTCTACATTCCTGGAGTTGAACTGCTGGCCATAGGGTATGCTAGTCTTCATTTGGATTAAATATTGCCAAATTGCTCTGGGCAACATAGGTGCCGATTTACCTGCTACCACAGGGTCTGTGTCTCCACATTCTCACCAATTCAACTTTATTTTTGGTGTTGGGGATGAAGCTAGGGCCTTGACGCATGCTAAGAATTAGCTCTATCACTGAGCTATACCCCTAGCCACTATGCAGAATTTTAAATGACTGCCAATCTGGCAGGTGCGAAATGGAGTCTCCCCCACACCCCCGGTTTGCATTTCCCTAATTTCTTTCTTTTTTCTTTTCTTTTCTTTTTTTGGTACTGGAGATTGAACTCAGGGGCCCTCAACCACTGAGCCACATCCCCAGCCCTATTTTGTGTTTTATGTAGAGACAGGGTCTCACTGAGTTGCTTAGCGCCTTGCCTGTTGCTGAGGCTGGCTTTGAACTCGCGATTCTCCTGCCTCAGCCTCCCTAAATGCTGGGATTAGAGGCTTGCGCCACCGCGCCCGGCTTTCCCTAATTTCGGATGAGAGAAGTTTTCTTGGTCATTTGCATTGCATTCCCTGACGCTTTGGGGTGGGGCCGAGGGCATCTCACCTTCCCCATATGTGCAGGACTGTGGTCCTGCAGAGGTCCATGCCAAGGGCGCACTCTTCCACCCGGTGGTACCCGCTGCTGTCACCGTGCACGCACCGCAGGGCCCAGGAGGCTGAGTGCGGAAGAGGAGGGAAAGGAAAGGAGCGATGGTTACACGTTCGGTTCTCCCCACCTCCGCCCCTTGCCCCAATACCAGGGCCATCTCCAGGCCCGGTCCACTCGGGTTTGTACTCCACGTTCTTCCTGCCCCTCGGTTCTAATGCTGGGTTGCGGCTGGCGGTCGTTCCAATCTATCCCTGTCCCACATTCCTGTCCACAGATCCTTCCCCAAAGCCTCGCCCTGGCCTATTCTCTTTAATTCTGTCCTCGAGCGGCATCTATCCTGAAAGTCCTTTTCCCGGACTCTCAATCAGGACATCTATCCCTGCTCCCTTTTAGGTCCCCTTGCCCTCCCCTCGTGCCCTCGGTTTGTTCCGCGTCTTAAACTCTGCCAGGGCGTTCTAGCCTCACTCCATCCATTTCGATCTCAAGGTTATGCCTCCTTTCCCGGTGCCCTTCTGTTTCTATCCTCGCCCCGCCACTCGTGCCCCAGGTTCTACTCCCCTCTATACCCTCTGTCCAACCTTCCCTTTCCTCCCATCGGTTCTTTCTAAAAAAGAAAAAATTTGTTTGGGGTACTGTGGTTTGAACCCAGGGGCGCTTTACCACTGAGCTCCATCCCCAGTCCTGCCTCAGCCTCCGGAGTCTCTGGGATTAGTTCTTCCTAAAATTCTAACGCCACCGAGTCAACCCTTCCCAGTCTCAACTAATCTAAGCTCTGCGACGTTCTATCCCCGCCCCTAGCTCCTCCCCGACCTTCTGTCCCCGCCCCTAGCTCCTCCCCAGCCTTCTGTCCCCGCCCCTAACTCCTCCCTGATAGTCTGGTCCCGCCTTCCAGACCCTGCGCTGGAGTTTTGGCGGCGCCCTCTTGCTCTCCGCTCTTACCCTGCAGCTCCCCTGCCCGACCTTCTTTCTACCCCTGCCTATTTTCCTACTCCAAGGCCCTTTCCCCGCCAACAGGCCTCCCCAGACCTCCCTTTTCACCCCGAGTTTCTGAGCCATTACTCATTGTCGGCCTCCCGCGGTGCCGAGAGCTTAATAAGTTATTCATCGCAGCAGCAGCACCGCCTCACCCGGTCGCCGCCCGCCCCGGTCCTCCCCCCCCACCCCCGGGCCTGACTCAGTGTCTTCTCAATTTCCTATTATTTCTCAAACTCATTGCCCTACATTTTCCGGGGGAAGCGGGTGAGACCATCGTGTCAGTGAGTGGATAAAGAAAGGGAAGTGTCCTCGAGGGACTAGGCCAGGGCTTCCTCAGCACCTGGCCCTTAGACGCTGGGCCCCAGGCTCTTTCGACTTTGTGTGAAATGCGACGCTGTCCTCCCTTATCTCTCAAAGGGGGCGTCCAACAGAGCAGAGAGCGTCGTGGAGAGCCGCTGCGGGGTCAGAATCCCACTTATCCGGGCCGGAGTTGTGGCTCAGTAGTAGAGCGCTTGCCTAGCATGTGTGAGGCCCTGGGTTCGATTCTCAGCACCACATATAAATAAATAAAATAAAGGTCCGTCAACAACTAAAAAACATTTTTAAAAAAAGAATCTCACTTATTCAAGAATTGACTGTGTGATTTCAGACCGGTTATTTAACCTCTCGGTGTCCCCTGTGACATGGATTAATAGTAGTGCCATCTGCCTAGTTTGAAATTGCAAAAAAGGATCTTAGAAGAGCTCCTGGAATAAAGCAAGCACGCACTAAATGATCACCTTCGTTCAAGTAGTATTTCTTTCTTTTTTGGTACTAGGGGTTGACATCAGGGGCGCTCAACCCTGAGCCACATTCCCCAGTCTTTTTTTATTTTTTATTTTGAGACAAAGTCTCGCTAAGTTGCTGAGGCTGGCTTTGAACTTGTGATCCTCTTGCTGAGCCTCCAGAGTCGCTGGAATTACAGGCGTGCGCCACCGCGCCGGGCTCCACCAGTATTTCCAGAGCACATAGGGTGTGCCAGGTACTGAGCCACGTGGGGTTTCACGAGGATTATTATTATTATTCTCAGTGCTGAGAACTGAACCTTCCGGCTCCAACACCAGAATCTGCCCCACATCCCCATCTGACCGTTCGCAGCACCGGTGTTGCAGGGCGGGGGCACCCAGCCCCTACCTGGAATGCAAGTCTGAAACAGCAGCAGCAGCAGCGGCAGCGGCGGCAGCGGCGGGAGCGGCGGGCGGCCCATGCTCCGGTTCCTGGCCTCTACTCTGGGTCTGACCTCCCGGGAAGGAGACAGTTTTGTGGCCCTGGGGGCTCCTCCCAGACGTTTTGCTTAAGATCCTGTCACCGCAGATGCGTGGGCGCCTCCCCTTCCTTGCGCTGGGTCTCCCGATCTCCTACAAGACTTCCTCTTCCAAGGGGCGGGGAGCCGAGCAGTTACATGGCTTGGCCCTGACTCACGTACAGTGGTCACGGCTCCGTCATCAAAGTGCCTGGGTTCAAATCCTAGCTTTTCCTCTTCCTGTTCTGGCCCTTGAACAATCACTCTTCTGACCTGTAAAATGAGGATAAAACTTGTGGCCATAGTAGGTTGAATGTGGCCGATTAGTATATAATACTATGATTTTTGTTGTTGTTGTTAGCTTTATTGGGGGCGTTGATGGTATTGTGATTATGTGGGAAATGCCTTTATTGCTGAGTTGTGGTCTGAAATATTTGGATGTGAAATGACATGATGTCAGTTACCTTAAAACATTTTAGCCAAAAATAGTAGATATGTCTGTTAATAAAAATGTTTTGTAGTTATGTGGGGAAATTGCTCTTATTTTTATAGGTGCTCACTGAAGTATTCCGGGGTGAATATCCCTGGTGTTTATTTGCTTTCAAATACTTTAAAAGAAAATAAAGGCAGCCGCAGCTGGGCACGGTGGCGCACGCCTGTAATCCCAGCACTCAGGGAGGCTGAGACAGGAGGATGGCGAGTTCAAAGCCAGCCTCAGCAATGGCGAGGCGCTAAGCAACTCAGTGAGACCCTGTCTCTACATAAAACACAAAATAGGGATGAGGATGTGGCTCAGTGGTCGAGTGCCCCTGAGTTCAATCCCCAGTACCGAAAGGGAGAAAGAGAGAGAGAGAGCAAGAGAGAAAGAGAGAGAGAGAGAAAGAAAAGGCAAAAAAAAAAAAGGCCAAATATTTGCATTAATTATATCATATTTACAGGTATATCGGGGCTTATTATGCCATTCTATCCCCATTTCTGTGTTTCTAAAGGTGTATAATAAGAAAAAAACAGCAAAATAAAATGCTAAAAAGATAGCTTCCTGTTTCATGGTACTTCCATCAATCAGAGCAATTTAATGCGGGGGAAATAGCCAAAACAGTTGCTGGCGGCTGTGGAAGCCAACACATTCCTTTGTTATTGACCAAGGACCTATTTTGTGCTGGGCACTGGTCCAGGAGCTGGAGACACAGCCAGAAACAAAGCGCAGTTCCCACCCTGTACCACTGTCCCTGGGGAGTAGGTATATGTTATCTCATCTTCCACTGTGGTAAACAAAGTGGAGAAAACAAAACAGGCTGAAGGAGATAGATACAAGGGTGCAGGTAAGGAGTGAGCTGTTTTAGGTGGGGTGATCCAAAGGACTTCCCAAGCTGATGAGTAAGGGAAGAAATCTGGCAGATATGTAGGGAAACCTTTTCAGGGAGAGGGAAGCACCAGTTCAAAGACCCTGGGGTGAGCATGTGCCTGATGACATCTAGGAACTGCAGAGCAGTCCGTGGACAGGAGGGTAGAGTTCTGACTACCTCTGCAATAATGATCATATTATTGTGATTCTTATCAATTCACTGAAGCCTTGAGCTAATACTTTTAAGATAAAGTAAATCCTTTCTTCTAAGAGGCAGTAGGGCCCAGTGGTTCACTGTGGAGATTGTCCCCAGACTGACAGTTTACATTTCAGTGAACCTCACCCTAACTGGGTCACCCTGAGCCAACACCGTCCTCTATTCTGAGCCTCTGTTTCCTCATCTGGGAAACGGGGCACCTCTTGGGGTTGGCATGAAGCCTGAAAAAGACAGCAATGTGAATGAAGTGGGGAAATGGAAAGTGGGGGTGCTGGTCCGGGCAGGTTGGAGATCTAGCTCAGCCATGTGCTCCAGATGACCTCAGGAAGATGCTTTCCTCCACGGATCCTCAGTTTTCCCACTTGTAAAACGGGTCTGGGGGTGGGTGCGAGGCAGGTATCTCTCAGTGAAAAGAAAACTTAGGGTTGAGGACTTAAAGAGCTGTGGGGTCTTGTACCACCACTCCCTGGTAGATGGCCTCGTGACTCGAGGCTGTTATTGTCTTTTTTATTCAAAGAATGAGGGAAGTCACTTGGAGCACACCCATCCCCACCTTACACAGCTCTGGTCTCTTGAAATCTCTCTCCCCACTCTGTGTCTCTCTCTGTCTTTGCCATTTTCTATCTCTCTGTTTCCTTCCTTTTCTTTCTGGCTCCCTCTGGCTCCCTCACATTCTCTCTGCACCTGTGTCTGTCTGTCCTGTCTGTCTTTCTGTCTCTGCTTCTCCCCCCTCTGTCTCTCCATACTCTACTCTCACTGTTTACGAATCGTCTCTCTCTCTGACTCCTTCTCTCTGTCTCTCCCTTAAGGAGCACACACCTGTACGGTTCGGGTGATGTATTGAGGCGGAGACAGGTAGGGGTCAGGGCCCTGGCATCTCAAGAAAAGCAGCAGGAATGTGTCCTTCCTCCTCCCCGTGACTCACCTGGGCCTCACCCAGCTAGTGCCTGTCTGTGGGGCTGTGGGTGAGGCCCTCGGGTTTCAGGGGCTTCCCCGGGATGAAGGAGAGGAGGATTTTGTGCAGAGACAGAGACAGTGAGAGAGCAGGAGAGACAAGGCAAGGGAGAGACCAAGAGACAGCAAGAAAGATAGGAACAGACTGGGAGGGGGACAGACAAGGGGTCAGAGGGCAGGGAGGATGGAGTGGGAAGGAGAGAGAGCGGGGAAGACAGAGTAAGAGATGGGGCAGAGCTGGAGTGGGCAGGAGAGACCAGGTATGAGTGAGAATGTGACACCCAGTGGCCCTCAGAGAGACAGAGACACCGGGAGTCTGTGACTGTGCCCCTGTGCCTATGTGTGTGCATGCGCGCACGCGTGTGCCCTACTCCCTACTCTGAGGAATACCCCCCCCCCGTGGCCTGGCTGCTTGGCAGTGAGGGCCCTTCTCTAGTTTGGGGAGCAGATGGCAGGGGCAGGGCTACCTGGCCACCTCCTGGACACAAAGGAAGAGCTGGGAAGCCCCTTGAGTCCAATACCCTTTTCTTTCCATTTTCCAGGTAGAGGTACGGAGGGGAGTCTTTTTTTGGAGGGGCATTGGGGATTGAACCCAGGGGTGCTTAACCACTAAGCCACTCCCAGACCCCCCCTTTCTTCCTTCTCCTCCCTCCCTCTCCTCCCTCCCTCCCTTCCTTCCTTCCTTCCTTCCTTCCTTCCTTCCTTCCATTTATTTAGACATGGGGTCTCCCTAAGCTGTTTAGGGCCTCACTAAATTGCTGAGGCTGGCCCCAAACTTGAGATCTTCCGGCCTCAGCCTCTGGCCCAGAAGGGAGTTTCTTCCTCACGCAATTTTGTTGAGGGCTTGTGCACAATTCCAAGGGCTTTATCTATCTTATTTGGTGACCCTTCACCATGTCCTGTTTTACAGATGAAGACACTGAGGCTCAAAGAGTTGTGGTAGTCTGAATAATGCCCCCCAAAGATATTCAGGTCCTAAACTCTGAAATGTGTTGATGTCACCTTACAGGAAAAAACGTGTCTTTGCAGGAGTGATTAAATTGAGAATTTGTGTGTGTGTGTGTGTGTGTGCGTGTGTGTTTGTGTACCAGGGAATGAACCCAGAGGCATTTAACCCCAGAGCCACATCCCCAGCCCTTTTTATTTTTTATTTGGTGAGAGAGTCTCACTAAGTTGCTTAGGACCTTGCTAAATTGCTGAGGCTGGCTTTGAACTTGCAATCCTCCTGCCTCAGCCTCCTGAGACACTGGGATTACAGGTGTGTGCCAGCACGCCTGGCTAAATTAAGGATCTTAAGATGAGGACATTATCCTGCTGATCCAGGTGGATCCTCAATGGGATCACAAGTGTCCCCGTAAGAGGAAGGGACAAGGTGCTATGACGATAGGCAGAAGGGAAGAAGGCCATGAGACAGAAGCCAAGAAAACTGGGGTCCCAGAGAGAAGCTAGGGCTTTGAGGATGGATGGAAGGCCAAGAACCAGGAGAGCAGGAAGACAGTGCCACTGGAAAAGGATAAGAAATCACCCTCCCCTAGCATCTCTTGCAGGAGCAAGACCCCTCTGACACCTTGGTTTGGGCACCATAAGACTCATTTCAGACTTCTGACCTCCAGTACTATAAGAGAATAAAGCTCCACAGTTTTATGCTAATTGGTTATAGTAACCATAGGAAACTAAGGGATAAAGTCACGCTACATTAACCTGTGAGCTGGGCATGGTGGCACATGCCTATAGGGACTCAGGAGGCTGAGGCAGGAGGATCTCAAGTTTGAGGCCAGCCTGGACAACTTGGCAAGATCCTGTCTCAAAACAAAAAACAAAAAGGGCTGGGGATGTTGCCCATGCGGAGTGCCCTGGGGTCTTGTCATCCTTGTCAATGCCCAGTACTGCAGTGTTTAAGCTGTGTGTATGGGGCGAGGATTTGAACTTGGGCAGTCTGGCTCTACTGCCCGGGCTCAGAACCACCATGCTGAAGGTTGCTGGCCCGGAGTTTGGAATGGGACCAGGGGCTAGAAGTTTCTTCCCACTCTTTCCCAGTTCCCAGCCTCCTTCAGCTCATCCTCCACCAGTCCTCTTTGGCATGCTTTTCTCTGGTTTCATGGGGTTAGGGATGATATGGGGAGAAAGGACCCAGGGAAGAAAAAAGTTTATGGAGTGTGCAGAGAACACTTCCCTTGCCCCTGGCACTCTCCAGTCCCTTGCACCACCCAGCTGCATGAGCAGACATCGTCTCTGCCTGGAGATGGACTGTATTTCTCCCAAAAGAATAAGTTGACTCCTGGGCTGGGGTGGTGGCTCAGTGGTAGAGCGCTTGCCTAGCATGTGTGAGGCACTGGGTTTGATCCTCAGCACCACATGTAAATAAATCAAATAAAGTTCCCGTGACAACTAAAAAGAAAAATTAAAAAAAAAAGAAAAAAAAGAGTAAGTTGACTCCTGACCACCATGACTCAGGAAGGGACCTTATTTGGAAATCAGCTTCTTGTAGACATGAGTCGTTAGGATGAGGTCATACTGGGCTCCTCACCCAACATGACTGGTGTCCTTCTAAGAAGATGGCCGTGTGAAGACAGAAGCACAGGAAGATGGTCATGTGACAACGGAGGCCAAACCAGGACTGCTGTAATTACAACAAGCCAAGGGACATCGAAAATTGACAGCCAATCACCATGAACGGGGGAAGAGGCGGGGACGGATTCCCCTCCAGGGTTTGGAGGGACTGCCACCTTGCTGACACCCTGATCTTGGACTTCCTGACTTCAGACTGGTAGACAATCGGCTTCTTGTGTTTTAGGCCGCCTGGGTTGCTGGAACTTGTTACAACAGTCACAGGAAACTAATGACTTCTTCGAACCAATGATACTAAAATAGCCATTTACACCACCTAACTTCTGCTGTTAAAATCAGCTCAAAATGTAGGGCTTAAAACGAATATGTATGGGCTGGGGTGTAGCCCAGTGCGGGTTGCTGGAGCAGCTTGGCCCTGGGTTTGATCTCTAGCACCACAAACCACAAGTATTAAGTTTCATGATTCTGTGGGTGGTTTGGGCTACTCTGGTCTATGCTGGCTTGGCCAGGCCTGCTTAGATTTAGATGGGATGATGGTCTGAATTTTTATATCTCTCCCCAAACTCATATATTGAAATTCTAACTCCCAAGGTGATGGTATTAGAAGCTGAGCCTTTGGGGAGGGGATTACACCACGAGGGCAGAACCCTTATAAAATGGGATTAATGCCCTCATAAAAGCAGTCCCAGGGAGCAGAGAGAAGTTGCCTTCTATTAACCAGAAAGCAAGGCCCGACCAGACATCAAATCTGATGGCACCTAAATCTCGGACTTCCCAGCTTCCAGAAAGGAGAGAAATAAATCTCTGTTCTTTATACGTCCCCTGGTTTATGGAATTTTGTTATAGCAGCCCAGACTGACTAATACAGGTGGCCTCATTCACATAACAGGGATGGCTGCAGTCCAGAGTCTCTCCATGGAAACCACATGGTCTCCCATCCTGCAGGAGGCCATCCTGGCCCCACTCGCCCACTGTTGCAAGGGTGCCTGCAGCAAGAGAGGGAGACAGAAGCTGCACGTCCCCCAGGCCTTGCCTCGGAACTCAGGCACCATCACTTCTGCCACATACTCTGGGCTAAAGGAAGTTATGAGACCCACTCAGGTTCAAGAGGAGGAAGAGAAATAGACTCCATCTCTTGTTGCAGGAGGCTGCACATCGACACGTCTAGGATTTGCAAAAAAATCAAGGAGTTTGAGAATATATGGGCTTGGGGAGACTGAAAAAAACCAGATATTTGCCTAGGGTGTGGGCAAGTTTACATCCGTACAACCCTATGAGAGATAAGTTTGCAATTGCTCACATAATTACGAACATAGAAAACCCCTCTGCATGGAGCAAGACCACTTACCACTCTTGGGAATCCGGCACGTGTGCAAAATGAGATGGACACAAAGTTTTTGGCAGCAGAGTTTGGGATATCAAATGGTGGGAAGATGCCTGCCTCACTTTGTAGGGTGTGGGCATCCAGCACAAGAAAGAAAGAGGACATGCCTTATGTAACTCAGCTTACATGACTGTCAAGTGTGAACATCTCGGGGCAGAACAGTAGGTCGAGAACATTGCAGCGTAGAAAACCAGGGGTATGTGTCCATACTTGCTTAAAATGTGTGTGCATTAAATAACTTTATGCCTGACGTCCCCTCACCTCCAGTTCCAAACGAAGGACAGGGAAATGTCCCTGCATGCCTGTCCTTCACTCTTTACCCCACAAGTCTTTGTTTGCACGGTGACTCCTTATTCCCAGCCTGATAACCTCTGAGGAGACTGGCTTCTAGTCACGAAGCTCCGGGAGCTGCCTTGTTCTCCCCTGGACTCCTCCTTCTCCCTTCTGCCCACCTTTCCTGAACCAAAGGGGTCTGGGTTTGTCCAGGAAGGAAGTGAACAAACTGAATCCTCAGACTTCTTCCTGCTTCAGTATCCATTCAAGAAAAGCCAGCTCCTGCCAGGATCCTCTTGCCTCCTGAGGGTTGGCGCCTTTCCAAAGCAAGCTCTTCAAATGTACACACTGACTGAGGGAACTGCCCCGAGTCTGGAAGCCCCAGAAGCTGTGGGTGACCTTGGACTCGTCCTTTCTCTTGCTCGGGATCTCTCCTCAGAGCCAAGGGGAGAGGCGACCTCAGCCTGCCTCTTTTACCAGTCATATTTATGTTGCTCAATCAGTGATGACGACGATGACAGCCGCAGCTAGTGGCTGCTGTTGTAAGTGATCCATACCCGTCAGGTCATTGGCTCCTGGCAGTAACCCCTTGATGTAGGTCCTTCAAGTCGCCCCATTTCACAAATGAGGGAACTTCAGGCTCAAAATGCTTTGCCCAGGCCACTCGGCTTAGAGATTGAAGTGGCAGAACTGGAATGTCAACCTGGCTATCTGGTTCCAAACTGTTCTTCCCTCTCTAGAAGCACGCTGGCTTCCTTGAAGCGGGGACATTGCTACTCTGAGTTCACACAGCACTGAGCCACTGGGGAGCATTTGCTGCGACCACACCCCCAGCCCGGGTTAAACCCATTTAGCAGACGAACTCACTGAGACCCAGAAGAGGGGACGGGACAATCCCAGAGTCACACCTCAGAGAACTCCATCTTCACAGCAGACCCTTTTTAAAAATTTATTTATTCTACTTAGGTATACATGATTCATTTTGATTCATTGTACACAAATGGAGCACAACTTTTTTTTGAAATACATATATATATATATTTTAGTTGTAGATGGACATGATAGCTTTATTTATGTATTTTTATGTGGTGCTGAGGATTGAACCCAGTGCCTCACACTTGCGAGGCAAGTGCTGTACCACTGAGCTCTAGCCCCAACCCGGAGCACAACTTTTTGTTTCTCTGGTTGTACACGATGTAGAGTCACACCATGTGTGCGGCCATACACGTACCTAGGGTAATCATGTCCATCTCATTCCACCATATTTCCTAGCCCCATACCCCCTCACCCCCTTCCCTTTGACCAAAGTTCCTCCATTCTTCCTGCAAGCCCTCCCCCGACCCCATTATGGATCAGCATCCACTTTATCAAAGAGAACATTCGGCCTTTCGTTTTTTTGGGATTGGCTCACTTCGCTTAGCATGATGTTCTCCAACTCCATCCATTTACCTGCAAATGCCATAATTTTATTCCCTTTTAATGCTGAGTAATATTCCATTGTGTATATATACCAGTTTCTTTATCCATTCATCTATTGAGGGGCATCTAGGTTGGTTCCACAGTTTAGCTATTGTGAATTGAGCACAGGCCTTTTGACCAGAGTCAAAGCTCCAGGAAGGGGTGACTTCTACAAAGATGTACCAAGGGCCACCACAGTGCCCTCTGTTCATTCCCATTGCACAGATGGAAAAATCAAGATGGGCTGTCAGTGAGTTGGGAGAGGAGGGTGAAAAGGACTTCACTCAGCTAGGGTAGGCCAGTCTTGCTCTTGTTGAAGCCCAATGGATAATTTAGAGAAACTGGGGTTCAAATCCTGAGTTTATTTTGGTACCAGGGATTGAACTCAGGGGCACTCAACCACTGAGCCACATCCCCAGCCCTATTTTGTGTTTTATGTAGAGACAGGGTCTCACTGAGTTGTTTAGCACCTCACCATTGCTGAGGCTGGCTTTGAACTCGTGATTCTCCTGTCTCAGCCTCCCAAAGTGCTGGGATTACAGCACCCAGTTCAAATCCTGAGTTTTGTGGGCCTGGACAAAGGCCGTGACTGCTTTGTGCCTTTGTTTCTCTGCCTGCAAGAGGGGGAAACTCAAGGCTGATTTCAACCATCCCAGTTGAGATACATCCAGATTTGGTTGGTAAAAATCTGCTGCCTGGAGACCTTGAGAACCCCTCTGGCATCTCTGGTTCCTCCCAGACACCCCCATGCTCCACAACCGCAAGAGTAACACTGGGTCCACAGAGGCTGGCCATATGTCACCCTGACTATGGGGCACTGACAATAACCTGACCTATACTGACTGGCAGTGGAAGATTTTGAGTATCTCTCGAAGGGTTAATAATGGTGGCTTGTCCAGGTTGAGTGTCTCTAATCTGAAATGCTTGGGACCAGAAGTGTTTCCAATTCCAGATTTTCTGAGGCTTGGGAATATTTGCATTCACATAATGAGATGTCCTGGGGATGGGAACCAAGTCCAAACATGAAATTCATTTGTTTCATACATGCATTATACATATCATCTGAAGATAATTGTATATAATATTTTAATAATTTCGTGCATGAAACAAAGTTTTGTGATGTGGCATTTTCCATTTATAGCATCATGTCTGTGCTTGGAAAATTTCAGATTTTGGAGCATTTCACATTTTGGGCTTTTGAATGAAGGGATACTCAACCCATGATACTATTGTAAGGACTTAATGAGTTAATTTCTGTACAGAGTCACTAGGCAACCTGTTATTATTATTTTTTAGTTGCAGATGGACACAATACTTTTATTTTATTTATTTATTTTTATGTGGTGCTGAGGATTGAACCCAGTGCCTCATGTGTGCTAGGCAAGTGCTCTACCACTGAGCCACAACCCCAGCCCCAGGCAACCTGTTATTAGTAATAATTATTAAAATAACAGTACATTCCTATGTCCTTTGGTCTCATGAAACAGCCTGGGACTTCTCCCATGTGCTTCTCAGGACTCTGTTTCCCCATCTGAATGTTTTCTGTGCCCCCTCCCTCCTTCTAGGTGTCCCAGCAGTCAGGAGGGTGGGTGGGGCCCCTATCTCACTGGGCTATTTGCTCTCCCTCTTCTGGGACTTCCACCCTGGACAAGGCCCTTGAATAAAAGGCCAGGACACCTGTGTCCTGCTTCCTCCTTTCTGGTCTGAATCATGCTCCGGCTCCTCCCTGCCCTGGCACTCTTGGGGGCGCTGGCTGCCCCAGAAGGTGAGTGTGGTGTGGTCCCTCAGAGTGGGAGACCAGCCCAAGGTCACACAGTTGGTGGGATCTGGCTTCAGAGTCTGAGCCTCAAACCCTTCCACCTGGCCTGGTGGGCAGGAGAGGCAGCCACAAAGTGGTTGAGAACAGTGTGGTTCTGGAGGCAGGCCACCAGGCTCTGCCACTTGATAGCTGTGTGATTCTCCGCTTGCCACTTAACTTCTCTGTGCTCCAGTCTCCCCATCTGTGAAACGACCTCTTATTGATACCCTGGAGCAATTATTACTAGTCTTTGACTTTGCCTGCCTCTCTCCCCTTTGGCTCTAATTCTGCCACCTTTGGCTTGGAGTGGGAATTGAGTGGCCTGGATGCCAGGGTCCCGTTGTGTGATCTTGAATGAGACCCTCGAGTCCCTCTGGCCTCAGTTCCCTCATCTAGAATAGGAAGGCATGAGGCAAGGTCAGCAGTTGCCAGATGGGGCTTTCTTGAGCCTTGCGATGTCTTTGAAGAATCTCAGAGGCTTCTCTGCAGATCAAGAAGGCTGGGCAGGGAGACAGAATTCCCTCTCAGCCTGGCCTCCAGGGGGCAATCCCAAATTTGCCTGCTCAGTTCCAGGGTTGTGAGCAAGATGTGGATTGCAGAATGTCCAGTGGGCACGACTGCTGGGTTAGACAGGAACAGGCAGCAGCTGTAGCCTGGAGATCCTTTGGGTCTCAACCCCACACCTTTGCCATGCTGTGTCTCCCACTGGAATGCTATTCCCCCAGCCCTTTGTATTTTTCATTTTTGAGTTGCTTAGAGCCTCACTAAGTTTCTGAGGCTGGCCTCAAACTTGTGATCCTCCTGCCTCAGCCTCCCTAGTAGCTAGGATTACAGACATGCAGCACTATGCCTGGAGGAAAATGTTTATCTTTTCTCAATAACCCTCCAACCATGGAAGCCCCCAATCCTATTCCTGAATCCTGCGCGTGTGTATGTGTGTGTGAGTGTGTGTGTGTGTGTGTGTGTGTGTGTGTGTGTATTTCTCCCCTCTCCTAAACCACAGTTTGATCTCTCCTCTCTCCTGACAGGGGCCTCCAAGACGTGTCCAGCCTGCTCTTTGCTGCAAAATTGCACGGATATCACTTGTCCTTCTGCCCGGGACTCCTGCTTGTTTAGCCAGATGCATCTGGGTGGGAGACCAGCCAGGGTGGGCAGAGAGGGTGGACAAAGGAAATGGACAGGGGTGGGACGGGATAGGCACAGAGAAGCAGCTGGGGACACCCTGGGGGTTGTGCACTTGGTCTCACAGCTCAGCTGGGTGCTGCTGGAGCGTGTGTATGTGGTGGAGTGGACTCAATGCCATGGGGAGGCCTTACATTGGCCTCTGGGGAGGGCTTCAGGGGAACTGAGTGCCCAGGAGGGCTTGGGAAGGGAGGCCTTTAATTTCCCCCTCTCGGCCTCTATCCTTAGAAAACGGCACTGTCCTTGAGAGTGGGTCCTGTGTGGCCCCTGGGGGATGCCAAGAAGGTGTCTACACCCTGACCTATGGTGCCAACTCCAGTCTCTGGGTCAGCACGTTGTGTTGTGAAAACTGCAGCTCTCCGCAAAAAGGTTTGTTGGCAGTGGGACTTGGGGGGCCACACACCAGCCAGAGTGTCATGGGGACTTGGATAGGAGTTTCCTCTCCTGGAGCTTTCTGTCTGGTGGATGGGAGCAACTTTCTCATCTAGAAAATGAGTATGGAATAAATTTTGTAGGGAGCTATCCCCTTGTTTGGTACACAGTGGGCACCTTGTATTTTGTAGCTGAGGTTATTGAATTATTGGGGGGCTGGAGAGAAGCCCAGAACTCTTTTCCTACCTGAGAGTCTCTTCTCTGGACTCTCGCTGAAGGCTGGTCTAGCAGAACAAGTGTTATGAGGTGGGGATATATGGGTCGAGGGTCAGACCAGCCACCTGCCCAGGGTCCCAGACTTAAGGAGGAGCTTCCCCTGCACTTGCACAGCCCTGAGAGTGAGCGCCTCCTCAAATTCTGTGCCCTTGACATCACAGTAGTTCTCGCGCTGGGTGGTGATCAAGATAATTTTTTGTCGCTTGGTTATTTCTTTATAGAGAGCATTTGTATTTGGCAGAGGTAGCAATGGGGAGACAGCGCTCAAGGCTACCAGGCATCCTCTCAAACAACAGAGGTGTCCCACTTTCTATGTTGTGCATCTCAACCGAAAAACTACCAGGTCCAAGCTGAGAGTGGGCCTATTGCTCAGCACATAAAATATCGATTAGGATTATAAGCACATTTAAAAATCCTGTGTATTATGATAGATTGAAAGGATCACTTTGTTTTGTTTTGTTTTGTTTTTTGGTTTGTGTGTTTGTTTGTTCTTTGTGGTACTGGGGATTGAACTCAGGGGCAATCAACCACTGAGTCACATCCTCATCCCTTTTTTATATTTTATTTAGAGACATGGTATTGCTGAGTTACTCAGGGCCTTGCTAAATTGCTGAGGCTGGCTTTGAACTCCTGATTCTCCTGTCTCAGCCTCCCGAGCTCCTGGGATTACAGGTGTAGGCCACCACACCTGGCCTGCTAATTGTCTTTTGATAGTTTATTGCTACATTGTCCAATAGAAATGTAACAGGATCCATCTGTGTAATTAAAACTTCTCTAGTAGCTGCATTAAAAATTTTTTTTGGTGGCACATGCCTGTAATCCCAGTGTCTCTAGAGGCTGAAGCAGGAGCATTGCAAGTTCAAGGCCAGTCTCAGCAATTTAGCAAAACCCTGTGTCAAAATAAAAAATAAAAATTAAAAGTTAGTGACTAATTCAGTGGTAAAGTGCTCCTGGGTTCAATCTCCAGTACCCTGCCCCCAATATAAATAAATAAACAAACAAACAAATAAATAAACAGCTCTATAATAATATTTTCTTCAGTCGACTTATCTGAAACTGCCAATGTTTCAAAATAGGCCTATTAAGATCTGTTTTGTTTTTTTGAGAAAAAGGAAAAAGAAGTTTTATTGATTTGCTAGCAAATGAGAAGGCAGCAGACTCATGTGTCAGAGGCCATTGCTAGTCTATGGGGGAGCAGAGGGCTTTTAAACAGGGGACACAAAGACTAGGTTCCAGGAGTGCCTAATAGCAGTCATAATTCATATCCAAATGGTAACCTTGAGAGATAGGCATTTCTTAGATCTGCTGATACCAGCTCACTAGTCTGGATTTCTTCATTCCTGTGGTCAGTTACCTGTCCTCAGCATGGGGGAATTTTAATGGTTTCAGAGGTCCCAATCCATAGAAGGTTGGCTGCATTCCTTGGGGCTTGAGGTGAGACAGAACATCATGGCGGAAGATTTTGGCAGAGGGAAGCAGTTCACATGATGATCAGAAGGCAGAGAGCTTAAGATGATTCTTGGCTGAGTTTTTACTCTGGAAAAAATATACCTAAATGACTTCCTCTTAAATGTTTCAGATCTCTAAGGAAGCATTCAAAATTAATCAGATGGTGGTGAACCTGGAAGGCAGGGTTGTACTCTTTTGTAGAATACCACAACATCTTAAGCCCAAAATAACAGGATCATTTTGTAATCACTTTTGAAATTCAGGATGCCTAAGGAAAGGCTCTCATCTGTTATCACTGCTGTGTCTCCAGGGCCTAGAAGAGTGCCTGGTACACAGTTGGTGCTCAAGAAGTGTTTGTGGAATGAATAAAAGAAACTTTAGGATCCAGCAGGAAGATTTCTTCAGGGCAAATCAACAGAATGGGGCTGCCTTTTGTAACTCCTTAGAATAAGTCTTCAGGGGTTAGAAGGAGGCATCTGAGACCAGGCTGGTCCTATTTTGTTCCTGGCAGGGGCGTGAGAGTAGGGCGTGGAGACAGAGAGAGAGGGAAGGCAGAACAGAGGGTTGATGGGGGAAGGAGGGCTGGGAGGAGGGTTCCCTCAGCCCCATCCCACTCTGACTATACCTACTTCCACCAGAGGCAGGGCCCAAGCCCCAGTCCAATGCAGTGAAGTGTCCTTACTGTTCTGGGGATAACTCCACCTCATGTGACTCCCTTTCGATCATGAACTGCACTGGGAACCAGACTGTGTGTGTCACTCTCAATGGGACATGGAGTAGAGGTAAGGGCTCCCTTTGGGAGGTCATTTGCATGGCAGACTCCCCTTCCATCTGCAAAAATAAGTGTTGAGGTTCATTTGCATGTGTATGTTGCTTTATCTCTTGTTATTGAACAAATCACCTGCAAACTCTGTGGCTTAACATGACCATCTTTTATGCTTTCTATGGATTGAGAATTCAGGAAGAGCTCAGCTGGACAGTTCTGGATCTCTCATGAGTTTAGAGTCAGAGAGTGGCTAGAGCTGGAATCAAGAGCAAGACCAAGCAGAGCCAAGCTGGGCATGGTGGTGCATGCCTATAATCCCAGCAGCTCAGGAGGCTGAGGCAGGAGGACAATGAGTTCAAAGCCAGCCTCAGCAAAAGTAAGGTGCTAAGCAACCAGGTAGACCCTGTCTCTAAATAAAATACAAAATAGGGCTGGGGATGTGGCTCAGTGGCCGAGTGTTCCTGAGTTCAATCCCTGGTACCCATCCCCCCCCCCAAAAAGAGCAGGGCCAAGAGCAGCGGGGTGCTGGCTTGGCTAAACATCTCTCACACATGGAGTCTCTGGGCCTTTCCACGTGGTCTGTCCACATTCGTTAGCTTGGGCTTCCTAACATCATGGCTGCCTCAGGGCCCTGTATGTGGTAGTTGAAGACTTCATCCAGCAAATGAGGTGGCAGCCTCCTGGACGTTTATGACCTAGCGTTGGAAGTCACATAAAGTTACTTCTACCATGCTTTATTGATTGAAATGGTCACGAAATTCCATCTAGTTTCATGGTGGGAGGTGTAGATAAGCACAGATGCCACTTGTTAATGTGTCAGAGGATTTGAAGATGCATTTTATTTTTGCAATACTGAGGATTGAGCTCAGGGGCACTCTGCCACCAAACTACACCCCCAGTCCTCTTTTATTTTTATTTCGAGACAGGAACTCACTAAGTTGCCAAGGCTGGCCTCAAGCTTGTGATCATCCTGCTTTAGCCTCCAAGTTGCTGGGAGTACAGGCGTGCACTAGTTGAAGTTTTAAGCCTTAGGATAAAACCATCCTGCCAGAGCATAGACTAACTCTGAAGCCAACGAAGGGATAGAGAGAAGTGGCCTAGGCTTCTGCCGCTGGCAGTAAGGTAGACTAGATCCTCCAAAGTGTCTCCCTGCTCTAAACAGTGGCATACTGGGAAGGTGTTGGGGAGAGGCATCCACCCTGGAAGGGAGGAATATTTTATCACCGACGTTTAAAATTGCTGGTGCGTGGTTATAATAAAAAGCAGATTTAGTTGATTTTTTTAAATGTTCTACAGACAGCATCCCCTTGCAGCCTGCTCCCATGACAGGCTGCTCCCACTAGCCACCCTTGCTTCTTAGGATGTCACCATTTACAGATAAACAAGATCTTGAACCAAAAAAAAATGTTTTTTCATGCTGTTTGGAGTTCTCAGGAAGCAAGGGAAATTTCCAAGAGTCCCCAAACAAAACAAAAATGTGAGTGGAAGTCAGACTGAGAGCAGTGAGAGAATGTGAAAATCACAACGGTCCTGAGAACAGATGCTGATAATGACCCACTGTGGGTAAATAGGACTTAGCACAGCAGATTGGTCAGGGATCTGTCCCTTGGGTTCCTACATAAGATAGAACTTTGGAAAGAGGCTGAAAAGATACCAGGTTGGTAATATCACCTGGTTTGTATAGAAACAAAAGCAAATCTTCCCAGAGGAAAAGCTCCAAGGATTCCCACAGATCAACATTAACAAAACATGAGCTCCCAATCAGAGCTCCTGAAACACAAGGAAGTAAGTCACCATGAGGAATAGCAGAAATAACAAATCACAGATGTGGACCCATGAGGAGCTCAGCTATCACAATTATCAGCTACAGAACATAATTCACCTCTATATGATATACCTGAAGGCATAAAGTTAGAATCACACACACACACACACACACACACACACACACACACACACACACGCAGCAAGAAAAGGTTGTAAAAAATGGCAAGGTAGGGCTAGGGCTGTAGCTTAGCCTACACTTGCCTACCATGTGTGAGGCACTGGGTTTAGTTCTAAGCACCACATAAAAACAAATAAATAAAATACTTTTTTAAAAAGGCAAGGTAGATTTGAAAATGAATCATATAGAACTACTGAGAGACTGCCAAGAGACGGGAACTTACTGACAGAAAAAGACAGACATGAAGACAGACTTTGACTCTGAGTCTCTCCCTGCAACTTCCCCTTATTTCTGCAGGAAGTCCCCAAATCCTGAAGGGCTGTGCTACACCAGAGATCTGCCACCTGCAAGTGAATGACACTCTGGGCCCCGAGGAGGCTGGATTTCATGTCACCACTAAGCCTGATTGCAGTTACCTGGCTCCTCCCACACAACCAGGTTTTTGAACCCTGCCTTCCCCCACTCTGTCAGCCCTCCCCAAGCCCCATATGCTCTTCCCAAACCTATGTGCTCCCCCAGGACACACTGTCCCCCACTCTGATGCTTCCAAGGAGTACAGTTATCCATATGCACACACAAACAACACCCCACACACTCAGAAGCAGAAAATCCACTGGTATAAATCCACTTCAATCATGAACACCCTGTGATGTAAGTGAGATTAGAGATCTGAACTCGGTCTAAGGAACAAACCTGATGTTCTTTTTCTTTCTTCACGTCCTTGCTTGTGAAAGAAGACAAATTTGTCAATAGTCTTCTTTTGGATTACCAAAGAACATTCACAATCTTTTTTTTTTTTTTGTCTTCCGGAAATGAGAGATGATAATTGGAATAGTATTTACTGGGCTAACAGTATATTAAGCGATTCTTTGAACAGCATTATGGGCTTTTTAGAGGTCCGTAATGAAAGGCAAATTTCCCTTGACAGAGCAGTGTTCTCTCAGTTCTAGGGACGTAAGATGCCTTTGTTAGCAACTGCATGGCCAGGATCATTCTGCAATGCAGAGAAAGATCTGCTCACTGACTCTGCCGGCAGAGCCAGAGCGGAAGCATTCTCACCTCAGCTTCCTCAAATTCCCAGCTGCCAACAGTTTTACTTTCCCAAACTAAGCAGTGGATCAAATTAATTATCACAATGAAGAAAAAAAGGCAGACCTGGGAGCTGGAAATTTACAATACGGAAAGGAAAAGGATAAAATATGATTGCCAGCTACAGGAACTTGGGTCATGGAAATTTCGTGGTCATGGAAATTTCATCTCTATGGATACAGATGCAACACATCCATGTGTGGACATGTGGATTCTCAGATCTAAATTCAGAGACTTGGAAAGACAGGTACAGACATACACGAGCATGCAGAAGTACACACTGTCCACAGGCACGCTGGTGCACATTACTGACACCTATGAACACTCATAGCTGTACCCTTGATACATCCAAGTACCCCAAACCTCGCTGGAAACAGACACACCCAGCCCCAGAAACACTCACAGACCCACAAAACCAGCCTTAAACACACACGTAGACACATAGACACCTACTTGTGTAGGGTAGGGCATCTCCACCACCCCAGTCCCCAGCCAGAAACACACAGACAATTCAACACAGGCATGCACAGCCAGATGCACACACAGGAAAAAATCCTGCCCCCACAAATAGCATCACAGCAAATGTGCACACACAAAAGCACTTTTGCACTCTCAGGGCACATACAGATGTGCCCAGCAATTTTTGCAGGTGCACATGTGTGAGCACACGCACACACACACACACACACACACACACACAGGTTCTCTTTCTCTCCCCAGGTCCCCATGCAAATATGACCCATACCAACGCAAAGGCCACCATCTGTTTCATCTGCTCAGACCTCTATCATTGCGACCCTGTCTCCTGCCCGGAGGACAGGAACTACTGCCTTCAGACGGCAGGGATCACAGGTGAGTGCCCACAGGAGCAGAAAG
>CM053414.1:44144177-44183670 GCA_028644305.1 Xerus rutilus
TGGTAGCCTTGGGGACCTCAGTACTCGCTTGAGGAATCAGGCCTGGACCACCCTTCTACTGGGACGCCCCCTCTGCCTACTTGCTCTGCATGTCACTGATGATGCCTTGGATCCCCTCTTTGGGACAATTCTGGGGCCTGGAAGCTTCTGGTGAGAAAGTCAGGGACCAGGGGCAGGCCCTTCTCCCAGACCAATTGGTTGCCCTAGGTTGGTCCTCTTTCCTGGTACCAGGATCCCCCAAAGGCTATACCTCCTCCATGTGCATGGGCTGTATTCCCCATCAAAGCCACCCACCTGCTGCTGAGGGCAGGCCTCTGCTGGACTAGGGCCAAACCTAGGGCAGACAGAGGTTTTCCTGAGGACAACCCACCCCCCACCCTCCAGAGAGAGCTGTTCTTCCTCAGACTACAAAGGCCTGCCTTCTTTTTTGGGGAGCCCCCAATGACTGGGCCTACTTTCCTAAACTAGAGAATCCTCAAGGCCAAACCACTGCCTCAGCTGGGTCAGCGTCTCCTTTCTCAAACATTAGGAAGCAAATCCTTCTTCTTGTCTCTCTCTATAAGGTCCAGCAAAGTCCTGTGTAGCCAAGGTGGGGCTCGAGGACCCAAGACACCCACTTCCCAAGGCTTTTAGAGCAGTCTGTTTCTCTCCCCCTGGGCCATGATGGGCAGGGGGCTTGGGTGGGGTGAGAGACCCCTGCTGTCCTGGCTCAATCTCCCAGCTGTAACCAAATCTCAATGAATTGCATCCCACAATGCCAAGCAGTTTGAGTTTCCTTTTTCTGAAGTAGTAGCCTCAAATAGGACCCTGATGGGGTCAACTTTCTCCTGTGGGGCCTGGGGAGGTCGAGCCTGTCTTCAGCCAGGGGTTCTGAGACATGGGGTGGGAGCTGCTAGAGACGACAGTGTCTGGGGCCAGGTGGGCATAGACGAAATATTTAATCTAGAGGGAGCATCATTTTGGAGCAAGCAACAAACTCAAAGGATTGAGCAGGGAGGTAAAAATGGGGAACTCACAGGGTAGGATGCCAGGAACCTTCTGTTTTCAGCTGAAAGTAACAGAAAATCCATTCCAAGGAACTGAAACCATTTGTCATCCATCTAACAAACGTTTATTGATCACATAGGACACATCAAGCACAGTTCTAGACACCAGGGATACAGAAGAGATTCCCTCCTCTCATGGAGGCTGTGTTATAGTGGAGGAGACATTCAGTAACCAAATATCACATGTTATATGCCAGAGAGGAGAAAGCTGTCGCCAAAGACAAGATATTTTACATAGGGTGGGTTAAGAGGCCTGTTCCATGACATTTGAATAAAGGCCTGAAGGGGGAGAGGGAGAAGTCGTGCAGATGTCTGAATACCAGTGAGAGGGCTTTGCAGGCAGAGGAAAATGAACATGCAAAGGCCCTGAGGCAGACACAGTAGGATAGCTAATATAATGCAACATGACCCAGAGAACAGAGGGGTAGGTGTACCCAGGGGCCTTTGATTCAGTCCAAGGAGTCATTGGGAACCTTTCGTTCTGCTCTGATGTTTGTATCCTGGGGGCCGTAGCCACATTCAAACAACCGATATCCAAAGCTGAAAGAATTGGCCTCCCATTTGGGTCTTCTGCAAACCTTCATTCCTTAGCAGACTTTCCAGCCAGTTTCTGGAAGGTAATAGATTTCTCCTGATTGACTTCCCCTAATCAGGATTCAGTCCCTGGAGTCTCAATAGGTCCCAGCCTCTCCAAAGGTACATGGCTGCTCCAGAGTCTCGATAAGTTGAGGTTCTATTAGCAACGAAGTGGGGGGATAGAGCTACAGGGATGAATCAGAAAGAGAACAGAAACCATCCTAGGTTCCTTCTCCTCCTTCTCCTTCTTCTCCAGTACTGAGGATTGAACCCTGGGGCACTCAGCCACTGAGCCATATCCCCAGCCCTTTGTAATGTTTTATATAAGACAAGGTCTTGCTGAGTTGCTTAGGCCTCACTAAGTTGCTGAGGCTGGCTTTGAATTCAAGATCCTCCTGCCTCAGCCTCCCCAGCCACTGGGATTACAGGCATGCACCACCCGCGCCTGGCCTAGGTTTCTTGATAGAAGAAATTTAATAGAGGGAGTTGCTTATACTAGGAGAACAAGCGGTAGAAAGGAGGGCTAGAGAGCAAAAAGGAAGAAAGGGAAGGGTGTTCTGATTACTAAGGCTGTGTAATGAATTACCCCAGAACTTAGTGGCATAAAATGATCAGAAATGTGACTTAGGAGTTTGGGGAGTGTTTGTTTCTGCTCCACGAGGTCTGGAGTGTTAGCTGGGGTGGTCTGAGGGCAAGGGGCTGGAACCATCTCCAGGCTCATGTGTTCATAAATCTGTCAATTGATGCCAGCTGTGGCCGAGACCTTGGCTGAAGCTGCAGCTGGATCCCGTGCACGTAGCTCTTTCATGTACTTAGACTTCCTTAGCACATGGTGCCTTGGCTTGTGATAGGCAGGGTTCTAACATAGCCAACCCCCTACCTCCAAGATTTCCATCTTAATCCCCTGGACTAGAATATAAGGGAATGTAATATGACATGATGACATCATGTCACATGGCAAGAGAAATTTTCAGATGTCAATAAGTTTACCACTTAGCTGAGTTTGAGTTCAGCAGAAAAGAGATCACCTAGGTGGACTTCATCTACTCCCGCAAGCCCTGTAAAAGCAGAGCATTTTCTCTGGCTGTAGCGGAAGAGGAAGTTGGACGCGAAGTCTGCGAAGGATTTGCTGTGGGATTGCTGGCCGGAAGTTGAAGGTGGCCGTGTGCACAGGGCCGAGAGTAGCCTCTAGGGGCTGAGAGTGACCTGGCCAAGAGCCAGCAAGACAGCAGTCTTGTAACTGCGAGTAACGGACTGTACTGAAAATTTAAATGAGCTTGGAAGAGGATCCCAATTCCCAGAGAAGAACCAGCCTGGCCAACACTTTAATTTTGGCCTTGAGAGATCCTAAGTAGAGAACTCAACAAGCTCATTGGTTTTTTTTTTTTTTTTTGGTACCAGGGATTGAACTCAGGGGCACTCAACCACTGAGCCACATCCCCAGCCCTATTTTGTGTTTTATGTAGAGACAGGGTCTCACTGAGTTGCTTAGCGCCTCGCCATTGCCAAGGCTGGCTTTGAACTTGCAATTCTCCTGTCTCAGCCTCCCTAAGTGCTGGGATTACAGGCATGCGCCACTGCGCCTGGCTTTTTTTTTTTTTTTTTTTTTGGTACCAGGATGGAACCCAGAGGCACTTTCCTGTTGAACTACATTCCTAAGCCCTTTAAATTTTTTATTTTGAGACAAGGTCTCACTAAGTCATTCAGGGCCTTGCTAAATTGCTGAGGCTGGCTTCAAACTTGGGATCCTCCTGCCTTAGCCTCCTGAGTCACTGGGATTACAGGTGTGAACCACCATGCCTGGCCTACTGGACTACTTTTAATCTATAAAACTGAAATGATAAATGAGTATATTTGCTTTTGAATTTTTAATTGTAGTAATATATATATATACATATGTATGTATATATATATATATATATAACATAAAATTTACCATCATAAAGTACATCTAAGTATACAGTTTAGTAGTGTTAATTAGTATCTGCGTTGTTCTCTTAGCAATCTCCAGAACTTTCTCGTCTTGCACAACAGAAACTCTGTAGCCATTAAACAAAAACTCCCCATTCCCCACCCCAGCCTCTGGCAACCACCATTCCACTTTCTACTTCTATGAATGTGACTACCCTAGATTGCACATGTAGGTGGAATCATGCAGGAGTTCTTCTTTTGTGACTGGCTTATTTCATTTACCCTAATGTCCTCAGGTTCATTCATCCTGTAGCATGTGCCAAGATTTCCTTTCTTTCTAAGGCTGAGTTATGTTCCATTAAATGGACACACCACGGTTTGCTAATCTGTTCATCTGTTGATGGACGCTTGGGTGGCTTCCACCTCTTGGCTATTGTGGAGAATGCTGCTCTGGGCATGGATATTCAGCGATCTCATCAAGACCCTGCTCTCAGTTCTTTGGGATGTATACCCAGAAATTGCACGTTGGATCATGCATGATTAATTTGGGAGGGGGGTCCACCTTACTGTTCTCCAGAGCAGCTACCAACAGTGCACAAGGGTTCCAGTTTCTCCATATCCTTGACAATACTTGTCATCTTCTCATTTCTTGGCTTTCTTGTTTGTAGTAGCCAGCCTAATGGGTGTGCACCTGGGTGCTATTTCAAGACACTGTGGTAATGTTCTGGTCAGCATTAGGTACAATCTCTGCCTCTGCGACCTAGCCTTGGAAGTCATGTAGCATCATTTCTGCCACATTCTGTTTATCCAAGGTCAAAGAGGGGGAGTGAAGAGTGCCAGTGTGTGGTCACTTCTGTAAAAATACGGTCTGCCTGCTTCATTCACAGTCGCCAACCTGTGGACCCAACCTAGGTGCCCTTCCATAGATGAATGGATAAAAAAACTGTGGTATATCTACACAATGGAATATTACTCAGCAGTAAAAGAGAATGAAATTATGGCATTTGCAGGTAAATGGATGGAGTTGGAAAATATGCTAAGTGAAGTAAGCCAATCTCCCCCCAAAAAACCAAAGGCTGAATGTTCTCTCTGATAAAAGGATGCTGATCAATAATGGGGTGGGGGTAGGGCTTGCAGGAAGAATGGAGGAACTTTGGGCAAAGGGTAGGAAGGAGAGAGGGATATGGGGGCAGGAGAGGTGGTGGAATGATATGGACATCATTACCCCGGGTACATATATGACTGCATATATGGTGTGACTCTACATCGTGTACAACCAGAGAAATGAAAAGTTGTGCTCCATTTGTGTACAATTGAATCAAAATGCAGCCTGCTGTCGTGTATAACTATTTAGAACAAATAAATCAAAAAATACAGTCTGCCTGGGGAGTACCTGGAGATTAGCAACTGCAGGAAGAAGCTGCACCCCTAGGGCAAAGAAGCAAAAGAGAAGAGGTGGGGTTGGAACAGTCTGGGAGCCTCATTGCTGCTGTGCTGCCTGTCCTGGGACCACAGATGGTCGGCTGTGTGGCTAGGGTTGGGACCACAGAGGAGACACCTCAGCCAGTTCCATAGATGCTGCCAGAAGCAGCGGTATGGAAAGCACATCTCACTTTTTTTTTTTTTTAACCTTCTGAGAGGGACATGTGTCCTCTTTGCAGAGATCAGGTGACATGAAAGTCTGAGAAATGTAGTTTTCCAACTTCTAGCCTCAGCATCACAGGGAAGGGTGGATTTGGAGCCAAGAGACCACAGGTGAGCTTCCTTCTCTCTCTGTCCAGCTTCCTTGTGTAAAATGGGAGTTGTGAGCATTCCTAAAAAGGTCATTCATAATGAAAGACCACAGACTGGGTGGCTTCAACAACAGAAATCTATTTTCTCACAGCAAAAATACATTGAACTCATCTGTTGATGAGTAGCTGAACTCATCTGTTACTATTAATTCATGATTCATGTGGATGAGAGTCACTAGGCCCAAGACGGAAAGAAAGAATGGGATGTTCATAGAGAGTCTCTGAGTGTGAGCGCTAGCAACATGAGTCCATTCTGGAAAGATGCTTTTCGGAGTGTTAAGGGTGGTCTTTTCTGTCTCTGCTCTCTTATAATGCTGGCCACAATGTTCTAGATCAGGTGTGCTAGCTTGGGTCCTGGAGCAAACAGATGTTGCTCAGAAGTATAGCTGACCCCACAAGACATGTGATGTGAGTGAGAAATAAGCTCTGTTGTTTGTATTAAGCCACCAAGACACCAGGGTTGTTTGTTACTGCAACATCAGCTGGCCTATCCTAACTAATTCAGAGGTCTCCAAGGAAGTTGATGGTAAAGGTGGGTGTAGAACCAAATATCTCCAACGAAAGTCCTAGATGGACTGGAGAAGTTCTTTGCACTCAAACAGTCCTGGGTTTGCAGTGTGGATTCACAGATCTGTTGTCTGAGTGGCCCTAGACAAGTCTCATAACCTCTCTGAGCTTTGTGTTCCCTCACATAGTAATCTGACTCTCAGATTTTAAGGTATTATCATCGAGTACATAAATCACAAGCACTGGCACATCCTGTTCTTTTGATAGATAGAAGTAGTCACCTCCTAGGTGGCTGATAATCATGACAACTGTACTATTATTTATCTGCATTATAAAGAACAGGAAACTGAGGTTCAAGTTGAGAGGAAAAGTTTTTTTGGCTCACAGTTTCAGAGGTTTCAGTTCCAGATTGGCCCTTTTGCTTTGGGCCTGTGGCAAGGCAGCACATGGCGGGGGACCCCGTGGCGAAGGAAGCTGCTTGGCTCAGGGCAGCTGGGAAGCAAAGAGAAAGGCAGGAGGGGGCAAGGTGTCCAAATTCCTTTTTAAGGGCACTCCTTCAATGACCTAACTTCCTCCAACTGGCCCCACCTAGGTCCCACCGTCTCTGCACTCCCAGGACAAGGCCTTGAACACAGGCACTTTTGAGGGACATTTCAGATCCAAAGTGGTATATCTCTTCCCATTGTCTTCCAAACTCAATCAATCCTATATACACATTTGATACATCCATATAGATATATACATATGTGTGTATATATATCAATATATATGTATATATGTACATATACATGCATATCCTCATACACAGGCATATGGGAATTTTTTTATCTTCCAAAAACAGGATACTAGTCACAGCTTTCTGCATCTCCTCTTTTCTCACTTTTCAGTACTTCACGGAAATCCTCCAAGTCATTCATTCAATTCCTATTTTTTTAATGACGGTATGTGTTAGGTCGGATCAGGGTCCAGGATGTCCAATTAGAGGGACCGATCAGGGCAGCTACAAAACGGAACTGCCAACCAGACTGACGTCACCAGTAGACGCGCCTCCTGTTAATCAGTGGGTTTTTCCTGACCGAAAGCGTATATTTCCAATAAAGCCTTGCTGATGGGCTTTACTTCATCTCCTTCTGGTCATCTAGTCTTTAGAGTATGGTGTGGTTACTGACCTACAGAGTGGAAGTACCCACATTTACTCAATCATTGTCCTTTCGAGGCGAATTCACGCAGTTTCCTCTTTTTTTTTTTCTGTCCTGTTGTGAGAAACTCACTCAATTTCCGTTTTTCTTCCTCCCATGATGAGAGATTCAGCAGTAAACATCCTGATGACGGGATGACAGTGTATCATCTGTTATGTTTTTACCTGTTGTAAATAGTTTCCAATAAATTTTAAAAGCCTGGATGACATAGCCCTTTCATACACTTAAAGAATTTTCTAAAATATATAATGAAATGATATTGAAGTTTCCAGTGAAAAATTAAAAGAAAGAAATAGTGGCCCCCACATCCTGGATTCGTGTCTACCCTGATGAGCCCCCTGGACATCCTTTTTTCCCTGTAGACAGATCCCAGAAGCAGGCAGTTAAGTTCCTTCAGTCCCAAAAAGATCAGTGGAATAGATTCCCAGGAGCAGATGCTTGGCTCAAGGCAATGTGTGCATTTATTTCACCATTAGGTGATGTTGGATGGGCCTCAACGTTTCTTCTTGAGCTAGTCTGCCTTCGGGACACCTGTTTCTCTAGTCAAGCAGAATCAGACTGCTCAAGCCTCCTCTCTACCCTATCACCTGAACCTTTGGCAGTAACAGCTTGGAGTCCTGACCAATGCTCTGCCAAGTCACATTGGGCCTGACACAAAAAGGCGCTATGCTGCTGTGTCCCTATTAGTGAATTCATGTATTTTTTAAGGACTCATTTCCCCCCAGAATATCAGACAAAAGAATTGAAAAGTTGTAAAGTGGCAGTATTAAAATTCACATTGAGTTAAAATATTTTAATTATAACAAAATAAAATGTATTATAATTTTATTTCAGTAGAAATTAATTTAAAACGATTTAGTATCAACACTTGGTCAAGAGAAATTGTCAAGTGTGGAAATTCTCTCCACTGAAAATGCAAGAGTAGGTTTTAAAAATGTCATCCATGAGCTTGTTTCCTTTAAAGCCAGGTTGTACACTTTTTCTTTTGCTTCAAACACCAACATGGCCTGATATGGAACTAGTCTTTATTTAAAATCTTGATGTTTTGTTCAGCAAAACATCATGGATTTTTTGCATTAATTTTGATTTATTAAAAGATTCCATTAAAAATATGTATCTTGGCCACTGAGCTTTTCAGCACCCTTTACAATTTGTGCACTAGGCCACTTCCTCAGTCTTTGACCCCAGTTCTGACCAGATTGTATCACTGAACGCAGAAGGGCTCTCTCGTGTTCCTGGTTTATTTCTCATTAGCCTGTGGGTTGGATGGGCTCTGCTGGATGGTTCTTCTACCCCCAGAGTTGACTGGGGCCACTCCTATGGCTGCATTCAGCTGGAGTCCAGTTGTGGCTGGAATGTTCCAAGATAGCTTCAGCTCATCTCCAGGTGGCTGCTGCCTCCCATAGGTCTGTCCAGCAGACATAGCTCCTCAGGGATCCAAGAAGAGGAAAGCAGAAGCCAGTATCTCTGATGACCTAGGCTTACAGTTCTCAGAATGTTGCTTCTGCCGCATCCTGTTAATCAAAGCAAGGCATGGGGACCTGGCCCAAATTCAAGGAAGGGGAAGGAAACTCTGCCTCTTACTAGGAAAAAGAGTGGCATGTGCCCACAGAGATGGGAGGAATTGTGGGTGGCAGCCCATCACTATCCCCAAGCCTCTCCCCTTACACTGGCTTTTTGTTCTTTTTTGCCTTCCTTCCTTCCTTCTTTCCTTTCTTTCTTTTTTATTTCCTTCCTTCCTTCTTTCTTTCTTTCTTTCTTTCTTTCCTTCCTTCCTTCCTTCCTTCCTTCCTTCTTTCCTTCCTTCCTTCCTTCCTTTCCTTTTTTTTTGCACTGGAAATTGAATCCAGGGGCACTTCTCCAGACCCCTCTCTTTTTAACATTTTGAAGCAGGTTCATGCTAAATTGCTTACAGCCTTACTAAATTACTGAGGTTGACATCAAATTTTCAGTCCTCCTATCTCAGCCTCCTGAGTCACTGAGATTATAGGCATGTACCAACATGTCTGCAACTGAGCACTATCTTAATTATTTTAGTTTATTACCTATATCTTTCAAAAAGATAAGCCTCACAAGAGCAAAGCTCATCTATGTCTTATTTACCACTGTAACACACTGCCTAGGACTGTCCCTGGCACCTAGAAGGTAGCCACTATTTGGATGAATGAATGAATGAATGAGTCCCCATGGACTAACTTCAGGTTTACCCAGGGTTACGGGGGAATGAAGGTCATGATGTGTAGACATTTCTAGGCAAACGCTCTAGAATTTCTAAGAGACAGTGAGGCATGGTGGCTCAAGCCTGTAATCCCAGTGACTCAGGAGGCTGAGACAGGAGGATCGCAAGTTCAAAGCCAGACTCAGCAATTAAGCCAGGCCCTAAGCAACTTAGTGAGACCCTGCCTCAAAATAAAAAATAGAAAGGGCTAGGGACCCAGCTCAGTGGTTAAGCACCGCTGGATTCAATCCCCAGAACCCCCCCTGCCAAAAAAAAAAAAGATTTCTAAAAGAGAGAAAGAGAAGGATTGGGAGTGGGTACAAGAAGTGGTAGGAAGAAGAAAGGCGGAGTTCTGTGAGCTTCATGACTGGCCATCTAGGGACTATCATGTCACTGCTATATCTCCAGCTCAATCAGTCATGGCCTGGCACACAGCAGGTCCAGAAAGCATGTGTCCAGTGCCTTGAAAGGGTTATAATGGGGGAAAGTGAATGCAGCTGGAGTGTTGGAGGAGATGGGAAGGAATGTCATGCATGCAGGCTGGATGGGAAGTTAGTGTTTAGGGCAATGTTCATCCCACGTTTCCAATGTTGCAGAGAAGCTGAGTTCTACACTCTTGTGGGTGAAGAGCACTGTGTTGCACACAGAGATGGCCAGTCAGGTGGCAAGTCTATCTGCTTCATTACACACGATGGCCTCGAGTACCACGCTGTCAGCACCAGCCCTTTCACCAGCCTCCCATCCTGGTTGAGTCCAGAACTCCTGGCTAGACTGGAGGAACAAAATACATTGTTAGAGGCGAATGTAACCCGTTAAGACCTGTAAAGAGGCAAAGAAGAAGCTTCTCTTAAGAAGCAGGTTCTTTCTTGTATCGAGTATCTGGGATTACAGGAGTGTGCCACCTCACCCAGCTGACTTCATGAACTTGAAAAACCAAGTATGGCCAGTCACAGTTGTGGATACCTGTAATCCCAGCTACTCAGGAGGCTGAGGCAAGAGTATCATGAGTTCAAAGCCAGCCTCAGCAACTTAGTGAGGCCCTAAGCAATTCAGCAAGACCTCTAAATAAAATATTAAAAAGGGCAGGGATATGGCTCAGTAGTTCAGCACCCCTGGGTTCAATCCTTGGTTACAAAATAAAAAATAAAAGCCTGGCATGGTGGTGCAGGCCTTTGATCCCAGCACTTAGGGAGGCTGAGACAGGAGGATCGCGAGTTCAAAGCCAGCCTCAGCAATGGCGAGGCGCTAAGCAACTCAGTGAGACCCTGTCTCTACATAAAACACAAAATAGGGCTGGGGATGTGGCTCAGTGGTGGAGTGCCCCTGAGTTCAATCCCCAATCCCCCTCCCGTCCCCCCAAAACTCCAGCACATTGAAACATTAGAAAAACCTAAATGTAGTTCCAAATACAGTGAAGATTTTGTGTTAAAGCTAGAGAAGAAACTAGTCTAAGCAAAACTGAGTGAAGCCAGCCTCAGTGTGCATTAAAGGAGATGCAAGATAAAGTACCGGAAATAGAGAAGAGGACCAATACATTTCCTGATGAGAATAACATCACAGGCTTCAGGGAGGAACTCATCGCTGTGAAACTGAGAAGCAGAAGCCATTGTAGGTTTGAAAGAACTGAGAAAGGGAGTCAAGAATTCCAAAGAACATGGGCTGCACCACTCAGCTGGTGCTACTGGGAGATGGAAAGACCCGCCTAGGAAAAATGCGGTGAATAGTTACAGGGTGATCTGATGACCCTTCAACTTAGAGAAGCTGAAACACAGGCAGACATAAGAGAAATGAAACAAAGGATGATGGAAATGGAAAGAGCCGGGTCAATAGCAACCATCTCCAAAGCACAGGAGATGATCAGTCTGCAGGAAAAGGCGCGCGATCTTTCAGTTCAGAGCCAAGAACTACTTTATCAATGAAGCCAAGCAAAGCACAAATGGGCCAAACTCATCAAACCGCACGAACGAGCAAGGAATGGAGGCTTGAGATCCAGAGAAGCAGGATTACAGCCCTGCATGGCAGAGCTTGAAATCCAGAAAGAAGGGAAGCTTGCAGGACCATTGAACACGTCTGGGTCTAACCAGTGGATCAGGGGACCGAAGGATTGGAGGGAAAAACTGAATCATGAGCTCGGAATCCTGAATCCAGGTGTCCAGCCGGTCGGAGGAGATTCCTGGACCAACCGCCTTTTGCCCCTGCGGTGCTGGGGCTGGACCGCAGGGCGGGGAGCCCGCTGGGCGAGCTCTCGGCCACACTGCCAGCGCCAGCCTCCTTGCCATGGAACCCACGTTGTCAACCACTTCATAGGAGACGATGGCCAATGCCTTTGGCCCCGACTGTGAGACGGTGGTGACAGCGAAACAGAAGACAGGATGCTGGAGACCAGAGAGCAACCAAATGGTTCAAAAGGTGCCACTCAGCTATGGTCTGGCCGTCACTGTGACCTAGGCTGCTGGTCTCGTCAAGGGATCGGGCACCACGCGGTTAGGGATTTTTGGAATATGTTTCATGTGTGTGAATTTTGTTTTACAATCTCATCTGCCTTTATCTTTGCCAAATCTTCACCACTGATTTTTCCTTTGCCACAAAGGAGACTAGAATCCAACAATGGGTAAAATAAGTTCTAACAGCATTCCTGAATATTAATGTTTCTTCTTTTGAAAATGCAATCATATTTAAAAGTGAGAATCATTTTGAAATTCAAAACGGTGGAAAATTGCATTTTTTTTTTCAGATAAAGCTGCCCTTGTGCCATCCTTTATGCTTGGTGAACAAATCACGTTTATCACTGTGATTTTAAGGTGACTATCTACAGACATTTGACCAAGACATCTGACTTACCTAGTCTTTTTGTGTTTGGGAAATTTTTTTTCCAATAAAATTACTATTTTATTAGTGGGCCACTGAAGGGATTAATCACAAAGGCTTTTTTTCTGTCTAATTTTATTAAACACAAATTAATTGTTAACTATTTTGAGAGTTTTATTTTAATTTCACATTTTTATGTACATACGATGCTTCCATCTGTCAGGTACTGGTCAGAGTAGTAGGCTGACACAAATATATTGTTTATTGGTATATATGTATAAATCTGCATACCCAACATTGAACATCATTTTTTATAAAGAACATATATAGCAAATTACTACTTTCAGCATTCAAACAGACCTTCTATAAATAATAGGTTCAAAGGAAGGAAACTGAAAAATAAAACAGACATTAACTAGGCATGGTGGCCCATGGCTGTAATCCCAGTGACTCAGGAGGCTGAGACAGGAGGATCACAAATTTGAGTCTAGCCTCAGCAACTTAGACTCTGACTTAAAAAATAAAAAGTAAAAAAAAAATGTAGCTCAGTGACAGAGCACCCTGGGTTCAATCCCCAATACTGTGAAAACAAACTAATAAAAACCAGTCACTAACATTTCAATAGCTTTATCATTTCGCTTAGCATTCAACACTAGCAGATTTGTAACTGATGTCTGTTTACAAAGAACATGGGTGAAATCTTTTACTTCACACATTTGTAACTAATAAATTTTTCTTTTTTTTTAAATATATTTTTAGTTATCGATGGACCTTTATTTGTTTATTAATATGTGGTGCTGAGAATCGAAGCCAGTCCTTCACATATGCTAGGCAAGTGCTCTACCACCAAGCTACAACCCCAGCCCCACTAATACATTTTTCATGATTAAAGAAAAAAGAATTATAGCCAGGCACAGTGGCGCACGCCTGTAATCCCAGTGGTTTGGGAGGCTGGGACGGAAGGATCATGAGTTCAAAGCCAGCCTCAGCAAAAAGCAAGGGCTAAGCAACTCAGTGAGACCCTATGGCTAAATAAAATACAAAAAAGGGCTGGGGATGTGGCTCACTGGTCAAGTGACCCTAAGTTCAGTCCCTAGTACCAAAAAAAAAACCAAAGAATTATAATGAATTATAAGAATTAATGAAAACTTATCTATGAGTTTGTTTCCATCAGACTTAGGTTGTATACGTTTCCTTTTGCTTTTGGCACTGACATGGCTTGGCATAGTGCTGGTCTTTATTTAAAATTTTGACATTCTGTTTAGCGAAACATCATGAATTGGGGGGACATTAATTTTGATTTGTTATAAGATTGCATCACAAATCATGTATCTCACAGGGTGTGGTGTTGCATACCTATAATCCCAGTAACTTGAGGGGCTGAAGCAAGAGGATCTCAGTTTCAAGGCCAGCCTCAGAAACTTAGTGAGACCCTAAGTAATTTAGCAAGACCCTGTCTCAAACATAAATAAAAGGGCTGCGGATATAGTTCAATGGTTTGTGGTCAAAGCACCCCTGGGTGCTTTTTTAAAATTCTCAGTACCAAAAAAAGGTCACTTATCTCAATCACTGAGTTTTTTGGCATCCCCTTAAAATTTGCATCCAAAGCCACTGCCTCAGTCTTTGACCCTAGGTCTGACCACATTGCATTAGTGAATGCAGAAGGGTCCCCGCTTTCATTTCTGGCTTCTTTCTCACAAGTCTGTGGTGTGGCTGGCTAAACTGGATAAGTTATTTTTTCTCCCACAGGCCTTTACGGTCTGCTCACTCCTGCTACATGGGGTCAGATAACACCCTGACTCCCACGCCCCTCTGGGTGATTCCATTTACCACTTTAACCACAAGTTGTCACTGTTTGGGGACCTCCTGGACTCTGACTCCCATGAGTACAGTAGGGGCTGTCTCACTCATCGCTGGGCCTGAACATCAACCAATGGGTCCTTGGTGTGTTTTAAGCATATGTTGCCTTGACTTCCTCCTGGTGGGGCATGGCCACCTCCGGGTCCCCAGCCTGGCCGGACACAAGGTGAACACTCAGGAAACACCTTTGTTGATTCTAAGATGCATTTTTTTCCTTTTTTTACATCTTAACAATTTTGAAATCAGGAAGAGCAACAGATGATGGTACCTTAACCATCACAGTCAGCCAGGAAGCCATTGTGATGTGGCTGTCACTGCCTGGATGGGACAATGGAGCAGCGGCATCTGGGCTCCTGAGGTGAGAAGGCTGAAGCAGCGTGGAAGTCAATAACTCAGAGGCAAAGTGACTCCAAAGGATGCGACGTGGTTGTTCTAGGGTCAGCTGAGCCGATTTTTTTGCAAGTATTTTCCTATTTATATGTACAGCTGACTGATGTATGCTAAGGACCTGTGATTCCTAAACAAGTTTACCAGGAGCTCTTCCAGTAACTATAAAATAAAAATTTAAATAATAAGGAAATATCATGGCATCATTTTGTTGGCAGTAAGTTTTCTTTGTTAGTGGGACCAAAAAAAAAAAAAAAGGTGTCTGACAACCAGTGGTACCTTGGATTTAATTATATGTGAAACTTGTAGAAGAAAGGAATGTGACTCTTATTTCTCTCTGTCATCCTCTCCAACAGGCTGTTTTGTTTAGCAACACTGGGGATGGAACCCAAGGCCTCACACACGCTAAGCACATGCTCTGCCACAAGCCCCCAGCCCCAGTTCCTGGATTGTCTGTCTGTCTGGGTATGACAGAAGGAAAGAATTTTACTCCCAGTTAAATCAATCACTCCCATTGATGTGCTTTAAAACAGTGCCACGTTGTTTTAGTCAGCTATTTTGCTGCTGTGACTAAAGGAACAGAACAAGTATAGAGGAGAAAAACTTTGAGGGCTCACAGTGTCAGAGGTCTCAGTCCACAGGCAGCAGGATCCCTTACTTGGGGCTCGAGGTGAGGCAGAATATTATGGCGGAGGGAAGCAGCTCACAGGACGATCAGAAGGCAGAGAGAGACTTCATTCACTAGATACAAATATATACCCCAAAGCCATGCTCCACCTGACTCTAGTTCTCAGTCATTTAATCTCATCAGGGGATCAATTCACTGACTGGTTAAGGCTCTCACAACCCAACCATTTCCCCTCTGAACCCTTTCAAATTGTCTCACATGTGAGTTTTTGGGGGACGCCTCACTTCCAAACCATGACACACGTATGTTGCAAACATTCATTGGGCACCATCCGGCTCATCAGACCGGCCTTCTCCACCGTTGCTCCCCCCAGCCTGGGTGTCTTAGGAGAGCAGTAATCCGCATGAGTCGCACAGCTGAATCAGTGCAGGGTGTGGTCGAGGGTCAAGACTGAGTAAATCATTGGGTGAATGAACATTCTCTCAGCTCGGGGTCTTTGGGTAGGTTTGTCCCTTAGCTGGGCAGACAACTCCCTGGAGGCTGTGACACCTTCCTACGCAGCCTTCAGCTCTCATTGCTAGTGTCTTCCTGACCCCTAGACTGGGTCAGCCACCTACTTTGTGCTCTCATACCTCGACTGGGGCCCCTCATCCCAGTCGTGTGATTTCACTGTCTGAAACGGATCTCACTTCCCATCGGACTCTCCACCCTGTGGGGATGGATCCCGGGGCTGCCTTGGTCCTTGCTCCTTCCCCAGCACCCAGCCCCGGACAGAGTCTGGAGAGGCGCGGAATGGGTGATGGCCCGAGAGCACGAACGCTCACTCGGCAGGTAGAAGAGGGTGCCGACTTTCTGGCTGGTGCTATCAAGAGTGGTAGCTGAGGCTGGGGAGCATGGCAGCCTGTGATCACCTCCCTGTTCTCAGACCTGGAGCGTCCAGGACAGCGCTTGGGTCTGATGTGCTCTGGGGGCCTGGCTCAGAGCTGGAGGAGAGTGAATGAGGCTCATTACAGGACTCAGGGGGCTCCCGGGGGACCGTGTGTCTGTAATGGCATCTCAAGCTCTGCAAGTCTATGTGTGTTTGAACATGCGTGTTTTAGGGCTTCTGTGTCCATGGGTTTGTCTAATGGTTCTGTCTTGAAGGTCTTACTGTGTCTTTCTTTTCCCTCTTGGCCAGACATGCATGTCCGTGGTTTGAGAGAGGGAGTCCTGGATCTGTGGGTTTGGTGTCTGGGAATGTCTGAGGATATTCTTTAATCTCTGGGTCTTTGAGCACTTGTGTGAGTCCGGGTGGTGTGAGACTCTGCATCTCCTTCTCCCTGTGGCTCATGAATGCTGGACTACATGTCAGCAGGCCCCCCGCCCCAACCCTTGGCTGGCCTTGAGCTACTGGATTCCCTCTCTGGGCCTCAGTCTCAGTTGTTTCTAGAGGCTTCCCTCCAGAACTGCCCTGCAGGTAGTCAGAGAAATCCTTAGAATAACCGGGGCCTCTGGTCCATCCCAGAAACTGGGCTGAGGAAAGCCCCCTGGAGCCTGGGCGAGACAGAGAGGAAGCCGGAAGGAGTCAGGGCTCCTGTCAAAGCGCTGGAGGGTAGAGGGGAGGCAAGGGGGTTGCAGGGTGAGGACAGGGTCCAGGGAGCTGCTGGAGCCTGGTGTGCCCAGTGGGCTGGGTTTCAGCTGACTGTCTCTCTGGACATTCGGCTCCCTCCCTGTGTCTCGGCCTCACCTCTCGATTCCCATCCTGATTCTGAATTGGCTCCTCCTCTCTGTAACTCATGCTTCTGAGTTTCCATTTGCTCTCTTGTGCCATCTTCTCTTCCTGACCTTCTTGTTTTTTCCTGTCACCCTGTTTTCTTTCTTTTTTTTTAAATATTTATTTTTTAGTTGTAGGCAGACAGAATATCTTTATTTTATTTTTACGTGGTGCTGAGGATCGAACCCAGTGCCTCACACATGCTAGGCGAGCACGCTACCACTGCGCCACAACCCCAGCCCACCCTGCTTTTCTTTTTAGTACTGAGCATTGAACCCAGGTGAGCGACCTCCCCAGCTCTTTTTTATATTTTATTAGAGACAGGGTCTCACTGAGTTGCTTAGGGCCTCGCTAAGTTGCTGAGGCTGGCTTTGAACTCGCGATCCTCCTGCTTCAGCCTTCGGAGCCACTGGGCTTAGAGGTGTGTGCCACCCTGCCTGACCCCCTCTGCTTTTCTTAAGGGACTTTGCCCCTTCCCTCTTTTCTCATTCTCTCTACTTCCATCTCCCTCTTTTGTCACCCTGATGCCACTTTAAAAGATCAAAAGGAAGCAGAGAAGGGAGGGGTGGAAAGTAGAGAGGCCATGGAAGGTTGGCACCAGAGCTAAGCCTGAGGGGCTGGGGGCGGGGTGGGTGGAGGACAGTCAAATGCCAGGGAAGAGGGGAAGAAGGCCAGAGCCCAGCAAGTCTGAGACACCATGCAGTCAGGGTATGGCTGCTGCTGAGCCATCGTGGTCCTCAGTCCTGGCCAGGGCCAGCCGGGTGGTGCTGGCAGGGACTGAATAGACAGTTTCAGCCCTGGCTGGACCCCCACTGGAACTGCGCTGGCCACATTAAATCATGACCCCAGGTGTAGAGAGGGGTTAGGGAATGGCCGATTTGGGAAACTGAGATCCCCTGCGTATGGGTAAAGTGGTGAGTAGGTCCAGGCTCTCTGATGCCAGGCTGTGCATTTGGGATTTTGTCCTAGGGATCGTGGAGACCTCAGAGGGTTTTGAAAAAGTCTCAGATCTCTCTGAGGCCTGCACAAGGACTGAGGGCCAGTGTGACCAGGTGGTGACCCTAGGAGCAACTGGGGGTGGGGTCTCTGCTCCCCGGGGCCCCGCCCCCTGACATCACTGTTACATTATTGCACTAGGCTCGGCAGACCAATAGGCTGCTGCTTGCTGTTACAATGGGTCCTAGCAACAGGGTCTGATCTCAGGCTAACAGGGGAGGAGAGCCCACCAGCGGGGAGAGTGTGAGGGGAGAGGGAGGGAGCGCCTGCAGGGCAGGCAGGTGAGTCTCCAGGGCAGGGCTCCAGCTGGGCCCTGTGGGGGTGGGGGTGCCTCAAGGCAGGGGCTGGCAAGGTTTCAATCTTAACCCCCTCAGCTTTAATTTCAGCCCCACAGCCACAGACTTGTCTGCCTCTCGCTGCTAGGACCGGTCTCAGGCTCCCACCATCCCCTCCCCAGGTGGGTCCCACCTTGAGGTGGGTTAGGGAGAAGATACAGGAGCGGGAGGGTAGAGCTCGGTGGGGGGCAACGCACCCACCCAGCCAGGAGGATCCAACCTGGTAGGAACAATGTAATGTGGGTGACTTTCAGTGGGGGTGAGGGAGGTCAGTGGAGGGAGGGTGGGGGGTGGAGGGGCACAGGGTGGGGGTAAGGGGGCGGGGCAAGGAGACAAGGGGGGGAGACAAAGGCATGTGGCCTCATGGGAGCCTCTCTTTAGTGGAGCAAGGGAGGCCAGGGATCTGGGTTGGAGTCCTGGCTGTGCCTCTGGGTGGGAAGATAGCATCTGATTTGCCTGAGCCTCAGTCCCTCTCCTTGGGGTGGTGGGGGCATGATCCCAGATTCAGGCATCTCCCCTGGGGCCAGATGGGCCAGAAGGGAGAGTGGAGGGGGACCAAGATGGGAAGAAGGGAGAGACCACTATGAAGCCTCCAGGGGGTGGGAGGAGACAGAGACCCAGGAGTCCAGGGAGTCCTCCCAGCAAGGGCAGCCATGGCAGGGCTGGGATGGACCCCCTGTGCCCGGCTTCTTCGAGAGGCCGAACCAAGAATGTCTCCAAAGTTGGCCCAGGGTTAGGTAGGCAAGGCTCAGTGGTCACAGCAGCCCTGGGAGGTGTGCAGGATTATCCCCCATAGCGCAGGGGCAGCGGCTGAGGCTCAGGAGGGCAGGGACTTGGTTCAAGTCACATGGCTAGTAATGGGACTAGTAACAATCACCATGCTAATGGTGGAGCACCTGTGGTGTGCGGCACTGATTTAAATGTCACGATCCATTTAATTCTCAATTCCAGGAGCTGATTTGCCATCATTATAGTTATCATCCATGGCTTACAGACGAGGAGAGTGAGGCAGGGAGCTAAGGCCCCTCACTCAGCAAGTGGAGGCTTTGCTGTTGGTCTGGGTCCCGTTCAGGGTCATTCATGCTGCCTCCCAATAACTGGGATAGGGCTGCAGATTATCTCTGGGCCCACACCACGGGCCCGGGATCTGGGCTGAAGCCCCTTCTGGTGAAGCCTCGGCTAGGTCGTGTGAGGCCCAGACTGAAATGAAACTGCAAGGCCCCTGGTTCAAGGCTATAAAGAATTTCCGTCAGTGATGGCAGGGCATTGAACCTGAGAGCACTTCCGAGGCCGTGTGGTGTGTCATGCCCATGACCCAGAAAAGCAAATGGGCAAAGAGAGGTGCTTCATTTTGCCCCAGGTCACACAGTAACTTAGTGACAGGGAACCTGGGCCTTCCCCTCACTAGTGCCAAAAGGTACCCTGGGATCTTGAGGAAAGCCGCTTTGTGGCTCTAGGGGGACTCCCTTTACATGCTCAGTGTCGCCCTCCCTGCCTCCTGCCAAGGCCCTGGAGGTGTGACCTGCTCTCTTCTCCTCTGCAGACGCTGAGAATCACACATCCTGTGATTCTCCCCTGTCCCCTGCCGCACTCTGAACCACTGGTCACCATGGCTACTTCCAAGTTGCCCTCAGCGCCTGGGGAGGAGGAGACCACCATTCTCATGGCCAAGGAGGAGCTGGAGGCGCTGCGCACAGCCTTTGAGTCTGGCGACATTCCCCAGGCCGCCTCTCGCCTCCGAGAGCTGCTGGCCTCCTCGGAGAGCACCCGGCTGGAGGTGGGCGTCACGGGCGAGTCGGGGGCTGGCAAGTCGTCCCTCATCAACGCCCTGCGTGGCCTGGGGGCCGAGGACCCAGGTGCAGCTCTCACAGGTGTCGTGGAGACCACAATGCAGCCCTCGCCCTACCCCCACCCACAGTTTCCTGATGTGACCCTGTGGGACCTGCCAGGGGCCGGCTCTCCGGGCTGCCCGGCTGACAAGTACCTGAAGCAGGTGGACTTTGGCCGCTACGACTTCTTCTTGCTGGTCTCCCCCCGCCGCTGTGGGGCCGTGGAGACCCGCCTGGCCTCAGAGATCTTGCGCCAGGGCAAGAAGTTCTACTTCGTGCGTACCAAGGTGGACGAGGACCTGGCGGCCACACGCACCCAGCGACCCTCAGGCTTCAGCGAAGCTGCTGTCCTGCAGGAGATCCGGGAGCACTGTGCTGAGCGGCTGCGGGTGGCTGGAGTGACCGAACCCCGCATCTTCCTCGTGTCCAACCTCTCGCCATCCCGCTATGACTTCCCGATGCTCATGTCCACCTGGGAGCACGACCTGCCCGCCCACAGGCGCCACGCTGGCCTGCTGTCGCTGCCTGATATCTCCCTGGAGGCCCTGCAGAAAAAGAAAGACATGCTCCAGGAGCAAGTGCTCAAGACCGCCCTGGTGTCAGGCGTCATCCAGGCCCTGCCGGTGCCCGGACTGGCCGCTGCCTACGATGATGCCTTGCTCATCCGCTCGCTGCGCGGCTACCACCGCAGCTTTGGCCTGGATGACGACTCGCTGGCCAAGCTGGCCGAGCAGGTGGGTAAGCAGGCAGGGGATCTGCGCTCCGTCATCCGCTCCCCACTCGCCAACGAGGTCTCGCCAGAGACCGTCCTGCGACTCTACTCTCAGTCGTCAGATGGTGCCATGCGGGTGGCCCGTGCCTTTGAGAAGGGCATCCCTGTGTTTGGGACGCTGGTGGCTGGTGGCATCAGCTTTGGAACCGTCTACACCATGCTCCAGGGCTGCCTTAATGAGATGGCTGAGGACGCCCAGCGGGTCCGCATTAAGGCCCTGGAGGAAGACGAGCCCCAGTCGGAGGTCAGCTTGGAGGCAGCTGGTGACAGTGGCGTGGAAAAGCGGGGATCTGGGGAGGGAAATGGCGAGGATGCCCCACTCTCTGCCCGCAGGAAGCTTGGCCTCCTTCTCAAGTACATTCTCGACAGCTGGAAGAAGCGTGATGCGTCGGAAGAGAAATAAAAGTGCAGCCCCACCCCTGCCTCACCCCCAAACCAAGCCTTAACAAAACCAGCCAACCAACCAAACAAGGCCAATGTGGTGAAAATGAGACCTGCAGTTGCTGAGGGCTGGGGCGGGGAGGGTCTGGGTGCCTAGCCCTTGCTGTCTAGGTGGGGGCGGGGCGTTGTAGAGGGCAGGAGGCAGGCAGGCTGGCCCCAGTCTAAGGGGAACACTGCACCACTGGCACAGGAATCGGCCCTGCAGGCAGGGGGAGGTCAAGGTACCCACGATGGACCCAGGGGGCCTTGGTGGCATCTGTGTCCCTGGCCCCAACATGGCCAGGGGAGACTTGTGTGGTAGGACTGCACTGCTGCCTGGTTCCAGGACAAAAGCCAACTGTCAATGGCTGTGGGTAGCTGAGGAGTGGCTGGGTCCTGCTAAGGAACTTAATTATTTGGTGCTGGGGATTGAACTCAGGGCTTTACACACACTAAGCACATGCCTACCACTGAGCTACATCCCCAGTCCCTGGTATGTGTTTAGTTCAATCCCATGTCCCTTTCTGACAACCCCAGTATCTCAAAGTCCACCTCTGCAGAGGCAGCCAATGGGTGCCTAGAACCGCGACAATGGTGCCTAGCAACAGGTCAAACAGGTTGGGGAGAGCAGGCATCCTAGGCCTGCCTTGCTGCCTGGCTATGACCATGGGCAGGAGTGGCAGGGAGAGGGAGGCCAGGTGGCCCTGGGGTTCTCCTCAGAATGAGCTTGGGCAAGACAAAGGTGAGAGGGCTAGAGGGTGGTCTCCATGAGCTTCCAAAAGAAAAAAGAAAGGCAGAAGCAAGGGGCCCCACTCCCTGGCCCAGACCTGAGCCTCTTTCAGAAAGATGGCGGTCACATCTCTGGCAGTGAAAGTGTGTGGCAATGTGTCTGGTGTGTCTGCAGCTGGGAGCGATCTTACAGGGATTTACCTCTCCTCTACAGCAGGCTGGGGAACAGAAATACCGACTAGACTCCTTTTGGAGAGCCGCATGGATGCTTGGCTGGGGTGGAGGGAAGGCGGCAGCCCCTGCCATGTTGGGGAGCAGTAGCTGGAGAGCCAAGTCCTTTCCCAGGTTCTGCCCTCCACATGGGGCTGAGGAGCAAGGCTGGCCAGGACCCAGCCTTGGAGCTTACACTGTGGGGAAACCTCTCAAGATTCTTGAAGCTTGCAAGAAGGCTCTGGAGACTGCCTTGTGTATGCAAGGCAGGTGGCAGAGAGGGGACTGTGGTGCAAGGGAGGTGACCTCATCCCTAGGTGCTGGCAGATTTTCAGGACCTGGTGGTGATTCTAGCGTCAGATCACCTCTAACTCTAGGAAAGAGTTCTAGACTGAGGGTCCAAATTTTTCCTGGGGGATTTTAGGGGTACCTATTCCTTCTGCTTTGCAAAAGAACTCTCCTCTTCCTGGGAGGCCTCTACCAGAACCACTTGGGGTTCACGTGGGCTTTTCTGTATACAGAAAAGGAGGGGGTGTGGGGGATCATGATAGGGAAATCCCAGACCCTGAGATGCTCATGAATCTGTGTTCCAAGCCAGTCCACATCTTCCTGTCCCTGGACCCTCATACATTATCCCAAACACAGGGCATCCTGGCCCCATCTGGGGTTTGGTTGGAAAGGTCAGGAGTGATTTACTGCATGCTCTCAATACTGGTTCCAAGGTTAAGAGGGACAGTGCGCTAGACATGGAGGTCATGCCTGTAATCCCAGCAATTCAGGAGGCCAAGGCAAGAGGACCTCAAGTTTGAGGCCAGCCTCAGCAAAAAGCTGGGGGAGGGGGGGACAAAAAAAAATGGAACACAGTGGGTTACTTTGGTCTCTTCTCTCCCTACACTCCCCTTAGCCAACTGGTCCCCACATCTGTCCCTTTCACTTCTCTCCCTTCCTCACCCCGTCCACATATCCGCAGTCCACTCCAGCTGAGGCCGTGCGCCCTCCGCCCCGCTGTTCTCCAGCCTCCTACTTCTCCCAGGTTCATCTCATTCTACATAAGGCCACAGAGGGTCTTTCTTCCCCTCCTCCTCAAACCTTTTGTGGCAACTCACAGATAATCAAGCTGATGTTCCAGGCCCTTTCCCAGCTAGCTTCTACCTAAACCTCACCAGTAGGCAGAACAGAGGGCTCTGAAGAGTTGGCTGTGCATTTACAAGTGAGAACTGACACCTGCATCCTGTCCTGACCGTTGCAGTGAGGATGTGATCTGCCCAGTGTCACCCAGCAAGTCCCTGCCATGGCAGGGACTAGATGCATTCAAGCAATCCCAGTGTGCCTACACTGGCTGCCCCCACCTACCATCCCCCTGAGGACACCAAAGCCTGGAGGCAGCACAGGACTTGCCTGGCCATTCCCCGCGGTGCCACGAGGGCGGGCAATGTTCCACTAATGCACCAGGTCCACTGGGACTCTCCTCGCGTCTGGGCCTGCAGCACCCAAAGGTCTTGGCATGTAGAGGGTGTCCATGATCGGGGAGGAGGTGTCCATGATGATGGGTGTGTGTGGCACAAGGACCTGAAAGAGCTGGTTCATGTCCTAGCTCCGGAGGAGGCTGAAAGACATTTAGCAGGTGTTTTTCAGTCTCCTGGGCCTTTTCCTCTCTGTGAAATAACGACTCACTGAAATGATGCATGTGGTTAGAGCAGTGACCAGCAGAGGAAATGTCAACAACCATCAGCGATGATGAAGGCCCCTGCTCATCACTGCCTGATCACAGTGCCTGATGCCTCATAACTACAAAAGTAAAAATAACCCATCAAAAACAAAACTTATTTAAGTTTGAATTCTAGGATCAGAAGCCCTCAGATCCATTCCCATCACACCACTCCCTAGCTGGCAGCCTTGGGCAAGTTATTCATCCTCTTGCTGCCAAACACAGATAGCAGAGAATCATCTTTCCTCGGCTATCATGAGCCAGGAGTATCTGGCAGTGATGAGTAAATGTTAAATAAAGCACTGAACCCGACATATTGTTACTCTCAGTACTATTACTGGTAAAGCCCCAAATGCTTTGGGCATGACTGTGATTCTACTTTTATGGTTTCTTTTTAGTTTGGTCTTGAGGTCTCTCTTGAGAGCGGACCTAGATCAGGATAGCCACTCTCTAGGAGGGTCCTGACCCCAGGGCAAAATCAGGTTCAAGTGTGCGTCAGGTGAGACACAATGAGGAACATTTGGTGAAACCAAAATGTATAGAAATTCATTACAGAGAAGCTGATGAGAAGTCTGGAGAAGGCAGCCAGTGGGTGGGGAGCAAGAGAAGAGAGAACCTGTGGACTGTGCCTGTCTGCTGGTATTGTCCTAGGGTGCTGTGGATTGACTAAAGAAAACTAGCTTGTAGGGGGAAATCATTTACACGACTCTGACGTCCTGCGTCTTGCAGGTTTTGGGTCAGTCAGATGAGAACAAGTGGGTTCTATCATAAACACAATGGAGGGGAAGTTTCACCAAGCCAAAGTGATAAGGTACAACCAAATTTCAAACAGCTTCTGTCAGGGCTAAAAACAGATGCCGAGGCAGCAATACTGTCAATAATAGTAAATTTATGACAGGCATGCAGAAGCATTTTGAGAGAGGGCAACCCAGAAAATGCTACCTTACCTGTCCTTTTGAAGGTCTGACAACTCCTGGCAAAGCCGAGCGAAGCCTCAGCTAGTTGAAGATATTGCCATTGCCAGAGGAGGTCAGGGTTCTGAAGGCCTTCAAGATGGGAGCCCGCCAGCAGTCACTGCCAAGTCGCAGTCACACTTCATTTGTTGGAGAGTCAGGCTCGACACTGGCTGAGAGACTCAGGCAAGCTGACCTCTGTCAACACCATCTGGGGGCTGGGAAATGAAGACCCCTGCCCAGCATGCATGGGGTATGGTGGAAAGGACTGTGGGGCCTACACGGCACTTGCTCCCCATGTACCCCAAAGCCATAATCTAGGGCCTGCTGGGCACAGGCACACCCATGTGGAAGGCTGACAAACACCCCCGGGGGTGGTGCTGGATGCACCTCAGAGCATCTCACCACACGCCGGACTGGCCGGCAAGATCCTGCAGCAGGGCGAGCTTGTACCTCCCCAGCTCTGAGGTAGCCATGGACTTCACTACCTCCCACAGACGCTACCCCAGCACCTTCTCCAAGAGACTCCTCAGCCAGATTTGGGGCAGCTGTGGGCAGTAGCTAGGGGTCAGGAGCAGGCTCTGGGGGCTGGATCCTTGAGGGACTGTCCACCCTTTCCCCTTCAATTTCCAGCTGAGGCTCAGAGTGGGAAGAGGGGTTGCCCAAGGCCACACTGTGTGACTGAACCACGCCCCACAGTGAAATCATGCTTACAGCTGCCATTTCCTGGGAGTTGGCTCTTCTTGGTCACTGATGACAGAGAAAAATATTTGAATGTCCTACTGTCCTACGTAGAATTGAAAACTTGGGACTTGCTGGTTAAAGAAAAGGGTAGGCACTAGCTCCTGTTTGCAAAGTCAGAATAGTGCAGATGCTGTTTTCCGTACAGATCTGGCAATGGTACAGTTGTTATACACCTTGTTTTATAGATAGGGAGAGCAGCCCAGGGGTTTGGAACTTGCCCAAGCCCACACAGGCAGTGAGGCTGGGATCTGAACTGAGGCAGCCTGGCCCCAGTGCTGACATTTTTAAGTCACGTGCTGCAGGTGCTGCAGCCAGGCAGCTGTCAGGATGACAGTGCTCCAGCATGGCCTGAGGGACGGTGCTTGTTTCCAGGAGTGGATGGCATGAAGGAGCCCAAGGTCTCCCTATTCTCCAAGGTTGGACTGGACAAGGGCAACATCTGCCGGCTGGAAGAGATGATGGTGAAGGAAACGCAGAGCCACAGGCAGCATTTCTGGTGGCCATGCCTGACAGGAGGCCTTCCTGTAGCAGCACATCTGGCTGGTGGCCACTAAGGCCTGTAGCATCAGCCCGAGTGCCACGCTGGTGCACAGGGTGTGGCTTGCCAACTCCCTCAAAGGCCACTGCATAGCAGATAGGCCAACTCTGCACAAAATCTTGCGGGGCTGGGAATGTGGCTCAGTGGTCGAGTGCTTGCCTAGTGTGTGCAAGGTCTTGGGCTCAATCCCTAGTACTGCAAAAAAGAAAAGAAAAAATTTTGGCAGCAACAAGGCCTCCAGACCAAGGTCACCAAGGAACTGGTAGAAGAAATGGGAGGCCAGGTGGCCCTGCTTGCACTGTCGTGGGCACCCCAGCTAGCGGTGGCATCTCCCAGATGGGTGGCATGGCCCCAAAGTGGCAGCTGATGATGCCAGGTCAGGCCTTCCTCCACACGCCAACCACAAGATCCTAGGGGAGGGCCCGGGGTTGTGGCTCAGGGATAGAGTGCCTGCCTAGCACGTGTGAGGCACTGGGTTCCATCCTCAGCACCACATAAAGATAAATAAATAAAGGGATTGTGGCCATCTACAACAACAAAAGATCCTAGGGGAATCTAACAACAACCAGCCCCGAGTCTGGCCGTCTGGAAGCGACAGGAAGGGCTGGGAGGACGGCCGTCTCCAGGCTCGGCTCCTACTCGCCTGCAGCACGCCAGTGCGCCGTCTTGCTTTTTTCTCTGCCCTGCTACCCCCTCACGCCCCCTCCTCTAGCCACCATCCTACTTTTCCTACTCTGACAACCCCCCATATCGACCAGCAGACCCCCTGGGTGGGACAGGACCCACAGGTTTTGACAGGGAAGGGCTCAGTGCGCAGCCGATGGTGGTGGCTGAAGGATTTAGAAACACTTCCGTCAGAGGGCAGCAAGTGTCAGCTCTGAAGGGCCCTGAGGATCACTTACCACTGGGCAATGGCCAGGGAGGGAAGTCAGGGAGCGGCCTGCCTACTGCTTTCTTCACTGTCCCCGCCATATCCATTATATGGATGCTAGGACAGGATGGGATGCCTGTGAGAAGAAGCCAGGGAGGCCAAGTGGTTGGACTAGACTCTGCTGGCTGGGCTGGAACGACTGCTCTATGGTGTGGACTGGCCTGAGTGGCAGGTGAGGACTAGTTGGGGAGCTAGGACAATCTGGAGACACACTTTGGGCAATACTGAACTAAGGCTGTGTACTGTACCTAACTGAGCACGAGGGCGGGTTCTGTATTGAGGGTACAGTACACTTAACTGAAGGTAGATTCCAGCTTTAAATTAAAAGTAGGGACTGTGGTTTTAAGAGATGAGTTTTAGAAGGGCAGGGAGCTGCTGCATTTAGCCAACAGCAGGCACGTCTGTAAGGATAAGGTAAGATATTGGAATTAAGGATAAGTACTATATTTAACTAAGGACAAGTTCTGTTTTAAAACAAAAGTATTCTATTTAACTAGACATTTAACCCAAAGGCAGGCACTGTCAAGAGAGCAGAAGAGTGCAGTCACCACATTTAGCTGGACAGCGTGCTCTCCTATCCCACACACAGAAGGGAGGCTCGGTGCAACCTGGGAAAGCACAACAGCCCTTTCTGGGAGCTTTCATCTTAGCAGACACTGGTCTTATCTGTTTCTGAAGACTGTGCCCCACACTGGATGTGTCCCTGAGGGAAGGTCGTTTAAGATCCAATGGGTAGCCAAGAATAATTGCCCTGCCCCCTGGGACTGCACACGGGTGGAGGGGATGGAATAAGAGGAGCACGAGGACAGGCTTGTGACCATGTTTATTTGAACCACCAGATCCGCCCCAATACAGAGCACTCCAGACCCCATCTCACCTTACAGGGAAGGGCCTGGAGCCAGGGAGAGGGGCCTGATGATCCTGTCCCTGAAGAGGGAGGTCAAGATAGGGCTTGGGCTTCCTGGTGACCACTTGGACTCCTCCCACTGCCTGTCCCTGTGGGGGACTTAGGATAGGCTGCTCATCCCATGTTGGGGTAGGATCTCTTAAAGTCACCCCCTGAGCAAACCCCCAACTGAGGGTGCAGAGCCTGGTCCTGGACACCTCATGTCTCTGGGCGGGGAACTCACGATCCCTCATCCATCAGGTCTGCTCCACTCTCCACCCCATCAGGGGAAGGACGTATGTGCTCCCTCACTGTCCACCGAGGAGGACCTGGGAGGTTCCCTGAATGACATTCCTCCCCTTGGAATCAGGCCAGCAGGCGGCTGTACTCTGCCAGAGCAGAAGACTTTTTCACCCCATCCCAGATCCGGGCAGCATAGTGGAACCTGTGAGAGGAGGTTAACAGTCAGGGTGGCTCTGGCTGGGGCCCCACTCATCCTAGCACTGGCCCTGGACAGGTGGAAGAATGGAGGCTGTGTACGGCCCAGCCCATGACTCAAGAGTCTCTCAGAGTCCATTGCCCTGACTGAGATACGGGGAAGACACCAACCCCAGTGGGAGGTGGCCCTGGTTCTCTCATCTCACCCAGGGAACAGGAGCTAGGTACTGAGCTTGGAGGAAGATTCAAGGCCCTATATGAGTCTAACCTTCCACTCCACAGTGTGGCCTCTGGGGAGAGACCTTTGTCTCCACCTCCATCCAATGTTGTGATGGTGGAAAACATTTTCACAGCAGCTTCGCAACCTCTACCATCCAAATCCTCCCCTTCCCCGCTGGGCCCTGGCTCAGACCAGTGGGAGCAGCAGAGTGGGCTGAATACCAGCTCGCTCCAGCTCTGCCTGCAAGCCCGAGTGTCTTCCTGCTGCTGTGTTTGCACTCCCGGCTCCTCCTGGCCACAGCTGACTGCAAACAGACCCTGGGTAGCCAAATTAGAGAGGCTGCACCAAGCCAAGCTATTTTCATATTTGTTTCTCTTGGAAATAAGATGAGGCAGGCTGGCACCCACTTGCTGTGGGCTCTGGACACAGAAGCCATGTAAAGTTGTGGCCAGAGAAGTGGTACAGGGCCATGTGGAACCAGGGGGAGTCAGCAGGCAGGTAAGGAGGAAAGTGGAGCAAGATAGCGAGACGGAGCTGCCCACTGAGAGAGCCACAGCTCCTGTCGCCTGTTGGCTTCTGGTTCCCATCTCCTGTAAGGCTATGCCACTCAGGGCCTGGGATCTTTGTTTAACTAGGCTCATTGATCCTTCTCCTAGCAATCAAGTGTGACCTTGCTATGTGACACTTTTCTCTGAGCCTAAATTTCCACACCAGTACAATCTTGTGAGAAGACCTGTTCACTCCACCCCCTAGTAACTAATCAGGAGGACACAGCATGTTGCCTGGCATGGGTGAGGTGTTTCTAAGACGGCAGCGATTGTCAATGCTCCAGAGAAGGGTCCTGAGGTCTGCAGGGGAGGGCTAAATGAAGTTGCACAGATCTCTGAGACCCCCCCTTTAGTCTGCAGTAGGGGGGGCACCTCAAATTGATCTCCTCAAAGAGCTCTTACCAGTTCTTCTCAGTAAGGATTGTGTGTGACAGCTGTGGCCGAGCCATGGACATCACTTGGCTCCTGAGCTTGCTCACCAAAGACTGGAAACTAGGGTGGCCACGGTACCCAGGCAGCAGGGAGAAGAGTGGGCTGGAACCAGGCCCTGGGGAGTTGAGTGGGGAGAATGAGAGAGGCAGCTGCGGGAGGTCTCCCTTGCGATTAGCATCCTGGCTTCAAGAACACCTGAGCTGAGCTCCAGTCCAGCCCCTCCTATCCCCTCACGACTCTGTACTTGCTCCTAAGAAAGGGTCCAAGCACTTTAGGACATCTTTTCTCAGGTCCATGTCACTCCCAGACAGGGCAGCCCATATCATCTCCTAGCCCAGGGAAGGCTGTCTCCCCCATGGCCCAGATTCCCTTGAGGGGCAAGTGTACCTGCTCTTGGTGGGGTCTCACTCTCTGCTTCACTGTCCATGAAAGGAACCAGGAACAAGTTGACCTCAGAGTCCAGGAAGTCAGGTGGAAGCCCCGGAAAGACATTGCACTGTAACATGGACAGAGTACCTAGAGGAGAAAACACTTCAGCCTACAGGCACCATGCTGTGGGTCTGGGGAGGGGAGCGGCTGATGTCAGGGTCAGGGGATTAGTCTGGGGGTCTCTGCCAGGGGATCACACCATGAGCTAGAAAGCTGCTGCTCAGCGGGAGGCGGTCCTTACCCTTGTAACGCAAGTGGGAGTGTGCCATGAGCTGGTCGATCATCAGGTGCATCTGCCGCAGCTTCCGAGGACAGAAGTCCTCCCGGCGAGCTTTATTCTGTAGGAAAACTGAGGGTGGAGTACACAGGCCGTGTGAGGAACACAGTGCTGGGCCTCAGGCTCCCGTTCTCACCCTAAAGATCTGCCCTCACCCGGAGTTCGTATCACTGTCAATATTTACGTAACTTCACCTTCGCACCAAGCCCTGTGCAGGGAGATACTAGAGTCCCAGGGAAAAGTCACAACTGGCTTCTGCCCTCAAGGAGCCCCTAGTCTACTGGAAAGAAAGACGAGGAAGATGGCCATATGATTAGGAGCACGACAAGAAGCATAAGGGGCTCAGGAAGGCCAGGGGAGGTAGGGAAGACCTCGCACGCGGTACAGGGTCATCGAAGCAGACCTCTGCAGAAGAGAAGTGCAGCAGGGAGCACTGCGGCAAAGGGGCGGCAGGTACGAGGGCTGCAGGAGGAGCAGGTACAGGGGGCTCCTCAGATTAACCCAACGCTCTTTTCTTGAGCCCTGTACTAGGAAATGCCAGGGACCCAGAACTGGGCAGCTCTATTGTGATCACAGACTTGGGGGCCACCACTGGACTGAGGCAGTGGGAACCCGAGAGGAAGCAGCAGCTAATCCTTCTGCTTTCCCTCTTCACAACCCTCCATGTGCTCTTCCCAGATTCCTCCTGCCTGTTCCTCTGGCCCCAGGAAACCTCGTACCCAGGTGAGGGTAGTACTCGGTGCCTTCATCAGAGCCTGAGGAGCTGCTGGACTCGTGGCTGGGGGACGGGGTCGAGGGCTTCACCATCTCTGCTGTCTGGAGGAACCTGGGGGTGGAAGGCTGTTTATTGCTTCTGCACTTGTACCCCGTATCCCCCAGCCTGGGTGTGGGGCGCCCCTTGAAATTCTGATGAAAGCTACAGCCATGCTCAGAAAAACCACACACATGCCATATTCTCACACAATTTTAGGGAGTTCAGAGACAACGCTTGCAGACACCAATCCATGGAACTATGTCAACTGTACAAAAGTTTTTGTGTTTACCATATTTTTTAAAAGTAGCCAGCTATGGTAGCATGCATCTGTAGTTCGTTATTTGGGAGGCTGCGGTGGCAGGATCACTTGAGCCTAGCTTGGGCAACATAGATCCTGACTCAAAAACAAAACAAAACGACTATTTTTTAGAAGCTTTAGGTTCACAGCAAAATTGAGCAGGAAGTACAGAGTTCTCATACACTTCCTGCCCCACACATGCACAGCCTCCCCCACTATCAAGACCCCGTCAGAGCAGTGCATTTGTTACTGATGAACTTGCACTGGCACATGGTTATTACCAAAGCCTATAATTTACATTAGGGTTCACTCTTGGTGTTGTGCATTCTGAGTCTGGACAAATTATGACGACATGTATCCACCATTGCAGCACCCTCCAGAGCACTTTCACTGCCCTAAAAAAGTCTTCGGCACTCTGCCAAATCCTCCCTCCCTCTACTCCCAGCCCCTGGCAACCACTATTTGTTTACTGTCTCCACAGTTCTGCCTTTTTGTAAAGTAAAAATCATAAAGTTGGAACCATACGGTACACAGCCTTTTCATATTGGCTTCTTCGTAAGCATTTTAGTTTCCTCTGTGTCTTTTCATAGCTTAATAGCTCATTTTTTTTTTTAGCACCGAATAATATGCCATTGTCTGGATGCACCAGTTTCTTTATTCATTCACCTTTTGCAAGACACTTTGGTTGCTTCCAAGTTGTGGCAATCATGAATAAAGGTGCTATAAATATCCGTGTGCAGGTTTTTATGTGGACATGTTTTCAGTTTGTGCTATTTTGAAATAATTTTTCCCAGTACATAAAAGTAAATAAAATAAACCTGTTATACAAGGTAAGGATAATGGGATCTGATAAAATGTGTGGACTTTCTCCTCATGAACACATTACCCACAATTTCAAGGGGCCCACCTACTCTGAGAAGCCCACCTGCAAAAAATAGCTTAAAAACAAGGCTCTTTTATGTGCCCACTCGGGAGCCAATATTCCCACCAGAATATAAAACTCCATGACAGCAGACTGCTTTATCTGTGTTGTTCACTCATATCCCCAGCACCTGATATCCACAGTGTTCAATATACTGTCATGTGAATGAATCCCAGTGGATGGTGGCAGGAGGGGCTGTTTCAGAACTAAGTCACTCAGTTCTGATCACAACAGATCTGCGTCTGGTAGTGGCCAGGCCCACAGCTCATCCCCATCTTTAACTATTACTAACACACAGTAAGTTCCCATCTATCAACTGCTTTCTGTGTACAGGTCCTGTGCTGATTGCTTTGAATTCTTTAAACTCAATCTGCACCAGTTCTGTTGATGAGAAGCTGAGGACAGGAAAGACAGCTAACAAGAACTGGGACTCAAACCCTCAGCTGCCTGACTTTGGAGACATGTGCTTCCTATTCCCAGTTTTCCCTTTCCTGTGAGCCTGTCCCTTTCTTCTGCCTGGGCTCTGTGCCCAAAGCTGCTACCCTCCTCCTCCCAAGGTTCCTTCTGGAGCCTGAGGCCAAGAAGGATCCTTGAGGCCAAAAGTTCTGAGTGAGTCTTGTCTGGGGGCATTTCTGGAACCTACAGCTGCTTCAGGAAGGATTCCTCAGGTCCTTTTTCTACCCACCTGCCAAGGTACCAGAGGGATGGCACACATGCCTGGAGGAGATGGACAACAAAATTCCACGGACCAGACAAGCCAGGTCCTCGTGCTGTTCATTCACAATCTGTATTAAATATCTACCTTGTGCCAAGCACTGTGTGAGGTGCTGGGGACCCTGCCCTCCAGTGGCTCATATTCTAGTAGGTGACAGAGATCATCAGGAGATCCACAATGTCCCACTGGAGTGGTAAGTGCAGTGAAGGAAAACAGAGGGGCAGGGGAAGCAACAAGAGATGCTGTTATAGATTGTCAGGGAGGGCCTGAGGTTGACCTGAGCAGCACGAGGGAGGGAGTCTGAGATGATCTGCAGGAAAAGTGCTTCCAGTGGAGAAAAGGCATGCAATGATCCTGAGCTGGAGGAGGAAGAGTCCCGAGGCCTCCTATGTCTTTAATGGAGGAAGCGAGGGCAAGCAGGAGTAGAGACCAGCAAGGGAATCAGATGGCACAGGAGCTTGTGAGGCAAGCACGGAAGGTCTCTGGATGTTATTCTGAGCCATGTGAAGTCAGTGGAGGGTTCTGAGTGCATGTGCATCTTTTGGGGAGGGGGTTAGGTAGGGAAGATCTGCTCCAACTTACATTTCAAACGAGTCCAACCCTCTAGCTGCTGTGTGAAACTTTTGAGACCTTGGGCCTGTGGTTCAGTCCCAGGCCTTTGTCTCGCCCTTCGCTCCCCCTCTCCCTACCCACTCCTCACCTGTACAGACTGAGGTCTGTAAACCAGTCCTGGACGACAATCACCACATGGCAGACCGTGAAGAGGAAGGCGGCAATCTGGAGTGACTAAGATGGGCAGGAAGGAACAGAGCTGAGGGTCTCTCATGCCCAGGCTGTGGTTCCTGATCCCAGGACTAAGCTGAGGGAGCAGCAGGGCAATGGCCTCAGAGCCTTCAAGCACCTTCTGTTGCCAAGCACTGTGCGGGCACTTCCCTTACAGGCCAATCCTGACCAGGGCAGGTAGACCAAGGCACTGTCCTGTTTTACACAGGAAGATGCTGCAGCTCGAGGGGAAAGGGGCAGGAGCTGAGCCAGATCTGACTCTGCATGTTGTCCTCCTCCTACAGCCCTCAGGGCGCCCAGGGCTCTCATGAAGCAGACAATAAGTCAACAACCACATGCAGCTCCCCATCACAGACCCTGAGAGGGTAGCAGAGGGGAGTGTAAATCCTCACTCCTGGGTCTGGCTAGGCTTCCTTACCTGCATCTCAACATAGGTATGGGGAAGGTTGTATTCTGGAGGCAGTTTGCGGTCATTATTGATGAGATGGTCCAAGATGGAGGGGCTCAGGATAGGCTGGAGCACAGGAGAGAAGACAAAGTGAGGAAGGGGCTGATCACAGCCACCAGACTTCCAAACACTGAAGACAAACACTGTCTTCAGACAAAGAAACAGGAGCAGGCAATTTCTAATTAGTACAGTGCTAGTCAGCAGGAGGAGGCTAAAGAGAAAAAATTTCAAAGCAGATACACTTTCCCCAGCTCCTTCACAAATCATCACTGCTCACAAGCACCTTGTGCCCAAAAAGAAGACATCTTCTAGCGCTAATAAATTTAGCCTTTACTTGAATGAGTCACATCCCTTAAAGACTCTTTTTGTTGTTAGCTGTTTCATATGCTTTCAAAACTGTACTATGATAATTACTTAGGTCAAAAAACAACTAGTAGTGTGAAATTTGGTGAGGATTTAAAAATTACATCAGTGCATGTAAAAGTTCAGTGGTGAGCTCAACAAACTTTTCTTAAAGGGCCATTCAACTGAAAAATGGCAAGAACTAAATTACCTCCACAGTTCCTGCTACTTATCGCAGTGAGTGGAATCCTTCTGGCAAGGGCTTTCACGACCGCTCACTTTCTAGAACTCCAAACACCAAGCAGGGCTCTATTCCGTCTTTTCGTTCCCCTCACGGGTCTCTGACTCAGCCCACAGCCAGGTGGGTTTGTGTCCAGGTCCTGGGGGGGCCTGCATAGGGCCTGGCACACAGTGCTCACCTCACATGTGTTGGTTTTCCACTCTCTGTCATCAATAACCCAGTGACCAGAATGCTGTTCTATCGAGTATGAGCACCAAGCATGGCTTGGGCCCTGTGCCCTGAAGAGCAGGACAGCTGGGGAGTGGCACACATACTGGCAACGCGCTTGCTGTGAAGGGAAGTGCACCTGGGCAACAGCGGGCCTCGGAGGCTGGAGGTTGGAGGCTTCCGGGAGGAGGCCACCACTGCGGGACTCCTCGGCAAGGTCTAGCTGTCTAACCTGACAACACTAACGGCTAAGTGCATTTAGCACTCAATCCATGCTGAGCACGACCATTAGGACTTCACTTGTATTGGCCTTTGAAACCTCACAAAGACCCTAGGAGGTGGGCAATGTATTTTCCCCACTAGAGAACCGAGCAGCGGAAATGCTGAACAACTTGATCGAGTGTGCAGCAGTCACTGGTGGTTTCAGATGAAGACAACAGGATGCACAAAGTCCACAGGGGAGAGGGTCCATGGAGATGAGCTGTGGCGTGTGTGGGGCTGGTGACTACTCCAGAGAGGGCGAGGAGAGACTGAAGGAGCCGAGCCACAGACTCAACGTCAGGCTGAGGAACCTGGACTCTGCCTGACAGCAGTGGAGCAGCTGAAGCAAGCTGCCAGGCAAATGCAGGACACGTCAGTTCTAACGACAATGACGTCTGAGCACTAACCTCACGCTGCGTCCCCGCCAAGCACCTGGCCTGGACTACTCCACAGAATCCTCCAAACCCCTAAGATGCTAAGTACAACTCCCATCCCCACTTACTGATAAGGAACTGAGGATGAAGGGGGTTAAGATGTCGAGCTGTCCAGCTGACAAGGGTCAAAGGGCAGGATCTGGGCCTACACTAGAAGGGTGCCAGAAGAGCCTGCAGACCACACTGGGCAGTGAATGGGAGAGGGGCCAAATCAGACTCGAAGACACCAAGGGCCAAGAAAAGACACGACCTGCCCAGGGCACCCAGCTGAGCACGGCGTGGCTGGATGCACATGGAATCCATGCAGGGTTCTGGCTTCAAAATACCCTGCATGGGGCTGAGCGTGGCATGGTGAAGCAAGTGTGGTGCTGGCACCTGCGTGTCCAGGAACACAATCCGTTCTTGGGTGATAAAGAAGTCGATGCCACTGGTCTGGTTGCCCCCTCGTTCCTTCATTTCAGCGCTCTGGGCCCGGAAAACATACGCCCTGTGAAAAGAAGCCGGCGGTGGTGTGAGTGCTGGCTCTGGGCCTTGAAGCCTCCAGAGTAGAACCCCATGATTAGCAGGGAGACGCGGCTCCCTGCAGCCCACCACGCCTTCCATCTGAGGTTCGGGTCTGAAGGGAGTCATGTTTTGTGCCCCATGACTTCACTCCTGCCCGTCAGTAGATTAATTAGTCCAGCTGACAAGGCCAGTAGGCTGAGGTGTTTAAGGGCAGACTCTGCCAGACTGCCAGGACTCGAGTCTCACTCTGCCCTTTCCTGGCTCTGTGGCTTTGGGCAAATTCTTTGATCCCTTTCTCCTCAGTTTGCCCATCTATAAACTGGGGATAACAACGGTACCCAGACTTTTAGGATTACTGTTAAGTTAATGTATGCAAAGCCCTTAGAAAAGTGCCTAATACATAGCAATTACATAGTCGCTAGCGTTTAGTTACCGAGTGTTCCTGCTATATGCCAGGCACAAGGGACAGCACTGAATGCCTTCCCCTTCATGGTAAAAGACAGTCTGGAGTCTCGGTTCCCAGTTCCTCCCCCGTCAGGCAAGTCTCCCTCATTTTCACCTGTGCTGGGTGCTGGGGATACAAGGGTAAACGAGGCAGAGCTGGGTCTTGCCCTCTGCCACCAAGGTCAACTCTGACTGTGTGACTTTACCTCTCTCAATCTGTAAAACCAGGATTATAGTATCCGCCTCCTGAAGGGTATCCTACCTCCTGAGGATGCTTCCTTGCCTGACAGAGAGCAGACATCCTTCCCCTGCACAAACACTAAGAAAACCTCCTGTCGGCCAGGTACCAGGACAGAGCAGTGAACAAGAAAGACACAGTCTCTGCTTTCATGGAGCTTCTGGTCCAGCTTATAAATCAAAGGGGACTGGTAACTGTGGGTGGCATAAAGAAGAGGTGTGTAGCACTGAGTGGGGACAATGTAGTAGCAGAGCTGGGAAGGGCTGCTACGAGGAGGGAAATGACGCCGTGGGTGAGAGACAAAGAGGGAGTTAATTAGGCGGGTGTGCACGGCAGAGAGAGAGGAGTTGGATGGAGAGGGCTATTTCAGGCAAAAGAAAGGCGGCTTGTACAAAGTACTGGTAAGAGCAGAAAGAATGGGACAGTGTGCCAAGGAAAAAGGTGGTAGCCGAAAGAGGCCAAAAAGGACCTTGTAGGACACGGTCAGAAGCCGGAGCTTTTGTCTGTGATCCTAGAGAAGTCCCCAATAAGTAGAGGTATAATGGGAACGAATTTTGATTTGAAAAAAATCCCCCTTGCTGCTCTGTGGCGAGGACTGTGGGCAGAAAGAACAGAGAATGGCTCCTAAGGCCCACGACTGGGGCCTCTCTTTGCCTCTGTCACCTCATCTCCTATAACTTCCCTGCTTTTTTTTGTGGTGCTGGCATCATACCCAGGGCCTTGCTCATGCTGGGCAAGTGCTCCACCCGGGGCCACTGACTCCCCTTCCTGCTTCCTCTGCTCTGGCTCCTCAGCCCCCAGGCTACTCTGCACACACTCTGGTGCCCACCTCAGGACTCTGCACCTGCCACTGCCTCTCACTGGAACACTCCATCACAAGCCTATGTTTTCTCCAATGTTCTCTCTACAAAGGCCTTCCCTGATCACCCTGCTTAAAACTAACCTAGGCCCAACCACCTCCCCCATAACTCCTCTTTTGCTATCATCATCTAACATGGCAAATGATGGATCTGTTTCATTTTCAATCTCCTCTATTAAATAAAAATGCCATGAAGCAGATTTCTGTTGTCCCACAGGACCTGGCACGATACCTGACACATACTAAGCATTCAATAAACACTTGCTGAATTGAACTAAGGCAGAGGTCAGATAGGAGGCTCTTGGCATCCTTCAAGGGAGATAATAAAGGCTTGGACCAGAGGTGAGAATGAAGGAAAGGAGAAACAGATGAATTATAAAGACATTCAGGAGGTACAACCCATGTGACCTGATGGTATCAAAGTTGAAGTCAGAGTTGGTACCAAAGTCTACCACTCCATAGGCTGAGATGGCTCAAAAAGATAAGCTGGGCTAATGGGATTTTCTCTAGCTCAGGAATCTGGACCAAAAAACCACAGGAAATTTTTGCTAGTTGGGGTTGAGAGCTGAACTGGAAATAAAGCTCTTCAAGAGATCTGGAGCCGTTCCCAAATGCAGTCAAGCTGAGCTGCATAAGTGAGCAAAGAGTGGCGGAAGAACCTCACAGCTACTGTTCCAGAGGATGTATGTCCTCACAACAGTGATTCCTAACCTTTTCTAGATCGCCATTGGCCCCCTCTGAGACCTGGTGAAAAGTATGGACTCTTTCTCTAGAATAGCCTGACACAGATAAGTGTAAAACATACTGTTAGGAAGTTCATGGACTCCCTAATTTCTACCTGTGGCATCCTGGTGGGTAACGTCACCTGCTTTATAAAACAAACCCCTATTTTTTTTTTTTTTAGATAATTTAAATGAGTCTGTGTTCCATACAATCCCAAGCAGCTGTTATCCCTTCTCAGTCCCCACTGAATCTTCCTTCATCAGAATATCTCCCCCTCTCTAATTTCTGCCCATCTTCCCTTTCTTTTCTGGCCCCAGTTTTAAGCCTTTTTTTTTTTTCGAGATTCCCCCCTATCCAAAATCTGCTCTTCTAACTTTACCCTTTATCTTCACAATCACACTTCATCCTTACTTCAGAATGCTGTTTAGGCCTCAGTTATGGTCCTCAACCTAGAGAAGCTGGGAAACCCAGCAGGACCAAGGCTGGTATAGAACCCACTCCCCGTGTCCAGATCTTTCCCCACTCTATTTCTCAGACCTTATCAGCCACCACTCTGAGCATTTGGGCTCTGTGCCAAGTCCTTATTAACTTCTGCCTTCTTGCTGGGTACCAGTGACTCAAGAGTCTGAGACTGGAGGAGCACAGCTCAAGGCCAGCCTCAGTGACAAAGCAAAGCCCTCAGTGACTGAGTGAGACCCTGTCTCAAAACAAAAAACAAAGGCACTGTTTGAGGAGGCGTCCTGGGAGCCTGTGTGCCTTTGACCTGCAGCAGCCACACTTCTGGATGTCCGACTTCGCACTGCTGTCCAGCCCTGCATAGACTCCGGGGACCCACAGCCAGCTAGTTATTTTTTCGATTCTTCTCATTGAACCTAGGGGTGCTGACCCCTGGGCCACATCCTCAGCAAATATGATATGCTCTGGCTAAATTGTCCGGGCTGTCCTGGAATTGCTGAAGGTCCTTCCTGGGTCTCTGCTGAGTCTCTGAGGATTGCAGGCTTGAGCACCATGCCCTGTCTGGCCTTAGGTAATTCTTCACGTGAAAATGACTAGCATGTTGAATGACAGGGTCAGGTCTCAGGGTAGAGAGAGCCCTGGTCTCCTGGACCCTACACTGCCCCCACCTCCCCACAAACAGGACAGGCAGTGGTGAAAAGGGAATCCAGCTTTCCCCCAAGGCACTGTTCCTGGGGACCCAGCTGTGAAAGCCAACTGTAGCCTATTTCCCACAGGCCTCAT
>CM053414.1:44184170-44225404 GCA_028644305.1 Xerus rutilus
AAAAAAAAAACGCCGGGCGCGGTGGCTCAAGCCTGTAATCCCAGCACTTTGGGAGGCTGAGACAGGAGAATCGCGAGTTCAAAGCCAGCCTCAGCAACGGCGAGGTGCTAAGCAACTCAGTGAGACCCTGTCTCTACATAAAACACAAAATAGGGCTGGGGATGTGGCTCAGTGGTCGAGTACCCCTGAGTTCAATCCCCAGTACCAAAAAAAAAAAAAAAAAAAAAAAAACAAAGGGCTGGGAACATAACTCAGTGGTAAAATGTCCCTGGGTTCAATTCTCAGTACACAACAACAACAACAACAACAACAACAAAGCACTGACACCACCACCACAAAAAAAACACTTTGCCTTCATGAGTATGATGTGACAGGTTTGAGGTTCATCTTCTCCAAATCCACTTGAATGTGGAGAATGTGGGGGGTGAAGGGACTTGCCCAAGATCAATCAGCTGATAAGCAAGCAGGGCTGAGCCTGAGGCTATCCCAAATCCAAAACTTTAATATCATCCAACTTCCTATCTGAGCTCTATCATTTCCTGGGGCAAAAGCAGGAAAGGAGGGAAGAAGGAACACAGCTGGCTGCCTTGGAGCTGTGCAAATGTTGTCCAGCCCATAATTATCCTCTTCCAGTGAAGAAACTGAGACCTAAGGAAGGGAAGTAACATCTCAGAGTCCTCTGGTAACATCACTTATACTCAGACCCACTCTATCCCTGCCCTAGGTGAATGCCCACCTCCCTCCTGGCCTCCTGCATCCCTAACTGATGCTCCCCTCACCTCTGGTCTTCCTCTGGAGTGTTGGCTGACAACAGTGACATGACCATGGACTTGCCTGTCCCCTGGAGGCCCAGGACACCAACCACCAACACGTCGGTTTGATCCAATAGGTACTGTGGGAAAATACAGGAATATGACTTTCACAAATCTGTTAAATGTTGGTGCTACAGCAAGATGGGAGACCCCAGAATCCTTTGGGGCTTGCCCACCTGCTTTATCAGATAGGAAGAAAAATGTCTATGGTCCCAATCTCCTCATTTGGGCAAAGGGCCTCTGTTCTGTGTCGTGGTGGGGTTATATGGAATGTTGTGGGTACAAGAACAACATCCATGAGAGTTCTGTAGAAAAGAGCCTGGCGTGGTCAAGAAACTAAAAGGAGGTCAGAGTGGCTGGAACACAGAGGGAGGAACAAGGGATGTTTAATCTTGGGGAAGAGAAGGTTAGAGGCACAGGAACTGAAGAGCAGGTTCGCAAAAGACAGGAATGGGTGACCGAGGGCTCCTGAGACAGACCCCTGGGAGGCTTCCTGCTTCAGGGAGGGGGAGAAGACATCGGGAAGCACGGCAAAGGCAGCGGAGTGCAGTGGAGATCGGAACATTCAGGCTGGTTTGTGGGAATTAAGAGACCTTTGCCTCTGGCCACCAGTTTTGCTGTCTTTTACCACAAGGGGGCGGAAGAGACACTCCTCAAGGAAAATCTTGATGAAGTTTGGCTTCCAAGAATCACAGGAAGAGCTTTAAAAAAAAATTGAGGGCCAGGAGCAGTAGAACAGGCCTATATAATACCAGCAATTTGGGAAGATTAGGCAGGAGGATCACAAGTTCAAGGCCAAACTGGGCAACTTAGTGAAACCCTGTCTCAACGGGGGTGGGGGGTGGGGTGGGGGGATGGTTAGGGGGTGTGTGGCTTGGTGGTAGCATGCCCCTAGGTAAATCCTCAGTACCAAAAAACAAACAAATGAACTGGGCCTAATCAGTATTTAATGAGCTTTAATACCTTAAATCAAAATATCTGTTCAATATGGTAGGTACTGATCACATGGGCTACTTAAGTGAAATTAAAAATTCTGTTCCTAGCAGGGCATGGTACCTCATGCCTATAATCCCAGTGACTAGGGAGGATAAGGCAAAAGGATCACAAGTTAGAAGCCAGCCTCGCAGCTTAGCAAGAACCTGTCTCAAAATAAAAAAAGGGCTGGTAATGTGGCTCAGTGGTATCCCTGGGTTCAATCCCTAGTACCAAAAAAAAATCTGTTCCTTAGTTGTACTAGCCACTTTTCAAGTGTTCCACAGCCCCATATAGAGGTAGTGGCTATATTACATATGTCATTAACACCATTGCAGAAATTTCTACTTGATGGTGCTAAAGGGTAGGGCCTGGACACTTTGGGGGGGGGGGGTGCTGTACTGGGATTGAATTCATTTGACCCCTGAGCCCTATTTTGTATTTTATTTAGAGACAAGGTCTCACTGAGTTACTTAGTACCTTGCTTTTGCTGGGGCTGGCTTTGAATTCACAATCCTCTTGCCTCAGCCTCCTGAGCCACTGGGATTAAATTACAGGCATGTACCACTGTCCCCAGCTCAATGCACTGTTTTTAAAGTCTCTTTTTTGTGTGTAACATTTTATTATCAACTTGCTGATCCATTTTTTAATTTTTTATTGTGTATTCTTTTTCAAGCTTTTACTTTTTGTTTTGTTTTGCTTTTGTTTTTTGAGTTATATTTGACTTGGTAAAATCCTAGATTAATTTGTCTGGAACCACCATCAAAGGGATGTGGAATGCTCTGAACATGCCACAGCCTCCCGAGTCGCTGGGATTACAGGTATGCACCACTGCACCTAGCTTTTTTTTTAAGGTCTCCAGTTGATGTCAATGTGAGAGTGGACACGGAGGCAGCAGGAGCTGCTGGGTACAGGTACTACATGAGTCAGGCATGTTGTCCTAATAAATTCAGGCTGCTGTGAGATGGGGGACACCACTGGGATAATCTGAGCAGGAGTGTGATATGACAGGCTTGGGGGACAAAAACCACCAGAGGAGAAGAGGTAGGTATTTTGGTCCAGGAATGTGAGGTGTGAACCAGAACTGGGGCTGCTGGGATGGGAGACCTTTAGGGAATGAGACTGAGAACAACACTGAGACAGAGGTGCCACCAATTAGGAATGCCGCAGCAGGGTCCAGGAGACGCCCCTGCTGTGAGGGGGCGCAAGAGATCCCAGGGTATCTGGGGCAGTGATGACAGTACCTCTCTACCAAGTAGTATCAAAGTGTTTCAGTAGTTTACCAACCAGCACAGCTCAGCTGGTGGACACTCGGCCTGGTTAGGTAAGAACTTTCTGATTCTGACCCCATCACTGCTGCAGCTGCCTCGAAGTTGACTAGTCTAGGGTTGCCTACTGAGAGCTAGGGTAGGGGTGAAAGGACAGAAGGTATGGGACCCAGGGAAGCTCAGGGAGGCTGGGATTCCAGTACCTCAATGGCACTGTCACACCAATTCATCTGGTCATCCACCAACTTGATGCTGTGCTTCATGCGCTCCGGAGGCAGTAGTTTGGCCTGGCCCACAACAGCTGGAGAGAGGAAAAGCAGAAGTCAGATGATGTGGTGAGGGTCCGTGTATGATGGGTGCCAGCTCCCAACCTGATCCTGCCAGGCCCCAACTCACGGTCCATGGCTGTTGGTGCGGCAGTGCCCATGCCCCGGTTCTGGATCTGGTACACAGGCTGTGTGGGTCTCTGACCCTCCTTCTCTCCCTTGGGTGGTGCAGGGGCTGCAGGGGGTGGTGGGGCAGTGCCATCAGGGGTAGAGGCACCTGTCACAGCCACAGGCCCCTTCCCCTCCTCTCGTGGCTTCATAAGGACAATGGGCTTCTCCAGAGGGGCTGGAGCAGGTGGTGCAGCAGGGGCAGTTGGAGGTGGTGGCTGCTTTGACTGTGGGAGTAAGGAGGTTTCAGCAATGGAGCGGATCTCTTCCCTAATGGCTCCCCTTCTCCCTCCTTCCAAAGGCGCTTCCCAGCTCACCCGCTCTGCTGGAGGCTTTGAGAGGATGATGGGGGTTTTCTGCATGACAGAAGTGCTCGTTTCTTCACTGCCATCCTGTGGTCAAGGGAAGGCAGTTACTCAGGGATGGCTCCCCTGGCTCTCCTAGACACTCCAGATGGCCTGTAGGGGCCAGGTACCACTTCAAAAGCCTCCAAATGTTATCTCCTTCAATCCTACCAACACGTCTGGGGGACAGGTACTTTTACTCTCACTTAAATAAAGGCACAGAGAGCTTAGTCAGCTTGCTTAAAGTCACACAGTCAATAAGTAATGGAGCCAGGATTTGAAGGAAGGCAGCCTGGCTCCTTCATGTCCTCATCCATTCTAATCAGCTGTCTCTGTTCAACAAGTCCCGGGGGAAAGAAGCCAGGGCTCTGGGGCCAGAGAGATCTGAGCTCAAACCTGTCCAACCTATTGTTGGCTATGAACCTGAATAGGAAACTACCCTCACAGGTGCCTCCACTTCCCCCTCCAGTGAGCAGAAGAGGTGTTTCCTCCTCACAAGACTACTATGAAGACAAAAGGTGAAAGAACTTGCAAATACCAGCATGGCACCCGAATGAGGCAAGTACTGCCAATGTGAGCTGCGGGCAGCACTTGCTGTCCTGATGGCTTCTTCCTCAGATCTGCTCCTGCTCTAGACGGCTGCAGACGGGTCCCCACACGCTGCCCCCTTCATGACTCCCCTGACTCACCCCCAATCTTGCAAGAGGGGAGAATCCTGAGAATCCTATTCCTCCTCTGGTCAACTGAGTAACTCAGGAGAACCTTGACCTCTCACTGGTCTGCTTCTTCACCCAGACACTGAGGACCCCTAAGCCCTGCTCACTTCCTGGACTCAGTGAAGAACAAACAGAAGGATGACAGCAAAGTGTGCTGGAAAGAAGAAAAGTTCCAAGGGAAGACCTGAAGGCACAGGCTTCCAGGAGGGCAGGGAGAAATGGATGGCTCCTGGGATGGAGAGACATGGAGAGATATGTTTGGAAGGTAGGGTGTACAGCACCGGCACCTGACTAGCCGAGGACGCAGGAGGGACGGAGGCCTCGAGGTAAGGTCCAGCGGACTGTCACTGACATGGGGAGGAGAAATTCAGTGAGAGATGGCAGGAAGATGCTGACGTCTTCAGACGCTTGCCCGTCTCTGAGGAACCCATGGGTGAGTCAGGAAGCTGCCAGGACTTAGAGTAAAGTCAGAGACAACGATAAGACTGGGGAGCTGCTTGTTTAGGGACTAAAGCTGATGGTGTAGGAAGGTAGATGGCAACATTCCCCAAAAGGACATGTGTAGAAAAGTCTTCATGTTCTTATTTATGCTGTGACCCAAGAATAGGAACAAGAAAGAGCCCAGCTCACCATAAAAAGATTTTCCTTCATGTTCGTAGTTTTTTTTTTAAATATATTTTTAGTTGTCAATGGATCTTTATTTATTTATATGTGGTGCTGAGAATCGAACCCAGTGCCTCACACATTCTAGGCAAGTGCTCTACCACTGAGCCACAACCCCAGCCCCCATGTTTATAGTTTTATGGCTCAGAAACTGGTCCCAAATTTTTCTTTCTTCCACCTTACCAAGTATCTCAGAGGAAGGCAGGGCCTTAGAGAAAGCACCCAGAGCTGGGTGCAGTGGCACACACCTGTAATCCTAGTGTCTGGGGAGGCGGAGGCAGGAGGATCTCGAGTTCAAAGCCAGCCTTAGCAACTCAGCAAGGCCCTAAGCAACTCAACAAATTCGAAATAAAAAGGGCCGGGGATGTAGCTCAGTGATTAAGTGCCCCTAGGTTCAATCTCTGGTGCCAAATAAAGACAGAGAGAAAAAGCACCCGAGGACCAGTTCTGGGTTCCACAGCAGAGTGAAGCAGGGCGGAGGCACACCTGAGGCCTCCCGATTCCCAGACAGAATGAGGTCATGCTTGAGATTAACCTGGACCTGCATCTGAGGCCTGGTCCCAAAGCTTATTGACTATGACTTTGAGGAAGTCCCTTTACCTTTGAAGTTCATTTTCCTCACTGGAGAAAATCAAAACTGTCAAAAGTTCTACTTCATGGGGGTAAGTATAAGGGTTGGGGAAGACCCACAGGATTTAAAGCACCTAGCACAGCCCAAGCACACTGTAAGCTGCTCAGTAAATAGAAACAGTTGCTGCTGTTATTGTTACATAACCCTTTAAAACATGAGATTTTGGCAGCTCAAATCCTCCACTGACAATTTTACTCAGAGTAAAAATCAAAATTCTTTCCAAGGCTTACCACATCCTACAGGATCTGACCCCACTTACCTCTTTAACTTCATCTATCACTCTCCCTCCTTCCTCATCCACTGCAGCCATACTGGCCTCCTGGCTAATCCCTGAACATACCAGACCAGGCCGCCTCAGGGCCTTTGTACTTGCTGTTCTGTCTAGAATGCTCTTCAACTCAGATTTTGGCATGATTTGTTTCCTCATTTCCTTCAGGTCTCTGCTCCAAAAGTCAGCTCTTCAGAGAGGCTGTCTCTGACCATGTCATTTTAAACAATCCCTTTATCATTCTCCACCTTCTTATTCCACAAGGACAGTCAGTTTTGTTCAGATACGTCCTCAGCACCTAGTTTAAAGCCTGACACATGGCAGATGCTCACTGAACATTTGCAGAACAAATGGGATACATGAATGCTGCTCTTGGGTCAGGATACTCACCCGCCTCTCTCTCTCCCATGGTGCAATGTAGTCTCTCTCCCGACCACCAGGCCCAGAGAGATTCTGGGGACCGCCAGAGCCAGGCTCCTTCCACCGTCGGCGCCGCTCTATCCCATAGAGTCCAGGCTGACTGTGGCCAGACTCAGACATGGTCACCTGCAGAGGGAATGAGAGGCTTTCAGGGCAAAGACAGTTTCTTCCCACTCCACTTGGCGTCCCCAGAAATTCCTTTCAAAAGAGAGCTCTGTGATTGTGGCGTAACTGCCAGCTGGCTCCCAATATCCATTTTTCACTTCTTCCAAATGAGTAAAATTCTCAGGTCTGGGGCTATGGTTCAGTGGCAGAGTGCTTGCCTAGCATGTGTGAGGCACTGGGTTCGATTCTCAGCACCACATATAGATGAATGAGTAAAATAAAGATCCATCAACAACTAAAATTTTTAAAAAAATATTTTTAAAAAAGGTAAAATTCTCAGTTCTGAGCTGGGCACATGGCTACTGAGACACACTTTTCAGCTTTTGTTTGCAGTTGGGTGCGGCCACATGACTAAGTACCTTCTGGCCAACGGTGTGATACCAAAGTATGGTTTGGCAATGTTAGGGAACTTTCCTTTGTAGAAGCTGGCATTTGCCTTTTGCCTCTTCATCCTCCTGGCTAGAAGGAATGTGGGTGTGAAGTCTGGAGTTCAGGCAGCCATCTTGGGCTGGGAGGCAAGTTAATAGAAGGCATGGTAAAACAAGACATAGGTTTGGTAGTCACATATTAACCTTAAATGCCACTGTAGGCGGTGAGAAACATTTCTCACTCTTCTAAATCAAAACCATTTTCAATTACTGAAATGCTCTAACACAATTTATAGGGACAGATTCACATAAAAATCGAATATTTTCCTTCCCAAAATGCAGCAAGTCATTTTCTTACAAATGAGTAACAATGATCCTCATCTGACAGCTTCTCTTTTGATTACCTATTACTACCATATGAGGGGCTAGGGTTCTAGCATCAGGGGCCTGTGTTTACCTGATAACCCACTGCATCTCAGCGTCAGATCACCTCTCATTCCTGATGGTCTGCCATCCCTCACACTCTGAATTTCACTTAATGGTTGCACTAGTTTAATCGGTTATATAATATATGGCTATCTATATGATTCACTCTCCATCCTCAATTATCTGTTCATAGGTCCTTAGGGATAGTTCCCCCAGACGTCTGTACATCATTCCAGCGAGGTCTTTGAGTACTAAACTATTTACAGGACCATACAGGGCTTCAACTCAGGTCAGGTTAGCAAACTGGTCTATGGGTCAAATCTGATCTGTCTCGTTTTTGCAAACACAAGGTTTTATCAGAACATGGCTACATACATCAATTTACAAACTATCTGTGGCTACCGTCTTGATACAGGGGCAGAGTTGAGTAGAGGACACTGGTCTATAGAGCCTAAAATAACTGCTCTCTGGTCCTTTATAGAAAATTTGCTGACTCTGCTTAGCTAAATGCCTGTTAAATTACTCTATGAATCCTATACTTCAGTACTTAATGACACAAACATGCCCTGAGAGAGATTTTTCAGACTGAAGTATTGTGTTTACAGGACACAGGAGCAATTTTGCTAGCCAGGCTGCAGCTCATCTAGCCCCTCTCACTGCTCTATGTGACCTCTCCCTCAGCCACAAATTGGGTTGAAAACTGCCCTTCCTACACAGAGGAGGACAAGGGCCTGTTTACAGATGCTTATGGAAAATGATTCACTATGAAATGACTGTTTACAGTCTCTGATGGAGCTCTCCCCTGAACTTGGTCACTCTTTTGTCCTCTGCAATTAAGTGTCTGAAAACCTCCCAGTGCCTAAGTGTCTGTTTTTCATGCCTCAATGGGGATTCTGCTCTAGTACTAAAGTATCTGTTTATGTACCTATAAGGGTCCCCTTTCCACGCAAATAAGTGTCCTTTTGCACATTACTTTGGGACCACCTACAGTATTTGAGTTTACTTAACTGCCATTGCGGGTAGCACAAGGCTCCTGTTATAGCACAGCACTGGAGTTAAAAGGATGTGTTGGTTTTATATCAACAGCTGCGACGTTGGCCAAGATCCTTGACACCCTCTGCCTCTTTTTCCCCTAAGTTCTCAAGCCTTATCCCACCTACATGCAATTTGAGGATCCCAATGTTGTTGTGTCCAAGCTGCTCTGGGGACTCCCCCTCAACACTTAAGAAACCAATTTAAGTGCCCATTTACAGGGCTTCTATGGTGGCCCATCCTCTTGAGGCACCCAGCACCTCAGAACCGAATAGCCGATTCACACACTTTTCTAAGGACTCCCTAGTGCTTATATATATCTACAGGCTCCTTTGTGGGGCAGTCCTCCTATAACTAGGCATCGGTTTACAAGGCCTCCCCTGGGGAACCCCACAACTTAAGTTCCCATTTGCACGTCGCTGGCAAGGCCGCCCAAGCATTCGGGGACCCGTCCGTGGCCCTTCTAGGAGGGTTCGTTCAGAATTTCAGTTTCTCTTTACATGTTCTCAGTACGACTCGGTCCTTTTGGGGCAGGTCACAGGCTCTAGTGGGGCCTCCCAGAATTTAAGCTTCTATTTACACATGATTCGTGTCTCCCGCCCCGACTCCCGCCAGCCCGGCCTTTGGCCGCCGCTCTCGGCTCGCTACTCAGTCCCGCACACCCGCCGACGTCCCAGCAACAGGTTAACGGTCCAAGCAGGGGCGGGACCTGCGGCGCGTCCCCGCTCCCCGCCGGTGCGCGCGCCTCGCGCGGACTCGCGGGTTCCTTACCTAGGGCGGCTGCTGATTGGTTCCTGGGGCGCGGCGCGCGCTCTCCCGTGACGGCAATCGGGTGGGGGCGGGAGGTTCTAAAACAAGCTACCCGCCCGTAAAAGGTGCCGGGGGATCGGGAGTGTGACAGACAGACACCGTTCACTGCGGTACCGGCCTTGGCGTTCCGGAAAGGGTACCTAAGGAAGGCCGGCCCGAACGAGGAAGAAAGAGGAGGTAACGTGCGGCCAAGCTGAAATCGGCTCCCTGCGCATGCGCAGCAGCTGGGCGTGCGAGACCCGAACGTGAACGCCAGGCTGAGCATGCGTTGATGAGAAGGTCGACTTCAGTACGCATGCGGATGACAGAAGAGGCGGGAGCGCGCCATAGCTGGCCATGCGCGTGCGCGTCACTTCGCCGCACGGTTTTCAATGGGTTAAGCAGAAAAGAGGGAGGGCGCACGGCTCCGGAGATTTCGGGTTCGAAGCCCGCCTCTTACGTAGTGGGGTGGAGCCGCAGAGAGGAATTTCAATGTCCTGTACGTGAATCAGACCTGGCGTGGCCCCTGGGAGAGGTTCCAGTTTGAGGGGGGAACCGACTAGGGGATCAAATCTCTTAGGAAAGGGCGCAAGTGCGGTTGGACCCTCAGGACGGGCAGGCAGGGAGCATTCCAGGCGGAGGGAACTCCTGGAGAAAGGTGCAGCCTTGGACCGGGGGGCTCCCGCACCCCCAGGATGCAAGATGGGGCAGCAGAGGTGGGCGGGTCGAATCCTGAAGTCTTGGGGAGACGTGGCCTAGTCCAAAGCAGAACTACGTCACAAATTCCTCTGCAGCGGCGGCGGAGGACGCACCCGATCAAAGGCCAAAAATTCAAAAGTCCGCGGGTTGAGCCTTGAGCGCGCCAACGGCAGAGGGTGCGGCCCGCGGGGGTAGAGCGCATGCGCAAAGGGTGCGGCGCTGCCTTAGCCAGAGCAGGTGGTCAAGTGGCAAGATAGAGAGGTAAACGGAAAATTCCCCACTTTTTTTTCTAAATGTGTTTTTTCTTTTTCTTCTTCTTTTTTAATGGCACTAAATATGGAACCCAGGGCCCCTCTACCACTGAGCTACATCACCAGCCCCTTTTTTGTTTTTTGTTTTTTCTTTTGAGCCAGGATCTTACTAAATTACCCAGGTTGCCCTCAAACTCGCAATCCTCCTGCCTCAGCCTCTCGACGCTGGGATTACAGGCGTGCACCACCAAGCCTGACTACCACTTTTCATTTGAAATCTGATGTAGGTTTTTTTTTTTTAAATTATATTCGAGGGACGGGGGCGGGAGGATGTAGCTCAGTGGTAGGGTACTCACCTATGATGCATGAGATTGAGTTTAATTCCCAAGACCAGAAAAAAAAAAAAAGAGAGAGAGAGAGATTTGGGAAAATGGTAGTTTTCCCAGGGCTTGGTCGCACACGCTTGTAATCCCAACAACTAGGGAGGCTAAGGCAGGAGTATCACAAGTTCAGGCCAACCTCAGCAATTTAGGGACCCCTTGTCTCAAAATAATAAAAAGAGATGGGGATGTAACTCAGTGGTAAAGCAACTCTGTTCAATCTCCAGTACTCAAACAACCAAACCACTCGAGGCTGAAGCAGGAGGATCACAAGGTCAAAGACAGCCTTGGTAATTTAATGAGAACTTGCCTCTAATTAAAAAATATATAAATGGGGCTGGGGATGTAGCCTTGTGGTAGAGAGCCACTGGGTTCAATCCCCAGTACCACACAAAGTTACATTTAAACTGGGCTCAGTGATACAGGCCTTTCATCCCAGCCACTCAGGAGTCTGAGGCAGGAGGATTGCAAGTTCAAGGCCCATCTTAGCAACCTAGGAAGGCCTTAAGCAATTTAGCGAGTCCCTGCCTCAAAATTAAAAAAATAAGAAAGGCTGAGGATATAATTCAGTGGTTCAGTGCCCCTGAGTTCAATCCCTGGTATCAAAAAAAAAGCTACATTAAAACAAATAATACATGTACGTGCAAACAATTTAAGCAGTCCACAGGGTAAATCATAAAAGTGAGTCTTCACTTCTGGTCCCCATTTTCCATTCCTAAAGCACTGGTTCTCAACATCCTTGTGGAGCTCCTATTATAGCAAAGCATTGGAGTTAAAAGCATGTGTTGGGATCATATAAATAGCTGCAGACCTTGGCCAGGACCCTTGACACTCTACCTCTTTTTCCCCCGCGCGCAGTGCAGGTAACTGTCCCATACAATGTTGCTGTCAGGGTTAAGTGAGTGAAAGTGCCCAGAACAGTGCCAGGTGCATAGCCACACCACGTGTTGTCATGATTCTGTGACCTGGAATGATGGTGATGATTGATTCTGAGCTGCTGCCCCCCAAGCCTCATCTCTGCTACCCCCCACCAAATCCCTCAGTGTCAAACAGAACCATGCTGCCACAGGCTCAGTGAAACACCAGTCACGCAGACTGACTTGAGTTCTGTTGTCTACGGATTCGTTTGAAAGATTGTCATTAACCAAAACTCTTAAGAATGAAGTATTCCTGGAATAAAAGGCTTTACTGAGCTGATGCTAGTTAGGGGGGAAAAAAAAAAAGGACCAGGTCCTGGGACAAGTTCCCAAAACTTTCGGCAGCAAATCTAGATAGGAGTTGGGAAAATGCTGGACTAGAGATTATTTTTATAATGAAAATTTTGAGAAGGGAAACAAATTGTTTACATCTAACTTATACTGGCTATAGATAAATGGTGGGAAAACATGAAAAGGGGTAAATTTGGGGATAGGAGGGAAGTCTATAAGAAGGACATGTTGCTGGGGCTGGGGTTGTGGCTCAGTGGTAGAGCACTTGCCTAGCATGTGTGAGGCACTGGGTTCGATTCTCAGCACTGCGTATAAACAAATAAAGTCCCTTGATGACTAAAAAAATATTAAAAAAAAAAGATGCGTTGCTTCTAGATTGGCTGGAGTTATAAGCAGGATGCAGTGGCAACTTGGGGGTTAGGACAGGGTTTGAGTTAAGATTTTAACATACATTCAAGAATGTGAAATGGCTTTTGTGGCTTTTGGACCCTAACTGTTAACTGATTAACCTCCCCCATTTCTTCTTCGTCCTCTGATAATTAAATTTAGAACATCTCAGAATTTTCTCTTATCAGTGTGTATTTAATTTAATGAAAATACATGACAGACCATCTCTTTTTTTAAAATTTTTTTAATTTGTAGATGGACACAATATATCCAGTTTATTTTATTTATTTATTTTACTTATTTATATGTAGTGGTGAGGATCGAATCCAGTGCCTCATACATGCTAGGCAAGTGCTCTACCACTGAGCTATAACCCCAGCCCCCAGACCATCTTTTAAGTCTGCCCGTGTCCCTTTCTTCTTTCTTCATCCCAGGCCATTATCTGTTTTTTTTAATCTGAATTCATCAACCTCAGATTACCTTTCATTGCCAGTTTCACATCTGGGCAACCCTTAGGGGCGAGAATGACATAGAAAGGGAATAGAAGAGGCCCCACACCAACCCTGGGCCCACCATATCCACTATAGCAGGTTCTGTTTTTCCTGTTTTACACATATAACTGCAACTTTCCATTCTTCCTCTTTTAACAGACACAGAAAAATTAGTCTGGAAGAGAGAAGAGCCTTTTTGAAGTCCTACTAGCTAGGAAGCAGCAGAGCCTGGATTCAAACCCAAGCCTGTGTCACTCCAGGGCGGACACACATTTTCCCCTGGTACAAGGCAGCCTGCCTGGTGGTGAGTCAGCACAACACTCAGACGCCCAGAGAGCTGCTTATGTTAGCAGCATGGTATGCTGTGGTGTGGCTGTGCCATCCTTTATTAACAATTTCCCTATCAATGTACATTTAGACTGGTTCTGAGTTTTTGCTTTTACAAACATTTGTTGCCATTAATACCCTTGTAAATTTGATTACATATATATGACAGTATTATCAATAGAGTATCTTGTTTGAAGTAAAATTACTGAGTCAAAGGGTATGTGCATTGGGAATTTTGTGAGCCACTGCCAAATGGTCCATTCATCTCTATTAATCTCTCTGTTCATTTCATTCATTCAAATATTGAGTGAATTATGGAATTCTGGTCGTCTGCCAGGCACAGCTGTTGACTGGAGTCTTACAGTGAATAGGACAGAGCACCTGCAGGAGCACCTATTCTAGTGGGGCAGATGACATGGGGGAAAAGAAGCTTGGAAGAAAAGAAAAGAAGTGTGGGGGGAGGATTGGGGAGCAGTTGGTCAAAGAATACAGATTTCATTCCAACAAGAGAAATAAGTTCAAGAGAGCCTTAGTACAACATGCTGACTGCAATTAATAACAAACATGTCGCCTGTAATCCCAGCACTTAGGGAGGCTGAGACAGGAGGATCGCGAGTTCAAAGCCAGCCTCAGCAACGGTGAGGCGCTAAGCAACTCAGTGAGACCCTGTCTCTACATAAAACACAAAATAGGGCTGGGGATGTGGCTCAGTGGTCGAGTGCCCCTGAGTTCAATCCCTGGTACCAAAAATAAAAAATAAAAATAATAACAAACATGTCATTTATTTGAAAATTGCTAAGTGAATAGATTTTAAGTCTTCTCACCAAAAAGGAGTATGTGAGGTAAGGCATGAGGTAGGCATTCTACAAGCTATACATTTTATCAAAATGTGTTGTCGACTATGATATAAATGTTTTATTTGCCAAGTCAAAAGAAGAAGAAAATTCAAAGAAAAGAAAATCAAGATAACAGAATTGAAAGTGACAGAAGTCACAAGGCGTAACAGGTGATCAACAGAAGTTCACTTTGCAGAGGTGACATCTGAGCAGAAACCTGAAAGACGGGGAGGAAATGAGCCCTTCAGAAAGATGCTGAAGAAGTGGAACCTGAAGACCCTGAGGTGGCGATGGGTCCAGGAGAGGAAGGAACAGTCCCAGTTCCCACTGTCTTTTCGTGACAGCCTCTGACACCAGATGTGTGCAGGGGTTTTCCCCCTGTGTTGAGCAACAGTCAAACCTGCACAGACGCCAGGTGTCCCCTAGTTTGATTCAGTTCTGACAGTTTACCCAAAGAGAGCATCAGATCCCACAGTTTGAGGGTTCAGTCCCCAAGACTGCCTCCTGCTTCAAATGACAGCCACAGGTTGTTTGACCTGTGCTGAGCAACAGTCTGGAAATCCAGATTCCTACAACCTCTTCCTTGGGTTCGACTAATTTGCTAGAGCAGCTCACAGAACTCAGGGAAACATACCAGTTATTATAAAGGGTACAGATGAAGAGAGGCATAGGGGGCTGGGATATAGCTCAGTTGATAGAGTGCTTGCCTCTCATGCACAAGGCCCTGGGTTCAATCCCCAGCACCACACACACACACACACACACACACACACACACTCACAAAAGAGGCATAGGATGAGGTATGACAGAAGGGTCTCAGAGCTCCCATGCCCTCTGGACATGCCACCCTATAATCCAGAAGCTCTCTGAACCCTGCAGGCCCTTTGAATTTTTATGGAGACTTCATTGCATACACATGATTGATTACACCATTGGCCATTCCTGACCGATGCAACCTTCAGCCCCTCTGCCCTTCCCAGAGGTCAGTGGATGGGGCTAAAAAAAATCCCAGCCCTCTAATCCTGCCTTGGTCTTCTGGAAACCAGCCCCCAAGCCTAGGGGCTGCAGATCAACAGTCAGCTCATCAGCATAGAAAAAGACAGTTTGGAGACTTCCAAGGATTTTAGGAGTTATATGGCAGGAAACAGGGACAGGTGTGTGTGTGTGTTTTGCTTTATTTTAAAGACAAGGTCTCACTCTGTTGCCAGCTGGCCTCAAACTCCTAGGTCCAAGTGATCCTCTAGCCTCAGCCTCTGGAGTAGCTAGGACTACAGGTGCACGGCACTAGGCCCAAGAACCAAATACATATTTCACAAGATCGTAGTCTGGCTCTTCATTGATTGTCAAGGTGGTCAGACTAGCTGGAGCAGGAAGGGAGGAGGGACAGGATTATTTGGGGAGAGGGATGAAGACAGGGCCAGATCACTTAGGCCCTTTCAGACCGTGATAAGGATTTGGAACTCCCAAATGCAACAGGAAGCCATTGGAGGGCTAGGTACAAGGACTAGCATGTTCCAATGTGTGTTTTAAAGATTCTCCAGGGGTTGCCTATAGGGCAGAAGGTTATAGGCAGATGTGGGTCTGGGCTAAGAGAAAGATTTTGGAATGTATTATGTTTTGGGGGGGCCATGTGACTAGTTTCTGTGCACTCAAAAAAGTGAAATGGGAAAAGTGCTGGTTGTCAGCGTCGCAGGAGTGGAACGTTACAGGAGGTGAGAAAGCTGCATACCTGCCTGGTCCAGGGAGCTCAGGAGGACAGCGGTGCTGATCAGGGTTAGGGTCAAGTGCTGGAATCTGCTTTGAAGGAACAATCAAGGGACTAAATGAGTGTAGGGGAAGCGTGACTCAGGGTACTTGACGGTTATCCTGGAGAGCTATTATACATAATGACTGCAGTTAATAACAATGTAGTGTATATTTGAAGATTGCTAAAAGAATAGGTCTCAAATGCTCTCACCACAAAAAAATAAGTACATGAGGTAATGCGTGTGTGATTTAGCCATGCCACAGTGAATACAGGTATCCAAACATCAAGATGGAGACCATAGAAATAAGCGCTCAATGGGCTGGGATTGTGGCTCAGTGGTAGAACACTTGCCTCATACGTGTGAGGCACTGGGTTCAATCCTCAGCACCACATAAAATAAATAAATAAATGTATTGTGTTCATCTACTATTAAAATAAAATATTTTTTAAAAGATGTTCAAGGTTTTGGGTCTCTCAACTAGGTGAAGAGTGACATTCTTTATCAGCAGGGAAATGGACAAGTTATGAACTTAACTTTGGGATGCATATTGAATGTCTAGTCAGCAGTTGGAGTTGTAGGGGGGAAGCTGGGGTTTGAAGACGAAATTTTTTCTTTCTTTTCATTACAGAATTCTAGAAACCTACACAAGGTTTCTAGAATTGTGTGAGGAACTCCTGGTACCTGTGGCCCAGAACTGTGTCACCTCCCTCTTTGCTGGTGTCTTCTACTTGCCTCTCCCACATATAAACACATCGCTGTTTTCCTGCAGTTTTGTTTGTTTGAAGCAAGTCACAGATGCCCTGTCCTTTTATCAATAATTATACAGGTATGCTAAATTTGGGGGCTGTTCCTGTTTAGGTGATATTTAAAGCCCTGGGATTTGCTGAGATCATCCAGGCTGAGGAATTGGAGAAAATGAGAGATGAGGCCCCGGGTCTCCCGTGGACAGGGGTCAGGGGAAGGGCAGTACCCTGGAGAGAGGCTGAGGAGCAGTGACAGCAGAGGAGGCCAGGAACTGTAGCCAAGGGGACAAAGGGCTTCCTAGGGAGGGGGATCAACTAAAGGGCTGGAGGTCCACCTTGAGAAAGACAATGCTTTTTAATCCCCCAGTCTTAACTATATTATGGAAACTTCCAAATATTATAATAGAGATTCTATAAGGAAAAGTTTATAAGTACTTATTTGTCTTTATCTTTTGGAGGTGAAGTGTAACTTAGATGGCCAAGTGTGTAAAGGACACAGATCTGATGTGTAAGGTCAGTGAATTTTTGCAAATGTATACACACATGTAACCACTAACCAGGTAGCATTCGTAGCACCTCTGTGCCCTTTCTGGTTCCCTCCCTCCAGAAGCAACCACTGACCTGTCACTCTGGATTAATCGCACCTGTTTGGAACTTCATACAAATGAAACCTGACAGCTTGCTTTGTGAGCCTGCTACTTCAGCGCTCTGGTTGGGAGAGCCTTCCGCGGCATTGCAAGTAGCAGGAGTTTGTTCTCTAAGGCCAACTCTGAAAGCATATTCGCATATGGATAATTTTATAGTATTTAAAATAAAACGACTCTGCATTTCACTTCCAGATGTCTTGCAGTCTCGTGAATAAGTAATGAACCTTAAGGATAAAGGAGAACCTAAAATTCTTTTTAAAGTTCCAGTGGAGCTGCATGCAGCACTTCTGTGATCTCAGCTATTTGGGAGGCTGAAGCAGGAGCACAAATTCCAGGCAGCCTGGGCAACTTAGTAAGACCCTGTCTCAAGATTTAAAAAGCCAGGCTCGGTAGTGCATGCCTGTAATCCCAGCCACTCCCACTTGGGAGGCTGAGGGCAGGAGGATTGCGAGTTCAAACCCAGTCTCAGCAATGTAGTGAGGCCCTAAGCAACTCAGCAAGACCCTGTCTCTAGTAAAATATAAAAAAGGACTGGTTACTTTGGCAGGCTGAGACAGGAGAATCACGAGTTCAAAGCCAGCCTCAGCAATGGTGAGATGCTAAGCAACTCAGTGAGACCCTGTCTCTACATAAAACACAAAATAGGGCTGGGGATGTGGCTCAGTGGTCAAGAACCCCTGAGTTCAATTCCTGGTACTAAAAAAATAAAAAAGACTGGGGATGTGGCTCAGTAGTTAACCGCCCTGTGTTCAATCCCTGGTACCAAAAAAAAAAAAAAAGTGGTGAAAGTGGGGGTTAGGGATGTACCTCAGAGGTAGAGAGCTCCTACCTTTCCCTAGGACTACAAAACCAAACCAAAAGTTCCAGCAAAAAGCACTTTCCTGATTTTTGTATGTTGGTAAGTATTTCACACTTCAAGTAGATCCTTGAACTGCTGCTCTGGCCTTGATTTGAACAGCTTCCTTTATGGACCATAGTAAAGAACTGGATGAATATTGGAGATGTTTGTTCTAAATGGATGCAGCGGGGAGGGTAGAGCCCTGGTGGGCAGTTAGACAAAGACTGGAAAAGAAGAGAAGCCCAGAGTCTCAGGCAGCCAGGATGGGAAGGGGAGGAGGCTGGGGGAGGAGCATGGGGTCAGACCTTGAAGAGTCCCCAGGAGCAGCTTCGGGTGTGCTGACTCTGCTCTGCTATGGAAAAGATGAGCAGGATCTTCCAGCCATTATGCAGGTACACAGCAGGGAAGGCCACTGGGTTCCTTTCAAGGCTCAAAGTCTGGCAAAAGGAATCATCATAGAGGTCAGGATGGTGGTCACTGGGGATGGAGGAAGATATTGGTTAGAAGGGACACAAGAGTTTTCAGGGGCTGAAAACTTCCAGTTTGATCCGAGTGGTGACTATTCAGGCGAATGCATTGTAAAAATTGAGACTGCACTTAAAATGTGCATACTTTGTGTACATTATATCTCAATGGAAGAAAAAGAGCTTGCTTGGCCTTGAAGCTGGACTTTGACAGGAGGACAGTGGGGCCCATGGAAGGTTTTGAGCATGGCAAGGCTCCAGTCAGTTCTGGGTGTTATATAGGTGCCCAGGGCCACTGTGGGAGATGCCTGAAGGGGAGAGGCGGGGGACTGGTCTCTGTATAACCTTGGGCAAGCTCTCACCTATCTCTGGGCCTTCTTTTCTCTACCCAGCCCTCAGAGGCAGAACACAAATGAGACAAGGAAGTTGCTGAAGTTGTCAGAGATCAAGCCACCAGAAGGACACAATCCTTTGATTTGTGTCTGTGCCCCAACTCCCGGCCCAGCAAGAAGCATTGATTTGGTGAGAGGGGGTCATGAGGATCTGAGCACCCCTGGGAAGAGGGGGGCAAGTAGGCCCGACAGACCTAAGGAAATCTAGAACAAGGTATCTCCATGTACCCTCTTAGTTTCTTATTCAAAGCCGCTTTTAGCCAGGTACCATGGTGCACACCTGTAATTCTGGTGATGGGAGACTGAGACAGGAGGATAGCCAATTTGAGACCAGTCTCAGAAACTTAGCATGACCTTGTCTCAAAATTAAAAAAGAAAAAAAAGAAGGGCTGGGGATGCAGCTCAGTGGTTGAAGCACCCCTGGGTTCAACCTCCATTATGGGGTGGCTGGTGGAAGGCCCCTTCTAACTGGTCTTGACCTAGTTTCAGCTAAAACCAACACAGAAGGGTGATTTCTGCAAAGGTGAGGTGCTTTTGGACCCCAGGTATTCAGAGTGTTCATTCTGTGACATTTATGCCACACCCTTGGTGTTGAGGACATAACAGTTAACAAAAATGAAAATACAGCATGATGTTGTCCAAGAGTCTGAACAGGCTAGTTGGGTAAGTGGTAGGACTCTGGAGCCAGGCTGTCTGGGTCTCAGCCTAGCTCTCCCTCCACCTCTCTATGACTTTGGGCAGGTTCCTTAATCTCTCTGTTTCCTCATCCATAAAATGGGACCAATAGTGTCTACTGTGCCTCCTTTCATAAGATCATTAAGGGGTTAACATGGTGGCTGACCCAATAATGATTATTTGGACAGAGACAGTTTCATTGAGGGGCTTCATGGAAGAGGGGACATTTACGCTGAGCCTAAAGGAGGCCTAGGAAGGAGCTGGCAGCTGAACAGACATGGAGCACAGGAAAAGTGCTCCTGGAGGAACAAGCTTGGCCAGGGACTTGGCTACACTTCCAGCAGGGCTTCTTGCTGGGGAGGGTGTCTGGTTCCTTCCTGGAGCCCCCCTTTACTCCCTAGCCAGGCCGAGATCCAGGGGAAGCCAGTGTGTGGTAGAGGCCCCAATTTAGCTCTCAGGGCCAAGGGGCGAGGCTGGCCGAGGGCTTTTAGGGAAATCCAAAGATAGCTCAGCATGGAGGATGACTTGCAGCTGGGCTTCCCTTTGAATGGGGGTGAATCAGTCCCTCCAGTTGGAGTGAAGCTGCTGTAGGAAGTCAGACCTGGGTTCGAGGCCCAAGGCCACTGGGCCTCTGACTCACCCCGGGCAGGACAGGGAGGGAGGGCACAGCAGGCACAGGCTGGGTGTGAATCTGGCCTCTGCAGCCCGGATGCCTGGCTTCCTGGCCAGCTGCTCACGAAACCTCAGTTTCTCTATCTGTCCAGTGGGGTAGGGTAGGCAGGGGGCAGGACTGGGCACACGGCGGGGCTCTATGGCAGCTGCCTTCTCTTTCCTGTCTGAGCCCCGACAGACTCCTCCTGACCAGATGTGAAACCACTGTGCAGACAGTTTGTGCCCCTGCTGGCCTCTCGGTGAGGCACTGATAGAAGGGGATCAGCAGAAAAGCAAGAACAGCCACATATTGGATGTGAACACCAGTAATGGTAATAAAAACGAGCCTCTCTCATGTGTTTGGTTCTTACTAAGTGCCCAACTGTCTGTACCACTTCCTGTTTCAATCTTCACAGCAGCTGTGTGGGGAGGTGGCACCATTTTATGGATGAAGTAAATGTTCAGAGAGGTAAAGCCACTTTCCCTGGGTCACTATATGGCAGAACCAGGGTTTGGACTCCCATGTGTCTGAATTCAAATCTCTTGAATCAAGGCTCTTGTAGCCTCAGATCTGGACAGGGGGTTCCTGAGGATCACCCCACCTACAGAGCTGATAGGGCACCTCAGGAGGCTTTGTTTTTATAGTTGGGGAAACTGAGGTTCAGACAGGGCAAAGGCCTTCCACGGGAGGATCTGCCAGTTTGGAGTATGTATAAAGAAACAGCAACTTCTGGCTTCGTTTAACATTTATTACAAAGTATGTAAGAGCAGAGATTGGTGAGCTGTGTCCCCCCTGGCCATTTCTCTGCACCAGGTATTCTCTGCAGCTCTGGAAATAGTGTCCTCTTTGCTGTCCGCCAGGGGGCGCCGCCTCCTGCCTCTCAGACCCGGTTCCTTCAGCTCTTCCGACCCGCGGTAACTGAAGCCTCCTAGGATCCTGGACTCTGGGCCTTTCCTGCCCTCCTTCCTTGGGACCTGGAGTCGGAGGGGGGCCCACGTACCTCCACTTCTAACTGAAAGCCAGAGGTCATCCATAGCAGCATAGTGAGAATGTTTTGATGAGGGCAGGTGGGGCCGTGGTGACCGTGTCCCCATTTGGGGTCTCTGGAGGTCCGAGGCTTCCCCCTTCAGCCAGCATCCCCTGATGGCTACTGCCATCAGAAAGTCAAGCCACCCAAGGTGGGCCCCCTTTAGTTCTCACACCTTGAGGTATGTTATTTGCAGGGTTAGGTCAGGAGTGGCAGGGAGGATGTCCTTGACCTCATTCTTGGGAAAGGAGCCCGATTTGTCCTCCAAGGATCCTGGGGTTGGGGGGAGAGAGGGAGAGAGAGATGGGTGGACAGGTGGTCCAGCAAGGAGAAGGAGAAAGAGGCACTTACCCAGACAGAAGCCAACAGAAGCAGTAGGCGAGGTGGAAGGAAGAGGGTGGGCCTGCTCACACCAGGAGGCCAGGGTGCAGGTGGGCATTTGGACATAAATGTAGGCTGCACAGAGCCCGAGTGCCCAGGGCCAGGCAGAGACCAAGCAAAGAAGGAAGGGGTCACTGAGAGGCAGGGAGGAGACAAGGGAGAAGGAGAGTCTCCCTCCTTTTCTCCCAGTCAAGCCCTGAGCTCAGAATCCTTTCCTCCTGGCAGAGCCAGAGCCAAAGAGACAGTGTGGCCGCGTGACACTGGCCACAGGTCCCCTTCCTCCAACCTTTCTTCCTGTCCAAGTCCCAGCCCCCTCACCAGCTACGTGGCCTCCTGACTGGGTTCTGGGAGCTGCTGTGGCCCCAGGGCAGTGCCGAGCAGCTCGGTCAGGGCGTCCAGTTTCCCTGCCAAGGCGTCGATCCGCTTCTCCAGAGCCCGGTGTGAGCTGCTCAGGCCCACCTGCAAGTCACACAGGATCATGTGCATCTGGGCAAAAAGAGAGGGTCAGGTGTCAGGGGCTGGGATAGATACCTCCCTGTGAACCCTTCCCTACTCCAACACTGACAAGACCTTACTGACCCTTGAAGATTCTCCTCAATTATAGCTACTGCCTTTTCTTAATCACCCAAATCCCAGCTGTTTGGCCAGGAATTTTTCCTGTGTGGTTTAAGATCCTCTTAAAAGCCACGGGGACCTGTAATCCCAGCACTTTGGGAGGCTGAGATAGGAGAATTGCGAGTTCAAAGCCAGCCTCAGCAATGACAAGGCGCTAAGCAACTCAGTGAGACCCTGTCTCTACATAAAACACAAAATAGGGCTGGGGATGTGGCTCAGGGGTCGAGTGCCCCTGAGTTCAATCCCTGGTACTAAAAAAATAAAAAATAAAAAAATAAGCCATGGAGAGCAGGAATCCTGTCCGCATCTTACAGCCAAGGAAACTGAGGCATGGAGCAATTAAATGACATGGCTCAGGCAGCACCTAGAATAGGACCTGGCACATAATAGATGCTCATTAAATGTCTGTGGAATTGATGATGCCTGGCTTCAAAATCCAGATAGCCCCTTTACTGCACTCCCAAACTGGGATTCACAGTGTGATTCCTGAGGGTGTGTGAGCTTTCTATGGGAATTCTTGAATGCTGTATTTTGGGCTCAGTAATCTTCAGAAATTACCACCAGCCGGATCTGGCAGGCCTGGGCCATCACCTCCTCACTGAGACATGCCATGCCATTCTGGGGCCTGAATCTGTGACTGTGTTTACCATGGCATTGGTGCCAAGAGCCACTGTTTGAACGACCGTGGCCTAATGAGAAAAAGCAAAGGCCACCACATAAAGAAAAGGTGCCATGAACCAGACCAAGGGCAAGTGATGTCACTGTCCCTCAGCATTGGAGGAATCAAGTGGTCTCAACAGAAGGGAGAAAGCCAGGTGAGTCACACCTAGGCAGGCAGGCAGGCTGGCCCAGCAGAGGGGCCCTTTCAACCATGAGCATCCCTTTCACAGTAGATGAGTTTTACTGAAACAATGTCACCTGTATTCTTGTCGGTGTTAAATTTTGCCATCTATGTTTGTACTTGATTTGTAAATTTGCTTTGGTTTTATTGTGTAAGAGTCATAGTTGGAAAGAATTTTATATCCGTCCACATGTAAGTAACTTGATAATAAAGATAATTTGAAATCAAACATTGGGATTGTTTTTTTTTTTCCTTTCCCCAGTACTTGGGATTGAACCCAGTTCCTCGCACACGCTAGGCAAACACTCTACCACTGAGCTACATCCCCAGCCCTTTTTTAAAATTTTAGTTTGAAATGGTCTCACTAAATTGCTGAAGTTGGCCTCAAATTTGCCATCCTCCTGCCTCAGCCTCCCAAGTCACTGAGATTACAGTGCCACTGTGCCTGGCACAATTTTATTTTTTCAGTTCAGAAGAGATCTGCATTTTACATAAATGTAAGAAGCTCTATTCTGCTTTATTCCTTTCTTCATCCCTTCAACCATAAGCCTTTCCTGATCACTTGTGTGCCAGGCCCCTGCCAAGGCCCCCTCCCCCCCGCTCCTTTTTTTTGGTACTGGGGATTAAACCCAGAGGCACTTTACCACTGAGTCATGTCTCTAGGCCTTTTTATTTTTTCTTTTGAGACAGGATCTCACTAAGTTGCTGAGGTCCTCACTAAGTTGATCCTCCTGCCTCAGCCTCCCCAGTTGCTGGGCTTAGAGGCATGTGCTACTGCACCTGGCAAGATCCCCTATTTTATTTTATTTTATTTTAGTATTACTTTTTTGATACCAGGGATTGAACCCAGGGGCACTTAACCACTGAGCCACAGCTCTAGCCCTTTTTATATTTTATTTAGAGACCGGGTCTCACTGAGTTACTTAGCACCTCACCATTGCTGAGGCTGGCTTTGGACTTGGGATTCTCCTGTCTCAGTTTCCAAAACTACTGGGATTGCAGGTGTGTGCCACCATGCCCAGCTAAGATCCCCTATTTTAGAGCCAGATTTCCCTGCCAGTGGCCCCAGCCTCCCCTTCTTCCAGACCTGGTACCTTGGAGATGTCCACCATGGAGTTCACTTGTTCCCGGAGCTTTCGGTGTTTCAGCCGCACCTGTCGGAACCTGTGGGAACAAGTTGAGGGTCAGTTGTCCTACAACCTGGTCCTCAGCTGGCTGAGGGGAGGAGAGATGAACATGGACCCAGCACAAAGAAGACATTTGCCCGAGAGCTGGGAGGTGCAGATGAGCCCCACTCTGTGGAGGCCCAAGATTCCAGGCCCACAGGCACATCCAGCCACATCCAGAGCGACGTGGACATTTGTTCAGCGAGACCACACTTGGGTGTCCTGACCTGGACACGCCTGGGCACGCACACACACAGCCATGCAGAGAGGCGACAGGACACACAGAGCGGCCCTCACGTGTGGATGGCGGCCAGCAGCTTGCGCTGATGCCGACGGGCTGCTCGGGAGTCCTTCCTGCGCGTGTGTTTGTAGTACATCCAGGCCTCCTGCAGCAGGCGGGCAGCTGACTCCTTCATCTGGCAGTGAGTGGGTGGCACAGTGTCAGTGGAGACAGACCCGCGGGCTCTGCAAAGGGCACTCCCGGTGCCGGCGTGGGGAGGGCGGTGCTCTGGTGCCCTGCCTCACCTCTTTGGCATAATGGATGTCCATCATGAAGTTGTGCACATGCTTCTCGGCCTTGTTGAACTCCAGCTTCCGGGCCACCACAGCCACCAGCAGGGCTGTGCAGCACACCCCCTGTGGCACAACAGGCACTGCCGCGTGAGGCCCTGGGACTCTGGGGGCCAGCCCTGTGCCACCAACCCTCTCTTGAAACCTCCCATCAGTCCCAGGGGGCAGGTAGAACAACCCCCGGTTGACAATGGGAAAATGGGCGCCAAGAGGAGAGCCAGGGACTCCCGGCTCAGAGCACCCAAACCAGGGTCAGAAAGCACATGCTGCCGGGCACGATGGCGCACACCTGTCATCCCAGCAGCTTGGGAGGCTGAGGCAGGAGAACCGCGAGTTCAAAGCCAGCCTCAGCAATGGTGAGGTGCTAAGCAAGTCAGTGAGACCCTGTCTCTACATAAAACACAAAATAGGGCTGGGGATGTGGCTCAGTGGTCGAGTGCCCCTGAGTTCAATCCCCAGTACCAAAAAAAAGGAAAGAAAAGAAAGCACATGCTTCCAGAGTCCAGAGTCTCTGCCTGCTGTTCACACCATCACCAGCATGGCCTCTTTCATATTGGAAGAGGGAGAGGACAGCTGGTCTGGGAGAGAGGCCTGGCTCTGAGGCCTTCTTTGGTCTAGGCCTCCTTCCCACACAACTCCCAGCCCTGGCTGCGTTCTGCCTCACCTGCCTGAGTACCTTTCTCCCTTCCTTCTCCCTAGGCTCCTGGTCCCTCAAGGCCCTATCAAATCCTGGCTGTTCCGTGGCCTCTGCCCTCTTTCCCTGGACTTAGAGTGAGCCCCCTTGAAAGCTCCCCCACCCCATGTCTCAGGTATCAATCACTCAGAATGGTTCACTAGTCACCAACATCAACTCCCAGGACAGCCGGGTTCCAAGCCCAGCTCTGAGCAAGTCACTTTCTCTCTCAGTATCTCTGTTTCTGATCTGAAAACAGGCACGCCCTCTGTAGAGTGTCACTGTAATTCCATGAGATGACACCAGGAAAATGTTTGGGGCAGAGACTGGCATAGGTATGTCCCCAGTAAAAGTAAGCCATCATTCCACTGTATGGTGGAACCTCCTGGCCAGGAGTGGACCGTGAGCTCTACTTGCCTTATCTCTCTGAGTCTCAGTTTCTCATGTCAGGTGAGGGAGGAGGTCCCATTCAGCCCCAAGGGTACTTGGCCCTTTGGGAGCATTTTCCTGGCTAAGTCTCTTCCCTTCTTTCCTTGTCCTGAAGACACCACTGTGAGGGGGGGGGGCTCACATCTCCCTGCCACCCATCCCATCCCCTGTGGTCCCAGACCTTAGGCATTCAACATACCCTCCCTAGGACATCAGAACAAGGGGCTCAGGTCTGTGAGGGCAGAGGGAGCCAGATCTTGTGGGGAGATGAAGACCAAGGCATTGGGGGCTTGGCCCCAGAGAGGGACGGGGTTAGGGTGCAAAGGAGCTGGGTGTCTGGGTTCAGCAGGAAGCTCAAACCTGTGCTGAGGGGCCTCAGTTTCATCCTTGGGGGCACAGAAACTGGGGTAGGGCCAGCTGGGTGTCTGGGACCAGTTATGATAATGATGCTCTCCTGAAGTCCCATTTACTGAGCTCTTCCTATGTGCTGGGTGTTGTTTGAAGCCCTTTACATGGTTTAACTCGTGCGATTGTCTCAGTAGCCCAGGAGGTACACTAGCATTGGCATCCCCATTTTATGAATGAGGAAACTGAGACCCAGAGATTTTGTGGCTTGCCTAAGCTGAGAAGTTTCCCAGCTGAGAAGCAGAAGTGAGGATTTGAATCCTTGGAGCCCAGTCCCAAAGGTATGATTGTGGTGAGGACCCTAAGTCCTCGATGGAGTTAAGAGACCAGATCCCCAGTCTCTAGAAGCAAATGGGGCTTGGAAATCAGGGGCCTGGAGTCCCTGGGGAGGGAACAGGTCCTAGGCCCAAGGCCTATGGTCTTAGGTTGTAGAGAGAGCAAGGACTTAAGAGGCTGGATTCCTTGCCTTGGTCTTAAAGAAAATGGGGTTTTGTGTTTGGGTCCCTAATAGGGGATAAAGCTGGAGGAGGGGACACAAATTTTTCATGAGGTGTCCCTGAGAGCCTGTGTTGGATCCATGGTTTCCTGGGGCTCTGAGGATAAGCAGCTTGGGAAGGGGCAGGGTTCCTAGGGAACTGTACTCACCATAACTCCAGTGCAGAGACAGACAATCTTGCCCCACATGGTACCTGGCACCACATCACCATAGCCAATGGTCAGGAATGTGATGGGGATCAGCCAGAGAGTGTCTGAAAGGTGCCCGGTGGCATTAACAGCCTGCCTATGGGCAAGGATAGGTTAGTTCTGAAGTCCCACCCTAGAGGTGTCTGTGATGTTTGCTCCCCTCCTCCCCCCATGTGCTCTCCCTTCCACTCCCCATCCATACTCTTAGCCCCAAGATGCACCTTGACAGGAAGTTCTAGACTTTGGAGAGCCTTTCAGGCCTTTCTGCTATGTACTGGGTAAGATGCTTAGCCACTCTGGGCTGTGAGATTTGAACCTGAGTCTGGCCAATTCCAAAGCCTGCATAGTTTCAGCTAGGCTGCCAAGGCATTGGTGCATTCAGAGTGTGTGGCTAAGGGCTGAGAGGGGACTGAAACCCTGCCTGAGGTTTACTCGTCAGACCTTGACAGAGTTGCACCCACCAGGAGAAAGAATTGCCTTTTTCTAACTTCTGCAAAGATGCTATATGAAAGTGGCCCTATGAAACCAAAAAGGTGGGACTCTAAAAAAGCGAATCTGAAGATCAGCCAGGGACATGGGACATGGTGGCACATGGCTGTAATCCAAGTGACTTGGGAGGCTAAGTCAAGAGGATGGCAAGTTCAAGGCCACCTTGGGCAACTTAGCCAGCTTTGTCTCAAAATAAAAAATAACAATAATAAACAGCTGGGGATGTTGCTCAGTGGTAGAGTGCCCCAGGCTTCAATCCCCAGTGTGACAAAACAAAAATCCTGAAGCTGGGCACGGTGACTCAACCCTGTAATCCCAGTACTTTGGGAGGCTGAGACAGGAGAATCTCGAGTTCAAAGCCAGCCTCAGCAGCAGCGAGGCACTAAGCAACTCAGTGAGACCCTGTCTCTACATAAAACACAAAATAGGGCTGGGGATGTGGCTCAGGGGTCGAGTACCCCTGAGTTCAATCCCCAGTACAAAAAAATAATAATAATAATCCTGAGTTTATACAGTTTCCAGTTGACAGCCAGGACCCAACTCCCTACAGGGACTTTCCAGCGTAGCTGCAAACATGTCCTTTCCAGACTAACAGCAAATTCCTACAGTACCTCTATGCTAATTTGGAAAAGCTGTCCTCTTCCTTCAAGGCAAATGCAACCGTTAGCCTGGGTTTGGAGGTTCAGTAAATGCCTGGAAATCTGAGACGGGAAGAGGGGATCCGGAAGGGCGGGCTTCCTAGGGTCTGGGAAGTGTGTATGGGGGTTGCGGGGGACTGAAGGCCACATGCGGAGCACTGGCTTGAGCTGGCCTGTTGGTTCCTCCAACCCATGTGGATGAGGGCGTGAGCAAATCCCAGCCAAGAAGAGTAGAAGGATGGAAACTGAGCTGTCCCCACTGGGGGCCTGCACCTGCACCACCCTCGGCCATCCGCCTCCATCCCCAAGCCGCAGGACCCTCACCTCTCCGCTACGGACAGCACCCAGGCTGTGGTGAGCCAGAGGCCAAGCGTGAGGCCGAGCAGCAGGCGGCCCGGGTGCGTGTTCATGTACAGCTTGGCCACGAACCAGTGGCGGAAGCGGACCTGGTTGAGCGCGCCGATGCTGCGGTAGGACGCGTTGAGCAGGACGCCGCTGCGCAGGAGGACGGCGCGGGGCACCAGGTAGAGGCGCAGCAGCATGGCCAGCGACAGCAGCGCCTCCCCCTCGCCCAGGAAGCCCGGCCAGGGCTGCGTCCCCTTCTCCCCCAGACCCGTGGCGCACGGCGGGCCCCGCACGGGTGCAGGATGGAGCCCGCACACCGCCAGCTCCAGCACGATCTGCGCCGCCTGCCGCCGAGTGAGCGCCACGCGCCAGTCCCGGAGCCCGTTGTCAGTCATGAACAGCTGCCGGGAGGGAGGGGACAGAGGAGCGGGTCAGGTGCAGGTCAGGCGGAGGCCCGCCCGGTCTGCGCCCCGAGATAAGGTGGGGCGTCTGCTGGGCCCTGGAGAGAGAGAGAGAGCGCAGGCCGTCGGGCTGGACAGGGCTGGGGTGGAAGCCGGACAGGACCTGAACCCCTCTCTCCACCTTCTCCCCCAGCCCCTAGTTTCTGCCCACTTGCAGAACTTCCATGAACATTCATTGAGTGCAGGCTGTGTGTCTGACCATGCCCTATGTGCAGAGGATTCAAATTGAACAAAACAGAAACCTCTTCCTCCTTGGAGCTTATATGCACATTCCTGAGGCGGCTCCTAATCCTGTTTCTGAGAACACATGTAGTAATTGTTCTAGCAATAACATCAGCAGAAACAACAGTCAAGATTTATAGGGCACTTACCCCTTTGTGTGTTGTGCCTCAGTAATGCTATGACACAGTGAAAGTGATATTACCCCCATTTTATAGATGCAGCAACTGAGGCCCAGGTGCTTCAGGTAAGCAATGGCACACTCAACTACTGCAGAGAGCACTGGTGCTGTGGGAGCCAAAGCCGCGTAATTATAGCTGTTACTTGTATTTTTATTCATTTTTGCAGTGCCTGTGGTGGAACCCAGGGCTTCTGGTATGGTAGCTAAGCACACTATCACCCAACTACACCCCCCTGCCCGTCTACACTTGCTATTAATGAGAATGATGATATGTACCCTTTACTGAGTACCTCTTATGTGCCAGGCACTGCACAGGGACATTACCATGCATGGCCAATAATCTCAATTTTAAGGCCACAGTATAAGGAGAGATGGGAAAGGGGGAAGGGAAATGGGGCAACAAGACCCAGAGAGAATGTGATGTGTCTGGGGAGACCAGAAGTGGGGGCATGGATGCCAAGAGTTCCTGGGTCTGGGAGAATATTGAGACAGAGATGGGGAAATCAGGGGCAGCCACTAGCCAGGACCTTAGGTGACTTGCAGCTGGAATTAGTGGGGACACAAAGATGCAAGACGGATCTGGGAGGCGGGGCCTGGAATAAGGCTGCCTGGGGCACAGTAGACAGACAGCTGCCGCCAGAAACGGGGGCTGGAAGGGCAGGAACTCTCTGCAGCCCTGAGTATGTATGGGGGAGACCTGGGGCTGCTGGTGGGGGAAGGGCTGCCCTTGGAGGTTCTGTCCTGCTGGCTGTCCGTGGTTCATCCCTTCTTAGTGGACAAGGGTGTGGATACATCGTAAGGCAGAGGAGCTTCATTACTCAGATCAGGAGGAGGAGCTGGAATGCGTGGGCTGAAAGGGCTTGTGAGGTTTAGGATGGCAAAGCTCAGGGGTAGCAATGGCCCTACCTGGATCTCTTTGGCGTGGAAGGCCACGATCAGGCAAAGGAGCAAGAAGGTGGAAATGCTGATCATGCACTTAACCAGAAGCAGGTAGAGCGCCAACTGTGGGAAGCACAGAAAACAGGTGAGATCCCAGGTCTCCAGCTGGCCTTGGAAACCACCGTCCCTTCCCCATGCCCCATTTCCTAGCCCTTAGACCAGTCACTCCTGGTGTTGAAGTTTCAGAGACATCTCAGAACCATTATCTGGTCTGCAGGGACATTGCTGTCTTCCTTCTCAACTGGACAGCACTGTCCCAGATGCCATGTCCATCCTCCTCTATCCTTCTCCCTGGACACATGCCCCTGAAGGGAGATCTTGAAACTCACATGCTTTGTATTCTCCATCCCCTTCCAGTGAAAAATACTGCCTGGGTTATATGTGTGGAGTGTCTAGAAAAAGACATCTGGTCTCCCCTTCACTTCCTACCCAACTGATCCTGCCCTAGAACCAATATCAATGCCCACCCAATTCCAGAAGAGCCTAGAAACTACCATTCAACCCCCTTACCAGGAGACTGAATCCTTGAGACCCCAGCCCCAGGTCTTAGAAGCCCCCCCAGTTCTGTCCCCTGCACCACCTCCTCCCCTTCCTCCCCTCTCTCCTGGCTCCAAGCCTAGAGCAGATCTGGCCGGAAGCACAGGGCCTCCAGAAGCCACGAGAACTTTTTTTCCTCTCTTTGTATGGGGAAGAATCTAGAATTCTAGAGGGAGGGATTTAGAGGGGACTGGAGCTGCTGAATTCCCTAAGAAGGGTTGGGGGATATTGTCAGGGGGAGGGGGCTGCCTGGGCTCCCACCCTGAGCCCTGCACCTGTTTCTCCTAAGGCTGCCAGCTCCCCTGGTTGGGTGTGGGCCAGGGCTCAGCCTCTGAGCAGGGGAAGAGGGCCAGTTTCCGGCCCCGGGGGGCCTCCCCCCATCCCCTCCCTGAACAATGGTGCCTTGTCCCCAGCCCTCCCCCACCCCTTTCACTCTCGCAGGCTCTCTGCTTCAGTGTGTCTCAACCTCATCTCATTCAACACCAGCCCCCTCCCCACACTGCAATGCACTTCTCTGGTGGCTCTCTCTGCTCTCCAACTAAAGCTGTCACTACTTGGACCCTTACCCCTCTGAATTTCCCTCTCTCTCTGGGGATGGTGGTTTCACGGGTCTCTCTTTCTGGTGGACTTTCTACCTCTCCGTCTGGATTTCTCAGTGGTTCTCAAGCCCTATTTGTCTTGGTGGCTGTCCCTCTCTGTCCCTTACTGTATCTTTGCCTCAGTCTCTGTCTCTCTCAACCTCTCTCCATCCCTCCCCCTCCAACACATCCCAAGCCAAGACACCTATCTGGTTCCCCAGTCCTTCCCAGGCTTTGGCGCCTGCCTCTTCCTGCAGCCCCTCCCCCAGGACAGCAGGTGTCTAGGACCTTTGCAAAAAGAGCTCGTTAGATGGAGATGGAGGTGGGGAAGGGACTTGGAAGTGATCAAGGCAGTCATGGAGAGGAAGCCGAGGAGGACCCTGGTGGTTGTGCGTCTGACCAGAGAACTGAGGTTCAGGGACACGGCCGCTTAACCAAGTCCCCACTGATGGAAGTAGAGGCAGTGGAAGGTGGCGGAAGGAAAGAAGAAATGAGAGGTGAGAACAGGGAGGAGGACGGTGGGGTAGGAAGGACCCTCTTGCCCCTTCCCATCTGCCGGGGCTCCCCTGCCCCACCTCCCCTGCTGGGCGTGGTGCTGAAGCGTGGGAGCGCAGCCTAGGCCCCGGCCTGCTTCCTGTTGGCATGGGCTTCGGCCGCCCCACCTCCTCACTGCCGCTACCCTCTCCTTGGCTGCCTGGCCAGAGGAAGCTGGCCTGCCTTGACCTCCGTGTGGCTGCTGGTCACTCCAGAGCTGCCGGCTCCCCTACTCCCAAATCTAAGGCTGAGCTTCAAGTCCCCAGGAGTCCTCCCAACCCAGTCTTCAGCAGCCCCGTTCCACAACACTTAGCCCAGATAGGGCTGCAACCCTATCTGGGGTTTCCTGTTGGGCAACTCTGTTCCCACTCAAGCCACTGATTCAGACCCTTGCCCTGCATCTGTCCCTACTATTGCCCTGACCAGGGCCGGAATGTGCCAGTAGCCTGCTGAGACCTGTCCTGGCTCCACCTATCCCCCTTTACTCCCCGCTATCCTCAGAGTCAGCCCTTTCTCCCCAAAGACTTTCTGAGCCTCCTTCTCCCTCCCTAGACCCCGGGAGTCTAGGTCCCAGCCCTGTTCTCCTCAGGGACAGGGAATCTGTCTCCCAGGCTGAGGAGCAGGTAGATCTGGGGGATGGTGGTGGGGGACAGGAGGTGCTTTCCATTTCCCACCCCCACTCCCTGTCGCTGTTCTGGGCTGAGCGGAGGCAGCCCAGGCACAGGGCAAACTTAGATAAGGAGCCGCCTACTGGAAGAAGTTTGCCTTTTTCGCCACCCTCCCACCCGCCCTTCACCGAGGCTGGGGCTATCAGGGTCAGCCTTCCTCGGACCTTCACTGGCCTGGACCTCCACCGGGCCTGGACCTCCAGGGGTCTGGTTACAACGTTTTCAAAGATTGAAACACTGTGACCCCTATTCCCCCAACTCTTGCAGGGAGCGCCCCGGCATTGAACTCCCCAAAGTTGCTCAGAAGCCAAGGCCCCAAGTCTCCTCCTCCCTCAGAGCCTGGATCCCATCCCCAGCCCCTCCTCCCTCCACCCAGGGTCCCGGCTCCAGCCCTCCTCCCTCCACCCAGGGGTCCTGACCCGGCCCTCCCCTCTCCAGCCTGGAGTCCAGGCCCAGCCTCCTGCGCCCCAGCGTGGAGGCTGCACTCACCCGGCACCCCCCAAACCACAGCATCTCCGCGTGCAGCACCATGAGTCCGATGCCGATTCCCGCCAGTGCCAGCGCCCAGCCCGACAGCCACTTCTCCTGCTCCAGCAAGCGCTTTCGCCGACGCAGGGCCCCCAGGCCAGACACCAGGTCCCCGCCCATGGCCCCTGAGGTCTTGGGGCTCGGCCAGCTTCCTGCCCAGGGTCCCCCACCTCGTAATACGCAAATGGCAGCCACTTTGGCTTCCAGGCCGGCAGTCGGCTCTGCTCGTACTGGGGCTTTGGCTCTGAGGCACCGCGGAGCCCTGTGCCCTCTGGGGAGTGGTAACGTTGGCGGCTGGGCAGGGCGGGGAGGGGCAGGGGAGGTCCCTGGGTAGGGGGAGGCTCCCCAACCCCGCTTTGCAGACTAAGGAGGGGCTGGGGTGTGTCTTGGGGCAGAGCAAGGAAGAGGCATCCATCCACGTGGGGAGAGACACACACTGACACACTGGCTGTGATCAGAACAGTCTGCACCTTGTGATACCACCTACACCCACCACACCCAGGCACCACAGGACACCCCACGGCCAGAGAGGGAGCCCAACACACTGGGGCCCACAACACAACCTCCAGAGTGACTCATGACTCCCCACAAACTGAAATCCGCAGCCACACCCAGACACCACACACATGGTGTGACACACGCCGGCACTTAGCAAGGCAGGCAGTGTCCCTGGCCCACACGGCCACCCAAATATTGTGCACACGAGCACAAGCATTACATTCAACATTGCCACAATATTCTCTGACAACAGTCACACCCGGACATCACACGTAGGGCGATGTGTATCTGTAGCCACACAAACACAGCATGTACCAAGTGCTCCACAAACACACAATACATATTGACACAGTGATACCCAAACGCCATCACGCCCAACACACACAAGGCACTCATGGTGTCCCACACTCCACACACCCATGGAGTGACACCCAATACACACAAACACACAACATCTAGGCGCACGGCTATGGCAGCCCCCCGTCACCCAGCTCATGGAGAAATGCACACTGACGCACACCACGAGTGTGGCGAGGCCAGCGCACATGTTCATGAGGATGACTCACAATACACACTTACTCACTCAGACACACACATACTGATTGATACACGGTATGGTTCAAATTTATGGTCAGAGACCAGTATGAATGGATGCATGCAGAGACGAATAACAGACAATATTCTAAGGAGACCCAAGCAGCACATGCCCAAAGGAAGACTGGTGTATCTTTTTTTTTTTTATGTATCAGAGATTGAACCCCAGTATACTTAACTACTGAGCCCCATCCTTAGCCCTTGTTATTTTTTATTTTGAGACTGGGTCTCACTAAGTTGCTTAGGGCCTCACCAAGTCGCTGAGGTTGACCTCGAATTTGTGATCCTCCAGCCTCAGCCTCCCATACTGCTGGGATCACAGGCCTCTGCCACTACACCTGGCTAGACTGGTATTTCTTGGCCACACCAAACACAACCTGGGAGGATGCCCCTGAGGAAGAGGTATTGTGCCCCAAATGTAACACACACCATTGCCTCTGACCCACAAGCCACAACTGAACATCATACACAACACCCAGACACACTGGACTTCAACACGCACGGCTGCACAGACACAGCACAGACAGTCATACGTAAATGCACGGCAACACAACACACTAGCCCATTTCGCAAAACAAACAACCTCTCACAAATAACCACCTGTCACATAAAACACCTGATGTGCCCCACTGACACAGCCCACACCAGGGCGGCAACAAGAGCACCCAGGACCCTGGACAACAGCCTCCACAGCCCCACAAGCACAACACAACTTGAGTGCCTCTTGGCAGGGAAGAGAGAAGCCCCCAACAAGGACACATGCCCTGATGTAAGATGCCGGTCGCAACCCTGAGTGACACAGTGTTACGCACACGAGTTCCACAAAGAGACACAACTCGCACTGACATGCAGCCACAAACGGAGGCAGGGGGATGCACAGTGGCACCCAGAGCGACACTCAGCACAGAGTGGCACAAAGGAACGCAGGTGTCCACGGGCAAATCTGTGTCTGCACACAAATCAGAACCTGCCACCGCGACGCAGGGACACACAGACGAGGTCACACAAAATCCTTCACATGGCAGCACACTCCGGTCTCACCATGCGCGGGAGCCCTGCTCCCTCCCCATGTCCATGTCTCGCAGGACCCACCAGCCGCAGGGAAAGGAAACACCGCGGACAGACAGCTGGCAACACACCAAGGCAACCCACAAGGACACACCCAGAGACACCAGCCACACACACAGACACGCCCAGTGACAAAAACACAACCCTGGAGGTGCTCTGCCACGGGGCAGGGCACGCCGGTTCCTGATTACCACGCGGGTGACACACAGTGGCCGGCCGGCGGGAGAAGACTGGAGACACACCCAGGAGCACCCAGACACCACACTGCGTCTCCTGGAGAAAGTGCAGCCACTGGGCCCTTCTGCCCTCGGAGAAAGTCTGCAGCCCGGGCCTGCAGGCTGCTCTCCCCGCCTGCCGCCTGCGCCATCTCTCTGCACCTCTCCTCCTCCTTCCTGTCTCTGGGTCTCACCTGGACTCCTTCCGTGGTCTCCCGCTCTGGGAGCCTCTGGGTCTGTCTTTATCTCCCCAGGTCTTTGTCATGCTCCCTCTGTAAACATGCCCCTGCCCATTGTGTTTCCACTGTCTCTCTGCTTCTCTATCTCACTGTCTGTGTCTCTTAGCCTCTTTGTGTCTCTGTATCTCCCTTGTATCTCTGTGTCTCCTTCTTTGGTCCCTGGTTTTCTATTTCATTCTCTCTCTCTCTCTCTCTCTTTCTGCCTGTGTGTCCTGTATTCACCATTGTCTCCTTCCCTCCCTCCCTCCCTCCTTCCCTCCCTCCCACCCTCCCTCCCTCCTCCCCTCCCACCCTCCCTCCTTCCTTCCCTCCCACTCTCCCTCCCTCCTTCCCTTCCTTCCTTCCTTCCTTCCTTCCTTCTTTCCTTGCTTCCTTCCTTTCCACCAGGGATTGAAACCAGGGATGCTTTACCACTGAACTACATCCCCAGGCCATTTTATTTTTTTTTATTTTGGGACAGTGTCTCACTAAGTTGCTTAGGGCCTCGCTAAATTGCTGAGGCTGGCCTTGAACTTGCAATCCTCCTGCCTCAGCCTCCCAAATTGCTGGGATTACAGGTGTGTGCCACATATAGCTTGTCTGTTTCTTTTTTCCATCTGTCTCTGCTCTTTGGGCCTCATTCTGTCTCTAGGATTCTTTTTCTGTCTGTCTCTTGCTGAATTGAGGTATAGCCAGACAGGGATTTAGGAAATCAAAGTGGGTGGGGGTAGAATGTGCTTAGTAGCATGCACAAGGTCCTGGGTTCGATTCCCGGCACCGCAGATAAAGAAACAAGACAGTAGCAACAAAAATCAAAGAGATGGAGGGAGAAAGGACCCAGAAATGAAGAGAAAGAAAAAACTAGAAATTTTGTCTCCAAAGAGACCACAACTAAAAGAGAGAAACAGGGAAGGCTGGACATGGGAGAGGCTTGAATGGGCAGCCCTGAGGGTCATGATGGGAAGGGGACCTGCCTCCAGCTGAACTTCTGAGCAGTAGGATTCCGAGGGTAGGAATCTGCAGCCAGCGCTCTCCAGCCCAGGGAGGGGCCAAGGGGGGGTGACTCAGGGCCCCAAAGCTTCCTGTGACTCAGTATTGGTCTCAATCCTGAAGAGGGGAGTGGAGGGAGACAGTGGCTTCTGTAAAGAGAGGGAGAATTAAATACCAGAGGATCTCAGTGTGTAAGAGAAGGGACCAAGGAGGGCCTGAGGCCTGGGCCCTTGGGGCTGAGGGAGGAGGGCTGGGTCTGGACCCCTGGGGCTGAGGGAGGAGTTACTAGGGTCCAGATTCCTGGGTGTGAGAGAGGAGGGCCTGGGGTCGAGACCCCTGGGTCTAAGGGAAGAGGGGCTGGGGGATTAGGCCCTTGGGGGCTGAGGGAGGAGGTACTGGGGTCCAGACTTCTGGGTCTCAGGGAGGAGGGTTGGGTGCACACCCCCTAGGGCTGGGGGAGGAGGGGCTGGAGGCCTGGACTTAAGTGTCTGAGGGAAGAGGGAACTGAATCCCATACTCTTGGTCCAGTAAGACTAGAAGAACTGACTCAAAAGTCCCCAGAGCTTCTGCTTGGCCTTGTCCCAGCTGCCCCACCTTCATCCTAGCCTCATCTCCGGGCCTGGAAGGGACCCAGGTGCCTTAGGGCCCAGCCGGAAGGGGCCAAAGACAAAGGGTTGTTTAACTGGGAAGGGTGGTGGAGGGGAATGAAGAGTGTGTCTCAGTGGAAAGGTCAGTTGTCGCCCAGGGCTTGTGAAGAGGAAGGCAGGGCTGAGCCCCAGGGAAAATATCCTCAAAGTCGGAGGCCTGTGGGGGCCAATCCTCCAACCACTGTCTCTGGGACCTTGGCATTCGCAGGCTCCAGGGCATAAGGAGACTCCCACCTTGTGGTGACTTTGGGAACTGCAGGCCCTCTGTTTAGTCCAGTTTCTTGTCGGCAAACATTGAGTCCTCCTGAGGGCCAGGTCCTGTTCTAAGAGCTGGGGAATACCACAATTAACAAAATAGGCAACAGATCTGCCCTCGTGGTGCTTCCAGACTGTGAGAGACAGACCTTGTGGTTCAGTTGATCTCAGTCGCTCATCTATTAGTCACTGGTCTGACTTCTCTGTTTCTCTTTCAGTCTGAATCTCTAAGAGGATGCTTTCCTCCTTTTTCTTTCTTTCTGTGTTTATTTTCTCCTTTATATCTGTGTTCCCCACCAAATAAGAATGATGTAAATTATTATGTTAAAACACACACACACACACACACACACACACACACACACACACACACAATCCTGGAGTCCAGAGACCTTGGTTTAAGTCTCAATGTGAACATTGACTTTACTGCGTGTGGGACCTAATATACATACAACCTGGTTTAGAGACAGACCTGAGTTCAGTCTAGCTGCTATCCTTAGCTGGGTGTCCTGAGCCCTGTGAAATGGGGATGATAACCATGCTATCTGTCATAGGGTGGCTTCAATATAAGGTGAGATACACTGTCAGGAGCCCTCAACACAGGACTTGGTATACAGTTAGCCCCTGTGGTACATTGGGTCCCATTGGCTGCCAATGATTCCTCCCCTGGCTATCCTGGTATGTGGCTTCTTCCATCAAGAAATATATTCCCCTCTCCTTCTGTCTGGCTTTGATGAATAGAATGTGGCAGAAATGATGCCAGGCTAGTTCCAGGTCCAGTTGTCAAGAGCACTAGAAACTTCTGCTTTTGTACTCTTAGAACTATATTTTACAGCCATGCTGTAAGGAACCCCAAGCTTCAGAGGAGAATCAAGGTACCCTGAGCAAAAGCTCCAATCTAGCCCTTGCAGAATGTAGCCACATGAGTGACTTCATGAGGGAGACCAGAAGAAGGGCCCAGCCAATTCTCAGAATCATGAGAAATGATACTTTTTTTGTTGTTGCTTTTAGACACTATGTTTTGGAATGGTTTGTTATACAATAGTAGCAAATAGTATACTCTTCTTCTTTTTTTAAATATTTTTTTAGTTGTTGATGGACACAATGTCTTTATTTTATTGCTTTGTATGTGGTGCTGAGGATCGAACCCAGGGCCTCACGCATGCGAGGCAAGCGCTCTACCGCTGAGCTACAATCCCAGCCCCGCACATAGTATACTCTTCTGTTCACTTCTATACTTTGAGGTTCTCCACAATAAAAAGTGTACATATAGAGGCTGGGGTTGTAGCTCAGTGGTAGAGCACTTGCCTAGCATGTCCGAGGTACTGGTTTGATTCTCAGCACCGCATATAAATAAATAAAATAAAGGTCCATCAACAACTAAAAAATATTTTTGGGGGGCTGGGGTTATGGCGCAGTGGTAGCGTGCTCACCTAGCATGCGTGAGGCACTGGGTTCGATCCTCAGCACCACATAAAAATAAAATAAAGATATTCTGTCCACCTACAACTAAAAAATAAATATTAAAAATATCTAAAAATATTTTTTAAAGTGTACATGTATATGAACATGCATCTATACATGTGTGTATATATAATACATGTGTATATATGTGAATTGATAATGGAAATTGCACTCTATGAATTGTAGCCAGTCAAATTTTGCTTCCGTTTGCCTCAGTCTTTCCAGTCAATCTGTCTGTCTTTTACACTTTCCTGTCTCTTTCCATCTCTCTCTATGTGTTGATGCCTACCTTGCCCAACCTCTCTCCTCTGTCTTCACTTCTCAACCCCTTATTCGTCCTGTGTCCCATTTCATTGTCTTATCTTTATCATGGAAATTATGACTATGTAAAGTGACTCTATTTACTCTTTCTTTCTTTCTCTGGATTGAACCCAGGGGCACTTTACTACTGAGTCACATCCCCAGCCTGTTTTTAATTTTCCATTTTATTTTTCATTTTCTTCAGGGTCTCACTAAGTTGCTTAGAGCCTCACTAAATTGTTGAGGCTGGCTTTGAACTAGCGATCCTCCTGCCTCAGCCTCTAGGGTTGCTGGGATGATTGCATACACCGCCAATGCCTGATGACCTCATTTTCTTAATTGTCTAATTGTTTAAGGACAGAAATTGCTGTTCCAGTGTATAGAACTGTGCCTTGCACGTAGGGAATGCTCAAGGAATATTTGTTGACGGAATACTCTTTTGATGATACCGACTGACTCTTCTTCGACTCCAGTCTCTTGTCCTGTCCCACATTGTCCTGGTGGGAAGGATGGCATTTCTCCATTTCCCATCTTTTGTGTCCCCATTAGTCAAGTTGCTGTCTGTGGTTCTGAGACCCAACACTATGGATCTGTCCTTGGTGCTGACCCAAGCTTCCACTTTCCTTAAACTAGGGAGGATGGGGGCATCTTGGGAAGGGCAATGTCACCTGTAAGACCCAGGCATTGAATCATTTGCATTATCGAGAAAAGGGAGACATCCTAGTGCCCAAGGGAGGGAGCGTATGGGTCACTGTGAGTTCAGTGAGTGTTTCTCTCTTTCGTCTGTTCATATATATGTATGCACTTACACAGTCGGTCCTCAGTATCTGCAGGGGACCGATTCCAGATCTCACTCTACCTCCCACCCAGGATACCAAAATCAGGGGATGCTCAAGTTCCTTATATAAAATAGTGCAGTAATCACACATAATCTATGCACATCCCCTTGTATATTTCTAATCATCTCCAGATTATTTATAATACCTAATCCAGTGTGAATGCTTTATAAATAATTGTTATACTGTATTTTAGGGAATAACAACAAGAGAAGTCTTTTTTTTTTCTTTTTTCTTTTGGTACTTGGGATTGAACTCAGGGGCACTCAACCACTGAGCCACCTCCCCAGCCCTATTTTGTGTTTTATGTAGAGACAGGGTCTCACTGAGTTGCTTAGCACCTCCCCATTGCTGAGGCTAGCGTTGAACTTGCAATCCTCCTGTCTCAGCCTCCCTAAGTGCTGGGATTACAGGCGTGCACCACCGTGCCCGGCTTTCTTGTTCTTACAGATGATACGCAGGGTTCACTATACGTGAAAACTTCAACCACAGGGAAATGAAGAGAAGAGTTCAATAAACTTCCAGGAATACATTTTAAAATACCAACCTGCGTTCCTTCTATGCCTCTAGCCACTTCCTCACTTCCTATGTTATTTAAATGCGAATCCCAGAAATGATATCACTTAATTATATGTTGTATTTTACATTATTTGCTTTCTGTTGAGATATGGCCTACATAGTAAAATCCACAAATCTTAAGTATATGGACTGGTGCAGTTCTACGTATGGGTAGATTCGTGTGACCCCTCTGTCCAGCTGTCTCCATCTTCTCAACAGGATCTTTTACACCCTCTTGTAGAGATAGAAAGTATTTTGAACTTCTGTCACCAGAGTTTAAAAAGTCATAATATGGTAATCCAAAAAACTGGGTTCTAGCCTTTACTTTGCTATTGACACTATTATTTTTTTTAAATATTTATTTATTTATTTTTTAGTTTTAGGTGGACAGAATATCTTTGTTTTTATGTGGTGCTGAGGATCGAACCCAGTGCCTCGCGCGTGCTAGGCAAGCACGCTACCACTGTGCCACAATCCCAGCCCCTATTATTTTTAATTAATATGTCATATGGGCAGAAAGTACATAAAATAAGATAGATGCTATGGCACACACCTGTAATCCCTGCTGCTTAGGAGGTTGGGGTAGAAGGATCACATTAGCACGACCCCATCTCAAAATGCAAAATAAAAAGGACTG
>CM053414.1:44225904-44242919 GCA_028644305.1 Xerus rutilus
CCTCCTTCAGACCTAAGAGTCCAGTCCCCAGCTCTCCTCCCCAAGACCTGGGAGTCCAGGCCCCAGCCCTCCTCCCTCAGACCCAGGAGTCTGGGCTGCAGCCCTCTTCCCTCTGACTCAAGGGTCCAGGCCCCCAAACCCTTCTTACTATTGGACCCAGAAGTTGAAGTACCTGTCCAACAGAGCACAGTCCCAAAGAGGCAGAGCAGAAAGGCCCTGGGGACCCCCATTTTCAGAGTGTGGATCTGAGCTGAGACACCTAGGACAAGTCCTCCTGCTTGATCTGCTGCCTGGCTGGTTCTCCCATAAGCCCAAGGATCTGGGCCACCCAGCCTGGCCAGGATTCCTCCACCCCACCCTCCCTTATGTGGGCTGGTCTTCTAGGTAATCATGACCTGGCCAGGAAGAGTCCTGGGTGTTGAAGGAAGAAGGAGCTGGGGACCTGGATTCCTGTCCCAACGAAGGAGCTTAAGGGCCTGTAAAATTTAATTTGTGAGGGGCAGTGGGGGGTTCTGGTCTCTTCCTTCCCTCCTCCCCATACTCTATCCTAGTCTGAGAATGGCCTCTTGATTTCTCTTCTTCCCCTACCCCAGCACACACTGCCTGCACACTCAGCACACATAGCTTCCAATCCTGGGGCCACGTCTCCAGACTCAGAGATATGCGCACATCATCCTCTCTGTGAAGCCATCTCTAACCCCCACCTCCCCCCTCAGTCATCTCTCTTCAGCCTCTGACACCTCCCTGTCTCCCAGCCCTGATCAAACTAGGCAGGACTGGTGTCTGTCTCCATCAGGCTGTGACCTCCTCAGGGACCTCCAGGGATAGCTGTGATATTGCAGGATGAATGAATGAATCAATCAATCAATCAATACACTAACAAAGAGGCATCACGAGAGAAAGGAGAGACATAAGAGAAACAGAATGAGAGAGAGAGAGGCAATTATACATGAGATGCAGAAAGATAGACACAACAGGTGTGGACAGGTGTAAATGTAGACACAGAGACAAACTCAGAGGGGAAAAAGGGATATCCTGATGGACAGAACATGCCCACAGAGGGTGTTTAATGAGAGTTTATTAAAGGAATGAAATGGTGTTTGCTTTGCCAGCACAAATCCTAGCATGGATGATGATCTGATAAAGCAGAGGGCACTCTTTGAGGAAGTTTGTGAGTTAGATGCTGAAGGATGAGCTAACAAACGAAGCGAGGTTTCTACCAGCTCTCATGCCTTCTTTTCTCCCAGGGACGACGTAGACAGAGCTAAGAGGAGTGGGTGGTTTGTATCACTGCTCCCTCTGGTTCTGTCCCAACAAAGCTGTGATTGACGCTTTCCATAGTCCTCACTGTACAAATCTGTGGCTCCTCCACCACTGATTTTATCACGTTATTTACTAGCTTGCTTCTGTGTGGGTGGACAATCATGTGTGAAGTTATTCTTAATATTATATTTTGTGACGGTAGGGATGGAGCCTGGGGCCTCATGCATGTCAAGCATGTGCTGTGTCACTGAGCTCCACCTGGGGAGCTCATGTGTATAATTTTGAAAATAGCTTTAAAACATGACATCCTCATGACTGGATAAACAATAAATGAAATGGTCAGGTGTGGTGGTGTACACCTGGAATCCTGGCAACTCAGGAGGCTGAGGCAGGAGGATCACAAATTCAATACCAATTTTTTTTTAGTTGTTGATTGACCTTTATTTATTCATTTACTTATATGTGGTGCTGAGGATCGAACCTAATGCCTCCCACATGCAAGGCAAGCGCTCTACCACTGAGCCACAATCCCAGCCCCCAAGTCTAGGCAATTAGACCCTGTCTCAAAATAAAAAATTTAAAAGGGCTGAGGATGTAGCTCAGTGGTAAAGTGTCCCTGGTTTCAATTCTTAGTACCAAAAAACAAACAAACAAAAACATGAAATAAAAAACACCAGGGAGACAGAGACACAGCAGACAACCAGAGGAATTCTCTGGCCCTGGAGGATACACACAGACAATCACATGGACACTTAGACATTAAACAGGTGAGGACGTCCACGTGAATGCCCCAGTAGGCTGCTGGAGTTGGAGACAGGGACCTGGAGCTAGGTCTCCTGATCTGTCCAACTTCTTGCTGCATGGATGCTGCCATCTGGGTTAGACGCATCTACATGTGCCATGTTGGGTGGGCACTGGTCGTGGGCAAAGACCAAGCATCATGGACCCACAGATGGATGGGATCAAGTCAACATAATGGCAGCGACCAAGAGGCCTTAGAGTCCTCTCGGTTTGACTAAATTTTAGACAGGTTTCTTCCTGACTCTGGACTTCCAATTGCTTAGAGCACTTTTATGTCTGAATGTGTCCCCCAGAAGTTTATGTGCTGGAAACCTAATTCTTAAATTCATGTGTGAATGGAATTTGGAGGTGGGGCCTTTCAGAGGTAATTAGGATGAGATGAGGTCATCAGGGTAGAGCCCCTATGATAGCATTAGTGACTTAATAATAAGAGACCTGAGCTAGCACCTCTGCTCTGTCTCAGCATGTGATGTCCTCTGTCTCTTACTGGCATCCCATCAGATGCCAGTGCCTGTCCTTGGGACTTACTAGCCTCCAGAACCGTGAGCTAAATACAACTGTATTACGTAGAAATTAGCTAGTCTGTGGTGTTCAGTTATAGCAACAGAAAATGAATTAAGGCAAACACTTGCTTGAGAAAACTTGTTTCAATTTCTTTCTCTGCCTTCTTTAAAATAGAGGTGAATCTTTTGCTGGCCCCTGGCTAGCTTTTCAACCTAGAATTATCCTCCTTAAGGACCTGAGAGCCATGTCGGTGAAATATAATCAACAGAGGAGACTGGGCCCCTGTCTCCCAATCTTGTGGGAGAGTAGAGCCTAACTCTGATAAGGGATAATGAACAAGTGCGGTTGACTCAATCAGAGAGATAAACTTTTGCAACCTTGAGAATAACTCTAAGTGCTGGACACATCCGTTGACCAGCTTCCTTCTGTCGCTCTTCAGTACTTTTCCACTAGCTCTTCCAACATTCAAAAGCCCTCCCTCCTCTGTTTCCATGGATTCCAGTTTAGCTTCTCTCCTCTGGCAATCCTGAATAACACCTCCCTTGCCAGTTGAACTTCATCTGATGCAATTTTTTCTTTGATGGGAGACACCCAGCCACTGTGGACTCTCACATACACAGTTCCCCTGCCCTCATCTTGCCAAATCTCTGTCCCTCCCATCAGGCCTCACTTCCCAGAACCTGTTCAGCATCCAAATTATTCTTCTTGTTTCTCTGGTTCCTGCCCCAGGCTGTCAGTGGGGGGCCATCCACCTGGGGGCAGGGTGGAGCTTAGGGCCTCTGGAGAACTGAGTCTGGCCTGGAAGGAGGCTGGGTTCTCTGAAGCCCCTGTGGAAGGTGAAGGAGTTGGAGGTGTTCACAGGAGTACACTGTATCAGAGACTGAGGTTTATGGAGTAGGCAGACCAATGGAGGGCCAGGGGAGGGATTTTGACTCTGGTAACCTTCAGGAACTTTTTGAGTCTTTCAGGTTATCAGACAGGAAGTTCCCCATTACGGAAGGTAATGATCACAGGAAGCAGTGATTACAAAAACAGAATTTCTGGGTTCATAGGGAGCTCAGTGTTCACTGGATGCAGATGGAAGATTCCCACCAAAATCCCTAGCATTAAATTAAATGTATAGGGGGCCATTGGTTTGAATAGAAATCGTGCACCAAACCCAAAAGACCCAAACCAAAATGGACTTAGTGACCATTACTAGTGTCAAAAGACAAAAATTTGCAATAAATGTAGCTTAAAGATCTTAATGGACTTTATTTGTGGTTCTCAAATCCAGCAAGACTTCATTCCTTAAAATAAACTGAGTGTTCTAATTAGCTGAGCAAAGGAGGTTGACTTTATACACAGAAGCATTAAAACAGAGGATAAAAGGCGGATAGGTCATTTCAAAATAATTGTTCTTGTCTACAGGTTAAAGTAGCCTTGTTGCACTGGCTAAAATGGCTTGTTTGGAGAGTTGACTATTATCTTTTTCTCTCCTGATTTCTCGGAAGGTGAGATAATTTAATTTCAGCTTGGTAGCGTGGAACTTTGGCATGAGTGACTCCATTTTGGTTTGGTCTTAGTGCAGAACCTCAATCCAAACTGATGGCCTCCTACACATTTTATTTAATGCTAGACATTTTGGTTGGGACTTTTGGATTTGCACACAGCTATACAATGAACCCTGGGCTCCCTATAAACCCAGAGATTCTTTTTTGTGTGTGTGGTTTTGGGAATTGAACCCAGGGCTTTGTGCATGTGAGGCAAGTACTCTACCAACTGAGCTATATCCCCAGCCCAAACCAGAGATTATTTATTATTTTGTAATCACTTTTTAGTAGTTAAACTTTAATAAGTCATTAATTACTTAAGAGCTTAGGGAAAACTGAGGCCATTTTGTGGTAGCCATTAAGGTATTTTAAAACCTTTTTATTATAAGAATTTTCAAACACAAGCAAATGTATAAAGAATAAAGGTGCAACAATTGTTGACATGTCACCGATCTTTTTTTATCTCTTTCCCTTTTGGTGCTTGCCAGAGCTTTTGGTATATTAGTGTGTGGTCTTGCATTATTTTGCTCAAAATATTAATTTTGCTTAAAACACCATTTAAAAGTAGAATTTTCTTTTTTAGTACAGGGGATTGAACCCTGGGGCTACTGTGTTACAACTCCAGCTCTTTTCATTTTTTAATTTTGAGATAGGGTCTCGCTAAGTCGCCCAGGCTGGTCTTGAACTTGCAATCCTCCTGCTTCAGCTGCCTGAGTAGATGGGATTACAGGTGTGAGCCACTGCCCTGGGCTCTAGCAATAATTTTTAACTGACTATAAACAGTCTTTGCAGCCCAAATAGTTGAGAAATATTTGGCATTTCTTGGCTTATTTGAAATTACTCCATTAATCAAGTATGTAATAATTGCAGTAATAGTTTAAAACGTTAAGCCCTAGTAACGTATAATCAGTTGCTTTCAGCGTTATGTTCTACATAACTGTTATCCCATATATTATCAGAATTGTGGAATTTCCTTCTGGAACTTTAGTCATTACCTTGCCAAAAACTGAATCATGTATATTGCGTGCCAATTTTTTCTTTTGTTTTCACAGACTGTACTGGCAGCACCAATATTTCTTTCTCAAAGCGTATCTTAATTTTTAAAATAATTCAGTAGTGTTAAATAAATTCAAATTGTTATGTAACCAACATCTGGAACTTTTTATCTTGCAAAACTGAAACTCTACACTCATTAAACAACAACTCCCCTTTCTCTCACCCACCCTTGCTCAAGTCCTTGATGTCTTAGTCTGTTTTCTGTTGCTATAACTTAATACCATAGACTAGGTGATTTATAAAGAGGAGAAGTTTATTTAGTTCATGATTCTGGAGTTAAATGGCACTATTCTTGCTTCATCTTAAGGGGCAGAAGGCAACACATCATGAGACAGAATGGGGGCACTAGTCATGGTCTTTCTTCCCCTTATAGAACCACTAATGCCATGAGGAGGCTCCACCCTGATGACCTCATCTTATCCTAATTATCTCTTAAAGGCCCCACCTCCAAATTCCATTCATATACAAGTTTGAGGATTAAGTTTCCAACACATGAACTATATCCAGCAGCTACAATTCTGCTTTGTTTCTGTGAATTTGATTACTCTACATGCCTCAGATAAGTGGAATATTTATAGTATTTGTCATTTTGTGACTGGTTCTTTCATTTAGCATATTGTTGTCAAGGTTTATCCATGTTGTATATGTCAAAATTTCCTTCCTTTTAAAGACTGAGTAATATTCCATTGTATGGATATACCACATTTTTTTTATCCATACATCCATCAATGGACATTTGAGTGTTTCTACATCTTGGCTATTTTAAATAATGATACTATCAACATGGTACACCAATATCTGTTTGAGACTCCGCCTTCGAATTCTTTTGGATATATACTATATTAGATCTTCATTTTTTAAATTTAGTTTTTATTAGTGCATTATCACTATGCATAATAGTAAATTATAGTAATGATTGATAGTATGATTTACTATTATGCCAGATTTATACCTGTACATAATTTGATCAATCTCATTCCTCAGGACCTTCCCTTTGCTCCCTTCCTCTCTCCCCTGATCTACTCTACCCATCTCCTTCTATTATTATTATTATACTTGATCTTCCTTCTGACATGGCACACTATTCCAGTTGCAACCTTCACTTTCTCATTTTCAAATACTACTCAGTGGATGCTGCTCATCTGCTATAGTTTGGACGTGGTTTGTCCCCCAAGGTTCATGTACTGGAAGCCTGGTCCCTGGTGTGGCAGTGTTGAGGTAGTCGGGGGTCGAACCTGGAGGAGATTACCGAGGTCATGGGGGCTCCATTCTCATAAATAGATTAATGTTGGAGTGGGTCCCTCCTTGTCTGACTAGATTAGTTCTCACCCCTGTGGGTTGTTACATAGAAAATCTACTCTGTCTGCTTGACCCTTCTGCATGAGGCTGGTTCCCTTTCTGCTTCTCTACCATGTTTTGACACAAATGGGGGCCCTTGCCAGGACACCGGGGCCATACTGTTTAAACCTTCCACTTACTTGAATGTGGGTCTCAAAAAACTTGTTCTTTTCTTTGGTTGCTTCTCCTTCTTCAATTTTTTCCCCTGTACTGAGGATTGAACACAGGGACCTGCACATGCTAGGGAAACACCCACCTACTGAGCTACATCCCCAGCCCTTGAAAAAAAATTTTTTTTTTTTAGACAGGGTCTCACTAAGTTGCCCAGGCTGGCCTCAAACATGGGATTCTCCTACCTCAGCCATCTGAGTAGTTGGGATTACAGGTGTGCACCAGTGTGCCTGGCTAAATCTCTTTTCTTTATAAAGTGCCCAGCTTCGGGTATTTTGTTACAGCAACATGAATTGATGAAGATATCTCTATTGTTATAGTAGGCTCTTCTGGGAGGTAGGCACTGAGGCAAAGATTAGCATACAGGACCTTAGGACCAATAGCTGCAGAAGGGATTTAAAGAAGCTGGGTTAAGTAGAGTGTGAAGCTGGGCTGTAAATCTGTCCCAACTAAGGGCCCAGTGTGCCCCAGGGAGGGTGCTGGCACTGGGCATGTGGACTCTCGACTACGGCAGGCTGACAGCAACAGCAGCTGAAAGAATCCTCCCATCCTGAAAATATCTTGGAGTGAAATCACAGCACCCACCATCCTCTACCTTAGCTTTTATGTATTTCTTCCACTTGCAGAGTTTGAAATAAAGATGAATTACAGGATATTTTGAGATGAAATAAAATCACCAGTTGGGAGAATTTGTAGGGGACAATATTTTTTGCTTATTCTTAAGCATCTCTTGGAGGTTAAACATTCTTATTTAAGTGAAATGTTTTAGAAATATTTTTTAGTTGTCAATGGACTTCTATTTATTTTATTTATATGCGGTGCTGAGAACTGAACCCAGTGCCTCACACATTCTAGGCAAGTGCTCTACTACTGAGTCACAACCCCAGCCCCGAAGTGAAACATTTTTTTGTTTTTGTTTTTGGTTTTTTGGTACCGGGGATTGAACTCAGGGGCACTTGACCACTGAGCCACATCCTCAGCCCTATTTTGTGTTTTATGTAGAGACAGGGTCTCACTGAGTTGCTTAGCGCCTCCCTGTTGCTGAGGCTGGCTTTGAACTCGCGATTCTCCTGTCTCAGCTTCCTAAAGTGCAGGGATTACAGGCATGTACCACCACAATCAGCTCCGAAGTGAAACATTTTTAAGAGCTTAAGTTTCAGATTTAATATTTACAATTTAAGAGTTTAAGATTTGAATTAGGTGACTAGGTACCTGGATTGGCAAAAAGAACACATATGCTGGGGCTGGAGTTGTGGTTCAGTGGTGGAGCGCGTGGCTAGCATGGGTGAGGCACTGGGTTTGATTCTTAGCACTGCACATAGATAAATAAATAAATAAAATAAAGGTCCATCAACAACTTAAAAAATTTTTTTAAAAGAACACAGATGCTCCTTGACTTATGAAAAAGTTATATCCCAGAAAACCCATCATAAGTAGAAAGTATTCTAAACTGAAAAGGCATTTAATGCACCTGACCTTTAGAATGTACTAGCTCGGCTTCTCATGGTGGTGTGGTTAACTGGGAGCTGTGTCTCCCTGCTGCTGCTCAGCATTGCTAGAGCATATCTTGCACAGATCACTATCCTGGGAAAAGATCAAGATTTAAAATTTGAAATAGTTGTTTTGTCTTTTTAAAATAACTTTATTTATTTATTCATTTTTAAATGTGGTACTGAGAATCAAACCCAGTGCCTCACATATGCTAGGCAAGTGCTTTACCACTAAGCCATAACCCCAGCCCTCAAAATACAGTTTTAACTGAATGTGTATCATTTAATGTCCTATGGTGGAAACATCTTGAAGTCAGACTATTGAAAGTCGGGGACCATGTGTTTTTTTTTTTTTTTAATATTTTTATTAGTTGTTGATGGATCTTTATTTTATTTATTTATATGTGGTGCTGAGAATCGAACCCAGTGCCTCACACATGCTAGGCAAGCGCTCTACCACTGAGCCACGACCTCAGCCCCGTGTGTTTTTAATTAAATGATTCTTTACCCTCCCACCCAGTCATTTCTTGAAAACTTTCCTTCCTCGTTTACCTGAGGTGGAAGGTAGAATCATGTTCTGTCATCAATGAATCTGTGCTACATTTGGCCAGAACAGCAAATGTGGGAAAAAATTTCCTCTGTCATCTTATTTTCTCAAAAATTTTTTTCAATGATCCAATTGATTTTATAATTGCTTTCCATTTTCTGATCCTAATTAGTTTCCCTTCTTGATAGACATCAATAGGGGTACTACTTTATCTTAGAATTTCAACATCTTAAAATAATATGTAAGTAACAACAAGTCATTAGGTTTTAATAATAGCTTACTTTTATACAGATAAAATTTCTAAAGTTATAATAGACAACTACCATAATAATATAACAAACTGGTTATTATGTAATACTGATTTCCACCCACTTACAGTCTTTGTGGATAATTAATGGTAATTGGATATTAGTTAACACATAGTGATTCATGCCAAGTGAAAGACTTGTAGATTTAAATATAGAATTTGACAATTCCAGTCTGGCAGAGTAAACAAGTAGCTGAAAATATAAACTGTGACATGAAATATCAAGTATAATTGATGTGAAGATACCAGAAGGAGATTTTTTCCCATAAAATATGTTCTGTATTAGGCGAAAAAGCAGCTCCTTGTTTAGAAACACTAGCTATTTTAGATGATATGAGATCAGCAAGGTCTTTCCATTTCCAAACTGATGCACTGGTAGCCATCAACCCTGTTGGAACAAAACACTCTACTGCCACCTGCTGGAGATACTTGCAACACACTACAAATCACAGTCTTTTCAATTAGCAAAGGGATAAACCAAGACACAAACATTTCCAAATATTTGTTTTCAAGATAAGAAAGATGTCTGCACTGATAATGGTATCGAATTAGGTATAGGGCTCTTGTGCAGTGCCCTACATAAACAACCGTATATGGTGACAGAGGAAAGCCACACACAGATGGGGTAGATGTAGGTTAGGGTTGGGTTGGGTCATGACAAAGCAGAAGACGAAAGGCTTTTAGGGCAAGATCCACAGTCAACAGTAGCAGGACTTGAGAATTAAGTAGGAGTAGGTCTTAGGACCATCTGAAGGGATGGTTGGGGTCAGAAGGAGGCAAATCAAGGTAGTAGGTGTTGATGGAAGATCAGCGGTTGTGGGCAAGAGACCCAGGCTCTAGCCTGCGTTCACTGTGTGTCCTTGAGAGAGTCTCCCCACTCCCTGAGCTTTTTTTTGCACATTCATTCTGGAAGTGTTGCCTTCTGCCCTCTTAGATCTCAGAATAATGGGTCCCTGGGACACAAGGGATCCTAGGAATGGTGTGTTCTCGTTGCAGTTTGGGTTGCAGCAGCTGAGATGGCTGAAACTCATGGGGAACGTGGCCACATTCTGGTCCCCCCGGTGTCTGCACACACCCAATCGCAGTGAGAGACTAGGGAGCCTCAGATAAATGGGAAGAGCATGCAGAGGGATCTCTCTCGACCCTGGATTCCTCCATTTCTACCCACAGCCTTCTGAAAACTCCCAGCTGCCTCTAGATTCCAAACCTCTCTGCTTTTTTCAAGGATTTCCATTGCCCACCCCTTTCCTATCCTTGGTTTCCCCTGCTGCCCTTTACTACCCCCTCCTGGCACATCCTTCTACCCTCACTTCTCTTCTAGAACCACTGTCCCTGCTGGGCGCATTGGCGCACACCTATAATCCCAGCAGCTTGGGAGACTGAGGCAGGAGGATTGTGAGTTCAAAGCCAGCCTCAGCAATGACTAGGTGCTGAGCAACTCAGTGAGACCCTGTCTCTACATAAAACACAAAATAGCACTGGGGGTGTGGCTCAGTGGTCGAGTGCCCCTGAGTTCAATCTCCGGTACACCCCCCCACCCAAATAGCAAATATACAACCACTGTCATGGCCTCTCTCATGCTCCCACCCCACCTTCTCCCCTCAGCCTCTTTCCCTTCCTCCAGGTCCCAGCTACCCCTTAAGATTCCCCACCTGTCCTCAGCCTCTCTTCCCCTCATTTCCTGTCCCTTCTTTCCTAAGTTCATTTGACTTCCCCTCAAATAAAGTGTTGAGATAAAATATGGGACGCTAATTTAAATTTGAATTTCTGATAAACAAAAGATAATTTTCAGTAAACTATGTACCAAATATTTCATGGTGCATACTTATACTAAAAGGTTAGTTGTTGGGGCTGGGTGTGTAGCTCAGTGGTAGAACACATACTTAGCATTCGTAAGTACCAAAAAAAACCCCCAAAACAAAAAAAAAAACCCACAAGTTCTTCTTTTTTTTTTTTTTTTTGGTACCGGGGATTGAACTCAGGGGCACTCGACCCCTGAGCCACATCCCCAGCCCTATTTTGTGTTTTATGTAGAGACAGGGTCTCACTGAGTTGCTTAGCATCTCACCATTGCTGAGGCTGGCTTTGAACTTGCGATTCTCCTGTCTCAGCCTCCCTAAGTGCTGGGATTACAAGCGTGAGCCACCGCGCCCGGCTCCACAAGTTTTTTGTTGTATATCTAAATTCCAATTTTGTTAGGCATCTTGTGTTCTTTTTTTAATTTGTTACTATACTTCTATTTTTTTATTGCGTTGATTTTTTTTTTTTACATCTTGTGTTCTTGCATTTTTATTTGCTACATCTGGCAATTCTGTTCCTGTCTCTCTCTCATGTGCCATACACCCAGGCTGGTGTCCTTGGAGACACTACAGCTCTCAGAGACACTACAGCTCTCAGACAGGCAGTCCAGCCTCCCCATTCAGCCCACTTTAGTTATTCAACAGTCACCTTGGACTACCCCACAACCTAGAAACTAAAGGGTTCTCACCAGGCAATGCACCAAAGCTACAGGACATTACTCCAGCTCCATAGCTACTGCAGGTTCTGTTTGGTTGGTGCCTGACTTAACTCCATTTTTGTTGCTATAATGAAATACCTGAGGCTGGGACATTTATAAAGAAAATAGGTTTGGGGTAATTTTTCAATCTACCACATCCACTAGCTTTAGACATGAAGGTTTTTGAAGGGACCAAGTGAAAAGAATATGATGGAGGGAAATGACCATGCACCCTCTAAGTTTTTGGCATTGGTATAGCTCTCTACAGGTCTTTCCATGATAGAGTATTAAGTTTCAAGGGTTTCCACTTGGCCATTTATTCCATAATCAGCCTTAATTAACAGGTTCAGAAGCCACTGAGGTGAATTCTACCAAATGATAAAGTACATCTCTCCAAAATAAATATTAAAAGGTGGAGGAAAATAAATTAAAAGGTGAAGGAAAATAACCACGGGGTGCATTCATGCACTCATGGATCTCATTGTGAGATGAACTTGGAACAAACTTGGGTAAATCATCAAACCTGAAGTCCTATCACAAGGGTCTGCTTCTGAGAACCTCTCCTGGAAAGAAGTCTCTTGGCTTGTGTTCCCCACAAGGAGAACACTGGGAAGTTTCTATGCTGTTCTCTCAGGGAGTACCATTCCAGGGAAGCCGGCCTGCAGGAGAGCACGTTGGAAGTTGTCTGACTGAGCTGGCCACAGCTTGCTGTCAAATGTGATTCAGGAAGGGAGATGAATTTAGCCATCGGCTCCAGTCACTCATGAAAGGTTTGTCCCAGACAGCATGAACTCGCTGTGCTTCCAGGTTATGAATGGGTTCTCTGAAGTCTCTAGTGCTGGCATCAACAGAGAAGCCCCAGGGCTTAAGGAAGAGGCGCCCAGGGCGGCCTCAGGTCAGGGGCTGCTGCTGCTGTGCCCATGTGGAGCTGGCGTGAGTTCCCACTTGCTGCTGCAGAGAAACAGGAGAGACGAGTTTCAGGCTGGGTGCGGTGCACACACCTTTAACCCCAGAGGCTTGGGACACTGAAGCAGGAGGATCACAAGATCAAGGCTAGTCTGGAAACTTAGTGAGACTCTGTCTCAAAATAAAAACCGAAAAGGGCTGGGGATGTAGCTCAGTAGTAGAGCGCCCCTGGGTTCAATCTCTCCCCAACCTCAAATAGAAACAAGTTTCCAAAGACCTTAGGCACGGGTGAGGTCAAGAGGATCTGAAATGACATGTAATTGACACATGACATGAACCCTAATTAAGCTTTTTCACACAGTTGCCTAAACCTGGTGATTAGGATTTAAGTTCTAAACTACTGATACTATGTCATTGAAAACTGGTTGTCTACTAAAAGTTTCTGTCAATTCAGTTATAGCTTTCCAGGAAATGACTGTTTCATCTGTTTTCAAATTTATTCTAATTCAAAGAATTATTTCTGTGTTCTTTTCCTTTCTTTCTTTTTTTTTTTTGTGGAACTGGGATGGAACCCAGGGTGCCAATGCTTTACCACTGAGCTACATCTCTAGCCCTTTTAATTTTTGAGGCAGAGTCTTGCCAAGTTCCTTAGGGCCTCACTAAATTGCTGAGGCTGACCTTGAACTTGTGATCCTCTTGCCTCAGCCTCAAATTGCTGGGATTATGGCATGCACCACTGTACCCAGCTGCTTCTTTGGTTTTCAAGCAACCAAGTTTCCTGTGTTAAGTTTCAATTGAGTGAAACAATTGAAATTATTTCTCATTCCTCCTTGGACCTTGAGTAATAAAAAGGTATATAAAACAATAGTGTTTTCGGGGCTGGGATTGTGGCGCAGTGGTAGCGTGCTCGCCTAGCACGCGGGAGGCACTGGGTTCGATCCTCAGCACCACATAAAAATAAAATAAAGATATTGTGTCCACCTACAACTAAAAAATAAATATTAAAAAAAAAAAACAATAGTGTTTTCTACAATCAGTGGCACCTCAGATTTGATGAAGTATTGTATACAAATTGATTGCTAAAATACACTTTCTGACTTGTTCATTTATTTTAATATGGATGATGGTTTTAAAAATTCTCTATATTATTTAAACCTAAAAGAGTGATGTAGGTGGGCTGAGGTTATGGCTCAGTAGTAGAGCGCTTGCCTGGCATGTCTGAGGTACTGGGTTCAATTCTCAGCACCACATATAAATAAATAAATAGATAGATAAATAAATAAAGGTCCATTAACAATTAATAAAAAAAGAGTGATGTAGGAGTCTTATTTGCGGAGGAGGGCTACTGGGGATGGAACTCAGGGGCACTCAACCACTGAGCCTCTTCTCCAGCCCTATTTTGTGTTTTATGTAGAGACAGGGTCTCACTGAGTTGCTCAGCGCCTCGCCGTTGCTGAGGCTGGCTTTGAATCCACAATTCTCCTGTCTCAGCCTCCCAAAGTGCAGGGTGTGTACTCCCAAAGTACAGGTGTGCGCCACCGTGCCGGCTCCTTTTTTGTATTTTATTTAGAGACAGGGTCTCACCGAGTTGCTTGGTGTCTCGCTTTTACTGAGACTGGCTTTGAACTTGCGATCCTCCTGCTTCAGCCTCCTGAGCTGCTAGGATTACAGGCGTGCGCCACCGCGCCCAGCAGGAGTTTTATTTAAAGTGTAAATATTCAAAATATTATGACTTTTGTAATTATTTATCTATATGATTTAAAATTTAAATTCCATCTTAAATATGTGTGAGGGTATATAGGTTAACAAAGTCTTTTAGTAGGGACATGAATGAGGACATGAATGTAAATTTAAAAATACCCCTGAAAGAAGAAACCCAAACAATCTCCTATGGGATACAATTTCAACTTTAAACATCTGCTAGGACTATAGAGTGTTGAAGTTAGATTAGTGTGATTCAGTGGACTAGCAAGCAATCCTCCTGCCCTGGCCTCCTGAGTGCTGGGACTATCAGCAGGTGCCACCACCCTGCTACAAAACTGTTTTAGCAGACCTTTCAGGTGATTCTGGTGCATGCTCAAGTGTGAGAACCACTGAACTAAAGGTTCATGGCAGTGCCAGATTCCTCTATTTCACCTCATCTTGATGCAAAAATCCTGGTTGGGAGGAAGAGTTGAAGCATTTGGGAAAAGAGCATCCCCCTCTACTTGCCTTAAGGAGAGGAAGAAGAACCACAATTTAACCTGAGATTCAGATTTTGACAATTACGTAGAACTGACCTTCGTATTCTGCCTTCTGAAAATTTTTTTATCCATAGTCAGTGAGTTAAGTATATTAATAAAATAGATTGAAAGGAGCAGAGAGAAATAAAATGTATTTGTTTGAGATTCTGAGTCCCTCTTTTTCACCCAAACAATTATATTTGAATTAAGCAAAAATTTTTTTGGTACTGGGGCTTGAAACTATGGGTGCTTTAACACTGAGATATATCTCCAACCCTTTCTATTTTCATTTTGAGACAGAGTCTTAGTTAGTTGCCCAGCCTGGCCTTGAACTTGTGATCCTCTTGCCTCAGCTTCTTGGATAGGTGGGATTACAGGAATGTGCCCTTGAGCCAGGCTTGACCCAAATAATTGCATAACAACATGTTAATTACCTCCTTCAAGGGCAGTTGGGATTAATAATTAAGATGCACAGCCATTCATAGCCATTACTGCCTTGAAGTTTTCTGGGTAACAATTGAGACAAATAAAGGTTTGATGTACTCAATGTACTAAAGTAATTCAAAGTTTTACTTTAATATTTGGCCTCAGTATGAATTTTCACTATAAAACTCAGTAACTTGAGCCTCGCTAGATCATATGGCAGTGCTTTGTGCTATATGACTTAACTTCATCAGTAACTAAAAACCTTTACTTTCTTGCTTTGCTCCCCCTTGACTTCAGTGATATAACACACTTCTGTTTCCTTATTCTTAGTCTCTGTGGCTGGTTCCCACTTCTTCAGTTCCTACTTTGCTAAAAGTTTTGTGTCAGGAATAATTGTTGAATGTTATCAAGTCCTAATTTTATTTATGTAATAATCATGATAATTTCTTTTAATCTATTTTTGTTTTTTTTTTTTAAATATTTTTTCTAGTTGTAGATGGACACAATATGTTTATTTTATTTATTTTTATGTGGTGCTGAGGATCGAACCCAGTGCTTCACGCATGCAAGGCAAGCGCTCTACCACTGAGCCACAATCCCAGCCCCTTAATCTATTTTTGGTGAGTGACATATCTAGATTCCCTGATGTTAAACCAAACTTGCATTCCTAGAAAATCCAATTTGAATTTAGTTTTTATTTTTATTTTTATTTTAAAAAGATTGATTTTTTAGAGAAGTTTTAGGTTCACAGCCTAACTGAGCAGAAGGTACTGGGGTGGGGGATTCCCATAAACACCCTTGCCTCTACACATGCACAGCCTCCCCACTATCAACATCCTGCATCGGAGTGGTAAATTTGTTACAATCAATGAATCAGTACAGACACACTGGACTCATCATTATCACCTAAAGTTCACAGTTTACAGCATTGCACATTCTATGGGTTTGGATAAATGTGCCATGTATCCACCATTATAACATCAATAGAGTAGTTTCTCTGTCCTAACAATTTTATATGCTCTACCAGTTCATACATCCCTCTCCCTCTAATCTCTGGCCGCTGCTGCTATTTTTATTTCCACAGTTTTGCTTTTCCAGAATGTCAAATGGTTGGTATCACAGAGTCACACAGTATGTAGCCTTTTCAGAACGGTTTCTTTCATCTAGTAATACACATTTGAAGTTCCTCAGTGTTTTTTTACACTGTGATAGATCATGTATTTTTAGTGCTGAATACCATTCCATTGTATGGATTTACCACAGTTTATTTTTCCATTCACCTACTTAAGGACTTTCAAGTTACTTTCAAGTTTTGACCATTACATGGTGGTGGACACCTGAAATCCCAGCAAACTGAGAGACTGAGGCAGGAAGATTGCAGATTCAAAGCCAATCTGGAGCACTTAGTAAGACTCTGTCTCAAAATAAAAAATTAAAAAAAGGGCTTGGGATGTCAGTGGTGGAACACCCTTGGGTTCAATATCCAGCACACAAAAATTTAAAAAAAAAACTCAAGTTTTCACAACTATGAATTAAAAATGCTATGAACATGTACATGTAGATTTGAATGGACATGTTTTCAACAAATTTGGGTTAATGTCAAGGAGTACAATTGTTGGACTGTATGGTAAGAGAATGCATAGTTTGTAGGAAACTTTCAAACTGTCTTCCAAAGTGGACTGTACCCATTTTGCAATGGTAGCAGCAATGAGACTTCTTGTTGCTCCACATCCTCCCAGCATTTGGTGTTGTTAGTTTTTTGAGTTTTATCTGTTCTAATAGGTGTGAAGTTATCTCATTTTACTTTTAAATTATCTAATGACTCATGATATTGAACATCTTTTCAAGTGCTTATTTGCTAATTTTGTATCTTTTGTAACGTGCCTCTTTTAGATCTTTTGCCTATTTTTAAATCAGGTTTTAAATTTCTTATTATTGAATTCTTTGTATATTTT
>CM053414.1:44243419-44258519 GCA_028644305.1 Xerus rutilus
GATAATCTGTAGGTAAAAATATGTAATGTTGTCAAGCATGAGTTGTTTCAGGTTCAGCTTTGTGTGATTTGTGAGAGACAGTACTGTGTTGTGGGTAAGAGTAAGGGTCTGGATCCAGACTATCTGTAGTCAAATCCTGGCTCTGCCTGTTATTAGCTACATGGGCTTCTGGACAATTGAGTCAGCTCTTATCTATTCACCTATTTGGAGCATTTCTTGGAACACAATTGACTGTGACTCTGACATACATCTACAAAATTCAGACAAAATAATATCTACCTAATGGGGTTGTAATGATGTCAAATGAGTTAACATGTATAAAGCTCCCTAGAAAAGAATCTGCTCCATGATGTTGGCTTACTGAATATAAAGAGTTATGATTCTAAATCATTCTTCATCAACTTTTTATAGATCAGGAGCAACAGAAATATGAAGTTGATCATGATGAGTACTTGCAAGTTAAAAACGTTACTAGACACTCAAATGCTCTAAGACAGGAAATCTTAGACTGAAGTTTTCTTATTCCATCGATAAGCCTCTTGGTGATCATAAACCTTTAAAAATCAAGACCAATGTTTTTGTAAATATGTTTTTGAAAGTGGGAAAACACGTCTATAATTTCATGAGACTGTCCAATGTACAAAAAGATCTAGCTGTGTTGGTCTGGAACAAAGACTTTGGGACCTAGGAAGGACCATACATAAAATACATGTCCTTTAATAGGGAAATAGTTAAGTAAATTGCAGTATATCTTGTAATGAAATCATATGCACCTAATAAAAATTATGTTTATAAATAATAAGAAGGAAAAATATGAATGGTATAATATTAAATAATCATTATAGTCACAAATAAAAGTACTCAAGAATATAAGTTATATTTGAATCTCATCCACTAAGACAGGGTTTTAAAAGATTTTTCGAGGACTATATCCAAAAGTTATTTTAATTGGTAATTCAGTGAAGGAGAGAAGTACAGCCACACTTATTGAACATCTACCATGTACCAAATACTATTTTCCTTATGTGCATGTATTTTCATCCTCAGACTTTGAAGGTGGCTTACCTACTTCATGTTGATTAACAGAGGAATTTTGACAGTGAAAGTGCTGTTGTATTGATGAGGGACAGCTACAGGACATTCAAGAGCTGGTGGGTATAATTTGTTTCACTGATTTTCAGTGTTAGTGCTGTTTGAGTTCCTTTAATGACCGAATACACTCCTTCTATCATTCAATATATTGCATCTGGAAATGTCTTTATATTTCTGATTATGGAATTAATGCAAAAATTTTAACAATCCAGGAGATATAGAGAGAAAGAAGTTAAAATTATGTCTCTAGAGTTAATCATTCTTTTAAAATTTTAGTGTATTTCTATTCAAATCTTTCTTTCCTATGAGCTTATGTCTGGTTTTGTTTCAGCAGAATAAAATCACAGTAATCAGTGATATAAATTAATTGAAGACTCTTTATATCTTAGTTTAAAAAAGAAATCTAACCCAGATGTGTGTTTTGTCTTAACTATATATGGAGAGAATGAGAAAGAGAGAGAGAGAGGGAGAGAAAGGAAGCATCAGTGATTCCTCTCTTATTTGAAAACCTTCAGGTACTTACAACATTTAGGATTATGTAAATGCCATTTTTAAAAAATATATATATTTTTAATTGTAGATGAACACAATACCTTCATTTATTTATTTCATGTGGTGCTGAGAATTGAACCAAGTGACTCATGTGTGCAAGGCAAGTGCTCTATCACTGAGCCACAACCTCAGCCCCATATAAATGCCATTTAAAAATTAGTAGGCTCCTGAGTATCTCCATGTGGCTTTGTATTTCCATTTGGTAATTTCAATGTAGCCACCTATTATGGAGTCAGTTTCCCTCAGAACAAGCATTCCATTGAGAGCTCCTTAATGAGAATACTGAATAGAATACGTGACTATCTTTAATCTACTGCATTGTTGATTAAAAAGTAATAATTTTAGAAGAAGAAGGAATTAATTACCAGGCAACACAAACGTTTGGAAATTAAGGGTTACTTCCACATAAAATAGCAATATCTGCAACATTGAGTTATTTTACAAAAACAGGTTTTACCAATAAAATCGTCAAGGAGAGATATTCATACTAGAAGGTAAGGTAAGAAGGACATAGTTGTATTATTCAAGTAAACCCAAATTTGCATGGTAGAACAAGATTGAATCTCTAGTTAAGTTCTCTTACTTGACACCTAATCAGGTTGTATTTTATTTTATTTTTAAAATTTTTTTGTGATGCTTGGGATTGAATCCAGGACCAGGAGTACATGGTAGGCAGGTCTCGCTCTACCAAGGAGCCACATTCTCAGCCCCCTGGCTGTATTTCATGAGCCAGCTTTTTGATATTCTGAGGGGAAGGTGTATTTCATGAGAACCTATTTTTCTCATGTTATTATTTAGGAGGAATAGCAAGCTCAGGGCTGACCTTTAAAATTTTAATAAACATTACAAAAAAGCAGGCCTGAGAAGCACATATTTTACTGTGAGCAAAATGGAAATAGTGGTCTAAGGTTTCTTTTTTATTATAACGGGATAAGGACTGGTAACATGCCTCATCTTTAATAACAATGTCTAAAGCTTATATTTAAGCAATTATTGTATACAATTCAGTGTTTTGTATGGATTTTGTGACTTAATCTTCAATGAAGCTATCTGTGGTAGACACTTCTCATCCCTCATTTATTGATGAGGAAACAGAGATGTTGAGAATTTGTAACCATCAAACTCAGATTCATATTCTGCGAGTCTGACATCAGAGTCTTTATCTTAAGTTCAGCATATATATATGCCCAACATTATGCTACAAAGTGGCCTGCCTCAAAAAGGAATTGGTCATGCATATCTTTCTTCATCAGCTGATATTAGCCAGTATCATCATAACTAATGAGAATATAAGGGGTCATAATTATTAAGCCTTTAGCCTACTATTAGATAGCTTATAATTCTTGGTTTTCTGAAACTATTTTTGGTTGGATGTCTTTGTGTATATATCTTTAGTATTTGCTATTTCTTTTTTTGTTTTTATTTTTTGTAGTTATAGATGGAGAGAATGCCTGTGTTTATTTCTGTGTGGTGCTAAGGATCAAACCCAGTGCCTCACACATGCTAGGCAAGCGCTCTGCCACTGAGCTACAACACCAGGCCTTCACTGGCTATTTCTTAAAGTTACATTTCTAGAAGTGGAATTGTGGATAAAAATTTGGGTAAAAATTGTGGGTAAAAATTGGTCCCAAATACATGACCCTGTGATAGTAATACTTGGGAGCATAACATGCTTAGAATAAGTGTAAGGCAGCTAGCAAAGAAGGCCAATTGGCAATCTAGGTGACCTGCCTTAGGAAATCACCGGAAGGTAACTGTAGGCAATGCTATTAGATCATGACCAACTTTATGGAGGCAAATGGAATATTTTCTGTAAGCCTTACACCTTTTAGTTTTTATTCTACTGATGTTAGATGCAAATTGAGTCTACTAGGATCAACTAATTTAGCATTTTTCTAGAGCCTGTCATGTCTAAGACAGGTTCAGATGTATAAACTGGTCTGTCAAAAAGACATGAAAGGAAGCGGGATCCAGATCTCATCAATATATCTATAATATTTCTTGGGGATCAGAAAATCAAAGGTTGAATAGCTCATATGTGGAAGCTAGAGAGCAAGGCGGGGTGCGGAAATAAAACAAGGGGATCTCATGAAAACAGGAGGGCGACCAGTAGAGTAGAGGAAGGGGATAGAGAGGGACAGAGGAGGAGAGGACATGGGGATGCACTGGGGAACTAAATCTGCCAAATTATGCTATGTCCATGTACAAATAGATTACAATGAATCCAGCGTATATAGTATAGTGGTAATACACTAATGAAAATAATAATAATCATAGAAGGGAGATCAGTAGAGTAGAACAAGTGGATCAGGGAGAGGAAGGAGAGGAGGGAAAGGGAAGGTACTGGGAAAGGAGATTGAGCAAATTATGCCACATGCCTGTATCACTGTGGTGTTATGAATCCCACTATTACATGCAACTGTAATGCATCAATAAAAATGTAAAAATTATACATATTAACCATGCAATGTTTCAGTACATGTACACATTATGCAATGTTTAAACCAGATTAAACATATCTATTTTTGCAAAAAAGTGCAAATCTGATCATGTTAGTCTTCTAGTTAAAAACAACAACAAACCTTAATTGACCTCTCATTGTCTCTGTCTCTAGGGCAAACTTTTTCCTTTTTTTTAAAAGGACATAGTTTATCAGTTGAAAAAGATTGGTTGGAAAATTTCAGCCACTTTTCTAGACAGAACATGGGCATGTGTGTAAGTCATGGAGTTTATATAGTGCACGACCAGAGTTACAACAATTAAGCAGAATATCTAAACCAAAAGAATCTCATGATCACAATAAAAACACTAATATATAGATGTATAACTTTCCAAATTGTTTTCATTTATTGACAACTTACCGTCTATCTCTATTGATATATGCTTGTATTTTATAAATGTAATCATACTGTATATCCTATAACCTATTTTTTCTATTTTATATCTTGATTAGAAATTTTATCAGCTTCATATCATGAATGTTCTGTTGTGCATCAGAAAGTCAACTTTTTGGCTCCTGAGCGATTCCTTGTCTGTGCTGTCTAGCTCCTGTGTCTTGACTAACTTTTTTAAAATCCTGAGCCCATGAAGGAGGTTCTAGCTTGGACCATGTAGCCTCTTCTCAGCTCAGAGAGGTGGGCATGGTGGAAGGGAGAGCTGCTCTAGGTAGGACTGAGTAGTCTAATCCCAAGTCCAGATTAGCATCCTTAGGACCAGGTACTGCCAGAAACCTTCCTGCTGAAGCGCCTTGGGGTTTGGGATCAGAGTTTAGGTTCCATAAATAGCATGTGAGGTGTGGAGTAGAAGTAGTCATGAAAGAGATTAAAGCTTATAGCAGCTTACGTCAGGATGGGCTCACTTAGGCACAGCTGGTCTAATTCTTCTTTTTACTTCCCCAGTTCTGGCTTTTCTGGATTCTGTGCTTCACCAATAGAGGAATCCTATGGAGTATTAATTCTAAAATTCTAAAACCATGACTGATGTAAGTTGGTGTTTTTCTCTTCTTGAAATATTCTGATTTTTTTGGTCACATGAATTTTTCCTTGGTTATCCTAAAGCTTTCTACCTAATAGAACTCCAACCCTGAACCCACTTCTCAAGTCCTCTTGTTCCAGTAAAGATGGTGCTAAATAGCCCAGTGTCTTCCCTGAGTGCCCCTCCCTTTTCTTTTTCTTTTTTTTTTCATTTATTTTTTAGTTGTAGGTGGACAGAATATCTTTATTTTATTTTTATGTGGTGCTGAGGATCAAACCCAGTGCCTCACGTGGGCTAGGCGGGCACGCTACCACTGTGCCATAACCCCAGCCCCCCTCCCTTTTCCAATCAATGTCTTATTCATTGAATCGATTATTCAACATTTCCTGTGTGCTCAGTCATTATCTTCCTCCTCCCTTCTCCTCCTTCTTTCTTCTTTTCTTCCATCTCCCTCCTCCTCTTCTTCCTCCTTCTTCCTTTTCCTCTTCCTCTTCATTTTGTGGTACTGGGGATGGAACCCAGGGATCCTCCTCCACTGAGCTATACCCCCAGCCCTTTTCCCTTTTTAATTTTGAGACAGAGTCTTACTAAGTTGCCCAGGCTGGCCTGGAACTTGAGATCCTCCTGCCTCGCCCCCTAAGTTTCTGGAATTATAGGCATGGACCACCCCATCCAGCTTGTGTGTGCTCAGTCTTGTGTCAAGAGCAATGATAGGGGCTGGGGATATGGCTCAGTGGTAAAGTGATTGGCTGGAATGCATGAGGCCCTGGGTTCAAATCCCCAAGCACCAAAAAGAAAAGAAAAAAAGAGAGCAATGATAGAGCAGTAAAGAGATGGAGACTTTTGAGGAAAATAACTAAGTTTCTATCAAAGAATAACAAGAGATACAATTAACAATTAGCACACTTTTCCATGGATACAAGGAAAGCTAAAAGTGGTTTTGATTTCATCTGTCAAAGGCACTAATAGGATTCATATAAAAGAGGAAAGAAAAGAAAGACTGTATATATTTTGCAAACAATTGTCCTTTTTCAGGATAAGATGCTGACTAGAGGACAGCTAGCAGAGAAGCCAGTCAGGATACTCTGTCCTTAGCTTCATGGTCACCCAAAAGCAGTTTCAGTTGTTCATGCATTCTCTGGAAGAGCCTCGGTGTTGACTGTGGCGTCACTGGCAGGCTGTCTTACTTAGCTCCCGTTGGTCATCATCTCTGTCTTCATTTGGCAGGACTGCCCTCCCTTACCCCGATTTCTCATTCCCTTGTCAAATCTGTGGTGTGATGGGTTAGTGATGAGGTCTCGCTGGACCACATGGGAAAACCTGGAACTTCTCCACGGGCTTGAGCTTCCCAGAGATAAGACAGAATTTGGGGTTGCTTCGTCACTACCTCAATTTCTGTGTGGTCACATAATTTGTGAGGCTTTTGAGATTAGAGTGAGGAATGACTGGTTCTTTGCAGGGATTTCCTAAGAGATGAACGTCAGTGTCAGAGTTCATTTTGTCATTAACCAGGACATGCTGGTCTTGGGTGACATCTCTGTCATGTGTGACATCCTCTAAGGGACAAGGAAAGTGTTAGGTGACAGGTGGTTGAAGGTAACTAATGAGATGATCCTAATGTATAAATACTAGATAATAGTAGATTCCCAGAATTAAGATCTCCAGAAGTTTTGTTCAACTTAAGTGTATAAAGATAACGGAGTGAGAGTCAAGTGTGGAGGCGTACACCTGCAATCCCAGTAATTTGGGAGGCTGAGGCAGGAGGATGGCAAGTTGTAAGCTAGCTTCAGCAATTTAGCAAGACTTTGTCTCAAAGTAAAATAAAAAGGGCTGGGAATAGTTCAGTGGTAGCATATTCCTGGGTTCAATCCCTAGTACCATCAAAATGAAATAAAGATAATAGAGTGATTAATCAAATATGTACTGAGGATTAACTAAATTGCTGCTAAAATAACTTATTTATTCATTATAATGAGAAACAATGCTTATGATGTAATCTAACAGGATGATTTACTTGAGACTTGACAAGAATCCTTAATTTAGTGGAAATCACTTTTCTAATATAGAGATATGAGTACATTTGTGAGTATACTCAAACATGTTTTGTGAATTTTTTTCATACTCCTTAAAAGGAAAAGATGACTAGCACTTCACATTTATGAGGAATTTTTAGGTTTCATGTACATGTATACACACACACTTGTTTTTTTGGTACCGGGAATTGAACTCAGGGTACTCAACCACTGAGCCACATCCCCAGCCCTATTTTGTGTTTTATGTAGAGACAGGGTCTTACTGAGTTGTTTAGTGCCTCGTCATTGCTGAGGGTGGCTTTGAACTTGTGATTCTCCTGTCTCAGCCTCCCAAAGTGCTGGGATTACAGGCGTGAGCCACCATGCCCAGATCACACACACTTTGTATTTGATAGAGGAGAAACTGTAATTATTTATATATTACCAGATAGATCTGGATAGTGAGCTATCTCACTGTATCCAGAAGTTTTTTTCTGCTCTAAGAGGATCATTCTAGAATATTGATGTTCTGCTTTGGTTGCCCTGGTTTTTCCCTAGTTGTGTCATAGGCTTCCAGCCTACTTGATTGATATATTTTCCCTTTCTTCACAGTTTATCCTTTATACCCTCATTTTTCCTCTTGGAAATATTTTCTTACTTTTCCAAGTAATGCATGAATTTTTGGTTTTAGGGATTGGTGACATTCAGGGATGTGGCCATCGACTTCTCTCAGGAGGAGTGGGAGTGCCTGGACCCAGCTCAGAGGGACTTGTACATGGATGTGATGTTGGAGAACTATAGTAACTGGGTGTCACTGGGTAAGGTCAACTGCCTGAAATAATTTAGAATCTCTTCTCTGCAACATCACCTTTCTCCACAGGAAATTATAGGGCTATCTTCAAAGAACACAGATGAATTCCAGGAATGTTTCAACACTTTGTTGGGTTAGAGATGGGCTCAGTAAGTACCTTGATTCCCCCCCATCCCTCAGTGAGCTTCACGCCTTCCACTGGCCTTTCCTGCAGTCCACACTCTTCAATGACCAAGGGGCTGGGTTTGCATTGTAGGACATTTATTCCATAACCATTGTCAAAGAAACCAGGTCACATGCTGTATTTTCAGACTTTCTGTAGATGTGGTACTTGCTCCTCAAAGTGTGGTTCTTTTGTTTAAGGAACCATAAGAAAGCCAGAACAAAGTTATTGAAGGAGAGAAGACCAAGAGATTCCTAAGTGAGATCAGTAGGAGCCAGATGATAGGGAGTTGTGTTGGTATTTTGGAGAGTTATAGATGGTTTTCTGAGTGCTTAGATGTCATGGTTTGGTTGGTAGATGTTAAGTTTTATCTTTTTGTTGTGAACTATTTACTGCATGAGTAGCATCAGCTTCTTCTGGGGCTGGTTAGAATGCAGCGTGTGAAGTCCTATACACACCTGCTAAACAGAATCTGCCTGTACATGGGATCTGCCCAGTTATCCTGCATACATTCAAGTGATAAGCACTGCCCTTTGTTATTTCCAGACCCACATACAGGGAAAACAGCTAGAAAGAGAGACCTGATATACTCTGACTTTTGAGAGCCTCTGCACTGTATTTAGGGGCAGATTCAATGAATAAAAATCACTTAAGAGTAAACATATTACTTACAATAGATTTGAAGTTGAAAGTTCAAACCTATGAACTTTGTGTTTAATATTTTGTTAAATCCTAAAAATGTCTCATGAAAGGTGTGGTTTTTCCTTGTAGCAAAATAGCAGCAACTATGTGCTAATATTAATAGCACTATGCTTTACTATATACCAGGTTCTGTTCTAAGCAGTACAAATACATTGTTTAACTTTTATAACATCTTCAGATACTATTTGTCCCCATTTTTTTAGTGGAGAATACTAAGGCACATACATTTGAAATGACTTGCCAAGGTCACAGAGCTGGTAGAAGGCAGTAGCAGGAATTGAACCTCGGAAATCTGGTTCTAAGGTATATGTTCTCAACCCCATCTATTTGCTCTAAAGAGGCAGAGCTTTGAGTAAATCTAAAACAAGGTCATTTTCTCTCCTCTGAAGTTCTCATCAATATTGTTTTTTACCTTTAAGCTTAGAAAATGTCTACACCACTAGGCATTTCTTTTCTTGCAAGCAGATACTCCATTCCTAAGCCAGTTGTGACAACATTATTAGAGCAAAGGAAGAGCCCTGGATGGTGTGAGGGGTAGGACAAGGAGAGGGAAGGTAAGACAGAGGCAGGGGAACCATTGTTACAGAGAATAGCCTCACAGAGGAGCAAAAGGAGCACCTGGGATGGGGTTTGGAATGTTCCCCAGGAAGGCCCAAGACATCTGGAGTGAAGGCCTGAGACTTAGAAAGGAATAGAAATCTCAGTTTGAGCTACCAAAGGAATATCACTTCTTTTTTCCTCTTTCCACTGTGGAACCCAAGGCCTTACATGCTAGGAACGTGGTATTCCAGGTAGCTGCATCCTCAGCCCAGGAAATTCATCTTAATCCCATTTACCATTCTTAGTTTTTTTTCTCTTGTACTTCCTGCCTATTTCAATGAGGAAGGTATTTTTTTCTGGTGCAACCATTTTACGTATATGTTGAATTTAGTTATTGTGTATGTGAGAATGAAGATATGTATTTATTCATAAATTCTGCAAATACTACATTGAGTACCCACTCTTAGCTAGGCATTGCACGGGACACTATCAATACAATCATGAACAGGATTGATAACTTGCCCATTTTCATGCCATTTACCTTATAGTGGGGGATAAACACTAAGTAAGCAAATAAATAAATAAGTAATATTATATAATTAGTCATGTTATTCAGGGAAGGTAAACAGTATAGAGGAATAGAAAACAGTGGGGATAATTTTGATAAGATGTTCAGGGAAAGCTTTATTGAACAGAGACACACAGTCTGGACTAGTAAACTATTCTGTCCTGTCCTGTTCAAAAATAGGTTAGATGTGTAGTAGAAAGTAGCTAAAAACATGAAAATAAGTGTCTTGAAATCTAAAGTATATATAGAGATGTGGCAAAATTAAGTTTTTATTTTCCACATGTACTGAAGATGAACATTAATTTTCTCTTACAAAGAGGGACAATTTATCTCAAAGTCATCATTTTCCTTTTGCTATCAGTTCTTTTGTGTCATTTCATGCTTTTGTTACTCTTTTCTTACAGGATGACATGACATCGCATTTCTGATGCATTTAACCATACTAATATTGTCATAACATGCTGGATGACAACAGCTTTAATTTTCCATCTTAAAATATAGTTAGCAGTATTAGTGTTTTTTTTTTTTAATTTTTTTTCAGTTGTAGATGGACACAAATATCTTTATTTTTTTATGTGGTGCTGAGGATCGAACCCAGTGCCTCACACGTGCGAGTCAAGTGCTCTACCACTGAGCCACAACCCCAGCCCAGCAGTATTAGTGTTTTGTAAGGTGATGTGTGCATCATTGATCTTTACAATTAATGATGACGTTCGAGTTTAATTGAGTGAAAATGTGTTTTAAAATAGTCAAGAAATAAGGATTTGTAAACATAATTGCACTATAACTCAGAAGTATTCATTCTGTTTTATGAATAACTTCTTACAAACTACTTATGTCCAAAAATTATTTACTGTCAAGATGGTTGTCACTGAGTGCATTAGAAATCTTATAATTTATTTATTTGTTTGTTTGTTGTTGGTGCTGGAGATTGAACCCAGGGGCATTTAACCACTGAACCACACCCCTAACCCTTTTTGGTTTTAGTCAATGAAGCCGGTTTTGAACTTGTCATCCTCAGGCCTCAGCCTCCACCTCTTATATGGGAAAAGGCCTTTGTTGTTTTGTGCCTGAAGATCTTTCATTTAAATCAGAGCATATACAGAGGTATTGTTTCTATGCTTGGAGGAGATAGCAGCAATGTAAAGACTGATGAAGAACACTTTGCCAACTATGTGGTCAGGGCAATCTAACAGTGTGGTAAATCACTGTATATTGGGATCTTGCCATGGAATAGAGTGTGGCTCAAATTTTGAGTACCTGCAGAATCCATTATAAAAATGTAGACACCCAAAACCACAGTCAGTGACTCATGCCAAGTATAAGGTATAGAAGGTGACACAGTGATTTCCTGTGAATCGGCTACATTGGGCTCTATGACAAGGTATGCACATAAGCCAATTAGAAAGTAGAGATCATTCTTTATCTCCCAATAAATCACACACAAATAACCAAACAGTAAGTCAGGTTTGGAAATTCAGACAACAAACTCTGGAGTGAATCGTGTCTTTCAGGAGATTTTTGGCAAGAGTTTTTTTTTTTTTTTTTTGGTACTGGGGATTGAACTCAGGGGCACTCGACCACTGAGCCACATCCCCAGCCCTATTTTGTGTTTTATGTAGAGACAGGGTCTCACTGAGTTGCTTAGTGCCTCGCCATTGCTGAGGCTGGCTTTGAACTTGTGATTCTCCTGTCTCAGCCTCCCTAAGTGCTGGGATTACAAGCGTGAGCCACCGCGCCCGGCTTTTTGGCAAGAGTTAAGGAAAACAAAACAATCTACATGTTACAGAAAACTTAGACCAGGTTAGACAAAACATAACTAGCTGAAGTTCATAATTGTAAGAATCTTATCACCATTAAGATACATGCCTAGCAAGGGACCTTGCATAACCATACCTAGGAACATAAGGGCTTGATTGATGGAAGCTCACATTTTGACTTAAGAGACTATCATCATGGCTTGTCAACATGATCTCTGAATTCTCCAGGAAACTATCAGAACATTAAGATCACAAGAGCTGAAAAATAAAAGCAATTTGTTTAAAAAAGGAGAGGCTTGATGCTCAGGAGTGAGTTCAGTAAGTCTCCTAATCCAGTTTACTTGTAGTAGGTATCATCTTCAATCCCCGCCCCAACTATAGAAGTTTTTGTTTTTCTGGTAAAGGATATAAAATGTTTTTATTTTTCCTTTTAGATTTGGACTCAACATATGAGACCAAAAATATATTTTCAGAAAAGGACATTTTTGAAATAAATTTTTCCCCCTGGAAGACAAAGGAAAAAAGTAAAACCCTGGGCCTTGACACATCCATTTCTAGAAATAATTGGAAGTGCAAAAACAAATTTGAAGGACTACAGGAACATCAAGAGGGATACTTAAGTCAGATGATTATCAGCTATGAAAAAATACCCACATACAGAAAAAGCAAATCTCTTATTCAACAGGAAAGAATTCATGATAGAAAGAAACCTTGTATTTATAAGGAATGTGGAAAGACTTGTAGTCATGGCTCAAAACTTGTTCAACGTGAGAGAACTCATATAACTGAAAAACACTTTGAATGTAAAAAATGTGGGAAGAACTTTTTTAGTGCCTATCAACTGAGTGTGCATCAGAGATTTCATACTGGTGAGAAACCCTATGAATGTAAAGAATGTGGCAAGACCTTCAGTTGGGGATCCAGCCTTGTTAAACATGAGAGAATTCATACTGGGGAGAAGCCCTATGAATGTAAAGAATGTGGGAAAGCCTTCAGTCGTGGCTATCACCTTACTCAACATCAGAAAATTCATATTGGTGTGAAGTCTTATGAATGTAAGGAGTGTGGGAAGGCCTTTTTTTGGGGTTCAAGCCTTGCTAAACATGAGATAATTCATACAGGTGAGAAACCTTATAAATGTAAAGAATGTGGGAAGGCCTTTAGCCGTGGCTATCAACTAAATCAGCATCAGAAAATCCATACTGGTAAGAAACCTTATGAATGTAAGTTTTGTGGAAAGGCTTTTTGTTGGGGCTATCAGCTCACTCGACATCAAATATTTCACACTGGTGAGAAACCCTACCAATGTAAGGAATGTGGGAAGACCTTTAATTGTGGATCTAGTCTTGTTCAACATGAGAGAATCCATACTGGTGAGAAGCCTTATGAATGCAAAGAATGTGGGAAAGCCTTCAGTCGTGGATATCATCTTACTCAACATCAGAAGATCCATACTGGGGAGAAACCTTTCGAATGTAAGGAATGTGGAAAGGCCTTTAGCTGGGGTTCAAGTCTCGTTAAACATGAGAGAATCCATACTGGTGAGAAATCCTATGAATGTAAAGAATGTGGGAAAGCCTTTGGTAGTGGGTATCAGCTTACTCGACATCAGATATTTCATACTGGCAAGAAACCCTACCACTGTAAGGAATGTGGGAAGACCTTTAATTTTGGATCAAGTCTTGTTCAACATGAGAGAATCCATACTGGTGAGAAGCCTTATGAATGCAAAGAATGTGGGAAAGCCTTCAGTCGTGGTTACCATCTTACTCAACATCAGAAGACCCATAGTGGTGAGAAACCTTTTAAATGTAAAGAATGTGGAAAGACCTTTAGTTGGGGCTCAAGCCTCATTAAACATGAGAGAGTCCATACTGGTGAGAAATCCTATGAATGTAAAGAATGTGGGAAAGCCTTTGGTAGTGGCTATCAACTTCATGTTCATGAGAGATTTCATTCTAGTGAGAAATTTTATCAATATGAGGAATTTGGGGAGAACTTTACTCATAGCCCAAACTTGGATCAACTTGAGAGAACTCATAGTCACAATAAACCCTGTAGATATAAAGATGGGGGTAGGCCTTTGTATGGACAACTTACTCAGACAAGCAAATTGATACTGAAGAAAACTTGTGATTGAAAAGATGTGAGAGAAGATTTTTGTGTATGGACAGCTTAACATGAGGAGAGAGCTTACTCTTAGGAAACCATAAGAATGTATGCTAGGCATGGTGGCACATGCCTGTAATCCCAACTACTCATGAGGCTGGGGCAAGAGGAGTACAAGTTGAAGGCCAGTTTGGGCAACTTGGTGAGATCCTATCTCAACTAAAAAATAAAAAGGACTGGAGTTGTAGCTCAATGGTAGAGCACCCTTGGGTTCATTCAATTTTTGGCATAGCAGGAAAAAAGAAACCCTATGAATGTAAGGAATATACAAATATCCTGTGTAGAGACAATTTACTTGTTATCAGCAAACAATACACACTAGTAAGAAATATTTTGAATATAAAGAATTTGGAAAGACCTTTAGATTTCTGTGTGATCCTACTGAACATCAATTTATGCTGATGTGAAACCATTTAAATGTAAGACATGGAGATCTTTATTCATGGTACAAAGTCTGGTCAACATCAGAGAGTCAAACATATTAGAAGCCAAGTGCAGTGGTGTATGCCTGTAATCCCAGTGGCTCAGGAGGCTGAGGCAGGATGATCACAAGTTCAAATCCAGCCTCAGCAAAAGGGAGGTGCTAAGCAACTCAGTGAGACCCTGTCTCTACATAAAACACAAAATAGGGCTGGGGATGGTGCTCAGTGGTTGAGTGCCCCTGAGTTCAATCCCTGGTACCAAAAAAAAAAAAAAAAAAAAAAGTTAGAAATACTTTAAAATGGTAAGGAATCTGAGAATCCAAACTTAATTCAGTTCTTGCTTTGAACCAGAGAATTCATAATGCTATGAAACTCTATGAATATAAGGAATGTGGAAAGACATATAGACATGGTTAGTACTATAGAGCACATCAGAAACTTCATCCAAATGAGAAAGTTTTTGACTTAAAACTATAGGAAGGCCTTTAGACAGATACTGTTCAACGTATTTTACAGAAACTAGTGCCAGTCCACAAAATTATCTTCTGTCCATGAAATAAATGCAGAAAATGGGAACAAATATTTGAAAGTTTTTATAGTGATTTGGTATTACCATAACATTTTAATCTTATTTTACAAAGTACCACCCCATGAACTATTGGAAATTAAAAGCAAAAAGTTTGTCCTTCCTCAGTAATAATTTTAGGAATAACTTTCATACTTTCAGAAATACAAGTTAAGCCGGGCGCGGTGGCTCACGCTTGTAATCCCAGCACTTAGGGAGGCTGAGACAGGAGAATCGCGAGTTCAAAGCCAGCCTCAGCAACGGCGAGGC
>CM053414.1:44259019-44307192 GCA_028644305.1 Xerus rutilus
CAGAGGCCGATTTGGAAAACAAGCATTGATTTAGACTCCACCTGCTTGCTAATCCAAAGGAAAATAGCAGGCGCTGCTTTACAAAGGAAGCTCAGCCTTACAGAAGATTCTGGGAGGAATAGTCCAGACCTTTCCTCTGATTGGAGCACTTCCGTCCCGGGAAGGCGTGGCCACGGTAGTTGCTCTACTAAGGGAAATAAGGAACTACACGGATAATACAACCTCCAGAATATTTTTGGTGGCACTTCGGCTGCCGGCATGGGAGAACACAAATCCCTCCCTTCTCCGAGCTTCTGGGAGAGGACCCAGGCGATGCACGTCGGCGCCGCACTTCCGCAAGGGGGCGTGGCTATGGCCCCGTGTCCCGCGGGATCTTGGGAAGTGTAGTTCCGGAGCTCGGCGCCACCCGGGCACTTCCGCCGGGGGTGTTGAGATCGCGGCCTGTGTAGCTCTCCCCGAGGTGAGTGGATTTGGGGACCGCCGGACTCTTGTAACCTTTCTGACCTGATTGTAGGGTCAGCGAGTTCTGCACCTGGGTCACCGAGAAGGGAAGTTGTGGCACGGGGCGGGGTTGAGGGGCAGGGCGGGCTGTCTGCCTTGGGTTCGCTGGGGGCTCTGCATTTGGGGCGGTTCGCGATTGCCCGGGTTGGAAGCGGACCTGGAGTCCGCAGCCTTTGATGTCTGAGCTCTGCTGCCCAACCCGCCTTCCTTCTTCTTCCTCACTCCCTGTCACTTTGTCAGGAGCGGCATGCATAATTAATAATTACTTGAAGGCGGATTGACTTTAAATGCAAGTGTATGTTCAGTCGTAACAATCATCAAATATAGTTGATGAATGCAGAAAGTATTGGGTGTGCTGGAGCACCCCAGCTAGCATTTGATGCACACTAATCAAACACTATAGGTAAGTTATACTATCCTAAGGCAGTTAAGCACTACCTGCAATTCACACAATCCTAGAGCAACTAAGCATTACAATTAATTCGTAAAATCCTAGGGCAACCACCAGCCCCAAAGTACCTCCGATGCCAGGTGACTTCTCTTAGCCAAAGAGCAGACATTGCCCTTGTCTGGTGGTTCTCTTCAGCTGACGGCTGGACGTCAGGGAATGGTGGAGCTGATTCAGGCACAGACAGTAAGGTGGCCGGTCTCACTGATGTCCTTGGAGCAAGCCCAAAAATGTGGCAGGGCAAGCAGTTTAAAAGCAGTTCCGAGTTGGTGGTGTGGGCTGAGTTGGTGGTGTGAGCTGGTGATTGGTTACACCCAGTAAAGCCAATGTCCATTGGTTATGTCCAGTGAGATAGTATAATTGCAACTGGGTCTTTCTTTGCTCATGTGCATGGGCTTGAGCCCCCCTATCAATTGTAACCAGCAGGCCTGCTGTTAGGTGTCCCTCACTGCCCCTTGGTTGATTACATGGGTTGGGCCCCTTGCAGCCCTCGATCGCATGGGTTGGGCTCCCTGTCAATTGTAGGCCTATGGTTACGTGCCTATTTTGGCCCCCATCATTGCAAGCAGGCTTGACTAAGCAAGTCAGTGGCTGCTGTTCCTTATGGCCAGCAACCCAGTGAGTCCCCGGCATGTCCAGGTATGTCCATGGCATATGCTCCTTACACACTTTTAGCAGCATAACGTTCCATAAGAATCTTTCTGAGCCTTAGTTTCCTCACGTGTAAAAGGGAATATTCCAAGCACCTATATTGAATATACATTTGTTTTCGGAGTCAGTCCTAGAGTACTAGTTTTAACGTTTGGGGGAGTGTAGGCATGTGGCTAGGTGTTGCCTGTTACTATTAAGCCCATTATAGTAACCAAAAAAACTGTTCCTTTCTTTGCAAGGTCTTTTGCAGTACCGTTCATTGTTCTTTCTGAGCATAAAAGAAAGCCCCTCCTGGACTACTCCCCCGCCCCCGTATTGGAAATTGAATCGATTGCCTTGCGCCTTGCGCATGCCAGGCAAGCGCTTTATCATTGACCTAATATCCTCAGCCCCTGGACTACTTCTGACCTGTTTTTTTTTTTTTTTTAAAGAAAGCATTCATCACTCACAGATGGCATTTGGTGAGATCCTGTGTGGATTTTCCAGGACCACAAACAAGATCATGGTATCTCCCAGCCTTCTTGCCTTCCCCTGCCCTGGCTTCTGAAAGGCTGCAGAGAGGAGGAGTGAATCCCAGGGTCCTGGCAGCAGAACCCCACTGGGCAGGACTTAGCATTCATCTTCCTTTTCTGTTCAGAGTGGAAGAAGGTATTTCATTCATGAGCAAATGTTTCTGCTACAAAAATTTTAAATTGTTGAATAATTGGAAAAATGTGGCATGAATAATAGTCATAATAGAAAGTATTATGAGTACCAAGTAACATTCTAAGGGCTTGATGAAAATTAATGCATTTAACACTATGATGTAGGTATTGTTATTAGCATTATTTCACAGAAGCAGAAGTAGAGATAACAAGAACCTAAATTGTGGGGCGCAGTGGCACACACCTATAATCCCAGCAGCTCTGGAGGCTGAGGTAGGAGGTTCATGAGTTCAATGCCTCCAGGGGCATTTACCAGTCATTGTGCTGTTCCTTTCTCTTAGAGCCCAAGGAGCATCTTATAATGCAGAGGAATAATCAGCAGGCCTGAGTGCCAGACTTAACCTTGCCCAGGGCTTCCTGGGTGCCCTTGGGCAGTTCCATTAATTCCTTGGGAGCTAGTATAGACTATGCAATGCTTCTTGAACTCTGGTCACATTGGAATCACCTGGGGGACTCAGTAAAAAAATACCCATTCCTTACACTACTTCAATAAGCTTGAGCTTATGTTCTTTATTAGCTTTTGGGATGATTCTGATATTATTCTGATTATCTGTTCACTTAATTGGTGAAGATCTGCTATGGTCTGAGTCTCTCTCCAAATTCTCACAATCCCCCCTGTGGTGACGTTAAGAGGGGGCCCTTTTGGGAAGTGATTTAGGCCCTTACAAAAATCTTTAGAAGAAATTCTCCTCTCTTGATCTTCTGCCATGCGAGGGCACAGCGTTCCTCCCCTTCTCTTGCCTCTTGCATCCCTTTTGTCATGTGAGGACACAGCAAGAAGGCCCTTACCACACACAGAGCCTGTCAGAGTCCTGACCCTAGACTTTCCAGATCTGTGATCAGACTGTGAAAAATAAATTTTTATTATTTACCAATTACCAAGTCTGTGGTGTTTTGTTATAGCAGCACAAATGGACTAAGACACTAAGTATGAGGTGACTGAACACACAAGCCTAGCACCACCTACACTGGTAAGGTTGGTAGCAATGTGTTGGTCATTATATTCACAGTCTAGGGGAGGACACTATACTCCATGCAGAGCCACATGGAAGTCGTATTTGGGAGTAGATTTAACCAAATGAGGCTGTGGTAGGTGGACCTTGTAGTGACAAAAGGGTGACCCTTGGTTTCTACCAGAGGATGGATTGTTTGAATGATTCTGCAGCCTGTCAGGGAGGTGAAACTTGCCACGTCAGGGGCCTGGTGGAGTTTCTTTGTCCTAGCTGATAGGAGGAACTGTGCCTGCGTCTGATTTTGAGAAGGAGACTGATGATAAGGAGAAGTTAGTGCCATTGACTGAAGGTTTTGTTCTGTTTTGTTTTGTTTTTGAGGTACCGAGGATTAAACCCAGTGGTGCTCTTACACTGAGCTGTATCCTCAGCCTTTTGTATTTTTTATTTTGAGACAAGGTCTCACTAAGTCACCAAGGCTATCCTTGAACTCCCGTCCTCTGGTCCTGGCCTCCTGAGTAGCTGGGATGACAGGCATGTACCACTGTGCCTGGCTGGAAAGAAGATTCTTAGTGTTTACACTTTTGGAAGTGAGAGGCACACCACGTACACAAGGCTTCATGAAGCAGGCCACATGCCGGGGTCAGGAGCTGAAAGAAAGGAGCTAAGACTATGCTTGTGTGACTGCGGTGGCAGGAAGTAACTAGGCAGGTTGTACTCTGTTGGGTACTGAGTGAAAATGGGCAGATCAGGGTTAGTGGTTCAGGGAATAATGTCTTTTGTGTCCTGTGGAAGCTGCTTGCAGGGAAGGTGTAAATAACTTTGGATGTAAGTCTGGCCCTATGACTAAGCAGATTTATAGAAATTAGGAATAACAAATGTCAGATAGTATAGAATCAAAAAACATGCTTAATATGTAGGGAACTATTTGGACAGGGAATATTTCCTGCCAAATAAGGGACATATCTAGAAAGGACAGAGGAACTCATAGCTAAGCCTTTTTTTTTTTTCTTTTTTCTTTTTGGGTACTGGGAATTGAACTCAGGGGTACTTGACCACTGAGCCACGTCTTCAGCCCTATTTTGTGTTTTCTGTAGAGACAGGGTCTCACTGAGTTGCTCAGTGTCTCGCCATTGCTAAGGCTGGCTTTGAACTCATGATTCTTCTGTCTCAGTCTCCCAAAGTGCTGGGATTACAGGCATGCGCCGCCGCACCCAGCACAGATAAGCCTTGTGAGCCCCGTAAGATTCAATGATGTCAAAGCAGCACATGAATCTCAGGCCTCACAATACAGACACACACCAGACTTTAAGAACTATGGCCTAGTGGTTAAGAATACACCTGTAGCTACCAGGGAGCCTGAGGCAGGAGAATTGCAAGTTTGAGGCCAGCCTGGGCAACTTAGCCAAACCCTGTCTCAAAAAATAAAAAGGGCTGGGTTTAGTGGTGCATGCCTGTTATCCCAGCAGCTTAGGAGGCTGAGACAGGAGAATCATGAGTTCAAAGCCAGCCTCAGCAACGGTGAGGCGCTGAGCAACTCAGTGAGACCCTATCTCTAAGTAAAATGCAAACTAGGGCTGGAGATGTGACTCAGGGGTTGAGTGCTCCTGAGTTCAATTCCCAGTAACAAAAATAACTAACCAACTAAATATAAATAAATTAATTAATAAAAAGGACTAGGGGATGTAGCTCAGTGGTCGAGAGCCCCTGAGTTTAATCCCCAGTACCCCCCCCCCCAAAAAAAAGAGAGAGAGAGAGAGAATGAATGAATGGTGTGGGTTTTCTTGTGTGTAACATTGATCTTGGTCCTCTTGATCCTAACAAACCTTGATTCTAATCCCATTTATTAGTATTAGAGAAAGAAGCTTGCAATTTGTGTTTACTTTCTTCAGTGTTTTGTCCTTGGGCAGCAGGGCAGTCTGTTAGGGTCTGTAGAAAAGTTAGAGGTGAAAACCTGAAGTCATTTGTGTGAAAACACCTACAGTGCTATTTTTTTTCTAAAACAGGAGGATAGTATTTATTGAATGTTACTGTTTCTGTCATAAGAACTAGATAAAAGTCATATGGTAAGGTCAAGTGTTAAACTCCTCCTTTAGAGAGCTGTTTTTGACCAATGCTACTCAAATTATGATCCAGGGGCCAGCAGCATCGGCATCACTTGAGAGACATTGATAGAAATGTAGATTCTGAGCCCAGCACAGTGGCACATGTCTGTAATTCCAGCACTTTGGGAGGCTGAGGCAGAGAATCGCAAGTTCAAACCTCAAGGTGCTAAGCAACTCAGTGAGACTCTGTCTCTACATAAAACACAGAATAGGGCTGGGGATGTGGCTCAGTGAAATGCAGATTCTTCATACCCATCCTTGATTTTCTGACTTAGAATTTCTAGGGATGTCCTGTATCTTTCATAGGGTCATCATTCAATTCATGGAACATTAAAATATGAGCAGTCCTAGTAGAGAGAACAGACTAGTGTTTTTTTTGTTTTGTTTTGTTTTTTTGTTTTTTTAGCCTAAAAGTATTTTCTGTTTCCATCTGACTAAATTACACATTTTGAATATGAGATGTTTATCTGTATCTTTCTCCCTTGGTTCAGGTCTCTGCTCAAATGTGAGAGAAAATTTCCATGACAAAAATTTATTCTGTAACAGTCCCTCCTTCCACCTCTTCTTATCCCTTTAGCCTGCATTATTATTAAGAGCATCTTTCAGGGGCTGGGATTGTAGCTCAGCGGTAGAGCGCTTGCCGCCCATGCGTGAGGCCCTGGGTTCGATCCTCAGCACCACATACAGAGCAATAAAATAAAGACATGGTGTCCATCTACAAAAAAATTAAAAAAAAAAAAAAAAAAGAAAAGAGCATCTTTCACCATATATTGTTGGTTTGTTATGGTCCTGTACCCCATTGTAATAGCAGCTTCATGAGTTTAGGTTCTTTGCTTCTATCATTGTAGTACCTGGTCTAGGACCCTTGGCTGGCACAAAATAGGCTCTAAATAAGTACATATTGAATGAATGATTAAGAGGATAATCATTGGAGCCCAATTAGTAACATCTTCTCTTATCTCTGAAATGTAAACATCTCTGTGAAGCTCAGCCCAAGGCAAGAGGCCTTGTTACAGGATCTGTCCTTCTCGTGACACTTTGTATTTGCAGACACACTTTTATAAAATATATTGTTACTACATTAGATAGTCCATAAATGTTTGTGAAAAAACTAGTAAAGGGGCCTTCAGCACTGGAGTGTTGATCTCTTTCAGGCCGGTAGCCAAGTGAGATAGAGCAACAGGATATAGGAAGTTTAACTATATTGAATTCTTTGGTAGAGACTCTTGCTGATAGTCCTAAGATCAGTTATGGTGCAGATTTCTGGAGAAGCTTAAGACTTTCTGTGGAGGAGGGGGTGCCACTACAAATAAACTCATTTGTGTAATGCAGAATCAGTAAATTAACTTGTCTAGCGCTAACTCTGCAGGCAGTGAAATAGTTGTCATTCTCCATATTTTGATGGACACATTCTTTGGTTTCTGTAACAGAGATCCAAATAGGCACTGACTGAAGAACAGAAAACATCCTCCTGCTGGGTGCAGTGGCTGGTGCATGCCTGTACAGAATCGAAGAGGCTCGGGAGGCTGACAGGAGGACCGTGAGTTCACACCCAGCCTTGGCAAAAGTTAGGCCCTAAGCAACTCAGTGAGACTCTGTCTCTAAATAAAATAGCAAATAGAGCTGGGGATGTGGCTGAGTGGTTAAGTACCCAAGTTCAATGCCCGGCATACATGCCCCTCCCCCCACCAAAAAAAAAAAGAAAACATTTTCCTGAGGTGGTGTTTTTAAAAATATGGAGATGCTGTTACTCCAGGATGACCTTGATTTTGTCCAAGGACAGCAAATGTTGGGAAAAACCTAGAGGAGAAACTTGGAAATAAAACCTCTGCTCTCTGAATCCTTGCAACTGGGGTCAACCACAAAATTTTATAACTCAGAGAGACCTTAGACCAACTAGTCTAGTCTTTCCTTGTGCCTCTGCCAGTCTGTCTGGTGGTGGGTTCATTCATTCTTTCAGTCAGTTTTACTGACCAATTATTTTGTTGGAGTTGTTTTAGGTACTTGGAATATAAAACAGTATATGTTAATCATAAGACAGATGGTTGATTTACTAATTATCTCTTTCCCCCCAGAGGGAATGGAAGGATCCCTCTGTAAAACATTCTCATCAAGCAGAAACTGGATAGATAAGGAATTCAAAGTGAATCACAAATTTTGAATGGGGATTTCCTCCAAAATTGGGAAGAAAGCCATAGTAGGGTTCTTCTACCTATCTAATAATTAACTTAGAAGCAATATGTTAAACAATAATTAACTAATACTGATCTCTTAAACTGGATATTTTGCTCTCAATTTCCACCCTCCTCAGAATCAGAATCATACTCTGAGAGCTGTAAGGAGAACTTGTATTAGGGCCACTGTGTGTGGCTGATGGCTTGTCCACTTTGCAGGGCCCTGGGCTGAAAGTTTGAATAGTATCTGGAATCCAGCTTGAGTTCTCCTCATCAAGCTGTGTGCAGCTGTAGTTACCTGAGTGTCTTTGTTGGTTTGGGCGCCAATAACATACCGTATACCAGGTGGCTTAACAACATTCATTTATTTCTCATACTTCTGGAGCCTGGGGAGTCCAGGATCGAGGTGTTGGCAAACCTGGGGTCTGGTGAGGCCATGTTCTTTGGTTTGCAGGCGCCATCTCCTTGTAGCCTCATACCATTCATACTGGGGATTGAGGGACTAGCTCGTTTTTTCTTTTCTTTTCTTTCTTTTTTTTTTTTTAATATTTAATTGTCAGTGGACCTTCATTTTATTTTATTTATTTGTATGCAGTGCTGAGAATTGGATCCAGTGCCTCACACATGCTAGGCATGCTCTACCACTGAGCTACAACGCCAGCCCTCACTTTTTATTTTTGTAAGGAAACTAATCCTGTTGTGGAGTTTCCACTTTCATGATTTAATTTTCTCCCAGAGGGCCCAGTACCATCATATTAGGGATTTTTTTTTTTCTTTTGGTACTGGGGATTGAACTCAGGGGTATTCAACCACTGAGTCACATCTTCAGCCCTATTTTGTATTTTATTTAGGGACAAGGTCTAAAGTCGCTTAGGTCCTTACTTTTGCTGAGGCTGGCTTTGATCCTCCTGCCTCAGCCTCCCGAGCCACTGGGATTATAGGTGCCCAGTTACATTAGGGTTGTGTTTTTTGTTTTTGTTTTTGTTTTAAATTCTTTTGTAATTGTGTATGGATAGAATGCCTTTATTTTATTTGTTTATTTTTATGTGGTGCTGAGGATCGAAACCAGTGCCTCACACATGATAGGCTACATCCTCAGCCCTCATATTAGGGTTTTTTTTTTTATTTTAGGGTTTTAACATAATGAATTCTGAGGGCCCACATGCATTCAACCCATAGCCCCAAGGAAGGAGCATTTTGACTCTTTCACAATAAAGCTGTTGGTCCTTGGGGAATGTATATTGAAAGTTTAAGCTGCCAGACACTTCCAAAAGCTTTATGTATGCTTAGTCACTTTGACTGACCTTCCTATGAGTTTGGTATTATTATTATCCTCAATTTTTAGTTTAGACACAAAGGCACAAAGTACTAGCAAGTGGAGATGCCAGTATTCAGATATTGGTGGGCTGGCTTTAGAGCCTGTCCCATTCATGGCTCAGTTCTCATCTCCCTCAAGCAGATCCTTAGGCTCCTGAGTCCTCTCCATTTCTGTGTCTGTCTTTTATCCATAGTTCTCAGGCTGTCATTTCTCTCTCTGTCAGGCCTTACACCTCCATTTGCTTATTTTTGTCTTTAGAAGCAACAGAGAAACAAAATTTAGAACACTGGCTCTGGTGTGAGAGCTGGATTCAAGGACCACTCCTGCCTCTTGACCTCACCTGTTCAATGGGTGTAAGAATTGTCATCATGATTTCTTGAAAACTTGCTGAAATGCCAGGTACTTTGCCAAGGGTGCTACATGAATTTATTCATTTTTTCCCCATAATAATCGTATGACTAATGTTCTGTTTTTCTTCTTTTTTGGTACCTAGCAAAGTATAGGTGGTTGGACAAAAATCACCTAACTACCATAACAATAGCTTCTTTATAAGTATGTGTGAGAGACCTAAGTGAAACGTGTGCACCTAACATCTACTTGGTGTTTATATAATGTTAAACATTATTATTTTTATTATGATGATGGTAATCAGCTTGTTAATTTCACTGACATTGATTATCAAATTTATGGTTAAATAAATCTTACAGAGACAGATTTTTATTAAAGTTCCTTATCTCCATGATAAAGTCTTTGTAAGGCCCTGCCTTGTTAACAAGGTAGATTGTGCAACCCAGTCATCCATAGTCAAATTCATAGAGACAGGGTAGTCAGTCACCAGTGGCTTGGGGGAGAGGGAGTGGAGTTATTGCTCAGTGGGTTCAGAGTTTCAATCTGGGGTGGTACATAAGTTCTGGAGATGAACAGTGTGGGTGGTTGCACAGCATTATCAACGCCCTTACTGAATTGTACTGAATTGAAGTGGTTAAAGTGGTAAATTTTACATTATATATTTTATACCCCCCAAATCTCAGTCATCTAGGAAATCTTAAATATTATTTCAGAGGCATCAAGTTAAGCATGACAGACTAAGAGAATAATAGATACTCCAGAGGTTCGAGGTGATTTTCATTCGACAACAACCTCTTGGCTTTTTTTCCTCCTCACTTTATGCCTTCCTAAGACTCAGTGTTCCCCAGAAGGAGGAGGACACCATGACCAAGTTCAAGGTGAGTTGGGCTTACTTTTCAACATTTTAAATTGTCATTTTAATTTCTCAGAGATTACATACATCTTGCTGCTTTTTCTGAGGAAGGATTAAGGATAACAGTAGGCATTTGAGAAGCTTTGGGTGCCACATATTTCTGTCTTTTATTGTAGTGTAGTTTAATTTTTGTTGCTTTATCATTTTATAATTTGATCAAGAAGCATAGAAAAGTCAATAGTGAATAAAAATCTCCCAATTTTCTATTATTTTTTAAATAAAATGACAGTTATTTTCCCATGCTGTTCATATGCATCCAAAATTTTATATTATTTACAAATAAATATAATCCTGTATTTGTAATCATTGTGTAGATAAAATTCTGTTATGCCTTTTATAAGGAATATTATATGCCCTGCATTTTTTATGATTACATCACTGTGTTAGGTACCTGTCACTGTGACCAAAATACCTGACAGTAACAATTTAGAGGAAGAAAGATTCATTTTGGCTCATGGTTTCAGAAGTTCAGTCCATGGTCTTTTGGCTCGAAGGCAGAGATATGGTGGAAGGGCATGGTGGAGGAAAGCTCCTCATCTCGTACCAGTGTGGAAGGATAGACTGGAAGGGGCCAGGGATAGATATAGTCCCAAGATAGTGCTCTAGTGACCTACTTCCTCCAGCCATGTCTAAACTGCCTATCATTTTCACCCCTCCTGGTGAAGTCCATTCACATTATTAATCCATCAAATGAATTAATTCACTGATGAGGTCAGATTCCTCGTAATCTAGTCTTTCACCTCTGAACATTGCTGCATTGACTGATAAATGAGCTTTTCAGTGGACATTTCAGATCCAAATCATAACAATTAAAATTCCCTTAAGTTAGCCGGGCGCGGTGGCGCAACCCTGTAATCCCAGCACTTAGGGAGGCTGAGACAGGAGAATCGCAAGTTCAAAGCCAGCCTCAGCAACGGCGAGGCACTAAGCAACTCAGTGAGACCCTGTCTCTACATAAAACACAAAATAGGGCTGGGGATGTGGCTCAGTGGTCGAGTGCCCCTGAGTTCAATCCTTGGGACCAAAAAAAAATTTAAGTTGGCATACTCTGGTGGGGGATTGTTGAGAGATAATTTTTCTCTGTTTGTAGACATTTAAGTACTTTAGGATTGTAACAGTGTTAAGGAACATTGTAATACAGTTTTCCTAAATATAAGCATTTTCCCAAAAAGGAATTTGAAAGGGTTTTGCTAGTATTTTTTTCCCTAATATGTGAGGGAAATTAAACTGAAAAAGTACTTTTGATATGTGGTACTTTGGATATTTTGTATGTAGAATATAAAAACACAGCATGATGCAACATGGCCTAACTGATCAAAGATCACATAATAAAGCTAGATATTTCTTATCCATGCCTGAGTTACACCCTGGGTATGTTTATTTATTGATCTACATTTTTAAAATTCATTACATTAATTTATTTTATTGAAGTAATAATGTACTTAATTAAAAAAATTTTTTTTATTAGTTGTTGACAGACCTTTATTTTATTTATTTATATGCGGTGCTGAGAATCGAACCCAGTGCCTCACACATGCTAGGCAAGTGCTCTACCACTGAACCACAACCTCAGCTCCAATAATGTACTTAATTTTGAAAGCCATAATGCAAACAGACTTGCTAGGTACTTTTATTGCCGTTAGTCCTCAAGCCAACCTTATAAAGTAGTGCTTGGTTTGTGTGCATTGCAAAGAATCAGGATTGAGTATTTCAGAAAACTGCTAAAATTCACACTGGAAATTGACTATTCAGCTGATTCAGAAGTCTCCTAAGGTTTTTACTTGGATAAGAGAGAGGAGAAGGGAAAAGAATTCTCTGCCCAAAGGACTTAGGCCTTTCTTTGTGGGTGCCAAACGTGTCCTCATGGGTGGAAGATGCTACAGTCCATACTGTCCCTTCTCAGTTCACTCTCTAGTGACCCATTTTCTGTGATCATTGTACATTTAGGGTGCCTGAATGTGCAGGACTCTAGGATGAACAGTGTTCAGATGAAAAGTTAAAACAATGATTAATTCTTAATCAAAAAAATGCTTAATCATAGGTAATTTTATCTCCTAGGCAACATCTCTCTCTCTCTTTTTTTTTTTTTTTGGTACGGGGATTGAACTCAGGGGCACTCGACCACTGAGCCAAACCCTCAGCTCTATTTTGTATTTCATTTAGAGACAGGGTCTCACTGAGTTATTTAGCACGTCGCTTTTGCAAAGGCTGGCTTGGAACTCTGCGGTCTCAGCCTCACAAGCCACTGTGATTACATGCGTGCGCCATTGCGCCTGGCCTAGGCAACATCTTGAAACCATTTTGTCACAGTTGAGGGTGCTATTAGTAGCTAGTGGATAGAATCTAGGGATGCTGCTAAACATCCTACAGTGCCCCAGACAGCCCCCATAGCCAAGAAGTGTTTGGCCCAAAATATCAATAATGCTAAAATTGAGAAATACTGCTGTACACGAAGCTATACAAGAATAATAGCAAAATGTGGGTGGAAATGTCTAATGTATACATGTACATACATATACTGGGAAATAAAAGTTTAAAATATTTAATAGAAATTTTGCAGAGCCATAAGATAAAACTAATTGGGATATGAGAAAAAGGACAATAATAGCAAAGTACCAAAGAAAAAATAAAGAAGGCTAGTAAAAATATGGAAATAGGATCTCATTTATCATCAGATAAGTGCAAGTAACCAAAACCAGTTGTTTTTTTTACTGACTAGATTACCTAGGATATTAAAAAAGAAAATCAGTGTCATCTGTGGTAATTTAGATAGATATGTATATTTTTGGGGGGAAGGACAAAATAGGGGAAATTTGAAATCTGTCACTGTATATCAAATTTTGAAATTGCATATTCATTGATATGCACTTCTAAGAAAATAATCAGATGAACTAATATCTATGAAAAAGTTCTTTTCAGCATTTATTAGGACAAAAAATCTTTAATGTATATTTTGGTGAAGTTGACTGTGGTCTCTTAGAATCTGGTGCTGCTTCCTACACATCTTTTCCACTTTTCTCAGTGTTACCCTTCTTCCAGTGAATCTTTGTTGCAGCATTTAGGTGGAGTCTGTTTGATGTTGTAGGAGATGGTGACATTCAAGGACGTGGCTGTGGTCTTCAGTGAGGAGGAGCTGGGGCTGCTGGACTCTGCTCAACGGAAGCTGTACCAAGATGTGATGCTGGAGAACTTCAGGAATGTGGTCTCAGTGGGTGAGGACAGATGCTGTGGCTGAACATTCGCTCCCTGTAGCATGTCTGTGTCTGTAGATATGCAGGGCTTTGGAGTTTTCTAATTATCATGAGACAGAGTTGAAATCTTTCTGGTCTTTCTCCCTGGGTAATGTGTTTTTTTTTGTAAATGAATCATAAATTGACAGCATGATTGCTTTAAGTTTTTGTCCTTTCTCAAATTGCAGTCATCTCCAATTAGTGGGTCATGGTATTTAGTGAATTGTATGAACTTTTTTTAATGAAATGGAACAAAGTAGAAAATACTGTGCTTGGCCATAATTGCACATTGCAGCAAAGACTGCATCCCATTGCCAAGAACAGTGGAGACAGTGAGGAGGGTGCAGTAAAAACAGTCATTTTTTTTTTCCAGTAATGTATAATAATGTCTTCATATTTGGGGTCTTTGCATAGAATATATTTCCTCTATTGAGTCATGATTGAAAGTTTGGAAAACACTAGTTTTGTTTTTTTAGTTGTAGATGATACAATACATTGGTCCTATTTATTTATTTTTATGTGGTACTGAGGATCAAACCCACTGCCTCACATGTGCTAGGCAAGTGCTCTACCACTGAGCCACAGACCCAGCCCCTTGGTAAATACTAGTTTTGATGTCCTGAAGGTGATGCAGAGAGAATGACAATTTTTAGTAATTTTGTCCTCTAATGTATTTTGGTTTTGTCTTTTCACAGGACATCTGTCCATCACACCAGATATAGAGAGAGCAGAGCTTTGGATGATGACAATGGCAAATCAGAGTGGGAACTCCCCAGGTGAGGACCGTGCAGTTCTGAGTCTGTCCTTACCACATCCACAGCTTTAGCTCTGGGTTAAGCCAGTGCCTGGGCCTCTGAAGACTGCAGCAGTCTTTATTCTGCTCTCGCTCTTCAGTCATGTTTTTTTTTTTGGTATTGGAAACTGAACTCAGGGGCACTCGACCACTGAACCACACCCCCAGCCCTATTTTGTGTTTTATGTAGAGACAGGGTCTCACTGACTTGCTTAGCACCTCGCCCTTGCTGAGGCTGGCTTTGAACTCGCGATTCTACTGTCTCAGCCTCCCTAAATTCTGGGATTACAGGCTTGCGCCACCACGCCCAGCTCAGTTGTGCTCTTTTATAATCCACTCTCCACTTTGATTGACTCTTGAATGTTGGTCAGATCATGTTATTCCTTATTCTAAACCTTGAATGACTTTTTACTTTATTTAGAGTAAAATCCAGGTACGCAAAGTGGTTTATAATGTCCCACGTGTCTGAGTGCTCCTTTCTCTTCCCCCACTGTTCTGTAAACACAGCTTGTGACTTTGCTCCTTGTCAATCAGTCCCATCCGTACTGGCCTCTTTGCTAGGCTGAGTGTGCTTGTGCCTCATCACCTGCTGCTTGAACTGGTTTCTCTAAGGAATGGTGTTTCCTTCTGTCGTTCTCTTGGCCCCTCCCTTACTTCTTTTTTTTTTTTAATATATTTTTTATTTAATCTTTATTTTTATTTATTTATTTTATGTGGTGCTGAGGATCGAACCCAGTTCCTCATGCATGCAAGGCAAGCGCTCTACCACTGAGCCACAATCCCAGCCCCCCTCCCTTACTTCTTTAGGTCTCTTTTCAGATGTCACATCCTAAGAAAGGCCTTCCATGACCCCTCTGTTCATTTTGCCTTCTTCTTTTGCTTCTCTTCCCCTGTCTTTTTTTACACCTAAGCATTGATCACTACTTACATTAACATATTTTTGTTTGCATATTTACCTCACAACATTCCCACTGGAATATGACCTCAGAGGAAAGGAGAAATTTTACCTACCTTGTTGCTCTAGCTTCTGTATAAAATAGACCTGGCAGAGAGCAGATTTCCTATAAATTTTTTTTTTTTTTAAATTGTAGATGGACACAATGTCTTTATTTTATTGCTTTGTATGTGGTGCTGAGGATCGAACCCAGGGCCTCACGCATGCGAGGCAAGCGCTCTACCGCTGAGCTACAATCCCAGCCCCTTATAAATATTTTTTGAATGAATTGATGGTTAATAATGTTTACATGGATTTTTTTTCTATTAGTTGTGGAGATACTTAAAGGTTGGTAAGTATAAATGTGTGATGAAACATGGTCTAGAACAGCTTTATTCTCCTGTTAGATGTCTAACCTATTTCTAGTTTACTATGTTCTTTTGGATATAGGTAGATATGATAATATCTATTAGTTCACTGTCTTAATCTGTTGAGATTACTATAACAATTACCCTAGACTGAGTGGCTGAGCCGGTTGTCCATGCAATAAGCAGAATTATGTAGAAGATTTTTACCAGACACCTGCTACAGTAAAAGAAGACAAGGCTTTTAGTAAAGTTCAGCTTCTTTGTATAGATTTCTAGGATGTATTATTCTTGCTTGCTGGCTATCAAATTTCTAACTTGTAGCTCACTTATGAAACTTAGGAAAACTCTATAAATGGTTATTATTTTTGTGTAGTGAATGGGAGCGTGGTAGATTGCCTCTTGGTTTTGGGGGTCATATAAGACAGATAACCCAATGCATGATGATAAAGAAAAACCGAACCTTCATAATAAAGCCCCAGGCTGTGGGCCTTACCATGTAATTTTGACATGTCTGAACAGACCATTCACATGGCTCATCTCTGAATTCTCTATTTATCCTTTTAGGAAATAAGAACCTAAGTGAGATGGAGACTCTCCAAGAAGTAAGATTCAGGTATCTGCCACATGACGAGCTTTTCTATTCACAGATCTGGCAACAGGTTACAGGGGAGTTAACTGAGCATCAAGATTCCATGGTAAATATTCAAGGCACTGGCTCTTGGTTGAAAAAACAAGATGTTGCCTCTGAAGATGTGTTCACGAAATGCTTTAACAAGGATTCATATCTTCAAGTGCACCACAGACTCCGTGTTGATAAAAAAACTTACAAAGCGGAGGCATGTGAAAAAAGTTTGGTTTGGGATTCTCATCTTCAAGTTAACCAGAGAGTCCATGCAGGAGAGAAACCCTACAAATGTGAAAAATGTGATAATACCTTCCGTCGGTTTTCCAGTTTGCAAGCCCATCAGAGAGTGCACACCAGAGAGAAATCAAACAAATCTGATGCACTGTGTAAGGGTTTCAGTCAAAAGGTGCATTTTCACCATCATCAGAGAGTCCCTCCTGGAGAGAATCCATACAAGTATGAGGAGCACGGGAAGGATGTCCGAAGGAGCTCGTGCCGCCAAGGTCCTCTGCTGGCCCACCCAGGAGAGAAGCCCTATAAGTGTGAGGAGTGTGGCGTGAGCTTCAGTCAGAGCTCTTATCTTCAAGTCCACCAGAGAGTCCACGCTGGAAAGAAACCTTATAAATGTGAAGAATGTGGGAAGGGCTTCAGTTGGCGTTCACGACTACAGGCCCATCAGCGAATCCACACCGGAGAGAAACCGTACCAATGCAATGCCTGTGGCAAGGGCTTTAGTTACAGCTCACACCTTAACATTCATTGTAGAATCCACACAGGAGAGAAACCCTATAAATGTGAGGAGTGTGGGAAAGGCTTCAGTGTGGGTTCACACCTTCAAGCCCATCAGATAAGCCACACTGGAGAGAAACCATACAAATGTGAGGAGTGTGGGAAGGGTTTCTGTCGGGCCTCGAATCTTCTGGACCATCAGAGAGGCCACACTGGAGAGAAGCCGTATCAGTGTGATGCCTGTGGGAAGGGCTTCAGTCGCAGCTCAGATTTTAACATTCATTTTAGAGTCCATACGGGAGAAAAACCTTATAAATGTGAGGAGTGTGGGAAGGGCTTCAGTCAGGCCTCAAATCTTCTGGCCCATCAGAGAGGCCACACTGGAGAAAAGCCATACAAATGTGGTACATGTGGGAAGGGCTTCAGTAGGAGTTCAGATCTTAACGTTCACTGTAGAATCCATACAGGAGAGAAACCCTATAAATGTGAAAAGTGTGGCAAGGCCTTCAGTCAGTTCTCAAGTCTTCAAGTGCATCAGAGAGTCCACACTGGGGAGAAACCATATCAGTGTGCCGAGTGTGGGAAGGGCTTCAGTGTAGGTTCCCAGCTTCAAGCCCATCAGAGGTGCCACACTGGAGAGAAACCGTATCAATGTGCGGAGTGTGGGAAGGGTTTCTGTCGGGCTTCAAATTTTCTGGCTCATCGTGGAGTCCACACAGGAGAAAAACCATACCGATGTGATGTGTGTGGAAAGCGCTTCCGACAGAGATCCTACCTTCAAGCCCACCAGAGGGTCCACACTGGAGAGAAGCCATACAAATGTGAGGAGTGTGGGAAGGTCTTCAGCTGGAGCTCATACCTTCAAGCCCACCAGAGGGTCCACACTGGAGAGAAGCCATACACATGTGACGAGTGTGGGAAGGGCTTCAGCTGGAGCTCAAGTCTTATAATTCATCAGCGAATCCATGCTGATGATGAGGGTGATAAAGACTTCTCTTCATCATAAACTCTAAAATTTTATGTTGTAATATCTCAAATGGGTGCTGAAATAGTCCAATTATCAGAGCTGTCGTAGGAGATAAAATATTTGCTTCATAAAAGGGTTGGTGTTCTTGCTAGAGATTGATAGTGGTTGGGAGAAGGAGAAGCCTTGTAAAAATGGAACCATAGGACTTTATTCAGATCCTTGACCCTTAACGGATATACACAGACGAGGCTCAATAAGGATGAATCTGATTTGAAGTGAACTAAAAAGTTCCAAGATGGAAGTGCCAAAATCCATTCCATTAGAATATAATCTCCAAGAGAATAGAGACTTTGGTTTTGGTTTTTGTTTTTGTTTTTGGTACTGGAGATTGAACTCAGGGGCACTTGGCTACTGAGCCACATACCCAGCCTTTTTTTGTATTTTAATTAGAGACAGAGTCTCACTGATTTGATGAGCACCTCACTTTTGCTGAGGCTGGCTTTGAACTCATGATTCTCCTGTCTCAGCCTCCTGAGCTGCTGAGATTACAGGCTTGCACCATTGCGCCCGCCTGAGAGTAGAGACTTTGTTGACTGCCAAACCTCTGCGTTTTCAGTGCCTAGTATATTGTATGCTCACAGTAATTGCTAAATAGTAGAAAGGAGACCAATCATATTTAAAGTTTTTCATCCAGTTTATCCTAAATTAGTTTCTGTAAAATTATCCTCAGCAGAATTGTTCTACAAGGCTTAGAGGACACTTAAATTAGATATATGCGCTAATTTTTCCAACTCTGCCCGTCCTATAAAGGAAGGTTTATCAAACTGGAGGATGGTAGCTCTTTAGTAGGTTCATAAATCAATTCAAAGGATTGTGGCCAGAATTTTTGTATGCTAACAGTACCTTATTGGGGTATAGCTGGAATTCAGTAACATGTATAAGTCTCATCTGTGTCTTCCTAAAATTTTTTCTTTTTTGGTGCTGGAGATGGAACCCTGGGCCTCACCCATGCTAAGCAAGTCCTCTATCACTGAGCTACACCCTAGTTCACTTCCTGAATTTTACAAATGTAGACAATTTTTCCATTCAACGGAAAGATTCCTTATGCCCATTCCTGGTCAATCCCACCTTCATTGCCAATATATATTATGATTTTTACTCTATCGATTAGTTAGATCTGTTGAGTTTCATGTTGGTTGAGTGTGTACTTTTCTATATGTGGATTCGTAGGATTATTGTTTCAGATTCAGAGAAAACTTCTAACAAAATTCAACATCTATTCATGGTAAAGATTTCTTAGTAAAACATATGAAAATTTAATATTTTTTAAAAACTTTTAAATTAAAGAATAATTTATATACACTAAAGCTGACTTTAGTATATCATTCTGAGCTTTGGCAAATGCTTACTGTCAGGTAATCACTACCACAATCAAAAAATGTAACAAGCGCGGTGGCGCAAGCCTGTAATCCCAGTGACTTGAGAGGCTGAAGCATGAGAATCATGAGTTCAAAGCCAGCCTCAGCAGAAAAGTGAGGTGCTAAGCAACTCAGTGAGACCCTGTCTCTAAATAAAATACAAAAAAGGGCTGGGGATGTGGCTCAGTGGTTGAGTGCCCCTGAGTTCAATCCCTGGTACCCGCCCTCCCAAATGTAACACTTCTAGCACCTACTGCCTCAAAGTTCCCTTGTTCTTTGTAGTCAGCCCTTCTCCCCATTGGCAGCTCTTGGCAACCACTGACATGTTTTCTGTCTCTTGTTACTTTTTCCAAAGGAATCTAATAGTATATAGCATGTAGATTCTGGCTTCTTGCACTTTGCGTAATGCTTGGGATATTCGCCCATCTTACTACATGTATCTGTCATTCCCTTTTGTTTTTTTCCTTTGGGCAGTGCTGGGGATCCAACTTAGGACCACATGAATGCTGGGCCAATGCTCTGAGTTACTGAGTACCTCGCTAAGTTGCTGAGGCTGCTTTGAAATTGTGATCCTTCTGCCTCAGCTTCCTGAGCCCCTGGGATTACGGGAGTGCGCCACTACGCCCAGCTATAAAATTCCTTTTGTCCTCATAAATATCTAGGATTATTACTGGGTTGTATGGTAAGAATATTTTTAACTTTCCAAAATACTGACACACTTATGAAATGGCTGTTCATTTTGCATTCCCATCATCAATGTATGAGAGTTCTAGTTCTTTCTCACCAATACATGGTGTGTTAGGGTTCTCCTTTGTTTTTATTTAATCTGTTGCATTTCACAAAGCTTTAGTGATACCTTGTTTTGGTTGTAATTTGTGTTTCCATAGGACTACATTCAGTGTCTTTATATGTGTCTTTGGTGAAACGTGTTAAAATCATGGCCCCTTTTTTAAAAAAAATATGTGTATGTGTGTGTGCATGCGCACATGCGCACACATGTATAGCTGATCCAAATACATATCTATTGTCAGCCATGGGTTCTTTTGGGTTTTTTTTGGTACCAGGGATTGAACTCAGAGGCACTCGACCACTGAGCCACATCCCCAGCCCTATTTTGTGTTTTTTTTTTTTTTTTTTTTCAAGTTTGGTATTAACTTTATTCTATTTTCTGTATACCTATTTTGTGTTTTATGTAGAGACAGGATCTCACTGAGTTGCTTAGCGCCTCATTGCTGAGGCTGGCTTTGAACTGGTGATCCTCCTGTCTCAGCCTCCCAAAGTGCTGGGATTGCAGATGTGTGCCACCGTGCCTGGCTATCAGCCATGTGCTTTGCAAATACTTTATCCCAGGATGTGGCTTGTGTTTTTATTTGATTAATAGTATTTTTCACAGAGTGGAAATTTTAAAAAATTTGTTGAGGTTCAATTTTGGACTTAAATGGATTATTCTTTTTCTTATCTCAGATATAAGATAATCCAACATTACAAAAATTTTACATCTTCAGGTTTAATATCTAGGACTATGAGCCATTTGAGTTAATCTCTTAAGATATGAGGCCAAGGTCCCTTTTTTAACATAATATCCTTTTAACACTGAATTGCTCTCTCCCCTCTGTTGAAAACCTGTGTGTAGGTCTTTCTCTGGCCTCTGTTTGATTTCATTGATCTTTGGGTTTATGATTTTGCCAAATGCTGTACAACCATAGCTCTTGTTTATATATCTTGAAATCAGATCATGTGAGTCTTCCAATTCCATTGTTTTTCAGGATTAATTTGACTTTTGTTTGTCTTCCCGTAATTTGTAGAATCCAGCTTTGTGATTTTTAAAAGTGCATTCTTCAGATTTTTTCTTAGGATTGTACTGAATGTATAAATGAATTTAGGGACAATTGTCATCTTAGCAATATTGAATGTTCCACATTATAGACATGATGTGATTTTGTTTGGGACTCCTTTGGTTACTTTCATGAGAATTTTGTAGTTTTTAGCATACAGATCCTGTATATATTTTATTAGATTTATGCATAAGTATTCCATGCTTTTTGGTGCTAAATTAAATGGTACTATATATCAAACTTTAATTTTCAATTGTTCATTGCTAGTATGTAGAAGTACAATTGATTGTGTATGTTGGACTTTTAGTCTATCCTCTTGGCAAACTTTTTTTTTTTTGGTGGTGCTGGGGATTAAATCCAGGGCCTTCCTTGTGCATGCGAGGCAAGTGCTCTACCAACTGAGCTATATCCCCAGCCCCCCTCTTGCCAAACTTAATAGTTTAAATAGTTAATGGCTGAAGGAAATCCTTGGGATTTCCTTCGTTCCTGATTCCTAGGGATTGTGACTAGGGACCCTTAACCAGAGAGCCACCTCCCAGGCCTTTTTTAAAATTTTGAGACAGGATTTCATATAGTTGCTTAGGGCCTTGCTAAGTTGCTGAGGCTGGTCTCAACTTGTGATTCTCCTGCCTCAGTCTCGTGAGTCACTGGGATTACAGGTGTGCACCACCGTGTCCAGTCCTTGGGACTTTCTGGGTGGACAATCATGTTATTTGTGAAAACTAAGATTTTTCTTTTTCTCTGCCAATCTGTATACCTGTTACAACAACTCCATTGTGACATGGAGAAACTCCCTCAAGGTTAGGTTTGTATTTCACGAGTCATGACGGTAGCCCCTTTGGAATGATCAAACAGAGGTGAGGCATGGGGTTTTGTTGTGTAGAAGGTCCAGAGCAGAAAGAGTAGTCAGTGTTGTTATTATACAGAGGAAGTTCTGCCAGCAAGAAGTTTAAAAGAGATGGTGGGAGGGCACACGCACTTGTGAATGACAGGGGAATCTTGTCAGGGTTGTGAAGGAGGCAGTAGACCCGGGAAGGAGGTGAGGCTTATGGATTGCTCACACTGAGTAAAAGTGCAAGTTTCCTATAATGGTCATGTTTCACCCCCAATATTTGGTTTGGCACAACAATCTCAGGTTTCCTGTAAACAAATACGTATTTGAGAAAGGTGAGGTGGGTAAATTGATGCAAATTAGTAAGGTTTTAAAAAACTAAAGAGAGAATGAATTGTCACCACCAGAAACCAAATGGGACAAGTAGGTATTAGGCTTGTTTGAGAGAGCAGAGCAGAGAGCTAATACTTATTCCTTGTCGGGATGTTGCATACAGCTGCTTTTCATGGACCAAATATTGCCCCCAGATTTGATAGAGGTAGGGCCCTGGACCACATGAGTCATTGTAGTTCAGCCAAGGTCAAAGTCTAATCAACAGTTCTAATGTCTTATGTGATGACTTCATAAGTTTCTCTCTTTAGTACAGTATCATCACTAATTCCATAGCTGAGTGTGTGGCGATAGGCCCTTGTTTGTCCTTTCTCATAAATTTTGAATGGTGGAGGGTTACAGAAAGAGCCTGTAGGTTAAAAAAACAAAAACAAAAACTGTGTACATTAGGATCCCTCAGATAAATGTAAATTGTTGTGATCAAGAAATTGGGACAGAATAAAATATTAAGCTCAATCATTAACTGTGAAGCAATCTCAATAATGTTTAGTGTAGAAGCCTTAACTGGAGATAGAACATATTGAGATTATGAGTGTTACAATGCATTCATTTTTACTCATGTTAAGGGTGGGCCAAATAGGGCAACCAGAAGGAGAAAAGAAAATAAGGATTTTTTTTTGCAATGAAATTATTAAAAGCAGCACTTCATTCCTTCAGCCTTTGTTCTGACAACATGAGGTGTTCCTAAGTTTAATAGGGAATGACGTTCCCTGATAGCACCAGCATAACCATTTGTCAGGGCACTGATACTGGATTTCTGCATTCTTTCTTACTCCCAACTCTTCTGACACCAAATGTGTGGGGGTTTCCTAGACCACTTGTCCAGCTCTGACACCAACTGGGTGTCTAATAAATCATTTCATTTCTGACACTAAGTACCTGATTTGCATCAGATCCCACAGGTTAAGGGCTCATTCCCATACCACTGACCCCACCTGAGACTAGTCTTGAAGTTCCAGGCCTCTCTTACTTCTAACCAACAAGCTCTCTCCTTAGATGCAATAATTTCCCAGAATGATTTGCAGAACTCAGGAAAAGTTTATTTTCTCTTGCCAATATATTACAATAGATAAAACAGCCTCCTGGAAGAGGTGCATAGGGTGAGGTACCTGGGAGTGGGGGAGGCAATGCAGAGTTCCCATGCCCTTTCCAGGTGCCTTCCCTCCCAGCACCTATCAAGGCATCTCGTATTCACCAACTTGCAATTCCTTTGAATTCTGTTAAAGGAGTTTTTATGGGAACTTCACTATGTATGTGTGGTTGATGAAATTTATCCTTAGACTGAACTCCATCTGTGGCCCCTCTTCCCCTTCAAAGACGTCAGGGGTGAGTGGGGCTGATGGTTCCAACTCCTCTAGAAATGGAGAATAAGAAGTGTTGCTTTCACAACGTTGTGAGTGTACCCATGTCACTTTTTTTTTTGGTACCAGGGATTGAACTCGGGGGCGTTCGACCACTGAGCCACATCCCCAGCCCTATTTTGTGTTTTATGTAGAGACAGGGTCTCACTGAGTTGCTTAGCGCCTCGCCCTTGCTGAGGCTGGCTTTGAACTCGCGATTCTCCTGTCTCAGCCTCCCTAAGTGGTGGGATTACAGGCTTGCACCACCGCTCCCGGCTCCATGTCACTTTTATTGTACACTGAAAAAGGGTAATTTTGTGAATTACACATAAACAAGTTTTGTTTTTAGTGGCAGTTGAACCCAGGGCCTGCTAGGCAAGCATGCTACCCCTGAGTTACATCCCAAGCCCCTCAGAGTGTTTTCTAAACATGTTAAAAATATTTTCCACGGGCTCGGGTTGTGGCTCAGTGAGCACTTCTCTAGCATGTGTAAGACAGTGGGTTCGATCCTCAGCACCACATAAAAATAAAGCTAAAAATAGTTCATGGCCTTAAAAAAAGTTTTTGTTTTCGTGGCCAAAAAAGAAAAGAAACAACCAGAAATTCAAAAAGAAAAAGTAAACTGGGAGAAAATATTAGCAAGAAAAAAATCATGAATATATACATGATACTTAAATGATGAGGGAAAAAGACGGAAAAACCCAAAAAAAGTGGGCAGAAGATTTGGGCAATTTACCAATAATGTAATAATGACCCTCGAAAACACACAGGTGTCCTACTTCATTTACAGAAAATGAAGCTACCAGTCCACCTCGCCCATTCTGTAAATTATGGTTTAGCCTCATAACGTCAGATTATATCAAATACATTTTCAAGTCCCTTACTGAGTCCCGAGTAGTCATTCCCTGCTCATTCCTTGGAGAGCGCATCCCATCCGTTTCAAAAACCACCCTGCCAGGCCTGAGGGTATTTTCAGTCTATGGAATAGTTTTGTTTGAGGACTCGGGTAAATGTGAGGACAGCACTCAGTTCATATCACCCGGGAGCTCAGGACAGGGGGCAACCACGTTCCGTGGAGAGGCAACGCTCCTTCAAGAGTGTTAAGGGAAATGTAGTCCAGAAGCTGGTGGAGCCGCCCTTGCTGCTGCTGGCACAAGCGGGTTCCGGGAATTCTGGGAAATGTAGTCCGGGCGATCCGTGAGGCCGCGGGTGTCTGCTGAGAATAGCCGACGCCGGGAATTCTGGGAAGTGTATTCCGGAAGGTGGGCTGAGTAATAGGCACTTCCGCTCCTTGAGTTGCTGTTGTCTTTTCCTCACGGTGGTTCACGTGGGTTTCTTGGGTCTTGGGAATCCTTCTGAACCCCGTGGACCCCCGCGGGTACCTTCAGTGACCCAGCCTTGGGTTTAGGAGGACGGAATGCTCCACGGAGAGCGGAGGTTCGGAGCGGCGAGGGCCGCGGGTTCGGTTCCCCCGGCGGAGGCTGCTCGTGTCTGGGGCCGTCTGTGGCGGAGCCCCCGGGTGCGTGACCTGGTCGGGTCGTGAATCGCCAGGTTCGAGGGTTTCCCGCGCTCTCGGCTCGCCTGATCCGCCCCGCTCCACCGCCCGCGCGGGGCACTTCCTCGGGCGACGTGGGGGAGTTCCTGGATCTCGGGGGGCCTCGTTGTTCTTTAAAATGCACCATCCTAATAGCATTGTTTGGGAATTGCAAGAGGTCGTTCAAAGCAAAGGCTTAAAACAGTTGCTAGCACGTAGTGAATGGTGACTTTCCTTGTTAGTATTTTTTCCCACCGCTGATCAGTCGGGATACCCTGGGTTGGGGTCAGAGTTCTGCTGCAGGTGTTCTGGCTCTTGTTTGCGATCCTTGCGGGACCGGTTAGTTACTTCTGGGTGCCTAGTTTGTTCCCTTTTAGGAAGGATTGGGTTTTTTCCAACTTGAGCAGAGGGAGGCGATGATTGAACTTTTTTGTCCAAGACTGTGACACGATTACGGTTCTTTTTTGGGGGTTGGGGGTGCCGACCACTGAGCCACACCCCCAGCCTCATTTTGTATTTTATGTAGAGACAGGGTCTCACTGAGTTGTTTAGCGCCTCGCCATTGCTGAGGCTGGCTTTGAACTGGCGAATCTCCTGTCTCAGCCTCCTGGCATTTTCATATTTAAATCTGTTCTGTTTTTCATATAAGTTCCTTAGAACTGTTTTCCTCTAATTCAAAGTACTGTTTTATGTGCTGACTTTAGTTGCCATGTTTCTATACTCTTTAAACTGTAATGATTATGTAGGTTTTGTCTTATTCATTTATTTATACGTGGTGCTGAGACTCAAACACAGTGCCTCACATGCTAAGCAAGCACTCTACCACTGAGCCACCACCCCAGCCCTAGGCACATTATTTTGGACAAAGATATTCATTTGCAGTGTCCAACATATTTCATGTTTAGGTTCAGATTATGCATTTTTTGGTAGAGATGCTACAGAATTGGTGAAGGGTCATTTTTATTGTGGCATGAAAGGAACTGAGTGATACTGGTTTATTCTGTATTGGTAATCTCAATTTGGTTTACTTGGCCAAGTAATATCTATCTGATTTTTCCACTGTAAAGTTACCTTTTATAAAAGAAGCTGCGGTGGCTCACGCCTGTAATCCCAGCACTTTGGGAGGCTGAGACAAGAGAATCGTGAGTTCAAAGCCAGCCTCAGCAATGGCGAGGTGCTAAGCAACTCAGTGAGACCCTGTCTCTATATAAAACACAAAATAGGGCTGGGGATGTGGCTCAGTGGTCGAGTACCCCTGAGTTCAATCCCCAGTATCCCCACCCCCCAAAAAAAAAGAATTATAAGAGTTGGGTGCGGTGACACACCTGTAATCACAGTGACTTGGGAAGCTGAGACAGGAGGATGACAAGTTTGGGGCCAGCCTCAGTAACTTAGCGAGACATTCTCAAAATAAAAAGAACTGGGGATATGTCTCAGTGGTATAGCACCATGGGTTCAATCCCCAGTACAGAAAGAGGAAAAAAAATAATCCAAAGTTTCTTTTGGGGACATACCTTATTAGTGTTGCTGAGTATTGTAAAGAAAAGCTTTTCCTTTCCTCCTTATTATTTGTTCTTTCAAATATATATAGTCTATCAATATGGACTCAGAATTCAGTCAGTTTAAGTGACATGCAGGTTAATAATTGTTTTCCAACACTTTTGAGGTATATTGTATATGACATCATTTCAAGTATACAATTCAGGATCTTTAGGAACTTTGCTGAGTAAAATAACCCTTATAATTTAGTTTAGATCTTTTTCTTTCCTCAGTTAGATGCCATGTGCCCATTTATAGTTAAACCTCTTTTTCATCCCAAACCTACAGCAACCACTAACCTGCCTTTTCAATATATTCATTGGCCCATTCTAGATATTTCATAGGAATGGAATTATACCATATGTGCTCCTTCGTGACTGAGTTCTTTTGCCTAACATAATGTCCTCAAGGTTCATCTGTGTTATATACGTCAATACTTCAGTCTTTTTAGTTTCTGAATAACGTTCCCTTGTGTGGATATGCCATAATTTATCCACTTACCCACAGGAGGGCATTTTGGTTGTTTTCAGTTTTGCATTATGAATAACGCTGAGAGCGTTCACAAGCTGATTTACCATGTGCATCCATGTTGGGGAGCGGCATCCCTGGCCTCCCCTCCATGTCTTGTTTTCTGCCTTCTGTGGCACTTTCCAGGCACAGTTCTGCTTTCTTGGGATCTGCATGCCTTAGAACTCTGCCTATTCCCAAGAGGAGGAGGGAAAATGACCACATTCAAGGTGAATAAGGTTTGTCTTTCTCACTGTTAAAGTTCTGTCTCACTATTTAGATTGTCAGGTTTTCTACTTTCTTGGGGAGACTCAGAAAACAATGACAATTTGAAGATGTTTGTCTGCCTCAGGCCTCCTTTGTCCATTCGGAGTTGACCTTGTTTTCTTTATAATTGTATTCTTATTGATGATATACATTGAATTTTAAATTGTGCTTTTTTTCCCCCCTGATACTAGAGATTGAATCCAAGGACACTCTACCACGGAACTACATCCCCCACCCTTTTTATTTTTTATTTTGAGAGAGGATCTCACTAAATTGCTGAGGCCGGCTTTGAATTTGCTATTTTGCTGCCTCTGTCTCTGGAGTTGCTAGGATTACAGACAGTTTAATTGGGTAAATTAGGATTAATGTGCAGTTTAATTGTGCTATTTTTATACTTACATAATGTTCATAATGTTTCATGATGTTCATTTTTTATGGTTACATCATATTTTCAGTGAGTTGATGTCCCTTTTTATTTTTAACTCTCTATGCTTACGGACATTTAGCTTATTTAGGTATTGTACTTTTGTAAGGAATACTATAGTGACAACTTTCCTACATATAGCCTTTTTCCCCAAAATGAATTCTGAAAAAAATATATCAGTGTTGTTTGTGTGTGTGTGTGTGTGTGTGTGTGTATGTGTTCAGCATACTTGAAACTTCATTTTGAAAGTACACTTGGACATGTACCTTGTTAGCTGTTTTGTGGATAGAGTATCTAAAAACTGCACCACAGGCTGTCACTGCTGCTCCACACAAGTGTTCTTGGAGGTTTTCACCCACAAAGGGCTGCATTCTATGGTCCCCATTGCCTGTGTCATTCATGTTTAAGTGTTGCTTAAGCAGCAAACCTGGGCACAGTGGCACACTGGAGGGTTACTTGCTTGTCATACTCTTGAATGCACAAAGTAAAGGTATGGGACTTTTTCATCACCACACTTCTGGTGAATCACAGGAAAATCTGTGCATGTAATTATTCGAGTACAGATGGAGTGACTGGGAAATGTGAATTGACTAAGTCTCAAAATCCAGAATGGCTATGCACCCATCCTGTCTGCCTCCCAGTAAACACTGATAAGATTGAGGTCATGTGTATTTGATGTTGTAGGAGATGGTGACATTTAAGGATGTGGCTGTGGTCTTCAGTGAGGAGGAGTTGGGGCTACTAGATTCTAACCAGAGGAAACTGTACCAAGATGTGATGCTGGAGAACTTCAGGAACCTGCTCTTAGTGGGTGAGTTTAGTTCCCCTCTCTGATGGTATTTCAACTCCCAGGAGTGGTCTTGTATCCTCAAGTTTGAGGATGCAATGAGAACCTCAGTTCCTAGTAAATTTTATCTAGATTTCACCTAGCATGTGTTTTAAGCCTGTGTCTCTGTATGTTCCAATGTTACCAACCATTCAAACAAGATACATTCTACTTCATAAGGAAAGAGAAGTTTTGGATGATGAAGACAGCTACCCAAAGAGGAGGGAATTCAGTTATGAAGCAAGCAAATGTGAGTTCTTGTACTTGACTCTTCCATCTATTTTACTCCCTCAAGATGCTGGGCAGCAGCAATAAGCCCCCAAGTCCCAGTCAGCCACACAATCATGAGAGTAAACACCTGATACTGTACAGTGTACTGTATTCATTAAAGGATGTGAGATAGTATTTTATAAACTAAGTTTTTCGTTAGATGAATGTAGGTTGTTCTGACAATGTTTAAGGTAGGCTAGGCTAAGCTCTGGTTTTGAGGTAGGTAAGTATATTAAATGCATTTTTAACTTAACCATGGGCTTATCAAGGTACTATTATTATTATTATTATTATTATTATTATTATTATTCTTTGGTGGTGCTGGGGATTGAACCTAGGGCCTTGTGCATGGTAGGCAAGCACTCTACCAACTGAGCTGTATCCCCAGCCCAGTATATAATACCATTTTAAATCGAGGAGCATCTGTATTTTTGTTTTCCCATCTCTCCCCATTGGAATGTAATCTCAGAGAGGGAGAACTTTATCTGTTTTGTTTATAGCTGTATTCTCAATTTCTAGAATAGTTGCAGATATTGGCAGATACTTAACCTGATGGATGAATTAATGGATGGGAGGACTTTACTGTCTCTAGGAGTCATGGGAATAGCTAATAAGTGATACACGAACCATGTGAATGAGAACTGTTGGTGGGAGTTTTTCTTTCTTTTCCTTTTTAATCTTTTCAATCTTTGAATGGCTGCTAATCTGATTTTAGCTTCCTTGGTTTTCCTTGACATGATTGTGTTGTACATGTGTGCACTTGACCTACTTCCCAGGGAAACTTCTTGGCATTCTTTTAGTGACCACACTGAGGAACATGCCTTCACTGTGACTTTTCTTGGAGCCTTCCATAGTTCATTTCTGGGAAGCAATCCTTCCTGATATCCACCTTTCAGGCAGCTCCCTCATGTAAGAGAATAGAAGTCTTGAAGTCGGGTGCAGTGGTGCACACCTGTAATTTCAGCAATTTGGGAGGCTGAGACAGGAGGATCGCGAGTTCAAAGCCAGCTTCAGGAATGGCGAGACACTAAGCAACTCAGTGAGACCCTGTCTCTACATAAAACACAAAATAGGGCTGGGGATGTGGCTCAGTGGTCGAGTACCCCTGAGTTCAATCCCCAGTACCAAAAAAAAGTCTTGATTTTCTCAGGTCTCAAACAACAGCTAGCTTTTAAGCTACCTGTATCCTTGGAAAGATTTATCTCTCCACAGCCCCTTTGCCTTATCCAAAGTCTAATGCCCATCACTGCACCCAGATTTTGCCTGCCTTCTGCATGAAAGTGAAATGAGGCATATGGCTGAATGTTGCCTATATTTTGGTCATATTGTTTAAATACATGGTGTATGTATATGCATCTTTATTTTATACAAATTTACTTGTTAAAAATATGAAAGAATATAGATTTCACACACTTTCTCCTTTATTTTATAGAAACGTAGTGCTGTATTTTGAACTGGTCAACTTTAGAACCTGGAAGGAACTGGGAAACTGCCCTCTCAAAATATAAACTTCCTGAAAGAGATTCTCCCTTCTACCCATAACATCCTTATTTCTAAGTGTCAGTATATTAAATATATCAGCATTCCAGTGCGTATCAGTACTTACATACTGTTAACATTTTCCAAGATTTGCCATTGGAAGTTAACTTTCAATTTCAAGAACTTAATTCAGAACTTGGCAATATTCTGACTAAAGTTTTCAGTGAGATTTGTTTTTGTGGGGGGGTACCAGGGATTGAACTCAGGGGTACTCAACCACTGAGCCACATCCCCAGCCCTATTTTGTGTCTTATGTAGAGACAGGGTCTCACTGAGTTGCTTTAGTGCCTCACCATTGCTGAGGCTGTCTTTGAACTCACGATTCTCTTGTCTCAGCCTCCCAAACTGCTGGGATTACAGGCGTGTGCCACTGAACCTGGCTAGTTTTCAGTGTTTTATGAGCATGAGAAATACATCTTTTACCATAACCTGTTTGGCTATTTTGCATGTGTGTACTTGTACCTGATGACATCAGAAGGCCTTTCATGTAATAACATCTTTACTGTATGTCACAAAGCTCTGATAGTTTCTGTTCTATTCTTTTTTCTAAATGCTTACTATAAGGTTTTGAATTTGTTCCATGGCTCCCTAAAGGTCTGTAGTCTTCAGTTTGAAAATGGTTATAAAGGCTTAATTTCATCCCAAATATTCTACACTATGTTTCAAAGAGTGCAGAAGTTCCTGGCAGAACCAACCTAGGCATAGCCTCTCACAGTTTGACCCCAGGTAATTCTTGCCACTTTTGATTTTTTTCATGAGGAACATCACCTTTTATATACCTGTCTGGTATGGGCCTTCAGATTCCTGTCACAATTGATTTGTCTGCACAACCCCCACTGTGGCTTTTGTGTGTGTGTGTGTGTGTGTGTGTGTGTGAATGCGTGTGTGTACTAGTAGGGATTGAACTTGGGTACACTCTACCACTGAGCTACTTTACTTGCCTGTCCCTTTCTTATTTTACAAAACCAAATTATCTTTCTTGTCAATATGGAAAGATAAGATTAAGTATGCATGTTATATAAAATTCTTGTGCAGAAGTATTCTGAAGATCTAAACACTCCCAGGTATTTGATATTTAGGATTGTGAAGAGTTTAACCAACGACAAAGTTCAGAGGGACAGTTTACAAGATTATATTCGTTTCATACCAATTAAAAATTTGTAGTTTTCCAGTACTACCTTTACATTCAGTAATTCACACAAGTTTGCTTTATTTTTATAGAGGGCCTAGTGTTGTATTTGAAGTGGAAAGAATCAAAACTCACTGAGTGGTTTCACTTTCATGGTTATAGAATTTTACAGGGAAAAGATGTATATTATATTCTGCCTACAGGAAAATCGTATAGCACAGAGTCCAGAGAAGTATCATCATACTCTCCCTATAAAGTCTAGATGTGTTATTTTTCCAGGATTAAGGTATGACATTGTACAGAGACCTGGTATTTAGAGTAGTTGTTGTGGCTCCATTCCATAGGTTCCATTATGTAACTATGACTGGTTGGTAATTTCCCATATGGTTAATTTCAGTCTCCTGGTCAGCTGATTCCACATGACCTAAAGCCCCACCTTAAATCGCATTTTTAGTCTTTTTGACATGGGGACACCCCCACCTAAATGTGTGACTGTCACAACAGTAAATCATATTGTTAGACTATCCAGAGTGACCCATGATCCCTAGGACAAAAAAGGATCCTTTCCAAGCTTGCTATTACAAGGGCCTGGCAATTAACTCTGAACATCTAGACCTCTTCTAGTAAGGCTTATTTCTTTGCTTCATGAGAATATACAACATAAATCCAAAGTATTAGTATATTATTTCTTAATGTTTTGTTGGCCAGTATTTCATTATATGCATGATTCTGATAATTTACAATTTAAGATTTTAGACTGACCAGGAAATTCAGTAGAAATATTAACAGGTTAACTCTGTATCACATTACCATTTTTTATTCTTTTATTTCTTACTCATAAGTCACATGTGAGATTTGATAATAGTCTCATACAAACCAGATACCACTGAATACAATGGAAAACACAATATTTTCCTGTACAAAACCTGTATTCATTAATGTGTCATGCCCTCTTTTCATGTTGGAAACTCTAAACAGTGTCTTCCATTGTCCACATCTCTGAATTCTCTGTCCTGACAGGAGGCAGGATCCAAACTGAACTGGAGATTGTTCCAGAAGCAGGACCATATGAAGAGTTGTCTTGTCAGCAAATCTGGGAACAAACCGCAAGTGATTCAACCTTAGATCAAGACTCAAGCATTTGCATCTCTCAGTTCCCCAGCCAAGGTGATTCGCCCTGTCAGGATGGGCCAGGATTATCTCTAATTGACATAAGAAAGAAACTTTACCCCTATGATGAATATAAGCAGTCCCTCAGTGATGTCTCTAACTTTGACCTTCAACAATTACACTCAGGGGGGAAGTCTCATAGATGTCTTGAGTGTGGAAAAAGCTTCAGTTACAGCTCAGGTCTTCACATTCATCAGCAAATTCACATGGAAGAGAAACACTACAAATGTGATGTGTGTGGAAAGGAATTCAGTCAGAAGTCCTGCCTGCAAACTCATCAGGAAGTGCACACTGTGAAGAAACCATTCAAATGTGAGCAGTGTGGGAAAGGCTTCAGACATAGATCTGAACTTACTGTTCACTGCAAATTACACACAAGAGAGAAACCTTACAACTGTGAGGAATGTGGGCAGGCCTTCCTTCATGATTCACAGCTGCAGGAACATCAGAGAATCCACAGAGGGGAAAAACCATTCAAGTGTGACATATGTGGTAAGAACTTCTATTTTAGATCAAAATTTAACCAGCATTGCATGGTACATACTGTAGAGAAAACATTCAGATGTGACACATGTGGTAAGAGCTTTTGTCGGAGATCAACCCTAAATAGACACTGCAGGGTCCATACAGGAGAGAAGCCATACAAATGTAAGGAATGCGGGAATGGTTTCATTGAGAGGCAAGCTCTTTATAGGCATCAGATGGTTCACACAGGAGAGAAACCATATATTTGTGAAGAATGTGGGAAGAGCTTCAGATGGCCCTCCTATCTTTGGACACATCAGCGAGTTCACAGTGGAGAAAAACCATTCAAATGTGAAAAGTGTGGGAAGAGCTTTGGCTGGGCCTCCGGTCTTCTGAATCATCAGAGACTTCACAGTGGAGAAAAACCATTCAAGTGTGATAAGTGTGGGAAGAGCTTTACAAATAGTTCACATCTTTATTCCCATCAGAAGATACACACGGGAGAAAGGCCCTATACTTGTAAGGAATGTGGGAAGAGCTTTGCCTGGCCTTCCGTTCTTTTGAACCATCAGAGAATCCACAGTGGAGAAAAACCATTCAAGTGTGAAAAGTGTGGGAAGAGCTTTACTCAGAATTCACAGCTTCATTCTCATCAGAGGGTCCACACTGGAGAAAAGCCTTACAGATGTGAGGAATGTGGGAAGAGTTTTGCTCATAATTCACATCTTCATTCCCATAGGAGGGTCCACACGGGAGAAAGACCTTATTCTTGTAAGGAATGTGGGAAGAGCTTTGCCTGGGCCTCTGATCTTTTGAAACATCAGAGAATCCACAGTGGAGAATAACCATTTAAGTGTGAAAAGTGTGGAAAGAGCTTTACTCAGAGTTCCCAACTTCATACCTATCAGAGAGTTCACACTGGGGAAAAGCCATGAAAGCGTGAGGAGTGGGAAGAACTTCAGCTGAACATCAACTCACATGACCCATCAGAGATTCCACGGCAGAGAACCATTCAATTGCAAAGACTGTGGGAAGAGATTTGGACACAGTTCATAAGTGAAAGTGCACAATGGAGAAATGCCTTACAAATCAAGGACTGTGGGTGTGACTACATTGGAGCTCAAATCTTGATCTGTGTTTGAAGGTCCACACAGGAGAGAACCCATAGAGGTCTAGAGAGTGCAGTAAAAGGATACTTAGGGTCAGGCATGGTCGTACACAGCTGTAATCCCAGAGACTCGGGATGCTGAGGCGGAAGAAGGATGGCAACTTTGAGGCCAGCCTGGGCAACCCAGCAAGACCTTGTCTTAAAGTGGAAAAAAGGACTAGAGATAGAGTGCAATTGTAGAGCGCCTCTGGGTTCAATTCTCTACACCACAAGGAAATTTTTTTAAAAAAGGACAGTATTTAGGAATAAACAAGCAAGGAGTTAAATCTTACACACTAAATGCTGTAAAACCTTACTAAAACAAAGAAGACAAAAAATTGGAATATATTTGATGTTAACAGACTGAGAAACTTAAATGCTGCCAAAATGTCAATACCACCCAAAATAATCTAGCTATTCAATGAAATACCTACAAAACTTCCAGTGACTCCACCACCCAACCTGGAAATGGAAAAAACCACTTTAACATTTCTGTGGAATATCAGGAACACTCTATCCCATGGTCATGTCTTAGATCATATTACTTCACATAAAAGTTTGTTCCAGGGCTGGGAATGTGGTTCAGTGGTAGAGTGCCTGTTTTGCGTGCACAAGGCCCTGAGTTTAAGCCCCCAGCACTGCTAAAGGGTGGGGAGAGGCTCTTCTATAGCAATTTGAAATGAAGCACTACATTCTCTAACCACCTCTTCATGCATTTCGACCTCATTATCTTCAGCAATCTCACACCAGTCATCTTTGACCTCTCCAATACCTACACTCCACAGTCACCATCGCTTGGTACTGTTCCTTTTACTCCCTCGAATCTTCATAACCAGCTACGTGTCTCATTAGGAGGCCTGAATGACACTTTTAAAGAATTAGAGTTTCTGAGGATGGCTAATGTGGAATTAAGTTCATTGGCTCAACTTCCCAGCTTAAATAAACTTTGAAAGTTGGAATTTAGTGACAATATAATTTCTGGAGGCTTGGAAGTCCTGAGTTCATTAGGAGAACTCAGCCACCTTCCATGTTCCTCACTTCCTAGAATCCTGTGCCATGAAAATTTCTAGAAAGTAGAAACAGAGAACGAGAAGATTGGATTCATTTAGGCTTTGGGGAAGAGATGGGAATGGCAAAATTTGTAATGGAGGATGCAAGCACCAGTGGACAGAGTGTATCCTAAATAAGTATAGTCACCTATTGGTATGCGTATATTCACGGGTTGATTGGTTACAGGACCTTGTGCAGATATCAAAATGCTTTAAGTTTCTTATCTAAAATGGCACAGTTGGAGGCTGGGGTTGTGGCTCAGTGGCTGAGCACTTGCCTAGCATGCATGAGGCACTGGGTCCAATTCTCAGCACCACATATAAATAAATGAATAAAGGCCCATCAATGTCTTCAAAAATTTTAAAATGGTACAGTTGGGGAAGGAACTGCTGGTGTGCATGTGTGTGCGGGAGCGCGTGTGTACAAGGAGGTGGGAGCAGCCGAGTTAGAGTCCCAACTCCTTGGAGTCCATTTGCTATTCTTTCCTTTCTCCCCCACATCTGTCTGGTGGTAATGAGTGTTTATATTTGCGTTTCTTTTCATTTATTTCCAAATCTTTAAAAATTTTAAGGTTGGGGGTAGTGAGAAAAGCAGGAAAGGGGAAAGGAGGACAGTAGCAGAAGAGCAGGAGGAGGACATGGAGATGAAGAAGAGGATTAACATGGAGTTAAGGGACAGAGCCCCGGAGGAGGTGACGGAGTTAGTTCTTGATAATTGCCTGTGTGTCAATGGGGAAATCGAAGGCCTGAATGACACTTTTAAAGAACTAGAGTTTCTGAGGATGGCTAATGTGGAATTAAGTTCATTGGCTCAACTTCTCAGCTTAAATAAACTTTGAAAGTTGGAATTTAGTGACAATATAATTTCTGGAGTCTTGGAAGTCCTGGCAGAAAAATGTCCAAATCTTACCTACCTCAATCTGAGTGGAAACAAAATCTCAGTACAGTAGAAGCTCTGCAAAATCTTAAAAATTTGAAGTCTTGACTTGTATAACTGTGAGATCACAAATCTGGAATATTACAGAGAAAGTATTTTTGAATTGCTGCAACAAATCACGTACTTAGATGGATTTGATCAGGAGATAATGAAACCTGACTCTGAAGAGGAGGATGAAGCTGGTCCACCTGAAGGATATGAGGAAGAGGAGGAGGATGAAGGAGGGTCAGAATTGGGGGAGGGAGAAGAAATGGGCCTTTTCTTCCTTGAAAGAGGAAATTCAGGATGAAGATGATGATGATTATGTTGAAGAAGAGGAAGAAGAAGGGGGGGGGATGAGATGCTGAAAATGATGGAGAGGAAGAAGATGACTAGATCATTCTAAGACCAGATTCCTTAATGTTCCTGGGTGTGCAGTAGAGTTCTAGATCACATCTTTGTTTTTTCATGTACGATAGCTATCCCTATAGAAGATGTGTAACTTTCTATAGGAAGTGTGGTTTTACTATTTTTGCCTTATCATTCCAATTAAGATTTACTAGTCTGTTAATGATCATATTGTATGTAGAGAAAAAATTTCATTGACACTCCCCCCATTAAGACATTCTCTAGCAATTATATTTAGAATCTTAATTTTTCTAATTCAAGTTCAAGTTCACTGTATTGGTAATTTTTAGTCCATAATTAAAACACGATTGCTTTTACAGAGGTAAAGTTTGGTGCATTTCGTTCGCAATATTTTAAAATTATTTGTAAATTAACTGAAATTATAGTCATCTGTAATATGAAATGACAGTAGTCTCTTGAATAAGTTGATTGTTTTTTTTAGAGATGATCTAGGGATCTTTAGTTTGAAGGCATTGATTTTTTTCCTCTTAATAGCTAAGGGTATTTTGTCACATGAATTAAGTTAGAAAGTAGAAGCATGTGGTTTTTTGTCACATGAATTAAGTTAGAAAGTAGAAGCAGAATAATAAAGGTTTTATTCAGCAATATAGTTTGTAGATTTGGGGGAGATTCTGGTCAGTAATATAATTCATGGATTTTGTTGTGACTGATAAGGTTTTATTTTTGAAGGAAAAATTGCCTATACTAAGTGAGAGACACTCAGGTGAGCCCATTCTTCAGGCTGCAGATCATGACAGTTGTTTAGTTTGTTTTGTTTTAGGTGTGTATTTTTTCTCCTCTCAATTTCTTTATGATTATCTTCCCTTCTTGTTTCACTCCCCTCTCAATCCCAAAAGAAAGTTGGGAACTTCTGGATATCCAGAAAACCTTTAGTTTTATACCTCAACCACCTTTTCAGATCTGTCTGGGTTTTAAACAAAGTGGAACAAACAGAATTTTCTGATACGAATGTTGTTATTGATACAATCTTAGGCAGCAAGCTGTGCTTATTGTAAATCTTTCTTGACTGATAACACCTAAGACTGTAGAAGTAGAATGAAGAAAGAAAAGCAGCAGGGGAGGCTTTTCAAAGCAGCATCAATGTTCCTCAAAAGTCAGAATGATTGCCTGTTGATAATTAATGATACGTTCAAGTCAAATTTTTAAATTGGCATCCCAAATGATTTGAATACTAACACTGCACAGTATTTATAATTTTTCTGAGTAGAACCTTTGGTTGTTTCTATAGTTTTAAAGCACTATCAGATGTAGTATTTAATTGGAATATAGCAGGCAGCTGGAAAAATATTTGGGACTAAATATTAAAATTAAGATTTATTTTCAAGTGAATGTCCATTAAAATAAAAGAATATTTGGGATAAGTGTGAGTGTGTGCTTACATGGCTACTGAATATAATGAATAGACAAGTACATCTCCCTTTTTGTCATGGAGGCTCCATGGTCAAGGTAATTGCTTTGTTAATCTTGACTATCTAAAATTTTTTCCTTTGTTTTGAATATTTGTAATATTTTTAAAAGTTAGTTCAGTAAACTAATTGAAGTTATGCTTCTCTACTGGGACACATTGAAATTACTGAGTATAATACTGCTGCTGCTTGTTTCTTCTTTTTTTTTAGTTTTAAATGTATGACTTGACGTTCTAAAGGTTATTTGTGGAGAAACTAAAACAGTTGTACAACTGACTGAAATAATAAAACACTTGGAATAAATTTAGTAGGGGCATCAGAAAGTACAAAATATTATTTTTCTCCTAATTTTAACAATTGATATGCCCTGCTTTAGAGTCTAAGAATTCTCATTACATACTATGCCAGATTATAAAATACTTATTTTTAAAATGAAATCTATATATTGACTTTCTTATCAATCATTTTATTGTGCAATCAATAGTAGAGAGTTCTTTGGTTTGAAAACAACAACTTAGTGAACCTCCAGATAACTTTTAAGAACTTATTTAGCTTTATGGGTGGTATTTTCATGCAAATAAGTAAGGGTTTTTTAAAAAAGTATTTTGTAGCAGTTTTGGGTCCTATTTTAATGCTCTTTATATGGCAGTGTGTATATAGTGTGTTAAGTTCTTTAAGAATCTCTCGTTTAAAACTTTGAGGTTAATATTTTTGTGCAACTGTGTTTTTGAATAAAGCCATGACAGTGTTAAAAACAAAAAAGCAGTACTCCTGACCATTCTTTTATTGTTTCTGACTATTCCATTTTCCCTGTGACTGCTGTAACTTAAAGTTTTTGAAACTGAATTGCTTCAAATAAATCGAAGATTTGTTATAAAAAAATAAAATGGCACAGTATTTGCACATCATCTATACCACCACATACACTTTAAATCACTCTAGATTATTTAAAATAATGAATACAACCGAAGCGCTATATAAATAATTGTTATACCGTTGCTTATGGAATAAAGACATGTCACTACATATACATGCATCTGTGTGTAATCTGCCCCACCGCTGTAGTTGTTTGAATCCATGGACATGGAACGTATGGATATGGAAGGCCCGCCATACTGAGTAAAGTATACCTACGGCAATACTATTCCCAACCTGACCTCAGGAAAAGCCTGGGGCATCGTTCCTCGGAATGGTATTAGAATAATGCCAACCTTATTCTGGTTTTTGAACGAATCAGACTTTGCAATTGAGCAAATAAGTTTTAGGTGCTTTTTAAATGATCACTCTCTTGGTTTGGAAGCGCTGTTTTAGAGGAGTACCGTACAGGAAGTGGACCTACCCGGGTAAAAAGAACTCTGAACGGGGCACTGAGTGTGATGATAGGGTGAATTGTGGGAAGCAAATACAGTCCAGCAGTTCAAGGGAGAAGCTGGCTTGTACCCGCAGGCGAGCGGATTCCGGGGAATTCTGGGAGATGTAGTCCAGCGGCTACGTGGAGTGGCGGGCACTTGGGCTTGGGCAGGCAGGGCCGGGAATTCTGGGAGATGTAGTCCAGCGACTGCGTGGAGTGGCGGGCACTTGGGCTTGGGCAGGCGGGTTTGGAGAAGTCCGGATTGTCCTGACGGAGTTCGCAGACACTTTAGCTCCGGAAGGCTGAGGTCATTCGCATAGGTTGCGTAGTAGTTGGAACCAGTTCCGCATCTCCTGGGGCCTTGGGAACTTCATGGACCTAGGCTGGCGGCTCGCGGCGTCCTGGCCCGAGGAAGCGTCTGCGGAAAGCGGAGGTTTGGAGCGGCGAGGGCATCAATTTCCGTACCCCTCGGCAGCGGTTGTGGCTGTCGGCGGGTCCCCGGCGCTGTGTTGTTACATCTGCCTGTTCTTTTCGATACCCATCGGCTGTCAAAACCAAATGTCACCAGGAGCGTTCCTGTAACTAGAGACAGCGTGTTTTGGCGCTGTGCAGCAAGGAAGCCCCGTACCAGGGTAGACTTGGGGTGTTAGGTCTGGAGTAGGGTTTCGTAATATACTAGGTAATATTATCATTAACTATAAAGGATCTATGAGATGACTACTAGTCGCAGATGATTGTGATCTGGACACAAAGACAGCCCACAGACTTTCTTTTTTATTCTTGACAATTTTGAAGAGTACAATCAAGTTATTTTGGGGAAAGACATTCATTTGCAATGTGCTTGGTGTATTTCACGCTTAGGTTCATTGGCAGAGATACTGCATAAGTGGGGAAGTGACCTTTTCAAGGCAACATAACAGGCCACGTGTCAGATTGTCCATGTATTGACCAGGTCAACTTTCGTCATTTGACTAAGGTGATGTCTGTCACGTTTCTTCATTGTAAAGTTAGTATGTTTTATAATTGATCAATATTTTTATGGGGAAAGCTATTTATTAGTGGGTATTGTGTAAAAATGTTTTTTCCCATTTGTTTATCGCAATATAAAATTTATCAGTGTGTACTCGGACTTGTCGTAAATGGCATGTAGATTAATACTTCTTTTTACTAACTTTATTGAGGTATATTTATATATCATAGAATCCAGCCACTTCAGTTGTACAAAGAATGATTTTTAGGAATTTTGCTGAGTGGTTCAACCATTGCCATATTCAGTTTAGAACATTTTCACACACCCCCCCTTGGACTCCTTGGGCCCATTTTTAGTTAATTCTTATTCTTACCCCAGATTAACAGCAATCACCTTGTTTTCTATAGAAAGCGTTTGCCTATACTGGATATTTCATAGGAATAGAATCATACAATATGTGCTCCTTGGTGACTGACTTCTTTCACTTAGTATAATGTCCTCAAGGTTCATTAATGTTGTAGTTTGTGGCAGTGTTCTATTCCTTTTAGTTTCCCAGTAACATTTCATGGTATGTATATACTTTGTTTATCCATTTGTGAATAGGAAGGCATTTTGGTTGTTTTTGGTTTTGTGTTAGGAATAATGCTACTGAGAGCGTTCATGTGCTAATTTACTATTCGGGTCCATGTTGGTGAGCAGCATCCCTGGCCACCCTTTCATGTCTTGTTTTCTGCTTTCGGTGGCACATGCCAGGCACAGTTCTGCTTTCCTGAGATCTGCATGACTTAGGACTCTGCATATTCCCAGGAGGAGAGAAAATGATCACATTGGAGGTAAATCTTGCCTTTCTCATTGTTAAAATTTCATCTCACTACTCAGATTATCAGGTTTTCTTCTTTCTTGGGAAGACTCAAAATAGGGACCTGAGGACATTGAGTTGTAGGTTTTCTTTAACTCATTGAATTGACTTTGCATTTGTTTTTAGTTCTTGTTTTCTTTTATTATTAATTTATGCAGTAGAAACGTCAGTAGGGTGAACAGTTCTTTCACTTAACTCCTTCCCTCCTTACAAACTAACTTTTAAAATTTTCTCACATTCTTTTTCTCACATGCATTCAAAACTGCGTTCATGATCTACATTCCTGCCCATGTCTGGCATGGGCAGTGGCAACGAAGTTCCCTCAGGTGGAATGGGCTGGCTAGGAAATAAAAGCTAAGAGAAATAAAATGGCAAAATAACCACAGAGTGCAGTAATTTCAAAAGCAGGGGCAGGATGGGATCAGCTTCTAACACAAAGGAAGGATATATTGGGAAACATCAAAGACCTTGCATAGAATGTTCTTCACCAAAATAGGATAAAGGTAGGGGCAGGTAGGCTGCTCAGTTCTTAATGCAATGAGCCCATCTCTGGTACTACAAGGAGGGATCTTTGTAGCAAAGCAGAGGAGAAGGTCATGTGCTTTGGGTAGTCTATCACTGCGGGAGGGCCACAGGAAGTTCACAATGCCAACCGTATCTCCTCCCTGGCTGCTGATGCCAAGAGAAGGTCCTTACACATTCCACGGATGGCTTCCCACACTACATCTCATTTTAAATTGTGATTTTAAAAAATTTTCTATTCTTTCTTTCTTTCTTTTTTCTTCCTTTGTGCAGTGCTAGGGACTAACCCTTGAACCCAGGGCCTTGTGCATAGTAGGCAAGTGCTCTACCACAGAGCTCCATCCCCTGCCCATGATTTTAATAATTTAATACTAAATAATATCCCTTTTATGGTTATGTAATAGTTCCATTGGATTGATTTGCCTCTTTATTTTTAACTATTTCTTTCCTGTATATATTTGATCTAGAAAGTTTTCTGTTTAAAGTAATATGGCAGTGACAGCTTTCCTGCACAACCTTTTCTCCAGGAATCAGTTCTATAAACAGTCTGCCTTTTTTTTTGTCCTAAATATACTAAAATCTCAGTTTTGAAAGGTTACTTTGATTTGTGTCTTGTTGGCTGTTTTGTAGGTAGAACATCCAGTTACATCCCTGGAGTGTAGGCTGTCACTACTGCTTGACACAAATTGTTGGAACTTTCCACACGAGGAGAACTGCATTCTATGGTCATTATGCCCAAGTCATAGCTTGTATTTCTTGTATTTATTTTGTTGACTAGTCTCTTCTTATTCCTTTATGAAGTAAGCAGTTTGACTAATGTAGCCCTCCTTTTAAATGTCTAAGGATCCTAGGAGAGTGGCCAGTCAAATGTGTTTTTTACTGCATTTACTCGGAGTAGCTAAAGGAAGAGATTCTAACAAGCTTGTGATGTTTGCATAACCCACTCAGGTTCATCCAGGAGACTGAGGGCAGGAGCATGACCCATCCATTCTATCCAAGTGAAAGTAGAAATGAGGAAAGAGAAGCATTCCTCCATTGAAAGACCTGTGCCCTGTGATGTGGGTGTCTGCAGTGCCCTGCTTAGTGGTAATGATGACAGGTGGCACTGCTCCTGTGGTGAAGTCCCTCCTTGAGGTGACCTCTTCTCTCCCTAACATGGCACCATCTCAGTATTGCCCTGAAATATTCAGCACTCCAGGTGTTCAAGGCAAGTGTTAGCAGAGTTGTTGTATATAAAAAGGTACCTTACAGGATTATCAGAAGAGACACCCACCAGGGTTATTTAAAAAATTGATAATAGGGCTGGGGCTGTGGCTCAGCGGTAGAGCGCTTGCCTCGCATGCGTGAGGCCCTGGGTTCGATCCTCAGCACCACATACAAAGCAATAAAATAAAGACATTGTGTCCATCCACAACTAAAAAAATATTTAAAAAAAAATTGATAATAAGAGTGCTAGCAACAGAATAAAAACAAAACAAAAAATAAAAAACAAAATCCAAAGGATATGAACAAAGAACATGAAGAGGCAAGTTCAAAAGAGGTGGAGACAGTCAGTAGATACTTGAAAAGGTGATGGTATTCATTTTTAACCAAGTCAGTGATAGTAATATAATGAGTTGTCCTTCCTAATCAGATTGCCCAAGCCATTGGAAAATTTATAACCTATAAATTTATAGCCATCATATGGAGAATCAGGACATTTGTATTCTCTCAAAAAGAATGCTGGGGGTGGGGGAGCTAAGTTGGGAAGAAAATGTGCCATTATATGATCATAATTTTAAATGTCTTATATTTTGATGTTTTAATTTTTATTTGCATTAAGTAGGCATGAAAGATTTTGTAAAACAATGTTCTCTGTAGGATTGGTGATGATGAAAATGTGTAAAATTAAATTTGCATTATTTAGAATCCAGAATTTGTGTGTAAGAGGAGGAAAATGAGTGTCATCAAATATTTTAAATTGCTAAATGTCTTTGGGGCAACTGGTAATATTCACCAGTTAAAATGTGTAGCCCAGGATACATCATTTAGAGTTGCAAAGTGTTTCTTGGATTCAATGAGGCCATAAAGTAAAAGCACAAGGACTGTTGTCATTGCCCTACTTTTGGTGAGACTGAGGAAAATCAGTGTATAACATTGGCAAAACAGAAAGAGAAGGGATGGGAAATCTACAGATTTATTTTATGTTCCTCAAAATCTGGACCAAATTTCCACTCATTCTCCTGATATTCTCATGCTATCTCTCTTCAAATGGCCTCTGGTAATAGGATTGAAGGTGTGTTTGATATTGTAGGAGGCAGTGATGTTCAAGGACATGGCTGTGGTCTTCAGTGAGGAGGAGCTGGGGCTGCTGGACTCTGCCCAGAGGAAGCTGTACCAAGATGTGATGCTGGAGAACTTCAGGAACCTGCTCTCCTTGGGTGAGGACATGAGCTCTCTGACACTACACGTTAGACTTTTAGGTCTTCAGGTGTGTGAGGCTTTAGGCATCTTGAACTGGTCTCCCACAAAGGTGGACCTGATGTTCCTACTAGTAATTTTTAGTGAAATAAGGTAGAAGATAACAGAGTTTGTTAGGGAGAGTGAAATATATTGCAGCAAAAACTGGCTAATAATGTGAGTTTTAGTGAAAACACATTGGTTAGAAGTAGTTTTTTTGTAGTTGACATTGATGTGTATATTCCTGGGTCTTGAAATACTTACTGTATTTCTTCAATACACCATTTTCAAAAATGTTTGAAATATTCTGCTTTTGATTAATTGATCAGTATATAGTAGGAATCCAAATTTTAAACATGTGACTTTGTGCATTCACAGGGTGTCATCCCTTCAAGCATGACATATTCCACTTAGAAAAGGAAAAAAGTCCTTATATGATGAAGACAGCAACCCAAAGAGGAGGACGATCAGGTAAGAATCAAGTGACTGGGAGTCCTTATAGATGTCTGTCTTTTTTTTTAACCTGTGTTGCTGTCATGTGTTTCCAAATTGCCACATCTCTTCCCTGGATTATCACAGCAGCCTTTGTACTAGTTGCCTTTGTGCTTCTCCTCCCCCTACCTTAGAGTGTAAGGTCTGTTCTGTGCATCACAGCCAAAGTGGCCCTTTGAAAATGTAAACCAGATTGTCATTCCTCTTTTTTTTGAAGACATACTTCTAAACTTAGAAGTATTCAAGAATTTGTAATAGTTGCGAACTCATTTAATATCTGTCAACATGGAAACATAAGATTAGGTTTATATGTTGCAGAATAGCCAGGAATACTTTGAATATGCAAATATAAATATCTTTAGGTATTTGCTAATTTGGATATATAACATGAACCCAAACAGTAAAGTTCTTTTGTTTCATATTTTATTATTCACATTATTTTTTATATCTGTATAATTTATTGACAATATCACATACCACCCAAGATTCTACACTGACTTTGAAATTGAATAAAAATGGCAATAGATTAATGGTTTGAATTAGTGTCAATTTTTAAATTTAAGTCTTTGAGTTCTAACACATATCTCACGTAGGAGACTTGGTATGGTTTTATTAATATGTGGTGCGTGCTGGTACAGTGGTGCACATCTGTAATTGTACCTGCTCAGGAGAGTAAGACAGGATGATCACAAGTTTGAAGCCACTCTGGGCAACTGTCTCAAAATAAAAAATAAAAAGGGCTGGGGACATAGCTCAGTAGTAATCCCCAGTACCAAAAAAACAGAAAAACAAAAACCATAACAAAAAACTTAGGCCAGGTACGGTGGCGCAAGCCTGTAATCCCAGCACTTAGGGAGGCTGAGACAGGAGAATCATGAGTTCAAAGCCAGCCTCAGCAACAGCAAGGTGCTAAGCAACTCATTGAGACCCTGTCTCTACATAAAACACAAAATAAGGCTGGGGATGTGGCTCAGTGGTCAAGTGCCCCTGAGTTCAATCTCCAGTACCAAAAAAAAAACTTGGTAGTAGACAGCTAGACCATGTTTTGGTTTCACTGGGCAGGCAAACCAGAGAACATGATATATAGTGGAAAATACAAACTGAACCTTCTCTAGATCCATTAAATCTTACGCTTTCCAAAAGTATGAAATCTTGAAAACTCTTAACAGAGCCTTCAGTTGTCCACATTTGTGAATTCTCTGTCCTTACAGTAGACAAGGTCCACAGTGAGATGAAGGCTATTTCAGAAGGAGGACCACAGAAAGAGTTGTCATGTTGGCAAATGTGGCAGCACATTGCAGTGACTTAATCAGATGTCAAAATTCCATGATAAATAGCTTTCAGTTCCCCATACAAGGTGACTCATCCTACAAGGTTGGAGCAGGACTATGTGTAACTCACACAGGCCAGAAACTTTACAAATATCATGAGTTTAAAGAGTCCTCCAGTGATGTCTCCAACTTTGACACTCATCAACTGTTTTACTCAGGTGGGAAGTCTCATAGATGTCTTGAGTGTGGTAAAACCTTCTGTTACAGCTGAGGTCTTTGTATTCATCAGAGAATTCACATGGGAGAGAAACACTACAAGTGTGATGAGTGTGGAAAGGAATTCAGTCAGAGCTCCCGCCTGAAAACTCATCAGAAAGTGCACACTGTGGAGAAACCATTCAGATGTGGGCAATGTGGGAAAGGCTTCAGTCGTAGATCAACATTAACTGCTCATTGCAAAGTACGTACAGGAGAGAAACCTCACATTTGTGAGGAATGTGGGCAGGCCTTCATTCATGCCTCCCATCTTGAGGAACATCAGAGAATCCACACAGGGGAAAAACCATTTAAATGTGATATATGTGGTAAGAACTTCTGTCGTTGTATAGAAAGTTATTAATATGGGCCCGTCCTTAAGTGACTTAGGAGAGGAGGGCCATTTAGAGAGGAATTTGGAGAGACTTTGAAGACAGTAAACACTTTCAGTGTTACTGTTCGGGGCCATCTGGTGCACTAATGAGCTCTTGGTGCATTAGAACTTTCAACTTCTGACCCTGTGAGTTTGGAACCTGGCCAGTTCCCACCTTGCAGAGAAAAAGAAAAAGAAAAACAACCTAAGACCAGTTGCATAACGCTGGACTGCATATTGGAAGGGGTTGCTGTGCCTTTTTAAGTCCTCTAACGGGGAATGAGAATGAGAAGAAGGAATCCAACTGGAGAGGAAGAAATCCAACCGGAGAAGAAGAAATCTAACTGGAGAAGGAATCCAACTGGGGAAGAAGGAATCCGATGCTTGGAGTGTAGAAAAAGGAACCTGATGATGAGAGAAGGAACTTGATTATGAGAAGAAGGAACCTGATTTGTGAAGAAAGAATCTGACTCTCACCTATGTTTTTACCTTGCCCTCGGTGTTGCTCCTTTTACCCGAGGACAGGTGTTGAAGGTGATGATGACACTTTGAGGATGCTTTGAGGAGAAAGACTCTCACCTATGTTTTTACCCCATTCTTGGTGTTGTTTATTTTACCCAAGGCTGGGTGTTGAAGGTGGTGATGATACTTTGAGTGTACTTGCAAACCCGTCTTGTGTTATCTGGTGTTGATTGGTGAGTGCTTATTGGGCTGGAGCCGCTCTTTCTTTCTTTTCTTCTATATTATTGATTTATTATATACAATATTCAATATTGCAAAGTATAACTGTTGCTTGCTTATTATTATATTGTCTCATATTAAAGCTTATAAAACCGATCCTGTTGTGAGGCTGGTGATTCACTCCACGAATCTCCCGTATATAAATTAGTCTGAGATCCAGACCAAGACAGTCGTAGATCAGCACCATACAATTGTGAGGATTGTGGGAAACGTTTCACTTGTAGCTCAAATCTTCATATCCATCAGAGGGTTCACACAGGAGAGAAACCTTATAAGTGTGAAGAATGTGATAAGTGCTTTATTCAACCTTCACAATTACAGGTCCATTGGAGAATCCACACTGGAGAGAAACCATATGTGTGTAAAGTGTGTGGTAAGGGCTTCATTTACAGTTCAAGTTTCCAAGCCCATCAAGGAGTCCACACTGGAGAGAAGCCATACAAATGCAATGAGTGTGGGAAGAGCTTCAGGATGAAAATTCATTATCAAGTTCATTTGGTAGTCCACACAGGAGAGAAGTCCTATAAATGTGAGGTATGTGGGAAAACCTTCCGTCAGAGTTCCTATCTTCAAATCCATCAGAAGGCCCACAGTGTAGAGAAGCCTTATAAGTGTGAAGAGTGTGGGCAGGGCTTCAATCAGAGTTCACGACTTCAGATTCATCAGCTGGTCCACACTGGTGAGAAACCATATAAATGTGAGGAATGTGG
>CM053414.1:44307692-44327235 GCA_028644305.1 Xerus rutilus
GAAAGAACCTTGGGCCCCGATACAAAGTAACCAAGGGTGGGACGGAAAGTGCCAGATAGAGGGAAAGTCCCATATCAGGTCTTCCTGCCGGGGGGCACTGACCTCTTTCCCTCATTTAAATACACCAATAGAATCCCTGTAACTATGCATCTGCTTCTGTAACCCTGCTTCTGCCACCCTGACCCTATAAAAAGGAATGTTTTCCCCTGCCCTGCACGCTCAGTCTACGGAGGGCTGAAGCGTCCGCAGGCGCCTGTGTGAACAATAAAGCTGCCTTGTGCTTTTGCATCCTGTGGTTCCGGACTGGTCACTGTGCGGGGGCCTCCCCTCAGGACGAAGGACTCTGGTTCGGGGTCTTTCATAGGAAACCTATAAAATAAAATTATTAATGGAAATGAATATTAGTTAATGCAGAAAACGACTGGATACTGCATCCTGAAATATTAATATGGTGTTATTTTACTTCATTTGGCTTCTGTCCTCCTCTTCTTGACAGCCTTTGCTGTCAAGTTGGGTTTTTATTATTTGGAGGCCTATCTAGTTTTCCAAGTGTTTTATACATTGTAAGTTGGACTGTCTTTTTTGATTCTTTTGGACAGTGCTGACTGAAAAAACTTTAACTTGCCAATAACAGGTTATTGAATATTTTTTATCTGCCAGTGTTAAGGTAGGGGTTTAACCTATGAAGTCTCAAGTTTTGTTTTTGGTACTGGGGATTTAACTCAGGGGGACTCGACCACTGAGCAACATTCCCAGCCCTATATTGTAGAGTTTCATTGAGTTGCTTAACATCTCACGGTTGCTGAGGCTGGCTGTGAACTCATGATCTTCCTGTCTCAGCCTCCAAAGCTGCTGGGACTATAGGCATGCACCATCATGTCTGGCTAAGTCTCAAGTTTTCAATTAATTTAATGAAGTTAATTTTTTTTCGAAGTTGCCATAAGTAGTATATCTTGTGCTCAAGTGTTTACAGGTGTTCCATCTAGGATGATGGGACAAAATGGGATGTGTCAGAAGTAGCTATCAATGACAAAATATACCTTATTCTCTGAATTTTCATCTAGACTTTGACATGATTGCCTTCTAATTATCGTAGTGTTCTCTTATCAAAACTTCTCAGGTAAGGGCTATACCATATTCTTGCCCTGTATCCATGAAGCAAATACCAAAAGGAAAATCATGGAAATTTGATAATTCTTTTTATCAAATTATATATCTTTTTAATCTAGAAATCATAGTTATGTTTCATATATGAGGTATCACCAAAAGCTCCTGTGTCTATGTGGGAATGTTCTGAGGGCAGGTAGGATGTGGCTGGGGAGTGCCCTGGAAGGGTTCATCTTCTCTGTGCCCCCTTTTCCCTCCCTCTCTGCTTCCTGCCCACCATGAAATGAGCAGCTGTCCTCCACCATGCCTCTCTGCCATGTTGTTTTACCTCACCTTCTGCCCAGAGCAATGGAGTCAGCTGATCATGGACTACCTCTGAAACTGAGCCCCATATAAACTTTTCTTCCTTTAAGTTGTCCTTGTCACATATTTTTGTCATAGCAATGAAAACCTGACTAACACATCATATAATTGGAGGATTTATGATTATCAGATTAAAATAGCAAAAGTAATGTCGATGATTGTACATGTGAACACAAATTATGATAAGAGTTGGAAACTATTCAATACCCATCAAATATAGATTTATAGAGTATGATATCTTTATACACCACAATAATATTCATCAATGAAAATAATTCAAAGTCATCCCTTCTCAACAGTTTGGATGAATGTCATGGACAGTGTTAAGTGAAAGAATCCAGACAAAAAAAAATACTGTCTTGTATGACTCCGTTTACATAAAGTACAAAACAGGCTAAATGACTCTATGCTGATCAACTTTATTAGAAATCAGAGAAACTTAATTGAAACAACAAAATGTTACTATAAATTTGTTTATTAGCAAAACTTAGGATGACAAGTCAACCACATAAATGCCAGGACAAGGTTACACAGAAAACATCATTCACAACTCATGATAATATGAGTTTGTTTAGCCATTCCAGATGTCAATCTGGATAATATTACTAAATTTAAGTATATACATATACTGTGAAACAGTTCACTCTTGGGTATATATGTTTAGGGAAAACCCAGTCCCAGTATATGAGATCCAACCACCAAATGTGGAAGGTGTTGAATGACCAAAAAAAGAAGCACACAGGTCCAGGATTGCACAAATTGCAATTTTTAGGGACATATGAACTGAAGCATGCCTTGGTTGTGGCAAGACAGGAAGATCCCCAGAACTACAAGGTAGGAGGAAGGGGTTTGTAGGCTAAGCTAGACAGTGGTGGGCTGCATCCAATCTGAATGTACCAAGCTTTTCTTAAGAAATATTAACATGTCCAACATTAGTTTTTTAAAGAAAGTCCAGGTGTCAGTGGCTGGCACAAGATGCTTGGCTATCTTAAATGACTTTACCCTATAGGGTTTAGGATGTGTGCCACCTGGTAGGCAAAATGGCTGTTTTATCCAAGATGGCTGTAGTCAAATCAAACTAGACTTCTTTACAATGTATTCCAAAGATATTCTCACATAGGTCTATAGCAGACATGTGTGAAGGACCTTTTATTGTTATTGGCAATGAGAAGTATAGATAGGTAAAATGTGGGTAGAGAAAAATGGAATTTTATAAAATAAATGGATGGATGAACCTTAAAAACCCCTAAGTGAAGAAAGTAATCACCAGAATGAATTTCATGATGTCATTTATATAAATTTTAAAATAAATACATCACATTTTTCATAAGAACATATCCAAAAGGAAGCACATGAAATGAAATAGAATGATTGCTTATGGAGTAGTGAAGGAAATGAAGGGTACCAAAGGAAAAAGGAAGTGAATACGTATTTTAAATCGTTACTTCATAGTATTATCTCCAGGATTCGGATTTAGTGAAAAAAAATTGTTCTGTGTTCCATGTTTTGCCTTAAGCCAGGCATAGTTCTTGGAGGATGTTTTTCACAAGAGCTTGGAACATAAAAAATTGAAAGACACCAAAATCTTTTAATTATTGTTTTATTAGCTTATAGTTTTAAATATTGCAGATGTAATCAGCCAAATCAGAACTATGACATGTAGATAAAAAGTAATTTTCTGTGAGTTCAGTGACATAATAAAAAGAGAGCACTATTATAGAACTATTAACATTTAATAGTTAGAACCAATACACCGTACTTGTTGATCTTTTTTTAGATTTGATTTTTTTAAAAAAATCTGTCCTAAATTTCTTCATTTCAGGAATTTTAAACAGGATTTGGGTATAAATTATTAATAAATACTTTTACTTTTCTTAAATGGGTAACTGCTTCATGTGATCAGACTTTTAAAAAAGGTTCTTATCAGAAAGAGATGAATAATAAAGTGTTTATGTGCAAATAACAACCAAAATTTTCTTTAAAATATTTATACAAGAATAATTATTGGTAATGGGATAGACCATATAAACAAACTTCTTGAGTGCAAGAAGGAATGGACAGTAGATAGAAGGTGTATAAATTGGAAAGGAAGAAATAAAACAGTCATTTCCAATTAGAAATGTATAGAAAATCCACCTGTAATCTCAGTGGCTCAGGAGGCTGAGGCAGGAGGATTGTGAGTTCAAAGCCAGGCTCAGTAACTTAGTGAAACCCTAAGCTAGTTAGCAAGACCCTGTCTCTAGATATTTAAAAAGAGTTGGGGGTGCTGGGGTTGTGGTGTAATGCCCAGACTCGAGACCACCAGAGACCACCAGGAGTCCGATTTTGATGTAATCACAAAAGAGTCTTTAATTCAAACTCGAATAGGGTCCGCCAACCCACACCAACGCAGCGGGTTAGGAAGCACGGCTCTGAGTCTAGGGGAGCAGGGATTTTTATGGGTTACAGTTGCAAGCAGGGGAGTACATGCCTTGGTGTTAAAATGATTGGGTAAGGGAAAGCATGCGCAAGGGAAACAGCAGTAGGATTGGATGGGGATGGGTGAAGTCCCTGGGTGGTCAGTGGACCTTTAGACTGATAGGTCTGGCTACAATGGGCCCAGTTGACCTTTAGGTTATTGATAGGTCTGGCTACAATGAGCTCATTGCCTGGCCTTCTGACTAGCTGACTCAAGTTGCAGAACCACTTTTTGGTGCCAGGGAGGGGTGCCGTTGTGTTGCAACTTCCAGTAACTGGGTGGGGGACCTAGGGCTCTGGACAAGAGGCCTAGAGTCACAAAAAAGGACCTAGAGTCACTGGTCCTTTCAGTGGCTCAGTGGTAGAGTGCTTGCCTGGTATGTGTGAGGCACTGGGTTCAATTCTCAGCACCACAGGTTAATTAGTAAATACAATAAAGGTCCATCAACAACTATTATTTTTAATAATAAAAATAAAAAGGGCTGGGGAGGTGGTTAAGTACGTTTGAGTTCAATCCTCAGTATCAAAAAAAATTTTTTTTTTTTTTTTGTGCCAGGGATTGAACTCAGGGGCACTCAACCACTGAGCCACATCCCCAGCCCTATTTTGTGTTTTATGTAGAGACAGGGTCTCCCTGAGTTGCTTAGCGCCTCGCCGTTGCTGAGGCTGGCTTTGAACTCGTGATTCTCCTGTCTCAGCCTCCCTAAGTGCTGGGATTACAGGCTTGCACCACCGCGCCTGGCTCAGTATCAAAAATATTTTAAAAAGAAAAATAAAATCCAAATGATGTACATGTAACTTCTGATAATTGAATTTGCTAAGTTTAGCGGTACAAGATCCTGTATAATGTCATAATGTCATTCTCACCACTTATGTCAATTTAATGGTTTTCTCAATAGGTTAATTTTTTTAGGGTGTGTGTGTGTGTGTGTGTGTGTGTGTTGGGGGGTACACTTCCTTTTGTTTGTTTTGCAATTTATCGATCTACTCTTAAAAATTTTGCCATCTTCTTTTTTGGTTTTGTTATTCCTTTATGAACTTCCTGAGACAGATATTTTCCCCTAATTGTCAATTTCCCTTCTATTTAAATATATCCATTTAAAGCTCAACGTTTTTGGGGGGCTGGGATTGTAGCTCAGTGGTAGAGCACTTGCCTCTCATGCACAAGGCACTGGGTTTGATCCTCAGCACCACATAAAAATAAATAAAGATATTGTGTCCATCTACAACTAAAAAAATATTTTAAAAAATAAAGCTCAACGTTTTCTTCTGTATATCTGATTTTTGTGTTTCTGTGGATTTTTACTTTATAAAATATTAACATTTTATGGTAACTTGAGCCTTTTATCATTATAAAGTGTTCCTGTATGTTGTATTTTTTTCTTAAAGTTTATTTTTTCAAGTGTTAATATAAGAAAAATTTAAATTATAGAAATCATTTGAAACCTAGGATAGTATCTTTCTTGAGAGAAGATTTTTATTTACTTTTGCAAGGGCCAGAATATGCTAACAAAGCACACCCACCTTCATGCAATTTCATGGATTTGATATTTTGTTATCAGTTTCTACTAGAGAAGACCCAATTCCCTTTTGCCCATACTCCTGTGGAGAAGGTCTTTGTGGGTTACCAAAGGAAATGCACTCATATTCCTTGAAAATGACCCCTTGAACATGTCTGTATATGTATAGTCCATTCTGGATCTTATACAACACCATAAACTCGCTAGCTTATCAAGAACAGATATTTATTTCTCACGGTTCTGGAGGCTAGGAAGTCCAAATTCAAGGTGCCTTCGGATTCCGTGTTTCTGTGAGGGCTCACTTCTGGCTCATAGTTAGTTCCTTCTAGTAATGTCCTCATGTAACTGAAGAAGCAAATGAACTCCTTCCGTCCGTTTTAGCGAAAGCACCAATCCAATTCATGAGGAAGAGCTCTCATGATGTAATCACCCCCAAAGTTCCTCCTAATACCATTATCTTGTGGTTTAGGACCCCAACACATGAATTTGGGGGGCGAGGGTGACACCGTACTGATACCACAGCAATATCTAAAGTGTATTCCGTTTCTTAGTCTTAAAATTTCCAGAATCTAGAATCTTCTAAGTCATACACACTACAACGAACAGACTTTTGCCCAAAACCTCAGGGATTTGGGGAAGGGAAAACCAGGAGGGCAGGGTAGTTGAATACTTCCGCACCAGGGCACTAGACTTTGTCTGTCGGGAAATGTAGTCCAGGACTGGTACTATGGCTGGTTTTCCTCTAGAATTCTGGGACATGTAGTCCGAGCTTTGTGCACCTCACATACTTCCGTTATACTAAGCCCGTTCTGTAAACCGTCCCTCTCCCCCGCGGAATCCTGGGAAAGGTAGTCCCGGAACTCCTGTGCTGGCGGGCTCTTACCAGAGGAGGAAGGCAGTTCTGGGGGTTCTGGGCAGGGCAGTGTGGTCCGGGAGCTTTGGGTAGTAGCTGGCACTTCCGCTCCAGGAGGACGGTGTAGCAGCCATCTTTTCCCGGACTGTAGTGTTTTTGATCAGCTCCCCAGGAACCTTTCGAATTTCCCCCAAATGTACTTGGGACCAACAGTTAACAGTCTTTCGTTTGGCGGGGAACGGCTGACGGCGGTCTGAGGAGGGCGTTTTGCGCTAAGGCGGAGCTTCCTTGAATTGGGGGCGTACCGGCCCCGGCGGTCCTGGGTCGCGCTTGGCGGGTTTGAGGGTGTCCTGGGGTGCTCGCGCCTCCGACCCGGCTCGCCCCGCAGGAGCCAGCCCTGCAGCTTCCAACGGTACCACCTCGGCCGCCTAGTGAATCCCTCTGTGCTTTTGTTCCTTGTTCTCTAAAAGGAAAATACAAATTACACCTTCATGTAATGGAATATTTTGAGAAAAACGTGGAATACTGCAAAAGATGTAAAGCTGCCTGGTATGGATTTTTCTCGCTACTACTAATGTTTTTCCGAGAAGCGCATGTTTCCATTGAGCGTCCGTGAGGTCAGGAAGCAACTGGATTACCCCTAAGACATTGACCTTTTTAGGAACAAGAGTGTTGCTTCTAGCAGGTTCTGGGAGATGTCACTGTGACTAACTGGAGGTGGAGACGCAACCCTGGTATTTCACAGCCTCCTTTTCTTCCCCATTCCTGACTTGTCAAAAAGCACTGCACAGAGGAGGCCGCAGAGCCCCATGTGGGTAAGACTTATCATTCGACGAATGTCACATAAATCTGAGAATGTGTTACAGTTAAAGCATAAGTTGCTAAGTTCCATTCTAAGGGCTTTGTACAGATGAAGCCCTTCAGATTGCTTCACTCCTGTGAAGATGAGGAGACTGAGAAACAGGGAACATAACCTGTTTGCTCATGGTCCATAGCTAGTAAGTGGCAGCAATAGCTTTGGATCCTGGGCAACCTGAATCCAGACCTGAGTTCATCATCTCTGGTACGTTCTCCTGAGCCAGGAATCTGGCTGCTATTGTGTGAAAATAGGCTGAGACTTGAGGGGTTCTTGAGAGCATGTGAGTTTCATTTTATTTCAAATAATGTTTATGTTATAGAAATAACCTTTAATCATGGAAAACACAAATATATGAAACAATTTAATTTTCATAACCATAGCATGTAAATATAAAAAATATTAACAGTTTAGTGCCTTTTTGTCACCATTGTATATGTTTCTGTCTCGTAGAGGCCGTTTGGGGGGACACTAATAGTCACTGCAGTGCTTTTGAAACTGGGGTCCACTAGGCATGGTTGCACTCACTTATTATGCCAGCTGTTCTGGAGGCTGAGGCATGAAGATCACAAGCGCAAGACCAGCCTCTGAAACTTAGACCTTGTCTCAAAATAAATTTTAAAAAGGCTGGGGAAGTAGCTCAGTGGTAGGAAGCACTCCTGAGTTCTATCCCTACTATGGCAAGAAAAGGAGGAAGAAGAAATGAGTCCACAATCCAGCAGTATTAGGATCACATAGGTAGAAATAGCCAGCCTTAAGTCTCACCTAAGACCTTCTACTTTAGAATTTCTGTATATGGAACCCAGGAATCTGTGTTTCAACAAAATCCCAAGGTGATTCCTACAGTCTTAAGTTCGAGAAGGTCAGGAAAGGGACCTACTTGAAAACTCAGGCCTAGGCAATTAATCTTCCTAAACGTCACAGATAAAAGGGGCTGGCCACACAAGCATCCTACTCAGTCCAATGATTTTGTTCACTAAATGTTGCCAGTTGTCAAGTCTGAAAAATCCTGACATGAGCAGAAGGCAGCTAGCAAGTCTAGAATTGAAATGGAGAGAATTAGAAGTGTGAAGATAAATTTTTCTAAGGATTTGGGGGAATGGAGTCATTGCTCTCTTTTGTACCAGAGAACTGTTGTTCAGTGGTTGAGCGTTTGCATTGCACAGGTGAGGTACTGGGTGTGATTCTCAGCACCACATAAAAAAGTAAAGGCACTGTGTGTCCATCTACAACTGAAAAAAAAAAAAAATTTAAAGTGGCAAGATTGACCACTAGTTACTGTCAATTAATGCTTGATACCCTTTTATGGTGATCATTGTCATCCTTACTATTATTACTACTGTTGTTATTACTAGGACAACTTCCTGAAAATTTTTTTATATACATTTTAAACTTTCAGAAAAGTTTCAGAAATCTCATACTCAACTGAGATTCATCAGTTGTTTGCATTTTGCCTATTTTTTCTGTTGGTAACCATCAGCCAAATAACACCAAGAACATATCTGTAACCAAATGCATTTTTAAAAAATATTTTTTTAGTTGTAGATGGATGCAATATCTTTATTTATTTATTTTTATGTGGTGCTGAGGATCGAACCCAGTGCCTCACGCATGGGAGGCAAGCGCTCTACCATTGAGCTACAAACCCAGCCCCACCAAATGCATTTAATTTTATTTTAGCTTGCTGCAACAAGGGAACTCACACACTGTAGGTAATCAGGCCTGGGGTGTCTTGTAAGAGGCAGTTAGGAGGAGCTGGTTGTAGGGTTTTGACTTGTATAAGCTGAGATGGGGAGAGGTGTAGGCAGTGAGTTTGCTCTGGAGTGATGCTCTGAATAAGCAGAAGTAATCTGATGACCAAGTATTATAATCATTTTTACTTAGGAGTTTTCAGAAACAAAACAGACTGGAGTTTTCACTGGTAATGAAGTGGTCACTCATTAGCCAGGAGAGACAGTTATTCGGTTATTTTTGTTACTGTAGAATGTGCCTCTGTGTTAGACTGTCTTCTTTTTTCTTGTCCATCACAATCACTGAATGGCCTTGCCTCATTCTTTTTGATCAGCTGAAAACATGAAGTATTGGCTCTTGCCACTATTAGCTATTAGAGCTTTTTTTTCTTTTCCACAGCTTTATGTGTATGTGCGTGTACATATGTGTGTGTATACTTATATATACACATTTTTTTTTTGGCCCAGGCACTTGAGAACAATCTAGAGACAGTGATTAAAATGAAATTAATTACATTGATAGCATACTGTTATCCAACCCACAGTTCATATTTAAATTCATTCAACTTTCTTAATAAAGTTGTTACTCTCAGAGTCTTTGGGAACACTTGACCCCCAGGTCAGAGGCTAGCCCAGTTGTATGCATTGCACTTAGTTTTTGTTTCATTAGTTACTTTAATCTAGAATTATTCCTCAAACTTCTTCTTTTTTGCTTTTGATGTTTTTGTAAAGTGTTGGCAAATTATTTTGTGAAATGTCCCCGCTTTTGTTTTTGGTTTATGTGGTATGTGTTCATGATAATCAGGCTGTGCATTGTCAGCAGAGGTGCAACAGCAGTGAGCAGGCTTCCTTCTCAGTGCATCATGTTAGTCAGAGGTCACTGTGGGTTCACCCAGTGGTGGTCTCAGCTTTGTTCTTTTGACTAAGGGATTGGTCAGGTTATCCTTTTCTACATTTAATACTTTGAGATTATGTAGCTATCTTTTTCCTCATAAACTTCTACCAACTTTTAGCATTCATCAATTATTTTCTAGTTATCTTTCGTTTTAAGTGTATTAGTGTATGTGGTTCTTTTTTTGGGGGGGGCAGGGCATGCTGGGTTTGAACCCAGGGCTTTGTGCATGAAAGGCAAGCACTCTACCAAATGAGCTATCTCCCCAGCCCTGTGTTTGTGTGTTATAGAAAGGCTCCAGTATGAAGAGGTACTGGGTTTCCTCTTCTTTTTAAACATAAAGGCCTTTCCCACGTATTTATTTGTGATCATTTTGTGATCTTTTTTTTTTTTGGTTCTGGGGATTGAACTCAGGGGCACTCGACCACTGAGCCACATCCCCAGCCCTATTTTGTGTTTTATGTAGAGACAGGGTCTCACTGAGTTGCTTAGCACCTCGCCATTGCTGAGGCTGGCTTTGAACTCGCAATTCTCCTGTCTCAGCCTCCCTAAGTGCTGGGATTACAGGCTTGAGCCACCGTGCCCGGCTTTCCCACGTATTTATTTGTTACACATTATTTATAACAATATGAACTCAGATTTCTGTCTTTCTCATTTAAATTGAGTGTAGACTATCACATTTTTTTTCAATATCTAAATTTTATCAGTTTCTTTATGCATATATGCTGAAAGGGTACTTCCCACTTAAAAAGAAACAGCAAAGGCTGGGAATGTAGTTCAGGAATAGAGCATGTGCAGTGTCCTGGGTACAGTCCCTGGCACCACAAAACCAAAAGGAAACATCACAGATTTGTGTACCTTTTAAAGTTGTCTGTGTCATTTTAAATACTGTTGTTGGGCTGGGCATATACCTTAGTGGTAAAATATTTGCTTAACATTCATGAAGCCTTGGGTAAAGTCCTCAACACAGCAAAAATAAGTTAAATAAAATAAATATTATTGTTGAGGTAACAAATTATTAAAGACAACCAAAGATTTTTTAGAAATTTTAAGAGATTTTCACATCAAAGAGCAACAACCTATGAACTTTATGTCTTTTGAAATATTCTGTCATTGGTAGAAATTCTGTGTGTGTGTGTGTGTGTGTGTTTTACTGGGGATTGAACCCAGGAACACTCTACCATTGAGCCACATCCCTAACCCTTTTTATTTTTTGAGATAGGGTATCACTGAGTTGGCAAGGCTAGGCTCAAACTTGTGATCATTCTGCCTTAGCCTCCCAAGTTGCTGCGGTCATAGGCATGCACCACTGTGCCTAACTAGAAATCACATTTTGGGGGGGAGGGGCGGTTCTGGGAATTGAACTCAGGGGCACTCAACCACTGAGCCACATCCCCAGCCGTATTTTGTGTTTTATGTAGAATCAGGGTCTCACTGAGCTGCTTTGTGCCTTGCCATTGCTGAGGCTGGCTTTGAACTGGCGATTCTCCTGTCTCAGCCTCCCAAAGTGCTGGGATAGAAATCACATTTAAAAGGATAATTTCAAACTGTAGATTATAACCTAGTTATTGCAGTTCCCAAGAAAGAAATTCTAATAGTGTCCCAAGAGCTCTCTAGCTTGCACTTGTCCTAGGGGCTGACACTGTTATTACTCCCTCTTGCAGATGACAGAACTGAGGTGAAGAGATGTTCATAATTTCCCCAGCGTGGTAGTTCTAGTGAGAGAATAGCCACGCCGGGATTTCAGTCCATACACATCAGTTTTATTGTCTCAATTTTTTTTTTTTTTTTTGGTACTGGGGATTGAACTCAGGAGTGCTCGACCACTGAGCCACATCCCCAGCCCTATTTTGTGTTTTATGTAGAGACAGGGTCTCACTGAGTTGCTTAGCGCCTCACCATTGCTGAGGCTGGCTTTGAACTCGCAATTCTCCTGTCTCAGCCTCCCTAAGTGCTGGGATTACAGGCTTGAGCCACCGCGCCCGGCTTATTGTCTCAATTTATACCATACTCAGAGTAAGACTTTGTACTGTATGGGCAGACTGGTGATGAGACGACTGTGTGTGGTCGGGAACATGCTGTGAATGTCTCCCAAAAGGGGTAAAGGAGATACCTAGTGTCACGTTGTGTTCTCATAAGCCACTAGGAGCAAGTACCTTTGCTAATTCACAAGGAGCAGCCACATGGGTTAGCGACATACTTCCTCAGTTTCCATTGATTTCTTTCTTTTCCTACTACTTCTTCTTAGGATTCTGCCCTCCCTGGAAAGAAGAATTAAAGATGAGCACATTTAAGGTGAGTAGAGCTTGCCTTTCTCGCTCGCTTTTCATGCCACTTTAAAAAGTGCTCAGAGATTGGAAGTGTTTCAAGGCAAGTCAAGGCATGAGGGCCTGTAGAATGTACCAGGTGTTTGTTTTGTCCCTTTTAAGTTTAGCTAGTTAGTATTAGTTCTTGTTTTATTTCATTTTTTTACTTTACAAATAAAAGTATATAGATTTATGGACAAGTATGCTTATAGTTATGTTTCTGTTCGTACATAGATACAATTTTACTTAATATTATGTATTCTTTTTCTGTGCTAGAGTCAAACCCAGAACCTTGTGCATGATAGGCAGACTCTCTGTCACTGAGTTATATCCCCAAGTCCCTAGATACATCATGGTTTTTTTTCATTTATTGTTATACAAATTCATTTTTAATTCCTGTATTAAATTTCCATCAAATTTATATACCCAACTCTTAGACTATTACAGGGTCCAGCGCCTTGCCAGGGAATTCTTGCCTGCTTGGAGGGATAAGCCTCCTAAGAAATTAAAGTCTAGAATAATCAGTGAAGAACAAAAGACAAAGAGTCAGAAAGGATAGTTTTTTTTGTTTTTTTGTTTTTGGTACTGGGGATTGAACTCAGGGGTATTTGACCACTGAGCCACATCCCCAGCCCTATGTTGTGTTTTATGTAGAGACAGAGTCTCACTGAGTTGCTTAGCGCCTCGCCATTACTGAGGCTGGCCTTGAACTCGCGATTCTCCTGTCTCAGCCTCCCTAAGTGCTGGGATTACAGGCTTGAGCCACCGCGCCTGGCTCAGAAAGGATAGTTTTAAAGATGGATCCCTGATAGGTCCAGTCCACACAGGAGCTGGAGCTAGACAACTAGAAAATAGCTCCCATGGTTTATTTGAGGGGGTACATCAAAGGCAGGAATAAGGTTTCAAGGGCCAAGTCTTGCTTCCTGGTGTCTTGCAGTTAGCAGGTTGATTGGCATCTTGGCAAGTCACACCCATCTCAGAGGGGCTGTGCAGCTACAGCAGGTCACCCCATCTCCAGTGCTGTGTGGGACCTGACAGAGCTGAATAGGGCTCACAATGTGTCTGGGCAGCCTTACATAGAGGAAATGTCCCCTGGAAGTTCCCAGACACCAGATTCTCCTATTCATTAGGCTGCAATGTGCAACAGTCCACACACAACCCACAGGTGGCTCTCAACATTAAATTATTCTCTCTGTTGACATTTATTTTAGTCAAGGCTTCCACTGTTTTAAAAACACTACAGGTTCTTGCATTTAGCTTTTTCTAAAAAAGTCAGTTTTGAAAAGTACTGCATTTTTTTTAGATTGTTAATATACTAGGTATTCAGAATTGAAAAGATATTTGTTACATGTGGTACCTTAGATGTTTTTGGTAGAATATTCAAATACAGCCCAACACATCAGATTTAACTACTGCTTCACACAGAAAAATATTGCTCAACATTTTTTTATCACAAGATCTAGATTCTTTCCCATGCCTAAGTCATACCTGTGTGTATTTCACTTAGTGATCTTTTTTTTTTTTTTCCTCTGTGAATTTAAGTAAGTAGAGATTGAACCCAAGAACGCTTAATCAGAGCTACATCCCCAGCTCTTTTTTTTATTTGTTATTTTGAGACAGGGTCCTGCTAAGTTTCTGAGGCTAGCTTTAAATTTGGATCCTCCTGCCTCAGTCTTTTGAGTTACTGGGATGTCCTCTACTATGCCTTGTCTTTTTAATTAAATTAATTAATTAATTAATTTTGTTAAGGTAATATGTGACATTAATGTAAAAATCCTAGTGGTCCTGGAGAACTTGCCAGGCATTTATGCTCTATCATTGCATTTATGCCTCAGAGCAACTGTATGGAGAAGTACTGGGTTTCCTCTTCTGTTTAAACATAAAGAAAGGTGGCTGTGAAAAGTATTCACGTGGAATACCAAAGATCTAGAGTGAAGGTTTGGGGTTCTAGTAAAAGATGGAGACAGGGAGAAACAGTGAGTCTTTGCTTTAGAGATTTGGTCTTCCCTTTTGGTTTATTTCAACCTATAACACTACCAAGCCATCTAGCTTTGACCTCAGTGGGAAGGCAGGTGCTATCAGGCACTGTTGGAATCTAATTGGTAAAGAATACTGGAGAAATTGGAAATATTAATTGAAATGTAAAATCTATGCAAACATTAGATTTCTAGGGATTTTACTTATTATAATAGTATTCACTGAGAGCACCAGGTTTCTTTTTCATAGCAGCATTTTTGGTAAGGCTGAGGAAAATCAGTATATGGCATCAATGAGATAGAAGGAAAGGGGCTGGGAAATCTACACATGGCTCAGAAACCTCCAGTGAAACCTCCCACCCATTCTCTCTACCTTCTCAGTGCTGTCTCTCTTCCAGTGGACACTGTAAGATGGAGGTCATGTGTGTGTGTTGTAGGAAGCTGTGACTTTCAAGGATGTTGCTGTGGCCTTTACTGAGGAGGAGCTGGGACTGCTGGACCCTGCTCAGAAGAAACTGTACCAAGATGTGATGGTGGAGAACTTCAGGAACCTGGTGTCAGTGGGTGAGGCTTCTCTCTCAAATAGCTTTGTGACCTTGGAGTTTTAATGCTTTGGGGCTCTTGAAATTGTTCCCAGACTTTCCTAATTCCTGTGGGATACAGAAGCAGGATGTTTCTGATCTTCCTGAACAGAGTATTTAAGTTTTTTTATGTGTATTTTTGTAAAAGACAATATGTTATGGACAGTATGTTATGGACAGTATATTACTATTCCTTGTCTATACTTTTTCAAATTTTGTTCCGGTCTCATTGGTGAATTTTAACAACAATTTATTGAATTCTATCAGCAATTTTTAATTAAATAAAAGAGGGTGGAAAATATCAGTGCTCCTTAGGAAAAATGGTACACATTCCAGCAAAAACTGGTCAACTGCATGAATGGTGTAAGAGTCAGTAGGAAGAAACTTAACAAAAACAGACATTAGATAAATCATTCAGTGGGACATGGTGGTGCATGCTTGTCATCCCAGCTACCCAGGAGCTAAGGGAGGAGGATTGTGAATTGGAGGCCAGTGTCAGCAACTTAACATCACCCTGTCTGAAAGCTTAAAAGAGGGCTGGGAATGTAGTGTGGTGGTAGAGTGCTTGCCTACTATGCACGAAGCCCTGGATTCGATCTCTAGTATCTGCAAAAAAGAAGAGCTAGGTGTAATGATACACACCTGTAATCCTAGCACTTTGAGAGGCTGAGACAGGAGGATCGCAAGTTCAAAGCCAGCCTCAGCAATGGCGAGGTGCTAAGCAACTCAGTGAGACCCTGTCTCTACATAAAACACAAAATAGGGCTGGGGGTGTGGCTCAGTGGTTGACTACCCCTGAGTTCAATCTCCAGTCCCAAAAAAGAACAAAAGGAAAGAAAAAAATAAATCATTCAGACTTTTTGTAATACATATTTATGCACACCTATTTGGTTCATGAAATAAATGATATTTCTGTAATGGGTGGTGATTTTTAAAAAAAGTTTGATAAACACTATTTTCAGTGTCTTTAATGTACATTTGTAACTGTTTCTAGTAAATTTTAGCTCTACCATGTCTTTTTAAACTTATGACTTTGTCTGTTCACAGAGCATCAGCTCTTCAAACGAGATATATCATATACACAAAGAGAAGAAAAGCTTTGGATGATGAAGACAGCACCCCAAAGAGAGACAAATTTAGGTAAGGACCAAGCAGTTTTGAGTCTTTATAGTTAACTGTCCATCTCTTTCCTGGATTAGTGCAGCAACCTTGGTACTGGTTACCCGCTCCCATTCTTCTTTTCCTATAGTCTGTTCTCTGACATGGCAGTCAGCGTGATCCTTTACAACCTTACATTAGAGCGTGAGATACTCCTCTGCTCAGATTCTCTTGTGGTTTATTTTACTTGGAGTAAAACCATTGAAAGTGACTGATAGAGTCCTGCAAGTTCCTGCTTTTTACCCTGCACTGTCTTTCTGACCTCATTTCCTATCATCTACCTCTTACTCAGTCTTTGCCAAATGCATTTTCTTCCCTGTAGTTTCTCAGACCTGCCAAAGATGCTTTTGCCTCAGATACATTTATATGTTCTTTTCTCTGTCTGAATGCTTGTTCACCTATAATCATTCTAGCCCCTTCTTTCCTTTATCTAGGTCTCTGCTCAGTTTTGTTGTTGTTGTGATTGTTTGTTTTCTGGTGCTGGGTATTGAACACAGGGCCTTGTGCATGCTAGACAATCACTTCACTACTGAGGTACATTCCTAGCCCCTCTGCTAAGTTTTAATATCATAAGAGAGGCTTTCTCTCACCACCCTACTAAAAATATAATTCTCCCTTTATGATCTGTCCCCTGCCTCATTTTGTGTCTAAGCACCGATCATTGCCTCACATATGTATTTCACTTTTTTTTTTTAATCACCTATGCCTTCTCATTGGAGTATAAGTGGAGAAGAAAGGAATAGTTTTGTCTCTTTATTTCTGTCTTCTTGGTGCTTAGAATAGTCCTGTTATATGGCAGGGACTCTAAGTATTAGTTGAATAAATGAATAGTTTACTGGATCTGGAAATCTGTTTTTTTGGAGATAGTTAATAGGAAGTGAACAAATCAGGGCAAATAAGGGATTTTTCAAAAATATTTTTTCATTGTCACATTAATTCCTAACCTGATTCCAATTTTTTATGGGTGTGTGTATTTGCCTACCTGTACAAGTCAGTCCATACCTTAGGAACTTACTGTAGTATTATAATTATAAATCAAACTGAACAACATGCTTTTGCAGCGACATTATTTGTGCAATTGTAGCAGAGCATGTGTACTTATGAAGGGATTTTTAAAATGATAATTCTTATGTCCATTTCTGAGACATTTGCCCACAGAAGGAAATAAAATTCTATATCCCTTATATCAGAGAAGAAGTCTCAGAAGATAACAAGCTGTGAATTAGCCTCTCCTTTGAAAGATTTGCTCAGCTCCATTTCCTTTGCTTCTTTCAAAGTCCACAAACAAATAAGAAATGGATCCTCCATTGTTAACTCTAACAAACATTTTATGTGTGTTCAGATTTATACAACTTTAGTAGACATCTCACATAGTGACACCATTATTGCTTGTGATGATTCTCTAATCATTTCTAGTCTGTTCTAAACATTTATCAGTAGCTAATAATTTATTTCACATTTCATTAAGAGTCTGCATTTATCAGTTTGAAAAACATTCTTGTCAAAGGCAAATGTCTCTACATCTAAAATTTTCTGTACTTTGCTTTCAAAGAGTCAGCATTCTTCTTGCTGCTGAATTTTGACTCTTACTTGAGAGAGTAGAAATATATTAGAGAAATGATATTAAGGCCTCAGAAAAAGGCTGGGCATATGGCTTAGTGGTAGAGTGCTTGCCTGGCATGTCTAAGACTCTGAGTTCAATTCCCAACGCTGCAAAAGAAGAGGAAGGGAGGAAGGAAGAAAATCTTTAGAATGATCTAGTACAGAAATCTTCATGCTTTCCTTTCACCCCAAGTAATTCTCACCATCTTTTATTTTCTCCTCAGCATTAACTTACTTGGTATACCCCAAGTATAGCTTTGTTCAAGTATAGCTTTTTGCCTTTTCAGCAAAACTGCACTTTCCAGTTCTTCTTGGATTTCATATACTTTACTTAAAAAGACAAAAACGAAACTCTTTGCATCTGATTTAGCTCAAACTTAAACTTGAGTTAAACTTAAACTTGGAGTTATAGAGAATATCAGAAGTCAAATTGGGATTTATCTGTGCATCCATTGCTTAAACACCTACTTAGTGCCAGGTACTATTCTGTACAGTAGTTATAAAACTCTGAGCTCCATGTTTGTCCTTATTGATATTGTTTTGTAATAGGAAAAAGATTTAGATAGTATGTCAGTAATTGTGTTCTTAAATGAGTTTCAGTAATGCTTAGTAGTTGGGAACTTAATGGACCATTGCTTGGTTTTTGCCAGTATGTAAACCAAAAGCCTTCATATATGGTGAAAAACTGAGCTAAACCATCCTGAATTTTGTTAAAGTCTCTTACTTTTCTTAAGTGAATCATTGAATAAAGCTTTTATTTGTTTGTGCCTCTGAATTCTGTTTTTATAGGAGAGAACAATCAAAGTGAGTTAAGGACTGTTGAAGACAGAGAATCCCATGAAGAACTTTCCTGCTGGCAAATCTGGCAACAAATTGCAAATGACTTAACCAGGTGTCATGGAACCATAATAAATAATACTCAGGTCCACAAACAGTGTTATTCCCCTTGCCTGGTTGGGACAGGACAACCTGTTCAAATTTCTGAAGATGAGAACTCTATGCAGAATCATAAAGCTGATGGTCCCAGTCATACTGAAGACCCAGAGTTTCCAACTTTGAGAACCCAGGATTCTTGGAGGAAAGCTTTCATGATTGAATCACAGAATTATCAGAGTAGATACCAACAGATTTCCATGAAAAATAAACTCTGTCAGTACAAACAGGGTATTGACCCCATGAGTTGGATTTCACATCACCATGATGATCTTAGAGTAGACGAAAGTGAAATATCTTACAGCCTCAATGAATATGGAAAAGATAGCCTAAAAATTTCAACACTTTGTAAGCACAGAATGACTCACCCAGAAGAGAAACCTTACAAGTGTAATGAGTATAAAACAGCCTTTAATGATCTCTCCAGCTTTGATCCTCAGCAGCAGTTACACTCAGGAGAGAAGTCTCAGACATGTATTGAGTGTGGAAAAGGTTTCCATGACAGCTCAGTTCTTTGTGTTCATCTGAGAGTTTGTATGGAAGGAAAACATAAGTGTAATGAGTGTGGTAAGGAATTCAGTCAGAGTTCACATCTGCAAACCCATCAAAAAGTCCACACAAGAGTAAAACCATACAAATGTGAGCAGTGTGGGAAAGCTTTTAGTCGTAGATCAGCACTTAACGTTCATTGTAAAGTACATACTGGAGAGAAACCTTATAATTGTGAGGAGTGTGGGAGGGCCTTTAGTCAGGCCTCTCATCTTCAAGATCATCAAAGACTCCACACTGGGGAGAAACCATTCAGATGTGATGCTTGTGGTAAGAGTTTCAGTCGGAACTCACATCTTCAGTCCCATCAGAGAGTACATACAGGAGAGAAACCATACAAATGTGAGGAATGTGGAAAGGGCTTTATTTGTAGCTCAAATCTTTACATTCATCAGAGAGTCCACACAGGAGAAAAACCCTATAAGTGTGAGGAATGTGGTAAAGGTTTTAGTCGCCCTTCAAGTCTTCAGGCCCATCAGGGAGTCCACACTGGAGAAAAATCATACATATGTACTGTGTGTGGTAAGGGCTTTACTCTGAGTTCAAACCTTCAAGCTCATCTAAGGGTCCACACTGGAGAGAAACCTTACAAATGTGAGGAGTGTGGGAAGGGCTTCAGGAGGAACTCCCACTATCAAGTTCATCTAGTGGTCCACACAG
>CM053414.1:44334236-44384357 GCA_028644305.1 Xerus rutilus
ATTGATTCTTGCTTTTATTTCTTGTGCTATAGGTGTCTTGTTAAGGAATTCGGGGCCTAATCCCACGTGATGAAGATTTGGACCTACTTTCTCCTCAATTAGACGCAGGGTCTCTGGTCTAATTCCTAGGTCTTTGACTTATCTGCATTTTAAACATGAAGACAAGGGTGTGGGAACATTATATAACTGCCAACCTTTTCCTAGGTCGCCAGTACACTGCACTCTGAAACTTCTGACTGTTAGATAGGAATATTTTGTCATTCCATTTTCATGAAGAGGTAGACAAGGCAAAAGAATATTCTAGAAACTGGAGTGCATATCATAGAAGCATCTGACATGACCTTATGAAGCATAAACCTTGATGGTGTCCTTCATTTGGGTCTCACCGAAGTGCTTTTCTCCTCTCTGTTAGGTGTGTGTCTTAGTCATTCTGAAAACCTAGATGCTTAAGCTTAGTTTAATATAAGAATTTTAAATTTCCTTTCAGCACAAGATATCAGGCACAATATTACAAGACAATAACCAACTTGTGGGATATACTTAAACAAGGTCAAGGTTAATTGTTCAATTTCCTGTCAAGATTGGTAAGATAGCCTGGTGTGGTGGTGCATACCTGTACCTTTAGCAGCTTGGGAGGCTGAGTCAGGAGGATCACAGCCTCAGTAACTTAGTGGGACCCTGTCTCAAAATAAAAAAAAATAAAAAGGGCTGGGGATGTAGCTTAGTGGTAGAGTGCTCCCAAGTTCAATCCTGTACCTTCCTTGCTGAAGAGAGTAAGATAAAACCCAATTGGATTATGAGGAAAAAAAATAGGAGTTTCTTGAAAAAAGAAAGTGAATTTATGAAAAAATAGTGTTTGTTAATAATGTATATGAATATTAAGAAAGATTTATTTATTTAACTTATATTGTGAATTATTTTTTAAAAAAAGAATTAAGGTATATTTGGCCGAGTTTAAAGATCCAGGAATGCTTGTACTCATGTGAAAAGTGGACTGAGAAAACTTTTGCAGGGACATTCTGCTACTCTGCTTCTAAAGTTTTAAAAGTGACTGTTCTATGACTTTGCAATTGCTGCTTCTTGACCAAGATATCTCTCTCTCTCTCTCTCTCTTGCTAAGACCTCTGTAAAGGAATCTTTGCAGTATTGATTATAGATAAAAATCGATAACTAGTTGACCATTATTTGGATTGGTTAAAAGACACATCATTCCAAGGAATACCATTCAGTGCACTCAATGGGATGAAAGAGATTATAGCACGGATGTGAATTGTTCAGTTGCCACACCCTTGTGGTGCACCCGGCACCAGTCTTAAGTGCTTTCACCTATCTATTTCTTTCCAACACCTTGTGATTTAGACAGTATTGAAGAGAAGAGAAAGTTGAAGTAGTAAAAGTTAAAGAACTTGCCCAAGTTTCTGTAAACTAACAAAGGACAGAAATTTTGAACTTTGAACTCAGCCTGAGTCCAGAGCTGGTGCCTGAACCAGCTATGAACTGGCAGCTAATATGCACTGGCCTTGGAAGCATCCAGGAATGGCTATGTACTGTCCTAGAGGGTTGCTGAAGGCCTGTGAACTTTGCAAACATTTAAAACAGATACAGAGTTTAAGATTTGGGGGTGGAGGTGGGGGACATTGAAGGAGGGACAGTAGTTGAAACAAACTGCCTAGGATCCCTTCAAATCTGTATGTAACTTTTTTTTTTTTTTTTTTTTTGGTATTGTTTTTATCCTTTTCATGCTGTACTTATATTTTGGTTTGTTTTTGGTGGTACTGGGGATTGAATCCAGGTATGCTTTACCAGTAAGCTATATCCCCAGAGATTTTTTTTTTTTTTTTTGGAGACATGGTCTTGCTAAATTGTTGAGGCTGGCTTTGAATTTGTGATCCCCCTGCCTCAGCCTCCAGAGTTGCTGGGATTGCAGGTGTGTGCCACTGTGCCACGCTTGTATTGCACTTTTTCTGGGGAAGCTGCAAAATTGAGGCTATGTGTGTTTGATGTTATAGGAGGCAGTGACATTCAAAGACGTGGCTGTGGTCTTCACCACAGAGGAGCTGGGGCTGCTGGACCTTACCCAGAGGAAGCTGTACCAAGATGTAATGGTGGAGAATTTCAAGAACCTGGTTGCAGTGGGTGAGGACAGGCACCCTCTGACACTGAACTTCAATTCCCTTGAGTGTCTTTGTGTCCTCAGATGTTCAAGGTTTTGACCCATTTGAAATGGTTCCCTGCTCTTGAAGGCAAAATGATTTCTAATGTGTGGGATAACAGGGATAGGCTTTAGTGGCCGTTTGCTCACACGAAATTCTTGTCTTTGGAATCACTGGTTCTCAACTGGAGTCATTTTTCTGTCAGAGGACATTTGACAATATCTGGACACAGCTGTCACATCTAATGGGTGGTGACCAGGGATGTGGGCCTGCATTGCATAGGGCAGCTCCCCACAACACAAAGTTCATCAGTACAAAGTATGAGTAGTGCTGCAGTCGAGAGACCCTGTTTTAGGTGAACTGTGAATGGGCAACTTAGCTTCTATATTTTATCTTTCAAATTGTGGTGGTAAACCACTACTGGGTCGTGAAATAAACAGTGCTTTGTACTGGCATTTTCTTTTTTTTTTTTTTTTTTTTTTAGATATTGATGGATCTTTATTTTATTCATTTATTATTTATACGTGGTGCTGAGGATCGAACCCAGTGCCTCACGCATGCTAGGCAAGCGCTCTACCACTGAGCTACAGCCCCAGCCCCACATTTTCTTTTTAATAAAATAGATAAGGGTAGATCATATCGGAGTTTCTTATCAAGAACCGTTCACATTGCATCCATAGCTGTGACCTTTTTGTTAATAATGTTATTATATTTTTTGTGCCTTTATTTACTTTTTTTTTGTGGTCCTGAGGATTGAACCCAGTGCCTCATACATACCAGGCAAGTGCTCTACTTCTGAGCTACAAACACAGCCCATGCTGTGACCACTTTGAATGAATGATGGGAGAGACGGTGTTGGCTAAGTTTACTTAATATATATATGTATTAAATATATCATGTATGAGAACTAGACATGACCTAAATTTCTTCTTACAGTTCCTGATCAAAAAAAGGTCTTAAGCCTGTAATCCCAGCACTTTGAGAAGCTGAGACAGGAGAATCATGAGTTCAAAGCCACTCTCAGCAATGGCGAGGTGCTAAGCAACTCAGTGAGACCCTGTCTCTACATAAAACACAAAATAGGGTTGGAGGTGTGGCTCGGTGGTCGAGTGCCCCTGAGTTCAATCTCCAGTACCATAAAAAAAAAAGGGGGTCTGAAAATGCCACCATAGATGCTCTGAGGATTATAGGACTTTGACAAACATGTATTTTAGTTGTGTGTTCACCTTAAATGTGTACATCTCTACCTTTTCATAGGGTACCTTCCCTTCAAAGTGGATATGGTGTCCCAGTTGGAAGCAGAAGAAAAGCTCTGGATTATGGAAACAGAAACCCAGAGGAGTAGCTACGTGGGTGAGAACCATGCAGCTGTTTCAGACACTAGCTAGTGAGCTGCTCACCACATGTGTCATTGCCACCACCATTCATGTGTCATCACCTCTCACCTGGATAATGACAAGCACCTCCACGCTGGGCTCCATGCTTCCTCCCTTACATTCCTACAATCTATTCTCTGCACAGTAGCCAGGTGATTTTTTTGAAAAATAAAAAAAAGTTAGATCGTGCCCCTCGTCCGCTCATCCTCCTTTAAAGCCGTCCCATCTCACTCAGACTGGACTGTAAGACCCTGTCTGATTGATACGCTCACCAGGTTTGTCCTTTCCCCTTGCTTAGATTCTTGTGGCCTTGCAGGCGGCCTTGGGTGGCTGCTCCCGACCTCAGCAGAGCCCAGCCCAGCCCTTCCTTACTCCCATCATGTCACTCCTCAAATTTCATCCCTTAGAGAGCCTTCTGTGTCTGTCCTGTTTAAAACAACATCTTCCTTCCATTCTCCATCCCCTTATCCTGTCTCTTTTGTTGTTAAACACTGATCACCTAATGACATATTTTTATTTACTGGATCATTGTCTGTCTTATCCCACAAGAGTAGGAATTTTGGCAGTTCTTTTTATTGCTGTCTACTCAGACCTTTGGTGGGCCTTCTGCATAGTAGATGCTCAGTAAATACTTGCTGAGAGAATGAATTATTAGGGCTGGGTTGTAGCTCAGTGGTAGAGCGCTTGCCTAGCATGTGTGAGACACTGGGTTCAATTCTCAGCACAATAAATAAATAAATAAATAAATTGATTAATTAATTTAAAAAAAGGTGCATTGACACCTAAAAAGAGTTCATCGAACAGGAATGGGGAAGCTCCCCTCACAGCTCCGCTAGCCTGTGATCCCAGCCTTTGCCGCACACCACCAGCCACTGTACTCTTCTACTGGCTCGTCCTTGCCCTCCTCGTCTCCCTTCTCACTCCTTTACCTTTCACTGCATTCTTCACCCCCTTTCCTTATTTTCTCTTTAATTTGTATTTAATTTTAATTTCCTCAGTTCTATTTAAAGATAAAAAGTAAAACTAAGCCGGGCGCGGTGGCTCAAGCCTGTAATCCCAGCACTTAGGGAGGCTGAGACAGGAGAATCACGAGTTCAAAGCCAGCCTCAGCAATGGCGAGGCGCTAAGCAACTCAGTGAGACCCTGTCTCTACATAAAACACAAAACAGGGCTGGGGATGTGGCTCAGTGGTTGAGTGCCCCTGAGTTCAATCCCCAGTACCAAAAAAAAAAAAAAAAAAGTAAAACTAGATAGTCCTCCAGGCTGTAAATTTATATACTCTCCCCCACCTCCCCCCCCAAATAGAAGGTTGTCTGCAGGCACCCCAGATGAGGCCCTGAATTCTGTGGGTGGTTCATGGATATAACCACTCTACTTTTGTCTATTTCCCCTTTAGGTCTACTCGCTGCATCACGTTTAATGTGCTCAGGATTATTAGATTCTTGCTTCACTTGACTGGCTCTCATTTTCATATGCAAACAATCTCGAGAATTGTGATCCTAAGTCATTTCTCATTTTTGCATAACAGACTAAGTTCCTTCTTTAACAAATCAGGTGGCATTTTCTGTCCCCCTTTCTCAAAGGTTTCTTTTGCTTCTTCAATATCAGTATATACTTTGCAATCATGCCCCACGTACAAATAATATCCTACAATTATATATTCTATATATTCCCTGTAGGTCACAGGAACACAAATTACAGTGCTTGTTTTAAAAACTTATAGAGAATGGATACAAATGGACCTTACATCCCTGTTACTCCAAGAGATAGCTCATTGATTTAGAACACACTAGAGCAATTAATGGGTAATTTTGAAACATTGTTTTACAGTGAATCTGTAAATATAATTATGTGTTCAGATAATTATAACATAATTATTATACAATTATAATTTTTTAGATATCTTTAGGTATGTAAAGATTCAGATCTTCTAAACTTAGAAGATAAAAGCTATTCATAATTATCAGACTATAATTGAACTCTTAAAAATTATCAATACCAATATACCAGGCATTATGATTCATCAGTTCCCACATAGTAACTTCAAGTTGGTACATTTTGGGGAAAACCACCCTGTGTATACAACCAGCTTTCTGCTTTCCCCCTCCCTTATTTGTAATATCTAAATAGTCATATCACCTGTATACAGTTGTTCAACAGTGTTGAATTGGACATTTTCAGTGTCCACAGGCACTGACATAATTTTGGAGATGAGCAGAGTCCTGATTAGGAAAGGAGAAACTATGGAATTTTTATGTAAGTTTTCCAGCATAATTTAAACCTTATTAATTAATCTTGGCTTATGGTAGGCAGTGTGAGAAGCTCTTTACATGTGATGGCTTCTGATGCTAAGGCCAGGCTTTACAGGTTAAGGGTGCAGTCCTCCACAAGACACCCCTTATCACCAGCTGTAGGGATTCTCAGACTCATTTCTGACTAGCTATAAATTTGGGAGTTCCCTTGGTAATTTGTTAGAATGGCTCACAGGAGGGTGCTTCATTTAACAGTGTTTTGTTTTTGTTTTTTGTGGTGCAGGGGATTGAACCAGAGCCTGCATGCAAGGCAAGCACTCTACCAACTAAGGCTATATCCGCAGCTCTATTTAACAGTTTTATCATAGCCAAAAGAATCAGAACTACCAAAAGGGAAAGGTGCAGAGGGTGAAATGTGGGAAGGTTCCCTCCTGCCTATCTTATAAAAACTCTTGTGATTACTTTGAGCTTGTTTTGCTAATCCAATATAATCCCCCCATCTCAGGATCCTTGATTTAATCACATTTGTGAAGCCCCTTTACCATTAATAGGTTCAGGGAGGTGGGTTACTTAGTTCACCATATCCAGAATTGCATATATGCCTGTCGATAGTTTTTCAAAGTTTATATTATTAGGTATAACTCTCCATTTAAGCAAATTAATTATATAATTAAAGTCCTTCCTCCCCTCTGAAATAGTTTATGCTAGGGTTTCATTGTGTGTTTGTTTCTGTGCTGGGGATCAAACCCAGGGCTTCATGCATGCTAGGTACCATGGAGCCACACCTCCAGCATAGGTTTCATATATTTGTTACCACAGCACTCACTAAGAAGCATATTTTACTTCCTGACCAAATGCAGAATGTGCATGTTTATGTATATGTGTATAACTGAAATAAGTATTTCATATAGTGGTACTCTTTTGAGATGGAGGTTTCACTGTGTTACCCATGCTGGTCTCAAAATCCTAAGCTCAGGCAATCTTGCCTTGGCTTCCTGAATAGCTGGGACTAGAGGCACTCACCACCTCACTTTGTGTATAGTGGTTCTATATTATTTTATTTATTTATGTATTTATTTATTTATTTATTTATTTATTGTTTTTTTGGTACTGGAGATTGTACTGAGGGGTACTCAACCACTGAGCCATATCCCCAGCCCTATTTTGTGTTTTATGTAGAGACAGGCTTTCACTGAGTTGCTTAGTGCCTCGCCATTGCTGAGGCTGGCTTTGAACTCGTGATTCACTTGTCTCAGCCTCCCAAAGTGCTGGGATTACAGGCTTGTGCACCACGCCCAGATGATTTATTTGTTTTTTAAGGTACCAGGGATTGAACTCAAGGGCACTCAACCACTGAGCCACATCCCCAGCCCTGTTTTGTATTTTTTATTTAGAGGTAGGGTCTCACTGAGTTGCTTTGCACCTTGCTTTTTGTTGAGGCTGGCTTTGAACTTGTGATCCTCCTGCCTCAGCCTCCCAAGCTGCTGGGATTACAGGTGTGCACCACTGTACCTAGCTATAGTGGTACTCTTATTGCTTGTAATACACTTATGTTTTTATTCTACTTTTTCAAAAAAATGTTTGTCACAAGTTACAGAATTGGTTTCATGATATACTAATGTATCCCAACGATTTGAAAAAAGTCCTATTATAGTTAAGATAAAACAATGAAGGGAACAGAGTTCATATTTTCCTTCTGACGATTATATTCTAGTGGGTATAAAAGGGACAGAAAAATAGGAAATATATAGTAAGTCAAATAATACAGAATGGGTATCCCTTATCCAAAATAGTTTGGAGTAGAATTATTTCAGATTTGGATTGTTTGGGATTTGGGAATATTTATATGTATGTAGTGAGATACATTGAGGATGGAACCTAAGCCTAAACTTTTAAAGTTTATTTATATTTCATAGATATTTTATACTTGTAACCTGAAGGTAATTTATGCAGTTTGTTTAGTATACCTGCATTTTGACTGTGACCCATCACATGAGGTCAGGTGTGGAAATATCCACTATGGCTCCATGTCAGCACAGTTTTGGGTTTGGGAATATTTTGAATTTTGTATTTTCAAATTAGGGATGATCAACTTGTAGTACGTGCTATGGAGAGAAATATGGGGCTGGGGTGGAGCCCCGTGGTGGAGCACTTCCCTAACATGCATAAGGCCCTGGGTTGCATCCCCAGCACTGCAAGAAAAGAGGGAGGGAGGGAGAGACAGACAGATAAAGCACTATAAGGAAAATGGGAAGGATCAAAGATATATGAGGTAAGGTGGAATTATTTTTACATTGGATGTTAGGGAAGAGCATCACCAGTAGAGTGACATTTAAACACAGACCTAAAGGGAGTAAGAGAATCAACAAACCTGTTTTCCAAGTGAAATATAATTCCTCTCTTTAGGATTGACTTTGAGAGCCTGCACTCTGCCCTGTTTCATTCCTTCTCCCAACTTCTTTCTCTGTTGCACAAGATTAGCTTTACCTTTTCTTCTACTTTTACAGACTTGAATTATTACCAGGTTTCAGAAAAATGCATATGAATATTCCAACCACTTTCCTATATTATTTTTATTATTATTATTTTTTGGTACCAAGGATTGAACTCAGGGGCACTTAACCACTGAGCCACATCCCCAGCCCTATTTTGTGTTTTATATAGAGACAGGGTCTCACTGAGTTGCTTAGTGCCTCACCCTTGCTGAGGCTGGCTTTGAACTCATGATTCTCCTGTCTCAGCCTCCCTAAGTGCTGGGATTACCGCTGTGTGCCACCGCACCCCACCTAAATTATTCTTGAAGTATAATTTTTTCCAAGACCTAAAGCACTATTTTATGCCCAAGGGAAAGGTAAATTAGCTTTTTTTTTTTTTGGTACTGGGGCTTGAACTCGGAGGCATTTGACCACTGAGTTGCTAAGCACCTCGCCATTGCTGAGGCTGGCTTTGAACTTGCAATTCTCCTGTCTCAGCCTATCGAAGTGCTGGGATTACAGGCGTGATCCACCGCGCCTGGATGTAAATTAGCTTTTAATTGATGTTATTGTGGTTGGAATGTGGATTGTCTTTTTGTTGCCTTGAAACCATCTGATTTCAAGCTTGTGGATCTCATATTAAACATCATGTTTATACTTCTAGAAATGAGTCACATTTTACACCTTGGAGTTAGGAGACTGTCAATCCCACTCTTCCATCTACATGAAAAACATGAGAAAAGGGTAAATGATGTTGTGTAAGGACAAGATGACCCTTCCCCTGCTTATTAAGGCCTTACCCTATGGCCTTACTGTGAAATTCTTTTCTTTCTTTCTTTTTTTTTTGTTCCAGGAATCAAACCCAGAGGCACTTAACCACTTAGCCACATCCCCAGCCCTTTTTATTTTTTATTTTGAGACAAGGTCTTGTTAAATTGCTGAGGCTGGCTTTGAACTTGTGATCCTCTTGCCTTAGCCTCCTGGGCTGCTGGGTTTATAGGCATGTACCACTTCACCTGGCCTTACCGTGAAATTCTAATATTTCTAAAGAAAGTATTACCCTGTCCTTATCCCTGAATATTGCTTTTTCTTATAGGCAGCACAAATCAAAATGAAATGGAAACTCTTCAAAAATTTGCATTAAAATACCTTTCACATGCAGAGCTATCCTGCTGGCAAATCTGGAAACAGGTTGCAAGTGAATTAACCAGATGTCTTCACACGAAGAATTTCCAGTTACCACAAGATAATTCCATTCAGGTTTTTGAAAATGAGAGCAATATAAAGAATTACAAAAGAAATAGTTCCAGGTATATTGAAAATGAAGAGTTTTCAACTTTAAGAACCCAGGATTCTTGCCAGAATGCATATATGAGCAAGTCACAGAATCTCAGTAGAAACAAGCAAATGGATGTGAAAAGCAGTCTTCATATGTACGAAGACTTGATGAAGAAATCACCGTTCAGTGAGCATGTTAAAACTGAGACAGAGCAGAAGCCCTGCAACTGTGACGAATGTGGCAGGAGTATTATTGATGGCTCTAATTCACAGGTACCCTTTCAAGAGAAACCACGTCCATGTAGTGAGTGTGGAATGAGCTTCCATTATAGTTCAGTGCTTCACCTTCATCAGAAGGTTCACACAGGAGGGGAGGGCTTTAGTCAGAGCACACACCTGCAAACTCACCAGAGAGTTCATCCAGGAGAGAAACTGGATAAGTGTCAGGAATCTGGTGATTGCTTCAATAAGAACCCTTCTTATTCTCATCAGTCTAATCCAGGAGAGAAGGCCTATCGATGTGACAATTGTGGCAAAGGATTCAGTAGCAGCACAGGTCTCATCATTCATTATAGAACTCACACTGGAGAGAAACCTTACAAATGCGAGGAGTGTGGTAAATGCTTTAGTCAGAGTTCAAATTTTCAGTGCCATCAGAGAGTCCACACTGAAGAAAAACCATACAAATGTGAAGAGTGTGGCAAGGGCTTTGGCTGGAGTGTTAATCTCCGTGTCCATCAGAGGGTCCACAGGGGAGAAAAGCCTTATAAATGTGAGGAATGTGGGAAGGGATTCACTCAGGCTGCACATTTCCACATACACCAGCGAGTCCACACTGGGGAGAAACCCTACAAATGTGATGTGTGCGGTAAGGGCTTCAGCCACAATTCACCATTAATATGCCATCGGAGAGTCCACACTGGGGAGAAACCATATAAATGTGAGGCATGTGGGAAAGGCTTTACCCGAAATACAGATCTTCACATCCATTTCAGAGTTCACACAGGAGAGAAACCTTATAAATGTAAGGAGTGTGGTAAGGGCTTCAGTCAGGCCTCAAATCTTCAAGTCCATCAGAATGTCCACACTGGAGAGAAACGATTCAAATGCGAAATATGTGGGAAGGGCTTCAGTCAGTCCTCAAAGCTCCAGACCCATCAGAGAGTCCACACTGGAGAGAAACCATACAAATGTGATGTGTGTGGGAAGGACTTCAGTTACAGTTCAAATCTTAAACTACACCAAGTAATTCACACTGGAGAAAAGCCATATAAATGTGAGGAGTGTGGGAAGGGCTTCAGCTGGAGGTCAAATCTTCATGCTCATCAGAGAGTCCACTCGGGAGAGAAACCCTATAAATGTGAAGAGTGTGATAAGAGCTTCAGTCAGGCCATTGATTTTCGGGTACATCAGAGAGTCCATACTGGAGAGAAACCTTACAAATGTGGTGTATGTGGTAAGGGCTTTAGTCAGTCCTCTGGCCTCCAGTCCCATCAGAGAGTCCATACCGGCGAGAAGCCATATAAATGTGACGTGTGTGGAAAGGGCTTTAGATACAGTTCACAGTTTATATACCACCAGAGAGGCCACACTGGAGAAAAGCCTTACAGATGTGAGGAGTGTGGGAAGGGCTTTGGTAGGAGCTTGAATCTTCGCCATCACCAGAGGGTTCACACAGGAGAAAAACCTCACAAGTGTGAGGAGTGTGGTAAGGCCTTTAGTCTCCCCTCAAATCTTCGAGTCCATCTGAGTGTTCACACTCGGGAGAAACTCTTTAAATGTGAGGAGTGCGGAAAGGGCTTCAGTCAGAGTGCACGTCTTCAAGCCCACCAGAGAGTCCACACTGGAGAAAAACCTTACAAGTGTGATGTCTGTGGTAAGGACTTCAGTCACCGGTCCCGTCTTACATACCACCAGAAAGTCCACTTTGGCAAAAAACTCAAGAAATGACATTTTTTGTTGACTTCTGCCAGAATGTGCAACTTCTTTTTTGAGTCTGTGCTGGTGATGAAACCCTATAAAAATATTGAAAGCAGAAGGGGTGTTCTTCAGACTCAGAATCTAGCACATACTTGAAAATGATGACAGAACCAGAGTAACAGGACTAGAACTCAAATTTAGGGAAGAAGTCTATATTGCAGCCCTGTTGCTAAGATCCAGTTAACATAAATGACCATCTTTCAGTGTGACTGTATTGAAAGGTAATATATAAAAGGATATTTGCCATATGTTAAGTAGTTATTATTTTTGGTCAGGAAGAGTTTAGGACTATTTTTCCTTTGACTTTCTTTTTATATTTACAGTGGTCATTATTTTTACTAAAGAGCTGTGAAGCTATGGAAAAATAAAATTGCTGACTAAAAATTGCTTGTTACTAAGGATGCATAATATGATTATTTCATGTAGCATAAAGGGCTATAATTAATGAGTAGATCCCCAGAGATAAATCTTTGATCTTCAAATGTAACTTTATGTCTGCCAATAGATATATAAAAAAAGATATTCATTGACTCATTGTCTTAGTAGCATTCACTTGGATTGCCAAGGTATTCTATGCATAAAATCAATCCAATGGAATACTATGCAAACATCAAATGAGAGAAAGTGAATTTGTAGTTACAGAGGTTGGAAGATTACCAGAATTTTTTAGCCTGGGAAGACACAAAACATGAGTTTTTGTAGAATCCTTTTTATTTTTATTTTTTTTAGAAAACATATAGATGTATAGATATTTCTAATAATCTCTAGATGAGATTTTGACTTATGTTTACGTTTCTTTTTATTTTGAAATCATATAAAGCTTAGAAAAACTGTAAAATTTATATAAATTCTCTCATATACCCTTTACCCAGATTCCTCTTGTTAACAATTGAGTTGTTCTTCACATATCTGAATATGTGTATGTACACAAATTGATGTCTGTGTATATATATTTTTTATAACCACAAAAGTATATCACAGTCATCTTGCCCTTACACTAAATACAAAGTATATTTTCCTAAGAATAAGAATATTTACTTAAAACATCTATAATATGATCAGGAAAATTAATATTGATACATAAGATCTTAATTCTTTCACAAATGCCACTTGTTCTTGATTATTTACTTTATTGTAAGTCTCTAAATCAGGTAGCATAAATTCTTCAACTCCTTTTTAAAAATTGCTTTAGCTATTATAGTTCTTCATTTTTCCATGTAAGTTGGAGAATTATTTTGTTGATTAAAAAAAAAACCTGCAGGGTTTTTGATGGGAAGTATGTTGGAAGACTTGGCATGTTTGAGTCTTCCCATCCATATATCTCCTCCCTGTTTACTTAGGCATTTTATTTCATTAGTGATTTTTACTTTCCAGTGCACAGATATTGCCTGTTTTGTTAGAAAAAAAGCTTGCTGAAATTTTAATCTTTTAGAGGTTTCTACCTGTTCGTTTCTAGCATATAGAAATGCAGTTTATATTAACATTGTATCCCTTGACCCCTAGACCTATCTAAACTCATGAATTCTAGTACTTTTTAAATAGATTATTTATAATCATATTGTCTGAAAATGGCGATACTTGTTTCTTCTTTTCCAGTCTGGTTTTTGCTTGTTTGCTTCTTTCCTTATTATACTGTTTGAACCTTCCCAAAAGTTGCTGCATGGGAGTGTTGAGGGATGATGTCTTAGCCTTTTTCTTGATCTTAGGAGAAATTAGTCTTTTTTTTGTTGGGGGGGGGGTCTTACTGGTAATTGAACACAGGGCTAGGTTCTGTGCTCTGCCACTGAGCTACATCCCAGCCCAGTCTTTTATGTGTTATATTAGCTGGAGGTTTTTGTCATAGCAAGGGAAATCCCTCTGTCCTTAGTTTGCTGAGAAATTTTCACGATGAATGGATGTTAAATGCCTTTTTCTGCATGTATTAAAATAGTCATGTAGGTTTTCTACTTTAGTCTGTTAATTATGTTCATTTTTTAAGTATTTTTTTTACTTGTCAATAGACCTTTATTTTACTTATTTATTGTGGCATTAAGAATCAAACTCAGTGTCCCACACATGCTAGGCAAGCGCTCTACCACTGAGCTACAACCCCAGCACAGTTATATTCTTTTTTTTAAACAAAACTCTTGTTCTTTTTTTTTTTTAAGTGTTTATTTTTTAGGTGACAGAATATCTTTATTTTTTATTTTTATGTGGTGCTGAGGATCGAACCCAGTGCCTTATGCGTGCTAGGCGAGCACACTACCACTGCGCCACAATCCCAGCCCCAGTTATATTCATTTTTAAATGTTGGAGTAACATTGCATTCTTGAGATAGATCTAGTTGATTATGATACATTCTCATATATACTATCTTACTTGTTAGTATTGTTGAGTTTTGCATGAAGATTATTGATCTGTTGTCTTCATGTAATGTCTTTTTTCTTATTTTGGTAACAAAATAATGATAGCTTCATAAAATGAGCTCAAAAGTGTTCTATCCTCTTCTATTTTCTTAAAATATTTGTGCAGAATTGGTGGTGGAGGAGGGTGTCCTTAAGTGGTAGATGTAAGAGCTTGAGGCCTGTTGTTATTTTGGAAGGTTTTTTTTAAAACTGGAATTCTGGAATTCAGTGTTGTTAGATACAGGAATAATCAGATTGCCTTATTTTTTCTTGGATTAGTTTTGGTAGTTTGTGCCTTTTAAGGAATTTGCCCATTTCACCCAAATTGTCACATAGCATAAAGTTGTTCATAATTTTCATTATTGTTTTCCTGTCATTAGGATCTGTAGTCATGTCTTTAAGTCCTGCAAGTAGTAATTTCTACTTTTTCTTTTCATAGTTTATTGATTTGTTTTACAATTATTCTTCCTTAATTTCTGCTTTTATCTTTATTATTTTCTCCTTTCTGCTTGGTTTGTTTAATTTTCTCCTTTTTAGTTTCTTAAGGTAAAAACTTAGATAACTGATTTAAGACTTTTCTTCTTTTCCAACATAAGCATTTAATGCTCTAAATTTTCCTCCAAATGCTGCCCCAGCTTCATTTCACCTTTTATTTTGTATTTAAATGATTTTCCATTTTTCCTTGTGACTTCCTTTTTTGACCCAAGGGTTGATTCCCAGCTATTTGGGGACTTGCCTGGGATCACTTTGTTATTGGCTCTCATTTCACTTTGTTGTAGTCTGAAAATGTATTAGTTGTGTTTCAGTTCTTTTAAATTGATTGCAGTTAGTTATGTAGCCCAGAATATGATCCATCTTAATGTATGTTCCATGTACCGTTGGGGAAAAAGCATATTCTGCTGCTGTTGTGTACAGCAGTCTATAAATATTAGGTCAGTGAGGTTTATTAATATTGTTATTGAGACTTTTGTAACCTTGCTGGTTTTCTTTCCACTTGTTTTATTAACTAGTGAGCACAAAGTCTCTAACTATGGATCTGTTCAGTCTTTCAGTCTGTCCATTTTGGCTTTGTGTATTTTAAAGTTCTGTTGTTTTATGCATACACTTTTAATTTTATGCCTTTTTGGTGAAATGACCCTTTTTATTATTCAGGGACACTCTTTTCCCAGGTAAATCTTGTTTTGGTGTCTACTTTGGTTACTTTTAATATCACCATTCCATTCTGTTTGTTTGTGTTTTGTTATTGTTTTTGAGACAGGGCCTCACTGTGTTGCTTAGACTGGCTTCAAACTTTCAGTCCTCCTGCCTTAGCCTCCTTGTAGCTGGGATTAGAGATGTGTACTACTGGGCCCAGTTTCCAGCTTTCTTTTTATTTGTGTTTGCCTAATATTAATATAGCCATTTTAGCTTAGATCATTGTTGCTCTGTTCTCCAATGTGACCATTTCTGCCTTGTTATTGGTGTGTTTATGTCATATTTCCTGTAATTATTGACATGATCAGATATTAACCCATACTTTTAGTTGCCTTCTACTTTTTCTCCTTCCCCTTTCCTCATAATATCTTTTTCATGGATTAATTTGAAATTTCTAATGATTTCATATTTTGTCCACATTTGACCTATCATACTTCTTCTATTGTTGTTTTAGTGATTATCATAGAAATTACAGTATACATTTTTGTCATGAGCATATGGAATATTTTCTAGGATAGATCACTAGACCTTAAAACGGGTTCCAATAAAAATAAATCTCAGGTCTCAATAGAAACATAAACATATACAATGAATTCTCTGACCAGAATTAACTGATACACATCAATAACAGGAGAAAAACTAGATAATTCACACACTGTTAAAAATCACTGAGGCAAGACTGCATCACAGGAAAATTAGAAAATGCTTTAGGATGAAAACAAGTTTTCTGAGTTGAAGATATTTATGGTAGAAAATACCAAAGATAGCCCCCTACCCATATTAGGGGTAAAATATTACAATACTCTGCTTCTCCCAACTTAAAACAGCTTTCTCCTTCTGAAAGAAAAACACATTGAAGAAATATCCTGCAAGAAGTCGTTGTGTGTGTGCTTTTAGAGGGCTGCTAAAGGTTACTTTGTTTTGGATTTCACCTAACCTTTGTTCCCCCAAAAGTTATTGTTAAGTCCTAAACCCTCATTCCTGTGAATGTGACCTTATTTGGAAATAGGATCTTTAATCCAGTTAAGATGAAGTTAAACTGAACAAGGATGGTCCTGATGCAATGCCTGGTGTCCTCATAAGAGGAGCTGGATATGTGCACAGGGAAAGGCTGTGTGAAGACAGAGGCCAAGATGACACAGGCAGGCCAAGGAGTACCAAAGCTTTCAGTGACTGCCAGGGGCTGGAAAGAGTGCTCCCCTAGAGTCTTCAGAGAGAGTCTTGCTCTGTCCACATCTTGATTTCTGACTTGTCACCTTCAGAATTGTGAGAAAATACATCTCCGTTGCTGTGAGCCATATAATATCCCAAAGTACAGTTCACTTTCTTTGGGCAGAGGGCACTTTATAGAGTCAAAATAATAAAAAAGCATATTGCTTGTGGCAGATTTCAATAAAGTTTTAAATTGTTTCTGTAGTTCTGCAACTCTGGTATAGGTGAATGCTCATTTCTTTCACCTGATCTTTCTAGTTTTACATTGTCCTAATCTGCCAAAGGCTTCCACTTCCCATTTTAGAATCAGTTCATGATGTCTCCAATGCCTGAATGGCATCACTTCCCATGGAAAATGCACATAGTAAAAAAATAAAATCTAAATTTCAGAATCCCTGCCATTGCTTGGAAACTGATGGAAATTTAGCGATAACCTTTGCTTACCAGAGGCACACTTCTGCAGAAGGAAATTCTTAAGTCTCACTTCTCAAGCATTCAGGAATGAATTTATCAATGTCTTCCTTGGAACACTGACTTACAGAGGTTAATGGGTGTAGATTAGAAAATGCCACTGCCACTAAGTCATCAGGCTCCTGAGAAACACTGATAAGTGTATCCAGTGAAAGAAATGTGACTCCCAACTTTTTCACTGTCTAGTCTTGAAGGTTGCTGCTGTATGGATGTAGTAACTTAAGAGAACACAGCAAATAAAAGAACAAGACCCTGCCTCACAGTGCTGAGGCATGAGAAGAGCTCCTGAGAATCCATTAACCTGTGTAGCAAGTGTGGCCTCCCACCCAAGAAGCTTTGCTGTTGTCATGGACAAATTATCAAACCCTGGAGAAGGACCTGGCATGTGTTTTTTCTAAAACTGAGAAACTCAAGAGCTGGAACTCGGAACCTCCAAGTGGGGAATACTTAACAGCATCTCACTGACTTCATGCCAGTCTTACGAGTTTGTGGTTTATGGCCCACAGCCCATGCGGGGGATGGAAACAAGGTTCCCTCCAGTGGAATGGCCTGGCGGAGCAATAAAAGCTAAGAGAAATAAAACAGTGAAAAAAGCCCAAAACACAAAATAGTTCCAAAAGCAGGGGCAGGATGGGCAAGCTGACCACATGGGTCCAGGTTCTAACACAGAAGCTTTATGTCAGGAAACTTCAAAGGCCTTCCCATGAATATTCTTTATCAAAATAGGAAAAAGGTGGGGGCAGGTGGGTTGCTCAGTTCCTCTAATGGGTTATGCCCATTTCTGGTACTGCACCGAGGACCCTTCTAGCAGAGCGGAAGAGAAAGGCACATGCATTGGGTGGTCATTCACTATAGGAATGCTACAGGAAGTTTGCAATGCCAGCCCCTTCTCCTCCCTGGCTGCCATGCCAAGAGAAGGTCTTCACGCATTGCATGGATGGCTTCCTGCAGTGGTTAGAAAGATCTAGTTCTGACAGAAGCACAGAAGTCATCGGTTTCTTTTTTATCTCTTCTAATGGCCACTTCACAGTTGATTGATGCTAATACACTTGGGAGGTTAAAACAGTCTTTAAATGGGTTACCCTGATGTGTGATTAGGACACAAACCCATATCCTAGGTCCAACGTGGTTAAGGACAGTTTTCAGGGATGTATTTTAAAATACATCCTTGATCCATTTTTCCTAAGTCACTCAGACTGGGAAGTGGGGCAGCTGCTGCTGTGGCTCCTTTAGCATTGACGCCTCAATTAATCCCAACTTGAGGCTGTTGCTCTGATAAAATTGTAATAGGATTGTAATCCTGTGTGAATAGAATTCCAGAGTAGCCACATCCATTGTCACTTCGCCAATTTTCCTTGAAACCTCTGGATAGAGAATTTAAGTTTTAACTGACTGCTTTCCCTCTCCCTCTTTCTTTCCCTCTCTCTGTCTTATAGGTGACAAAATCAACACATGGGATCATCAAAGGAAAGTATTATTACCTCTCACATAATTTTTCTTCTCCATATGACTACCATTCCTATATCAGTTATTGAAAAGTTCTTCCCCTCTGATTGCATCGTCACTTGAAATAATCATAAATGGAGCCAGGTGTGGGGGCTCACACCTGTAATCATAGTGGCTCCGGAGGCTGAAACAGGAGGATCACAGGTTCAAGGCCAGCCTCAGCAACTTAATGAGACCCTGTCTCAAAAAATAAAAGGGGCTGGGCTGGGGTTATGGCGCAGTGATAGCGTGCTTGCCTAGCACACGTGAGGCACTAGGTTTGATCCTCAGCACCACATAAAAATAAAGATATTCTGTCCACCTACAACTAAAAAAAATATTTAAAAAATAAAAATTAAAAAGGGCTGAGGATGTGGCTCAGCGGTTAAGCGCACCTGGGCTCAATCCCTTGTATGAAAAAAATTCAAATGCATAGATGTGTCTTGGCTCCCAATTTCCATTGATTAGTCCTTTCATCAATGCTTTTAAAATATTTTTTATGAATACACTGCTTTTGTTACTATACTTTTGTTGTGTATTCCGTTGGTATACAGAAAGTATGGAGATAGAGCAAGTTCAGCAATAAGAAGGAAGGATTCATAAGAAGGGATATGTCTCAGCACAAATAATCCAATTTTTCTAACAAATAAGTGACAAAAGAGAAGACAAATTATAATCTAAATAAAATTAAGAAGTATAACAAATTAGGTAGGTGAACCTTGTTTGGATTGTAATTCAACCAAAACAACCATTACAGGATCTTGGAACAATAGGATAAATGATATTATGGATTGAGCATTAGTAGATATTAAAGAAATACTGTTAACTTTTTAAAGTATGATAGGTATATGTAAGGAAAGAACCTAGTGAAGGAAATAAAGAGGAGAAGCACCTCAACAATAACAGGCTTATTTTGGATCAACCTGTGGAGGGGTGTCCCAGAAGAGACCGGAGCCCCTCTTCTGCTTACAGCCTGGGGGAATGAGAGGGTGGGGAATATTTTTGCAGTTTGGCTGTTGCAAGGGAGTCATTGGGGAAGGATTCTTGGGGTCATCATTGCCATTCTCCGTGGTTGCTGGTGTTCCATGTCAAACAAAATGTTTCCCAAGATTTCAGTTCCAGACAACAAGGTACAGGGTATTGTCTGGGATTTAGGTCATGCTGACCATTGTTATGCATCTGAGTGACCGAGGTGACAGTTGTTCTGAGATGGTGGCTATGTTTCAAAATGTCATTGCCTAAGTCGACTTGTCTCTAACAGTATCATGATTCTTGTATATAAAAAGTTATGAATGCATAGGTATGATGCCTAGAATAGTCTTTAAAATCTACAAGTAAAAACTGCTAATAAATGGATTCGCTGCTAAATGAGAAAGAGATCTAACTACTGCACTGAAGGAACATAAAAAGCATATGGCACAACTATTTAAAATAAATGAACTTATCATTATTTAAAGATTACCTGTTCACAGAAAATACTAAATCAACAGATAAGTTATTGGTCTTTGTTAAAATATTTCTAGCACATCCTAAGAAATATTGCCATAAAGGATGGACCCAAATCTAATGAAGACTTTCACTGTAAAGATTCCAGGATTTTGCGTAACTTGCAAGCCAATGAGTTACCCTTACACATTTTCATGGATGCTGCCAAACAAGACAAACAGGATTTCTGTTGGTTTGGTTTGGTTTGGTACCAGGGATTGAATTTAGGGACATTCGACGACCACTGAGCCATATCCCCAGCCCTATTTTGTGTTTTATGTACAGACGGGGCCTCACTGAGTTGCTTAGCGCCTCGCCCTTGGCTTTGAACTCAAGATTCTCCTGTCTCACCTCCCAAAGTGCTAGGATTACAGGTGTGCGCCACCGTGCCCAGCTACGATTTCTGCTTTTTGAGACATAGTCTGTACCTGTTGCTGTAGCTCATGTTAGAATGTTTGTCTAGCATGGGCCAACCACTGGGTTGGACCCTCAAAACCCCAACAAATACAAACTCACCAGTCCTACTTTCTGAAAAGTAATTGTTCATTGAGTTCAACTAACTTATACAAAAATATTTTATTTATGACGCGCACAGCAGCTGGTTGTAGATGAATTTTGAGCTGAGAGAGAGAGGTATGGAAAAGTCAAAGGAAGACAAGTTTAAGCGCTGAGAACGCTGTGAACCAAATGGACCTACATATTTTTAAAAAATAAAAGTGGAAGCTGGCGCGGTGGCAAGCCCATAATCCCAGCACTTAGGGAGGCTGAGGCAGGAGGATTGCGAGTTCAAAGCCAGCCTCAGCAACAGCAAGGCACTAAGCAACTCAGTGAGACCCTGTCTCTACATAAAACACAAAATAGGGCTTGGGATGTGGCTCAGTGGTCGAGTGCCCCTGAGTTCAATCCTTGGTACCAAAAAAAAAAAAAAAAAAGAAAGGGTGTGCAGCAGGAGGAAATCACAGAACATGCAATTTGGACATTGGACTAAGCTGATCAGCACACAGATCATTTTGGACACCACTCCATATTTCTCAGTCTTCAGTGGTTTTTAGGTTTGTTGGTAGAAGTGTTTACAGTCAGGTGTATGTCCAGTCGAGGTGGGACAGTCTCCTACTGTCTTTTCCTTTGACCTTGCCTACCAGGACAATGGGTGTTGAAGCTCCATGACATCTCAAGCATCATGTTACTATCAGAAAGCCAGGGCCAGCAGTGCTCTGCTTTGTCACCACCAGATGCTAGCCTGCACTCGTGGTTGTTTATATTAGTTAGAATGTTTCCAATTGTGAGAGATAGAAAACCCAGCTTAACCAGCTGAATCCAAGAGGAAGATTTATTTGTATGTGCAATTTTAAAGAATACAGATAGGGCAAGGCATAGGCCTGGTTGAAATGGCTCAGGACTGGTTCTTTATGATTCTCTGACCTCTGCCTTTCTGGTTGGTTTTCCAACATGTGTTCACGCCAACTCATGATAGAGTAAATGCTCTGTTAACTTCTAAGGCAGCTGATTTTCTGAACTTCTGTCCCTCTTAGTCATTTAGGGGCTTGGCATTTTCCTAAGTATACCATATCTAAACATAAATATATATGATTTGCCATTTTAACCACACATCAGCCTTCTGGAGGATCTTAAGGTATTCATATTTTTTCCAGAGTAAAATTAGATTTTTTTCCTAAAAAATATAATGCTTGAAGTTTGTAAACAAGCAAAATAATACCAAAAAAACCCCATTAATAATATGAGTGGAAACACCACTGATGCACATAAACTGAATAATGAAATATTTTTGAGAGCATCAATCTAGGTTTATGGACACATTTTATGAAACATTTAGAATGATATGCACACAATTTTGTAACATTTTTCCTCATGCAATGTTAGAAACTTTCTATTAATATTGACCTATTTAAGTTGCACAGCATTTCAGTATATGGATATATTGTGTGTTAACCAGTTTATCCTGATGAATGCTCAGATTGCATTAGAAGATGCAATCTGAGCATTCAATGAAACATTTAGCATGGTGACATTCATCTTCATGTACTACTATTTTCTTGGAAGAAATATCTAGAATTAGCACTGTGTGCAAGAATAATTTTTTTTAGATTTGGTGATACACAGCCATCTTCCAAACATTCCTGAGGTTGCATATGTCTCTGACCCTCATGAGTAATGGGTTAAATCCTTTTTTTTTTTTTTTGGCACCAGGGACTGAACTCAGGGGCACTCGACCACTGAGCCACACCCCCAGCCCTATTTTGTGTTTTATGTAGAGACAGGGTCTCACTGAGTCACTTAGCACCTCGCTGTTGCTGAGGCTGGCTTTGAACTCGCGATCCTCCTGTCTCAGCCTCCCTAAGTGCTGGGATTACAGGTGTGAGCCACCGTGCCCGGCTGGGTTAAATCCTTAACTGGATATAAAGGATCTGCTTGTACTCTCCTCACTCATCAGAAGAAAAATTCCTTTATAGATAAAGCCTCAACAATTTTTATAAGCAATGTCTGATACTAAAATCAATATTAAAAGACTATCTGGGAGGGGAAAAAACAGATTAACTGAAAAGCAAAAATAAGATTATTGCTCATGTTCTGCAGGGGTGATGGAATGTGTTTCCCTTTGGTGGGATGGGATAGCTGAGAAATAAAAGCCAGAAAAAGTAGAATGGCGAAATAACCACAGAAAGTAGTTTCAAAGCGAGGGCAGAGACAGCAAAGCTGACCAGACGAGTCCAGCTTCTAACAAAGAATGGAGCTGGTATCTGCCTTATTTATATTGGAAAACATCAAAGGCTTTTGATAGTAAGTTCTTTACGTTAGAGGTGGGGGCTTCTCAGTTCCTAACTTGTTACAGCCATCTCTGGTGCTACATGGGACCATTCTAGCAGAGAAGAGGGGAAGTTCACATGCATCAGCTGTTCTATCCCTGTGAGGATGCCACAGGAAGTTCCCAATGCCAGATCATTTAGGGGCTGTGATGCTGAAAAAAAGTTCCTCACGCATTTTTCAGATGGCTTCCTGCATATATTCTCCCTTTTTACTTTGCAAATATAAATGATGAGCAGTTATTTCAAGTTCCTGGATTCTTGATCTAAGGGTATGACAACCTATTATTATGATACAAAAGAGAATTAGCAGCAAAAATATCATTGCAATAATCTACCATGCAAAATGTTTCAGCATGTTTCCAGGATTAAAGCCATTCAATTCTTGAAGTAATTGATCAGCTAGAGATGTAGGGTCCACAAGATTGATTTTGCTTTTTTTTGAATATCCTGGATGTGATGATGTAACTCTATAAGATCCAAGCTATTATTGTTGCTATACCAAATACCCATTAGATGATTTTTACCCTTTTCCCTACCCCACTGGGAAGCATTATATTTGGCTGCAGTAACACAGACATATTCATAGTCAGCATGGCATTTAAGCCTTTTCTTAAACTTGAGAGTGGAAAGCTCATTACCAATATTTATGATAGTAGCTTCTAAGGCATTTAATTTAGTTCCAATCTTTTCATCAATATTTATCTGATTATGAAGGGCTTTGGAAGTATTTTGAGCCAAATCATTAAGAAAATTTGCATGTTGAATGTTTTGAAATATAGCCACTGAGCCTGTAACAGTGGAAGCAATGAATGAAATTAAAGCAACCACTCCAATAATTATGAGACCAAGAGCTTGGTTCGATCTGGTTAACTGACTATGCATCTGTTATCAGACTTGAACAACAGCATCAGCACACCATGGTTCTGAAATGTTGGCTGGTAGTAAGACAAAGGAGGGTTGGTAAAGGATTAACTTTCTTCTGTCTCTGTTAAATATGGTGATGCAATTAGTTATATTGCACCTTTTATAGTCTACAATATATTTATCATCCTGTTTCTTAACTCTTACATTTCCAGTAATTAAAGCATAAGGAGATTGAACACAAGCTTACAGGCCATCATGGGAAACTTGTTTGCAATTTATGCCTACAAAGTCAGGCATAGGGCTATCTATAATGTAGAAAATCTGAGGCTATAATTAAGCACCAGAGATATTTTTGAATATCAACTTTGCTGAAGGTTAGAATATTACCAACAAAACCTCTGGGGGGGGGTTGGGGCTGTAGCGCAGTGGTAGAGCGCTTGCCTAGCATGCATGAGGCACTGGGTTTGATCCTCAGCACCACATATAAATAATAAATGAATAAAATAAAGATTCATCAACAACTAAAAAATATTATTAAAAAAAACCTCCTAGGGTCATGGCATCCTTACATAGTTGTCTTTTGTAAATTCTTGGAGACCAATACAAAATATATCCACTATTTCTAGAAACTTTATGTTGTACTGGCAAGGCATTTACACATTCCACCCATTTAGGAAAGGTGCCAAATTCTATTGCAGAATGATCAGAACAGTAAGGTATTACTGTTCTGTGGAAATGACTGGCTTCTTATGAGAAAGTCCCATTTTAATAACTGTTCCAACATGTGGTCTTGAGTCCTAGGGGCCAGTATCATTTGCTGGTCTAGGCCCTCCATGTGCTGTCTTTTCCTCAAAAGATACCCTTAGATAGCCAGCATGTTTATCATGGGACCAACATATAGGTAGTTTTCCACTGGTAATAACCAGTATAATTAAATCCAGTCACATGGATGGGTGTAATATGAGTATCTGTAAAATCGCCCATCATATGAGTATCATTAATGAATACTTGGATGGATTCTCCAGTCCACACCACTGAATGTACAAAAGGTGGACCTAGAAAATATGTTAAATAGGTTTCTCCCTGAATCTCACTTACCTGACAGTTCCATAGAACTATCACGGCCACAAACATTGTGGCTGGAGACTTAATTGCACCTTGTTGTTGAACCATCTGTTCAGCCTGTTGCATCAGATTCTTCAGTTGTTTCCATGATGGCAGTTTTGGACATTTGCTCTCTCTCGGGCTCTTCATCCTTGTCCTCCTTTCTAGCTTCCTTTTCCTGCTGGGTGTCAGGGCTGACATCTCTGGATCAATCTTTAGTCATTTAAACTGTGGCTCTAGATCCTCCATATCTGATAGCATGTTTGGGTGTCCAAATAGGACAAAAGCACCTTCCAGGAAAACAAAAGCACATTATCACTGGATGTGGTCCTTTCCACTGTCCTGTTTGTAAATCCTTCCACGAAACTAGGCCAAATGGACTTGTTGCAGTGGAAGACATGTGTCTCTTGGCAGTAGTGCGACCTTCAGAGTCACAATTTAAAAAATTTAAAACAAAAAAAGCATGCGTAAGGTTATTTTGGGGGGTCTTATTTCTCCATTTTCATTTTAGTAATTGTTGCTTAATAGATAGATGAGCTCATTCTACAATGGCTTGACCTTGAGGGTTATAAAAATACCTGTTTTATGATCAATACAAAATTGGTGGCAAAACTGCTGAAAAGAAGAACAAGTATAAGCTGGAGCATTATCAATTTTAATCTGTAAAGCACAACCTAATACTGCAAATGCAGCTAGGCAGTGAGAAATGACATGTTGAGTGTTTTCTTTTACATGGATAGTGGCAAAAATAAATTGGGAGTAAGTATCAATGATAACACAAATGTAACAATGTTTGCCAAACTGAGGGATGTAAGTAATATCCATTTGCCATAACTGGTTTGGTCATAAACCATGGGGATTAACTCCCATTGGTGAAGATAGAATGTGTATAACACATTGTGGACACTGGTGAACAATTTGACAAGCTTGTTCTCTAGTAATATAAAAATTTTTAAATGTAAACTAGAAGCATTCTGATGATGTAAAAAATGTGAGGCTTGTGCACAATTATAAAAAGCCATTTGTTGACAAACAGCAACAAGTTTATCAATCTTATCATTACCTGATGCTAAAGGACCTGGAAAATTAGAATGTGCTCTGATATGGCCGATGACACCAGGATGCTGATGCATTTGAATTGTCTTCTGTAAAGTATGAAATAAAATAACTCCTGTGATGATGTGTTTCCAATAGTCTATGTCTCAGTACTTTTTGCAACTCCAATTGCACATGTAATATTGCTATAAATATTGCCTGTTCATTAGTAAAATGAAGTAAAGCACAAATGAGAGCTTGAAGTGCTGCTCATTGTCCAGAAGTATATGATGTCTGTATTATCTCAGTATGAGCATGGCTAAAGAGCCTGCTTTTCCTGAACTTGAACCATTAGTAAACACTGTTATTTCTCTGACTATTGGTTGAGCATATATGATTTTGGGAAAAATAAATGTAGCTACAAGAGCAAACTGAATAACCTTATCATGAGGATAATGGCTTTCTATTTGACTAAGGAAATTAGCAAAGGGTATTTGCCAAGTATTGAAAATTGCCAGAGCCCACTATGCTGTTGAATAGAAAAGGAGTAACAATAATATCAAGCTCTGACCCAACCAATTATAAGACCCATGTTCTTCCTTTAATAACTAACTAAGCAATAAAATCATGGAAAGGAGTCAATGACTTCTGAGAAGAATGAGTGAGATAAAGCCATTCAATAATTCTCAATGACTACCATATTGCTCCTGTAGGGGTATGAACAGTGGGACATGTTAATAAATATATAGACTCTTGTGGATTAAATCTAGTAAGCTGGGCAGACTTAATGACAGATTCGACTTTTGTCAAGGCAGTCCTTGCTTCTGCCATAAGTTGATGAGAAGTTGGAGAAGGATCTCCCTGTAAAATTTGAAAGAAAGGACTCAAATCTGTAGTAGCTAGCTTTAAACTTGGTCATAGCCAGTTAATATCACCTAGTAATTTTTGAAAGTAATTAAGAGTATGTAAACCATCAAGTCTTATTTGTAGATTTTGTAAATGAATCATCTGGACTGTCAAATAACAAGTCCAGGGCTGGGATTGTAGCTCAGTGGTAGAGCGCTGGCCTCGCATGCGTGAGGCCCTGGGTTCGATCCTCAGCACCACATACAAAGCAATGAAATAAAGACACTGTGTCCATCTACAACTAAAAAAAAAAAAAAAAAATTAAAAAAAAAAATAACAAGTCCAGATTTAGATCAGGAGGGACTTTGTTCAAAGAGAGTATTAAAGAGAAAGCTCTGATCTCAAATACACAAGTGTCTCAAACTTAAACAGAAAAAGGCTTTTCTTTTATGGAGCTGGCCGGCACTTTGTGAGGGAGATGCTGGGCTTTTACAGGAAAAATTCAGCATTTTCAAAGATGTCCCACAGATGTCCTTGAAAATGCTTGAGGAACCCAGAGGAAAACCCCAGAAAATGAAACTGCTGCCCCTCAAATCCTCTGCCCTAGGAACACCAGGTCTGGACTGGACATCTTCCCTGGGCCCAGCAGACCAAACCCATGGAGCTTAATCCTAGTAACTGAGCTTTGGCTGGTCGCAGAATGCTCTGTAGCCAGTTAAATGATTAGGCAGTAAACAATTAGCTGCTGGGCTCAGGTAGTTAAGCAATAGTGCCCTCTATTGGATCTTAAAATTAACTATAAAATTCTATTTCCACTAAAGGATTAAAAGGAAATCAGCAACAAGGAGCCAGGTGCGGTGGCACATGCCTGTAATCCCAGCACTTTGGGAGGCCGAGACAGGAGAATCGCGAGTTCAAAGTCACCCTCAGCAAGGGCGAGGCGCTAAGCAACTCAGTGAGACCCCTGTCTCTAAATAAAACACAAAATAGGGCTGGGGCTCAATGGTCAAGTACCCCTGAGGTCAATCCCCAGTACTAAAAACAACAACAACAAGGATATTTAACCTATGACTCAGTCCTCTCAATGAAGACAATTTGAATTATCTAATTCATCTAATCAAAGATTTAATGAGGGCATTGTTTTCTTCTTTTGTTGGCTTAAGAAATTCCTCTCTACTCCTAGTTTACTGAGAGTGTCAATTTTGGATTGCTGTTGAATTTTGACACCTTTTCTGAATCTATTGAGATTTGCATTCTTTTTAATTTTATTAGTATGGTAAAGTATATTTTCAAATGTCAAACCAACATCAAATCCCTTGATGATCCTCACTTGGCCATGATATTTACCTTTGTAAATATTGCTGGATGCAACTTCCTAATGATTTACATATTTACTTTAAAATCAGTCTATAGTTTGCTTTTTTTTTTTTTATCTTTGCCACATTTGAGTATCAAAGAAATACTGGCTTCTTGTAATGAGTAGGAAAGAATTTCCTCCAAATCCCCAGAAGATTCTGTGTAAAACATCTCTTAATTTTGTTTAACTGGCAAAATTTATCAGTAGAGCAACTGAGAGAGAGTTTTTGTTACTGAGTTGAGTAAAATGATTTATAAACTCACTTTTTAAAATATAGGGCTTTTCTTGAATTTTTATGGATAGTTTACACATTTCTAGACTTTTTTGACCCCAAAATATCACACTTTTTTAGTGGCTTTATTATCTGTTTTCACATGTACTGTCATTACTGATAATGGTAATTTGTCTTTTTAAAAATCTAAATGGTCTAGCTGGAGCTTTGAGTTTTATTAATCTTGTCAAAGAAGCACTTTTTTTGTTATGATTTTTCTGTTTTCTGGTTTACTGATTTCTGTTTTAATATGCCTAGCTTTTTAATCACTTCAGGTTTGACTTCTAGTTTCTGAGAGTGAATTTTTGCCTTCCACTATTATAATCTTACCAGCTGCCTTTTATCTTCTCTTTTCCTAATTTTGAATTTAAAAATAATTATTACTCACCCCTCCCAGCCCACTGCCAATAAACAACTATTTAAGAGGGGGGGAAATATTACTCAATGTTGTATTTTGTCAAATGCTGTTTTTGTACCAATTCTTTTGATATCATTGTTTTTTTATTCAAAATTTTCCAAAAGGACCAGATTTCAGACATTGTAGACATCATGGGCCAAAAGGCAAACATTGAAGATGTTGTTCATGTAACATATATAACAAATGAACAACCCCTACCCTAGATATGATTGCCTGGGTGGGATTCCTGGAGGATGTGCAGTTGCTATCAGCTGCAGAAATTCTCAGGCTATGGAGCATCTGGCCTGAGATGCTGCTGAATTATTTTCACTTTTTGGTGCAGTGGCATCAGACCCAGGTATTCCCTTCTGTGGAGAGAGCTGGGCCATCTCACTGTAGGTAGCTTGCTGGAGGAAAGGCACCTTGTTGTCACTGACTACTGAATTCTGGAATTCTACTCTGGGTGCCTGGTTATTGCAGGAGCAGAGCTCCAACATGCAGATGGTGAACAGCATGGCTGCCAAAGGTGCCCTTCCAGGCTTACAGGAACAGTCAAATGAATTTGGCCCATGATAATTTGCTGACTTTCCAAATACTGAACGAGCCTATGCACATGAGAGAAACTCTACTTTGTTGTGACAGTTTATAATTTTAAAGTACTGCTATATTTGACTCATTACTTTATCCATGATGGATATTTATCTAAAGTGTTCAGGTTTTCACACTTTGCCTGGTTTTGGTATCAGATTAATGCCACCTCATAAAATGAGTTGTGAACTGTCTTCTATTTTCAGGAAAGATTTTTGTGGAATTAACATTATTTCTTATATAAATGTTTTGTATAATTTACCAGGAAAATCATCTGAGCATAATGATTTTTGTGTGTGTGCTAGTGAGGGAGTTGTTTAAACTACTACTTCAATTTAATAATTATAGGACAATTTAGGTTATCTATTTCATCTAGGTGAGTGCTGTGACCAGTACAGCCAAACTAGCAGGTCTAGGTGAGGGGTGAAAGGCAATAAGAAAAATAAAGACTCACATACTGTTGTCCATGTCCTGCAAGGGAGGTGGGGATGAAGTTCCCTAAGGTGAAATGGCTGGCTGAGCAATGAAAGCTAAGATAAATAAAATGACAAATAACCATAGAACACAGAAAATAATTTTAAAAAGCAGGGGCAGGATGGACCTGCAACCAGATGGGTCTGGCTTCCAGCATCTAACTTCTAGCTCCTAGCTTCTGGCATCTGGCATTTGGCAAAATGGGCCCCACATGTTTTATGTAGACAGGGTCTCACTGAGTTGCTTAGTGCCTTGCCATTGCTGAGGCTGGCTTTGAACTTGTGATTCTCCTGATTATATCAGGGAACTTCAAAGCCCTTCCATCAAACATTCTTTACCAAGGTTGGAAAAAGGTGGGGGCAGGTAGTTCCCAATGGGATATGCCCATTTCCGGTACTGCAATGAGGATTTAGCAGAGCAGAAGAGGTGGGGCACTTGGATTATGCAACCCTAACTGTAGAATGCTACAGAAGGTTTAAAAAGCCAGCCTGCCTCTCCCCTGGCTACGATGCCAAAGAGAAGTCCCTCATGCATTCAACGGATGGCTCCCAGCAACACACATATAGATGTTTTTGAAAATAAAGCTGGGGTCAGGTGGAGTGCTGCTCTCTGATGGAGAAGCAGGTCTAATGAATTACACTAGCAATCTTTATTTATATATGTCTCATTATTAGTTTAAAGGCTATGCAAGCATTATGCATTATTCTTTGTATTCAGGAAAGTTACAGGGCTAGCAACATTACGCAGCTTTTTCATAGTTGCATTCTACAGTTGCAATGTACAACATTAGGAGATTTGTGTAGCTCTCAAGAAAGTCCATTGTTTAAAGTTACTACTAAGTGGCCAGGTTCAGGAGTAGTGGAGCTGGTGAAACATTGTGGTTGTCTAGCAAGAAAGTTTCTCTATTCCCAGGTGCTATGTCCCTGAGATCAATGTTGAGACTGATGAGACTCTAACACAATTTCCTCATGCGGGGCATTACTATAGCAGCTAGGTATCATGCACCTTTTTTTTTTTTTTTTTTTTTGGTACTGAGGATTGCACTCAGGGGCACTTGACCACTGAGCCACATCCCCAGCCCTATTTTGTGTTTTATGTAGAGACAGGGTCTCACTGAGTTGCTTAGTGCCTTGCTGTTGCTGAGGCTAGCTTTGAACTCGTGATTCTCCTGCCTCAGCCTCCCAAAGTGCGGGGATTACAGGCATGCACCACCACACCTGGCTCATGCACCTTTTCACAGAAACTTTCCCAGACACCAGGTGTGCCACAGACATGAGGTCATCAGAGACCCCAATCTCAGACACTGCTCTCCCATTCTGTCACCCTTCTCCACAGGTGAGTTTTGGTTTGCAATTGAGAAATTGATACCCTTCATCTAAGCTGCCTCTCTGTGGAGTTTTCCCCAGAATTTCCTCATCCTTTTATGTCTACAGCATCTTTTGGGACAGCACCCCCCATTTCCTCATAGTTGCTCTTTGTCTTTTGTTCTTTGCCACACTTGCTGGAGGTTTATAAAGTTATCTTAGAAAAATCAGTCTTTGGTTGTATTTTCTTCTTGACATGTGCTAATTATTTACCATCTTGCATTGTCTTTGTTTTTGTGTGTTTATGCATGCTCTATTTGGACTTTTTTTAAAAGGAGTAGCTTATTGAGTCAAGATCTTCTCTATATGGGCATGTGATGCCCTGAACCACTGCTTGCCTTCTGTGCCAGATTTTGCTATCTTCTGTTTTCATTTTTGTTCAAAGTACTTTCTAATTTCCCTTGAGTCTTCCTCTTTAACCATGGATTATTTAGAAATGTACTGCCTAATTTTCAATGTTTAGAAATGTTCCTGTTTTCTGTTATTGTTTTCTAGTTTCATTTCTTTGTAGCAAGAAAATGTTTTGTTGTGATTTCAAATATTTCAAATGTATTTTTCCTTAGTCAATAATATGATCTGTCCTGATCACTTGAATGTTCCATGTAACCTTGAAAAGAATTCTTAAAAGAATGATCTTCTGGATCTCTGAAGATGGTGTAATAGAGGAGGTTGCTATCCTGGCTTCTCTGAGGAGTAACACCAAGAAAACAGACAAGCAGCATATTAGCAAGGTGGTTGAACAAAACATAAAGGGGTGGAAGGCTTTCTTGGAACTTAAAATTGGGACTCAGGACTTTGGGTATAATAAAATAGGGAAGGAATCTCCAGTGGCAGAGCCACTGCCATGCCCAGGCTGGAAACAACAGCCAGAGTGGTCTCTTTGTGAGCAATGTGGAGGAGGACAATTAAAAGAACCTGCACTTTCAGGAGACCTGAGGCATATCTGGGTATACATCACCCAACTAAACTGAAAGGCACACTGCACAATATCCTTTTGCAGTAATGAAACTGTCATCTCCCTAGTTGGGATGTGGAGGACAAAGAAAGGAAACATTTTGTGGCCATGGCATGAGGGCTGGCAGCTGAGGGAGCTGATTCCCAGCATACCTGAGTTTAGCTCCAAATACAGGCCCAATCAATACACACTGCATGCTGTAGAGTGTGCTTAAGTCACCAGAAGAAAATTGAACATGAAGAGTAGTTTACACAGGAGACAATTGAGCATGGAAATCCCCCACCAATTTGGCTGCTTTTGGGACCAGCTGGGAGAGATACAGTTGGCCAGGAATTTGAAAGGGTGGGGGCAGGAAAGATTGAGTTCAGCTACCATTTAGGGGAAAACCAATCCAGATCTCAGCTGACATTTCAACATGGACCCTCAAATGTAGAAGGCCTTGGATTAATATACACCAAGTTCTGAAAGAGAATGGATACCAGCTGAGAATACTATACCTAGCAAAATTGATGTTGAGAATTGATGACAAAAAAACCTTCTGTGATAAACAAGTGAAAGAATTCACAACTAGAAAGCTCTGTACTAGACCACATTCTCAATAAAATATTTCGTGAAGAAGAAATGAAAAGTAAACATGAAAACCAGCAAAAGGAGGAGACAAACTAGAGGAATAGTCAAGGAAAAACTAATTCAAAGTAAAAAACCAGAAATAAATCAACATGACAGAAAATAAAAATTATTTCTCAGTAATAACATATGGTCTAAACCAACAATCAAAAAACATAGACTGGCAGATTGGATTAAAAAACAAGAAACAACAATCTGATGTCTTTAAGAGACTCACCTTATTAGGCAAGGACATACACAGACTGAAGATAAAAGGACGGGAAAAACATATTATACACATGGATCTCATAAATAAGCAGAGGTTTCTATCTTCATATCAGATAAAGTGAACTTCAAGCCAAAGTTAATCAGAAGGGACAAAGAAGTCCATTTCATACTGCTTACGGGAACTATACATCAACAAGACATAACAATCATAAATATTTATGCCCCAAACAATGGAACATCTTTGTACATTAAACAAACCCTTGTCAATTTCAAGAATCAAATATATCACAATAATACTGGGTAACTTTAACATGCCTCTGTCACCACTGGATAGATCCTCCAAACAAAAACTAAATAAAGACTATAGAACTAAAACATACAATTGATAATTTAGACTTAACAGACATATATAGAATATTTCATCCATCAATGCCTGAATACAATTTCTTCTCAGCAGCACACAGATTCTTCTTTAATATAAACCATGTTATGTAACCTCTCATATGTTGACATAGAATTGCAATATTACCTGAATATATCTGTAGCATCTGTAGAGTTATATTGATAGCACCTTTCCAATGATAATAATTTTTGTGCTCTTGCTTTTTTCTTGATAAGACTTATTTGATTTTTATGAACTTTTAGCTGTATTATTTCTTTTTTTTTTTTTTTTTTTTTAAATATTTTTTTAGTTGTAGATGGACACAATGTCTTTATTTTATTGCTTTGTACGTGGTGCTGAGGATCGAACCCAGGGCCTCATGCATGCGAGGCAAGTGCTCTACCGCTGAGCCACAATCCCAGCCCCTGTATTATTTCTTCTATATTTCATATGTTTCTGTTCCCACTCTTATTTTTTCCTTTTTGCCACCCAATTTGAAAATAATTGTTAATCTAGCTTCTTTCTCAAACAAGTAGTTTGAGGTATAAATGTTCATCTGAGTACTGTTTTCACAGATATGGCACTTTAAGCTTTTATTATTACTTAGTTCAAAGCACTTTTTATTTACTCTTCTTGTGTTTCCTTCCTCATCCTTTGAGATATTTGCAAGTGTGTCATTTAATTTTGAAGTAGTTGATATGTGGAGGTGAAGAGCTATATATATTAAGGTGAGTGATTTCTAATGTAATCAATTATGCTGGAAACACAGCCTGGATGATTTCAAAATAAAAACAAGTAATGAAAATGCTTTTTATATTGATTGTATTGGTTACATACATGTCAAAACTGATTAAATACATACTTCAAATATGTGCATTTTATTGTACTTCAATTTTACCCCAAAAAGCTATGGAAAAAGAGAATGATATTTTGTTGAGTGGAGTGTACTATAAACGTGAATGAGGTCTAGATGGTTGATGGTGCTATTCAGTTGTTTGTATCTTTGCTGATTTTTTCTGGTAGTTCTGTTACTGACAGGAATATTGAGATCTTCAAATGCATTTGTGTATTTATCTATTCTCCTTTTAGTTGTCACCTTTCCATGTAATATTTTAAAATTTCATTAGGTGATTATACATTTAGGATTCATCTTCTTTTTAATAAATTGAGGCTTTTATTCCCATGTCCCTTTTTATCCCTGAGAACATTCTTTGCTCTGAAATCCAGTTTGTTTTATATTAACATAGGCATTTCAAATTCCCCTTTCATGAAAACTTATTTTGAAATGATTTAAGAAATTGCAAAATAATGTGTCCCACGTATTTCCACACAGTTTTTCCCCAAAGATGTTTTACACAACCATTATGCATTGTTTAAAATCCAGAAAATTTACATTGTTATGCTACTAACTAAAGTACAAACATTTCCTGGTAATCTTCAGGCTTTTAGTTGAAAATTTTGAGATAATTTCTGTTGGATGAAGTTGTAAGAAAGATACACAAAGATCCCTGAAAACATGCTCATCTTCCCCCTGCTCACATTTTGCTGCCTGGGTGCTGATGTCAGGACCTTCTACACACTGTCCAATTTTCTTTTTACTCACTTTTGCATATGTATTAAAGGCTATACAATTTTGTCACCTACATAGATTACCCAATTATAATTTACACATATGAATTGCACAGATCAATGGATTCACTTGCTATTTCCAGACATATATATATATATATATATATATATATATATATATATATATATATATATATAGTGCAATGATCACGTGTATTCCAGTTTAAGTTGGCTTTTTTAAAAAAAAATATTTATTCTAATTAGGTATACATGACAGCAGAATGCATTTGGATTCATTGTACACAAATGGAGCACAACTTTTCATTTCTCTGATTGTACACAAGATAGAGTTACACGATATGTGCAGTCATATATGTACCTAGAGCATTTTTGTCTATCTCATTCCACCATTTTTCCTGCCCCCATGTCCAATTCCCTCCCTTTCCTCCCCTTTGACCAAAGCTCCTCCATTCTTCCCATGCCCCCTTCTCCTTTATGGATCAGCATCCACTTATCAAAGACAACATTTGGCCATTGGATTTTTGGAATTGACTTACTTTGCTTAGCATGATGTTCTCCACCTCCATCCATTTACCTGCAAATGCCATTTTATTCTCTTTTACTGCTGAGTAATATTCCATTGTGTATATATACCACAGTTTTTTTTAATCCATTCATATATTGAAGGGCATCTAGGTTGGTTCCAGTTTAGCTATTGTGAACTGAGTTGCTATAAATATTGAAGTGGCTGCATCACTGTAGTATGCTGTTTGTAAATCCTTTGGGTATAGACCGAGGAGTGGGATAGCTGGATCCAATGGTGACTCCATTCCAAGTTTTCTAAGGAATCTCCATTCTGCTTTCCAGATTGGTTGCACCAATTTGCAGTGCCACTAGCAATATATGAGTGTGTCTTTTCCCCCACGTCCTCACCAACATTTATTGTTGCTTGTATTCTTGATAAATGATATCTTGACTGGAGTGAGATAAAATCTTAGTGTAGTTTTGATTTGCATTTCTCTAATTGCTAGAGATGTTAAACTTTTTTTATATATTTGTTGATTGATGGTATTTCTTCTGAGAAGTGTCTGTTCAACTACTTAGCTCATTTATTGATTTTTTTTGGTGTTAAGTTTTTTTGATTCTTTATATATCCTGGAGATCAGTGCTCTATCTGATGTGCATGTGGCAAAAATTTACTCTCAGAATGCAGGCTCTCTGCACACTTCATTTATTGTTTCTTTTGCTGAGAAGAAGCTTTTCAGTTTGAATCCATCCAATCCATCCCATTTATTGATTTTTTGCTTTTATTTCTTGGGCTTTAGGAGTCTTGTTAAGGAAGTCAGGGTCTAATACAACATGATGAAGATTTGGGCATGCTGTTTTCCTCAATTAGGTGCAGGATCTCTGGTCTAATTTCTAGTATCCACTTTGAGTTGAATTTCATGCATGGTGAGAGATAGGGGTTTAGTTTCATTTTTCGCATATGGATTTCCAGTTTTCCCAGCACCATTTGTTGAAGAGGCTATCTTTTTCCAATATATGTTTTTGGCACCTTTGTCTAGTATGAGATAACTGTATTTATGTGGGTTAGTCTCCATGTCTTCTATTCTATACCATTGGTCTACATATCTATTTTGGTGCCAATAGCATGCCATTTTTATTATTATAGTTTTGTAATATAGTTTAAGGTCTGATATTGTGATGCCTTCTGCTTCACTCTTCTTGATAAAAATTACTTTGGCTCTTCTGAGTCTCTTATTTTTTTCAAATGAATTTCATGATTGATTTTTCTATTTCTATAAGAAATGATGTTAAGATTTTAATTGGAATTGCATTGAATCTGTATAGGCTTTGGGTAGTATGGCCAGTTTGACAATATTAATTCTGCCTATCCAAGAGCATGGAAGATTTTTCCATAATCTAAGGTCCTCTTCAATTTATTTCTTTAGTGTTCTGTAGTTTTTATTGTAGCAGTCTTTCACCTCTTTTGTTAAGTTGATTCCCAAATATTTTCTTTTTTTGAGGCTATTGTAAATCGAGTTCAAATTTTCTAATTTCTCTTTCAGAGGATTCATCATTGATGTATAGAAATACATTTGAAGCCAGGCGTGGTGGTGCAAGCCTGTAATCCCAGCACTGAGGGAGGCTGAGACAGGAGAATCGCGAGTTCAAAGCCAGCCTCAGCAATGGCGAGGTGCTAAGCAACTCAGTGAGACCCTGTCTCTACATAAAACACAAAATAGGGCTGGAGATGTGGCTCAGTGGTCCAGTGCCCCTGAGTTCAATCTCCAGTACCAAAAAAAAAAAAAAAGAAATACATTTGATTTATGGGCATTAATTTTATATCCTGCTACTTTGCTGAATTCATTAATTAATTCTAGAAGTTTCCTGGTGGAATTTTTGGCTCCTCTAAGTAAAGAATCATGTCATCAGAAAATAATGATAGTTTAAGTTCTTTTTATCCTATTCATATCCCTTTAATTTCTTTCACCTAATTGCTGTGGCTACAGTTTCAAGGACTATATTGAATAGAAGTGGTGAAAGAGGGCATCCCTGTCTTGTTCCAGTTTTAGGAGGGAATGCTTCCAATTTTTCCCCATTTAGGATGATGTTGGCCTTCAGTTTTGCATAGATAGCTTTTACAATGTTGAGGTATGTTCCTACTATCCCTAATTTTTCTAGGGTTTTGAACATGAAGAGGTGCTATATTTTGTCAAATGCTTTCTCAGCATCTACAGAGAGAATGATATGACTCTTGTCTTTAAGTCTATTGATGTGATGAATTACATTTATTAATTTCCATATGTTGAACCAACTTTGCATACCTGGGATGAAACCCACTTGATCGTGGTGCACTACCTTTTAAATATGTTTTTGTATGTAATTTGCTAGAATTTTATTGAGAATTTCTGCATCAATATTTATCAGGGATATTGGTTTGAAGTTTTCTTTCTTTTATGTGTCTTTGCCTGGTTTTGGTGTCAGGGTGATTCTAGCCTCATAGAACAAGTGTGGAAGGGTTTCTTCCTTTTCTATTTCATGGAATAATTTGAGGAGTATTGGTATTATTTCTTCTTTGAAGGTCTTGTAGAACTTGGCTGAGAATATGTCTGGTCATGGACTTTTCTTGGTTGGTAAGCTTTTGATGGTGTCTTCTATTTCCTTGCTTGAAATTGATCTGTTTAAGTTGTGTGTGTTCTCCTAATTCAGTTTGGGCAGATCATATGCCTCTAAAAATTTGTCAGTGTCTCTGGGATTTTCTATTTTACTGGAGTATAGATTTTCAAAATAGTTTCTAATTGTCTTCTGCATTTCAATAGTGTCTTTTATGATATTTCCTTTTTCATCTTGAATTTTGGTAATTTGAGTTTTCTCTCTCCTTTTCATTAGGGTGGCTAAGGGTTTATTAATTTTATTTATTTTTTCAAAGAATCAGCTTTTTGTTGTGTCAATTTTTTGAATTGTTTTCTTTATTTCATTTTCATTGATTTTAGTCCTGATTTTAATTATTTTCTGTCTTCTACTTCTTTTGGAGTTGATTTGTTCTTCTTTTTCTAGAGCTTTGAGATGTAATGTCAGGTCATTTGTTGACTTTATCTTCTTTTAATAAATGAGCTCAATGTAATGAACTTTCCTCTTAACAAAGCCTTCATAGTGTCCCAGAGATTTTGATATGTTGTATCAGAGTTCTCATTTACCTCTAAGGATTTTGTTTTATCTCATCCTTGATGTCTTCTATTATCCAGGCATCATTCAATAGTGTATTATTTAGTTTCCAGGTGATGGAGTAGTTTCTATTTTTTATTTTATCACTGATTTATAATTTCATTCCATTATGGTCTGATACAATGCAGGGTAGTATTTCTATTTTTTTGTATTTGCTCAGACTTGTGTGGCATAACATATGATCTATTTTAGAGAAGGATCCACGTGCTGCTGAGAATAAAGCATATTCACTTGTTGGATGAAATATTCTGTATATGTCTGTTAATTCCATATTATTGAGTTCTATGGTTTCTTTTTTAGTTTTTATTTGGAAGATATGTCCAGCGGTGAAAAAATGTGTAAAATTACTCAGTATTATTGTGATGTGGTCTATTTGATTCTCAAAATCGAGAATGGTTTGTTTGATATACGTGGATGCTCCATTGTTTGGGGCATAAATATTTATGATTGTTATGTCTTCTTGATGTATGGTTCCCTTAAGCAGTATGAAATAACCTTTGTTATCCCTTCTGAATATCTTTGGTTTGAAATCCACGTTATCTGATATGAAGATGGAAATCCTTGCTTGTTTACGTGGTCCATTTAAGCAGTATGTTTTTTCCCATTTTTTCACTTTCAGTCTGTGGTGTCCTTTTCTATGAGATGAGTCTCTTGAAGACAGCATATTGTTGGGTCTTTTTAAAATCCCATCTGCCCATCTATGTCTTTTTTTTTTTTTTTTTTTTTTGGCACAGGGATTGAACTCAGGGGCACTCTACCACTGAACCACACTCCCAGCCCTATTTTGTATTTTATTTAGAGACAGGGTCTCACTGAGTTGCTTAGTGCGTTGCTGCTGCTGAGGCTAGCTTTGAACTCATGATTCTCCTGTCTCAGCCTCCCAAAATGCTGGGATTACAGGTGTGCACCCCCATGCCCAGCTCAGTATATGTCTTTTTTATGTTTTTATTTTTTGGTACTAGGGATTGAACTGAGGGGCACTCGAACACTGAGCCACATTCCCAACTCTGTTTTTTGTGTTTTTATGTAGAGACAGGGTCTCACTGAGTTGCTTAGCACCTCACCATTGCTGAGGCTGGCTGTGAACTAGCAATTCTTCTCTCTCAGCCTCCCAAAGTGCTGGGATTACAAGTGTGAGCCACCGCGCCTGGCTAGTCTATGTCTTTTGATTGATGATTTTAAGCCATTAATATTCAGGGTTATTATTGAAATATAGCTTGTATTCCCATTCATTTTGATTTATTTTTCGTTTTTAACTTGACATGGCTTTTCCTTTAGTGTAGTTCCTCCCTTTGCTGATTTTCATTGTTGGTTTTTATTTCCTCTTCATGGAATATTTTGCCAAGAATGCTCTCTAGTGTAGGCTTTCTTGCTGTAAATTCTTTAAAATTTTGTTTATCATGGAAAGTTTTTATTTCATCATCAAATCTAAGCTTAATTTTGCTGGATATAAGATTCTTGGTTGGCACTCATTTTCTTTCAGAGCTTGGTACATGTCGTTCCAGGAATTCCTGACTTTGAGGGTCTGGGTTGAGAAATCTGCTGAAATCCGAATTGGTTTCCCCCTGTATGTAAACTGAACCTTCTCTCTTGCAGCTTTAAAATTCTATCCTTACTGTGTATGTTAGGCATTTTTATTATAATGTGCCTTGGTGTAGATCTGTTGTGGTTGTGTACATTTTGTGTCCTGTAAGCTTCTTGTATTTGATTTTCCAATTTATTCTTCATGTTTGGGAAATTTTCTGATATTATTTCATTGAAGAGACTGTGTATTTCTTCGGTTTGTATCTCTGTGCCTTCCTCTATCCCTATAATTCTTATATTTGGTCTTTTCATGTTATTTCAGAATTTTTGGATGTTCTGGTCATGGTTTTTTTTACCATCTTCATTGTGTGGTCAACTTTATTTTCAAGATTATATATTTCATCTTCATTATCTGAGGTTCTATCTTCCAAGTTATCTAGTGTGTTGGTGATGCTTTCTATTGAATTTTTATTTGGTTTATTGTTGCCTTCATTTCAAGGATTTATGCTTTTTTTTTTCTTCAGAATCTCTATCTCTTTCTTGAAGTAATCTTTTGCTCCCTGTATTTGCTCTTTTATGTCTTTGTTGGAGTGATCAATGGTTGCCTGTATTTGCTCTCTAATCTCTTTTTGGAGCAATTAATTGTTGCCTGTATTTGCTTATATTATTCTGTGCTTCACAGATCATTTTAATTATGTATATTCTGAACTCCTCTGACATTTCATCTACTATGCTGCCAATTTGTTCTATTATTGTAGCATCTTGGTTTGTTTGGAGCATTTTATTCCCTTGTTTTTTTAGGTTGTCCACGTGTCATCCTCTCTAGCAGTGCTGATCTGAGGTATTACAGTTTCTACCCTATAATCTTGTAGTGTCCCTGCAAGTTACCAATACCTCACCTCTGGTATAACTGGGCCTGCAGAGACCTCAGGGATAATCTTCCTGGTCCTGGCTGTTGTCTCTAGACAGAAGTAGGCAGGGACAGCCACTGGTTGGTAGATGGGACGCTGCAGTGCAGTCGATCTCCTGTTCTGCGTATGCGCAGGTGGTCTACTGCTCTGCACATGTTCTATGGGTCTCCTGTTCTGCGCATCAGGCTGGGTTGGTCTGGTCCACCTCCTTCATGTGTCTGGCTAGGCTTAAGTTGGCTTTCTAGCTGTAGCTCTTTTCATTATTTAATATTTGTTTCTAGCAATTATTGTGTTAACATTTCACTCTTAGTGATATTGCTGTCTGTGGATCTTCCATGGTGGGGTGTACAGATCTTTTCTCCTTGGATTGTTTCCTTTTTGATTGTTAAGAGTTTATTCTGTGTTTTTAGAACAATTCATTTATTAGATATGAATTTTGCAAATATTTTATTTTAGCCTGTGGCTTGTCTGGTCATTCTCTTGATAGTGGGATTTTGCAAAATAAAAATTTTTAAAGTCACTGAACTCTAATATTCAATTTTCTTTGTGGATTGTGCTCTTGGTACATCTAAAAATTCATTTCCAAACCCACAGTGATGCAGCTTTTGTTCTTCCTTATCTTATGGTCAGGAGGGATACTGGTTTGCATTCTACATGTAGTTTTATGATCCACTTAATTACTCTTTGTACAGGTGTAAGGTATGTCAATGGTCACTTTGTGTTTGTGTGTGTGTGTGTGTGTGAGAGAGAGAGAGAGAGAGAGAGAGAGAGAGAGAGAGTACTGCAGCTAATTTAGAGCTGTTCTTGCTTCATTGTGTGGCATTTGCTCCTGTGTTAAAGACCAGCTGACTGTCCAAGTGGGTCTGCCTGTGCTCTTTTTTGTTTCATGGATCTAGTTCCTTTACCAATACCATATTGTCTTGATTATTGTAGGTTTATGGTTCAGATCATGCCAGTCTTCAGTCTTCAACATTTTTCTGGCTGTTCTGAATCTTTTGCCTTTGCACATAAACTTTAGAATCAACTTGTAAATATTTAAAAAATAATTTGCAGGGTTTTTCTGAGAGTGAACTGGATTGGTTGATCAAATTGGGAGAAATAGATATCTTGACAGAATTTAGCTTTCCTATGTGTGAATACAGACTGTCTATATAGCCCTTTGACTAAAAAAAAATTTTTTGTATGGGTATTACTAGGAATTGAACCCAGGGCCTTATACATGCTAGGCAAGCACTCTACCACTGAACTACACCCCCAGTCCTTATTATTTTTTTGAGATGACATCTTCCTAAGCTCAGGTTAGCCTCCAATTTGTGATCCTCCCGCCTCAGCCTCCTTAGTAGCTAGCATTACAGGCATGTGCCTGTATACCTGACCCACTGCTTTTCCCCCTGCATCTATTTCTATGATCATGTGATATTTTTCTTCATTTTACATGATGGATTACATTGTAGAGAGCCATCCATAGGCTGTGTGGACTGCCATGCATCTTAGCCATTTAAATAGGAGAATCTGGCATCTGGGAGTGATTAGTGGACATTTCCTTTGATTCACTGCCCTGACATTCTGAGCCCTCTTCAAGCTCTACCAAAAGTCCCACACACCACTGGACATGGGGTGGCCTGCTGTAGCCACACAGCCCCTCTGAGATGGGTGTGACCTGTCAAGATGCCAATCAACTTGCTGACTGCAAGACATCATGAAGCAAGACTCTGCCCTTGAAACTCTATCCCTGCCTTTGATGTACCCCTTTAAATAAATCATGGGAGCCATTTTCTCTTGTCTAGCCAAGCTCCTGCACGTACTGGATCTATTAGGGGCTCCTACTTTTGAAACTATCTTTCCACCTTTGTCTTTTATTTCTTACTAATTATTCTAGACTTTAATTTCTCAGGTGGCTTACATCCTCCTCAGCAGGAAAAAGAACTCTCACAGAGATGCTGGCTCTCTCCTCATATCTGGCCCTTGAATGTGGGGCCTAATCAGCCCTAAATTCAGAAGATAGAAATTCAGGTAAGCCTATCCCCACCCCAATCATACAGGTCCTTAGAACTTAAGATTATAGGGGCTGGGATTGTAGCTCAGTGGTAGAGCGCTTGCCTTGCATGCATGAGGCATTGGGTTCGATCCTCAGCACCACATAAAAAATAAATAAAGATATTGTGTCCATCTACAACTAAAAAAATATTAAAAAAAAAAGTTCTTAAAAAAAAAAGAACTTAAGATTATATCTCTGGACAGTTATTAAAATATAAGGATTATTGACATGGAACCTTCTCATAACAAGCCAATCATTTCCACAGAATATACAACAATATTTTACTGCCCTAATCATTCTGCAATAAAATTTGGCATCTTTGCTTAGTGAATAAATGGTACAAAGTGTGACATAAAATCTCTGATACTGATGAATAAGTTTTGGGTTGATCTTCAAAATTGATAAAAGACATATCAATATGCCACTTCCTACAGAAAGTCTAAAGCCATGAAGTTTTACTATGTAAGTACTGCCACTAAATGTGTTTCACTTTTACTTCTTAAAAGGAATTTGCAACCAACCATGTAGAATTTGGATTCTTAATTTAGTAAAAAATTTAAGAGGCTAAGAATATAATTAAATTATCTAGATCTATTTTGAAAATACAAAAATAAAATTAGATATACAATTATTCTGATTCTTTAAAAATCCATATAATTTAGATTATTCCCTATTGTTTGGGTATTACTTTACAGTCAGCCAAATTAAAGCCTTGCAAACTGATTGATGTTACACTAGAAACATCAATAATTTACATTTGGATTTATGATAGTTATTACTTATTTGATGATAATTTGGATTCTACATATCTTTAAAAATTGTTTTATTCTAATTAGGTATGCATGTCAGCAGAATAAATTTTCATTCATTGTACACCAATGGAGCACAAATTTTCATTTCTCTGTTGTACACAAGATAGAGTTACACCATATATGCAGTCATACATGTACCTAGGGCATTGTTGTCCATCTCATTCCATCATCTTTTCTTCCTCCCATGTCCTCTCTCCCCTCCCTTTAACCAAAGTTCCTCCATTATTCCCATGCCCCATCCTCCATTATTAGATCTTATATATCTTTTTTTAATTTTTTTTTAGTTATAGACGGACACAATATTTTGTTTATTTATTTTTATGTGGTGTTGAGGATCGAATTCACAAGGAACCCCAACTCTTCTCTAGACCTCAAAACTCCACTGTACTATGGCTTAGATAATGGACCAAAATGGCCTCCAAGGCTCATGCCACAACCCTCAGGCATGCAAGTGGAGTTCTTTCTGCAAGCTATATAGTTGCTTTGTGAATGCGACATGCTGGTGCCCTTCTTGTCGGTTTGCTCCTTGCTACTGATAATAAATCTCTCGTGTGAGACTCTGGTGTGTGGTGTGGTCTTTGGACTGGGTGTGGACTCTGCGAGTGTCCTTTCACACACTAAGTCAAAGTGCACATTTCCTATAGTTGTCACAGTTCACCCCGCCCAGTGTTTGGGTCAGCACAGCACTCTCAGGTTTCCTGTGAACAAATATGTATTTGAGAAAGGTGAAGTTTGCAAATTGACACAAATTAATTAGTGCCTTAGGTTTTAAAAAGTCAAAGAGGGAATACATTTTTGCCACCAAAACCCAAATGGGAGAAGCAGGTGTTGGGCTTTTTTGAGAGATGTCAGAGCAAAGACAGCCAATACTTTTCACTCATGTCCTGCATGGGTAAAGGATAGGGTTCTCCTCTGGACTGATGGGCTGGCTGAGAAATTAAAGCTAAAAAATGTCATGCTATGAAATAACTACAGGACACAGAAATATTGTTTCCGATTGGGGGTACTGACGGCCAAGCTAAAGCTAACAAGATGCGTACAGCTTCTGACAAACAATGAGGCCACGCCTGGTTTATTTGTATCAGAACAGATCAAAGAGATTTGATAGAAAGTTCTTCACCAAAACAAGATAGTGGTGGGGGCAGGTAGGCTGCTCTGTTCCTAATGGGTCACACTCATCTCTGGTGCTGCACAGGACCTTTAAGGGCAGAGCTGAGGGAGAGTTCATAATAATTGGGCAGTCTTAATAGGGGGAGTGGCACTATAAGTTCCCAAATACCATATCTACCCTCTCACTGGCTTCAATGCTGAGAATGTCCTTATGCATTTCACATGGGTGGCTTTCACATGGGATGTGGAATACAGATGCTTTCCATGGACCAAATTTTGCCCCCAAATTTTGACTGAAGTAGAGCTCTGGACCTGTGAGTCATGGTATTTCAGCCATGGTCTAACTGTAATCAACATTTCCAAAGTTATATATCTTTTTTTAATTTTTTTTTAGTTATAGACGGACACAATATTTTGTTTATTTATTTTTATGTGGTGTTGAGGATCGAATTCACAAGGAACCCCAACTCTTCTCTAGACCTCAAAACTCCACTGTACTATGGAGTTGTACATTGTACAAATCAACATTTCCAAAGTTGATTACAGTTAGGCCATGTGATGTCTATGTCTTATGTGATGGCTTCATAAGGTTCTCCCTTTAGTATAGTATCATCACTAATTCCATAGCTGAGTGTGAGGGGACAGTGCAGGCTCTTGATTGTCATTTCTCCATAAATTTTGAAGAGTGCAGGGTTACAGAAATAGCCTATAAGTTAAAAAAAACTGTGTACATTGGGATCCTTCAGATAAATATAAGTTGTGGTTGTGATGGAGAAACTAGGACAGTATAAAATATTAAGCTCAATCAGTAGCTGTGAAGCAATCTCAATAATATTTAGTGTAAAAGGCTTAACTGGAGATAGAAATATTGAAACTTTGAGTGTTATAAAGCATTCATTTTTATTCATGTTAAGGGTAGGCCAAATAGGGAAACTGGAAGGAGAAAAGAGTAAGAATTCTTTTTGGAACCAAATTATGAAAAACAGCACTTAATTTCTTCAAACCTTCTTTGCTCTGACAACATGGGGTGTTTATACATTTAACAGGGAAAGATGATCACTAATAGCACCAGCATTTGTTAGGGCATTAGTATTAGATTTCTGCAGTCTTTCTTACTCCCAACACTTTTGACACCAAATATGTGGGAGTTTTCCATACCACTTCTCCAGCTCTGACACCAACTGGGTATCTAATAAATCGTTTCATTTCTGACACTAAGTACCTGATTAGCATCAGATTCCATAGATTAAAGGCTCATTCCCATAACACTGACCCTAACTGAGACTCCAGCCTTGAAGTTCCAGGCCTCTATTAGTTTTGTCCAACTAGCTCTCTCCTTGGATGCAAGAAATTCCTAGAATGATTTGCAGCACTCAGGAAAACAGTTTCTTTTCTCTTGCTAATCTATTACAACAGAAAAAACTCAAAACAGCCTCCTGGAAGAGGTTCGCCCTGTGAGGTACTTGGGAGTGGGGAAGGCGGGAGTGGGGGAGGCAGTGCAGTTTCCATGCCCCCTCCAGGTGCACCCCCCTTTCATCACCTTTCAAGGTGTACTTTATTCACCAACTTGGGAGCTCTTTGATCTCTGTCAAAGGGGTTTTATGGAAACTTTACTATGTATGTGGTGTCTGATGAAATTTACCCTTAGATTGAGCTCCATTTACAGCCCTTCTGCCCTGTCCAAGATGTCACGGGTGAGTGCGACTGACGGTTCCAACCCACCTGGAAATGTTTTAGAACAAGAAGTGTTCATTTCACAACGTTGCGAATGTACCAGATGTCACTGCTATTGTACACTTAAAAATGGCTAACTTTGTGAATTACATATCAAATATACATTTTTTTAATTCTTCTTGTTTTGTAGTGGGGATTGAACGCAGGGCCAGCATGTGCTAGGCAAGCATGCTACCTCTGAGCTACATCCTCAGCCCCTCAAAAGTTTTTGTACATTATGTTAAAAATATTTTTCATGGCAAAAAAAAAAGAAAAAGAAAAAAAAAAGGAAAGAAACAACCATAAAGTTAAAAAGAAAAAACAGTCAGAAAATATTAGCAAAAAAAAAAAAATAGCATGAATACATGGATAATACTGAAATGATGAGGGGAAAAGTCAGAAAAAAATCTAAGCAAAGTGGGCAAAAGATTTGGACAATTTACCAAAAATGTAATAATGACTCTTGAAAACAGGTGTACCATTTCATATGCAATACAGAAAATGTACGTTTAAACTACATTTAGATACCAGTGTACCTCGCCCATTCTGTAAATTATGCTTCCGCCTCATAGCATCAGATTATATTAAATACTTTTTCAGTCTCTTGTTGAGTCCCAAATAGTCATTCCCTGTTCATTCCTTGAAGAGCCTATCTCCTCTGCTGCAACAGCTCTGCCAAGCTTGAGGGTAGTTCCACCGTTTGTGGAGCAGTTTTGTTTGAAGACTCAGGCGAACGCGAGGACAGCGCTCAGTTCATATTACCACGCTGGAGCTCAGCACTGGAAGAGCAACCAAGTTCCCGGGAGAGGCGAAGCTTCTTGAAACGTGTTCTGGGAAATGTAGTCCAGAGGCGCCGTGGAGCCGCGCATACTTCCGCCCCGAGAGGCGGGTCCCAGGAATTCTGGGAAATGTAGTCCAGGCTATTCGTGGCGTCGCCGGCGTCTCTGCCTACAAGGGCGGATGCCGGGAATTCTGGGAAGTGTATTCCGGAAGGTGAGCTGACTTACAGAAGCTTCTGCTCCTTGAGTGGGAAGTTGCTGACATTTTTTTTCCCTCGTGGTAGTTAGAATCAGTTTCCTAGACCGACGCCGGCGCTCTCAATGACCTAGCCTTGGGTTTAGGAGGACGGAATGCTCCGCGGAGAGCGGAGGTTCGGAGCGGCGAGGGCCGCGGGTTCGGTTCCCCCGGCGGAGGCTGCTCGTGTCTGGGGCCGTCTGTGGCGGAGCCCCCGGGTGCGTGACCTGGTCAGGTCGTGAATCGCCAGGTTCGAGGGTTTCCCGCGCTCTCGGCTCGCCTGATCCGCCCCGCTCCACCGCCCGCGCGGGGCACTTCCTCGGGCCGACGTGGGGGAGTTCCTGGATCTCGGGGGGCCTCGTTGTTCTTTAAAATGCACCATCCTAACAGCATTGTTTGGGAATTGCAAGAGGTCGTTCAAAGCAAAGGCTTAAAACAGTTGCTAGCACGTAGTGAATGGTGACTTTCCTTGTTAGTATTTATTTCCCGCTGATTAGTCGGGATACCCTGGGTTGGGGTCAGAGCTCCGCTGCAGGTGTTCTGGCCTTGTCAGCGATCCTTGCGGGACCGGTGACTTCTGGGTGCCTACTTTGTTCCCTTTTAGGAAGGGCAGGGTTGTCCCCATCTTGAGCAGAGGGAGGCGATGATCGAACTTTTTTGTCCAAGACTGTGACACGATTACGGTATTTAACAGTATTCTTTTTCTCCCAGCCCGACCGAGTGGAGGTAGAGGTAGTGACTCCTTGACTACTGGCAGCAAAGCTCCAAGTGAGTGTGACTTGACTTTTTTCGCTTACAGGGATATGCAAGTCTATTATAATAGGACATGACCTCTGGCTTTAATTGCTAACTTCGTTTTAAGGACTCTAGATAAATAAATACATTTATGCACCCTATGGCTCTGTGGAGGGGTACAGTTTTTTTTTCTTCTTATTTTAAATATGAGGAGATTGAAGCGCAGGGAGAATATATTACTAGACCATAGTCACCCAAGCAGGAAGAGTGGGAGTTAGGGTTGGAACTTAGGCAGGCCTGGTCTGCAGCCTGAGTTCTTAACCTCTTGGATACGTTCTCATTCAGCCATAGAACTTTTGAAATTAAGTAGAGAAAGTTGAGACTTGATGAAGAGACCTAGAGAGCAAGGCTCATGGACTTTTCTGTGAATTTTTCATAACATCCTTATTTTTCTTTGCTTACCACTAATATTTCACACTTTTATAGAATCATATCATTGTGGAGCATTCAGAAACATAAGAAAAAAGTTTTTTGTTTTTGTTTTTTGATACCAGGGATTGAACCTAGGGGCCTTAACCCCTGAACCACATCCCTAGTCCATTTTATTTTTTATTTTGATACAAGAGGTCTGGCTGAGTTGCTTAAGGCCTAACTAAATTGCTGGCTTTGAACTCATGATCTTCCTGTGTGTTCACCACCTTGCCTGATTGAGAAAATGCTTTTGATTTCCTATGAAGACAGTAACTGTCAAACTTCTAAAGCATTTCTTTTTAGTGGTTCCTTGTGTATATTTGTACATTACTTATGAAAAATTTACAAAATTTTTATCATACTTAATGTTTTCCTTTTTATCTGTTTTACCTGGAAATTTCCAAACACCTCTGAGAGATAAACTAGCAAACTGCTATATTGTCATGCTTATCTTTACTCTTTTCCTTCTTTTTCTTACTACTCTTATGACTTTACTAATATTTAAGAAATTTTATATCATTTCAAATCTATAGAAATTTATGAAAAACAGTAAAAGCAAGTTTCATATGTTGGGCAAAAGTAGCAGTTGTTTACGTTTTGCCTGTTTTGTTGATCCTACTATGAACTTTAGATATAGCACTTTTCTTAGCCTACTCCAGCAAGGAAGCCCACAGTCTAGGGTATTCATTAGATTCTTGATAAGAGGCATTTAGGAAGGGCAAGTTATAGGGTTTCATGTAACATGCTAGAAAATTTTATATACTATGCTAGATAATATTATCTATGGAATATTAATATCTATTAAAAGACTACTAATAGTAGTTACCTATACTATCTCTTAGATTGTGCTAGATAACATCATGTTATCTAATTGGCAGTCTCATCTTTAAATCTGTTCTGTTTTTCATGTAAAGTCCTTAGAACTGTTTTCCCCCAGTTCAAAGTTTTATGTACTGACTTTTGTTGACATGTTTCTATACTCTTGAAACTGGAAAGGTTGTATAGGTTTTGTCTTTTTTCTTCTTGATATAACTGAAAAAATAGGCAGATTATTTTTGGACAAAGATTCATTTGTAGTGTCTAAGATGTTTTCTGTTTAGGTTCAGATTATGCATTTTTGGCAGAGATGCTACAGAAGTGGTGAAGGATCCTTTTTATTGTGGCATTTTTATGCATTTTTGGCAGAGATGCTACAGAAGTGGTGAAGGATCCTTTTTATTGTGGCATGCTGGGAACTGAGTGATATTGGTCTGTTACTGTACTGGTAATCTCAGCTTGGTTTACTTGGTCAAGTAATATCTATCAGATTTTTCCACTATAAATTTACCTTTATAAAAATAATCCTAAGAGCTAGGTTTGCTGACACATGCCTGTAATTCCAATTACTTGGGAGACTGAGACAAGAGGATCACAAGTTTGGGACTTCTTCAACAACTTAGTGAAGCCATAAGCAAC
>CM053414.1:44384457-44432225 GCA_028644305.1 Xerus rutilus
TTGGTACTGGGGATTGAACTCAGGGGCACTCGACTCCTGAGCCACATCCCCAGCCCTATTTTGTGTTTTATGTAGAGACAGGGTCTCACTGAGTTGCTTAGCGCCTCGCCATTGCTGAGGCTGGCTTTGAACTCGCGATTCTCCTGTCTCAGCCTCCCTAAGTGCTGGGATTACAGGCTTGAGCCACCGCGCCCGGCTGCCATAAGCAACTTAATGAGATACTCTCAAAAAGAACCTGGGATGTGGCTCAGTGGTATAACACCCTGGGTTCTTTCCTCAGTGCCAAAAAGGGAAAAAATAATCATAACTTTACTTTTGGGGAGATATTTTATTAGTGGGTATTGTATTGTAAAGAAAAGCTCCTCTCCCCCTTATTCATTCATTCAAATATAAATATTCAATCAATATGGACTCCAGATTCAATTAATTTAAATGACATGTAGGTTAATAATTGGTTTCCAACTTTTTGAGTTATATTTTACATATCACCGTTTCAAATGTACAATTAAGTGATCCTTAGGAACCTTAGGTTAGTAGAACCTTAGGTTAGTAGAATAACCATCGTCATAATTTAGTTTAGATCTTTTTCTTTCCTCAGATACCGTGTGCTCACTTATGGTTAACCTTCATTCTCACCCCAAATCTCTAGCACCTACTAATCTACCTTTTCTATACATTCATTTGCCCATTCTAGATATTTAATAGAGTCTCACCATATGTGCTTCTTCATGACTGTCTTCTTTTCCTTAGCATAATGTCTTCAAGGTTCATCTGTGTCATATGTCAGTACTTCATTATTTTTAGTTTTGAAATCACATGCCCTTGTATGCATCTGCCCTAATTTGTTTATCCATTTACCCACAGGAGGGGCATTTTGGTTGTTTTCAGTTTTGCATTACGAATAATGCCGTTGAGAACATTTATGTGCTGATCCACTATATGCGTCCATGTTGGTGAGTGGCATCCCTGGACACCCTTTCACGGCTTGTTTTCTGCCTTCTGTGGCACTTTACAGTCACCGTTCTGCTTTCCTGGGATCTGCATGTCTTAGGACTGCCTATTCCCAGGAGGATGAGAGAAAATGACCATATTCAAGGTGAATAAGGCTTGTCTTTCTCACTGTTAAAATTCCGTCTCACTACTCAGATTGTCAGATTTTCTTTATCCTTGGGAAGACTCAACAATGGGGATTTGAAGATGTTTGTTGGCTGTGGGCTTCCTTTATCCATTCTGAGTGGACCTTGTTTTTGGTTCTTGTTTTCTTCTATATTATTTACTTTATGGAGTAGAAAAACTTGTCTGAGTAGGTAATTATTGCACTTGGTAGTTTCCTGCTCACATATTTACCATTTTTGGTCTTTTTATACTCTTTCTCATATGCATTTACAATTGTGTTCCAACTGCAATTTTTTTCTTGTTACTGAGGATTGAACCCGAGGACAATTCTCCACTGAGCTACATCCTCCATCCTTTTTAATTTTTACTTTATCTTATCTTACAAGAGATCAGTAAATTGCCAAGGCTGGCCTGGAACTTGCTGTCTTCCAGGGTGGCCCCCCCATGTTGCTAGGATTACAGGCAGTTTAATTATGTAAATTTGGATAACTGTGCAGTTTAATTGTGCTATTTTTATACACTTACATAATGTTCATAATGTTACATGAGGTTCATGTTTGTGTGTTTTTTGGTTGCATCGTATTCCCAATGAGTTGATGTCCCTTTTTATTTTTAACGCTTATGTAGACATTTAGTTGATTTAGGCATTTGACTTTTTTAAGCAACATTGTAGTGACAACTTTCCTACATATAGCCTGTTTCCCCAAAATAAATTCTGAAAACAGTATATCAGGCTTTTTGTTTTTTTTGTCTTCAGCATATTGGAAGCTCAATTTTGAAAGGGCACTACAACATGTACCTTTTTTTTGGTACCGGGGATTGAACTCAGGGGCACTCGACCACTGAGCCACATCCCCAGCCCTATTTTGTGTTTTATGTAGAGACAGGGTCTCACTGAGTTGCTTAGGGCCTCACCGTTGCTGAGACTGGCTTTGAACTCGCGATTCTCCTGTCTCAGCCTTCCAAAGTGCTGGGATTACAGGTGTGCACCACTGCACCCGGCAGGACATGTATCTTGTTAGCTGTTTTGTGGATGCAGCATTCAAAAACTGCACCATAGGCTCCCACTGCTGCTCCACACAAGTATTCTTGGAGGTTTTCAACCAGGAAGAGCTGCATTCTATGGTCCTCATGCCTGTGTCATTCCATGTTCAAGTGTTGCTTAACAGCAAAACTGGGCACAGTGGCACACTAAAGGGTTACTCCTCAGTAGTAGTCTTGAGTGCTCAAAGTAAACGTAGGGGACCTTTTCATCACCGCACTTCTGGTTAATCACAGGAAAATCTATGCATGTCATTGTAGGGGAGTGAGTGGGAAGCCTGAGTTGACCAAGTGTCAAAACCCAGAACAACTTCCCACTCATCCTCTCTGCCTCCCAGTAAACACTGATAAGATTGAGGTCATGTGTATGTGTGTGTTTTTGAATATAAAGGCATTATACAAGCCGGGCGCGGTGGCTCACGCTTGTAATCCCAGCACTTAGGGAGGCTGAGACAGGAGAATTGCGAGTTCAAAGCCAGCCTCAGCAATGGCGAGGTGCTAAGCAACTCAGTGAGACCCTGTCTCTACATAAAACACAAAATAGGGCTGGGGATGTGGCTCAGTGGTAGAGTGCCCCTGAGTTCAATCCCCAGTACCAAAAAAATAAATAAATAAATAAATAAAGGCATTATACACACACACACACACCCCTTTCTTTTTAGTTGTGGCTGGACACAATACCTTTATTTATTTTTATGTGGTGCTGAGAATCAAACCCAGTGCCTCACGTATGCTAGGTGAGCATTCTACCACTGAGCCACAACCTCAGCCCAAGGTCATGTGTGTTCGATGTTGTAGGAGATGGTGACATTTAAGGACGTGGCTGTGGTCTTCAGTGAGGAAGAACTATGTCTGCTAGACTCTGCCCAGAGGAAGCTGTACCAAGATGTGATGCTGGAGAACTTCAGGAACCTGCTCTTAGTGGGTGAGTTTAGTTCTCCTCTCTGATGGTATTTCAACTTCCAGGAGTGGTCTTGTATCCTTGGGTGTTCAAGTTTGAGGATGCAATGAGAACCTCAATTCCTAGTAAATTTTATCTAGATGTTACCTAGCGTGTGTTTCAAGCCTGTGTCTCTGTGTGTTTCCTGGGCACCAACCATTCAAACATGATATGTTCCACTTGATAAGGAAAGAGAAGTTCTGGATGATGAAGACAGCTATGCAAAGAGAAGGGAATTCAGGTGTGAAGCAAGCAAATGTGAGTTCTTGTAATTGACTGTTCCATCTGTTTTACTCTCTCAGGATGCTGGGCAGCAGCAGTAAACCCCAGGTCCCAGTCAGCCACACAATCATGAGAGTAAACAAACAATACTGTACAATGTATTGTCTTCAGTAAAGGATGTGAGGTAGTCAGTATTTTATAAACTAAGTTCTGTGTTAGATGATTTTGCCCAGGTGTAGATTAATGTAGGTTGTTCTGAGAATGTTTAAGGTAGGCTAGGCTAAGCTCTGGTGTTGAGTTAGGTAAGTATATTAAGTGCATTTTTAACTGAACCATGGGCTTATCAATGTATAATACCATTTTAAGTTGCAGAGCATCTGTATTTTTGTTTTCCCATCTCTCCCTTTTGCAATATAATCTCAACAAGGGGGAAGTTATCTATTTTGTTTATAGCTGTATCCTCATTTTATAGAATAGTTCTGGTGTATTGCAGGTATTGGCAAATACTTAACCTGATGAATGAATTAACGGATGGGAAAACTTCACTGTCTCCAGGGGTCATGGATATAGCTAATAAGTGATACACAAGCCAGGTGTATCAGAACTGTTGGGGGAGTTTTTTCTTTATTTTCTTTTTTAATCTTTTCAATCTTTGAATGGCTGCTAATCCAATTTCAGCTACCTTGGTTTTCCTGGACATGATTGTGTTGTTCATGTGCACACTTGACCTACTCCCAGGGAAAATTCTCGGCATTCTTTTAGTGACCACACTGAGTAGCATGCCTGCACTCTGACTTTTCCTGGAGCCTTCCATAGTTCTTTTCTGGGAAGAAATCCTTCCTGATATCCAGTTCCAAGGCAGCTCCCTCATCAAGGGAAAAGAAATCCTAATTTCCTGAGGTCTCAGACAACAACCGGCTTTAGGCTACCTTTCTCCTTTGAATGATTTCTCTCTCTGCAGCTCTTTGTCTTCTCCAAACTCTAATGCCCATCACTGCACCCAGATTTCACCTTCCTTCTGCCTGAAAGTGAGATGAGGCACACAGGTGAATGCTGCCTATATTTCTTCTCATATTTCTTAAATACATGGTGTATATATCTGCATCTTTATTTTATACTAATTTAGTTGTTAATATGTTAAAGAATGTAGATTTCACACATATAGAGACCTACTTCTGTATTTTGAACTTGTGAACTTTATCCCTGGAAAGCACTGGGAAAGTGCCCTCTCAAAACATAAACTTCCTAAAAGAGATTCTCCCTTCTACCCATAAAACTCCTATTTCTAAGTGACAGTGTATATTCCAAGGCATATCAGTAGTTACATACTTACCTGTTAATATTTTCCACGATTTCCATTGGAAGTTAACTTTCAGTTTGAAACATTTAATTTTGGACTTGGCACTATCCTGACCAATGTTTTCAGTGTTTTATGAGCATGAGAAATACATCTTTTACCATAACCAGGTTGGACCTTTTCCGAGTGTAGGTGTACCTGGGAGACTTCAGAAGGCATTTCATGTAATAATACCTTTCCTGCTTGTCACAAAGCTCTGATAGTTTCTGTTATAGTTCTTTTTTTAAAAAAATGCTTACTACGTTAGAAATTTATTTCATAGCTCCCTAAATGTTTTTAGTCTTTAGTTTGAAAATGGTTATAAAGGCCTAATTACATCCTAAATTTTCCACACTCTGTTTTCAAAGAGTGCAGTAGTTGCTGGCAGAACCAACCAGGGCATAGCCCCTCACACTTTTGTTTCACTCCAGGTTAATTATTGCCACCTTTGATTTTTTTCAATAGGATCATCACTTTTTTATACCTGTCTAGGGTGGGCTTTCAGATTCCTGTCACAACTAATTTGTCTACACACACCCCACTCTGCTGTGTATGTCCGCGCACTACTAAGCATTGAACCTGGGGGCACTCTACCACTGAGCTACTTCCCCAGCCCTTTTCATTTTTCATTTTGAGACAGAGTCTCCCTAAGTTGCAGACGCTGCCTGGAACTTGAGATCCTCCTGTCTCAGCTTCCTGTGTTGCTGGGATTGTTGTTGTGCACCACCACGCATGGCTTATTTGTCCCTTTCTTTTTTTCTTTTTTCTTTTGGTACTAGGGATTGAACTTGGGTACTTGACCACTGAGCCACATCCCCAGCCCTATTTTGTGTTTTATGTAGAGACAGGGTCTCACTGAGCTGCTTAGTGCCTCACCGTTCCTGAGGCTGGCTTTAAACTCACAGTTCTTCTGTCTCAGCCTCCCAAAGTGCTGGGATTGTAGGCATGTGCCACTGTGCCCACCTTCCCTTTCTTATTTTAATAAAACCAAGTTATCATCTGTGTTAATTTGTTATAAGAATAGGTATGCATGTTATAAAATTCTTGTGCAGAAATACTTTGATCTAAACACTCCCAGGTATTTGATATTTAGGAATGTGATGAGTTTAACCAACTACAAAGTTGAGAGAAACAGTTTATACAAGACTGCTTTTACTTCATACCAACTACAAATTTGTAGTTTGCCAGCAATACCTTCACATTAACTAATTCACACAACTTTGCTTTATTTTTATAGAGGGCCTAGTGCTATATTTGAAGTACAAAGAATCAAAACTTGCTGAGTGGTTTCATTTCCATGGTGACAGAATTTTATAGGGAAAAGATGTATATCGCCCTTGTTCCATGCAGGTGGTAGAAATGGGGTTCCTTTTGGTGGAATGGGCTGGCTAAGAAATAAAAGCTAGGATAAATAGAATGGCAAAATAACCACAGAACACAGAAAGTAGTTCCAAAGTGAGGGCAGGATGGGCAAGCTGACCAGACCTGTTCACCTTCTAAGAAAGAAAGGAGCCAGTGTCTGCTTTATTTATATTGGAAAACATCAAAGAAGTTCCATGTGAGTTCTTCACCAAAATAGGATAAAGGTAGGGGCAGGTAGGTGCTCAGTTCCTAATGGGTTACACCCATCTCTGGTGGTAATGTGCTGGACCTCTCTGGGGTGGGAGGGCGGGAGAGATCACGTGGACCAAGAGGTCTATCTCTGTGGGAGTGCCGCAAGAAGTTCCGAAAGCCAGACCTATCTCTTCCCTGGCTGCAGTGCTGAGAAGAGGTCCTCATGTATTCCATGGATGGCTTCCCACATATTCCCCCTTTTTTACTTTGCAAGTGTAAATGAAGAGCTATTATTTCAAGTTCTTGGATTCTTGATCTGAGGGTACGAAACAACTTATGATACAAAAGAGAATTAGCAGCAAACATATCATTCCAATAATATACCATGCAGAATGTTTCAGCATGTTTCCAGGATTCAGGCATTTAATTCTTGAAATATTTTATCTGCTATAGATGTAGGATCCATAAGATCTATTTTGCTTTTTTAAATATCCTGGATGTGATGATGTAACTCCATAATATCCAGGCTATTATTATTGCTATGCCAAATACCCATTAGATGATTTTTAACCTTTACCCAGTTCCATTGGGAAGCATTATATTTGGCTGCAGTGACACAGACATATTCATAGTCAGCATGGCATTTAAGCATTTCCTTAAACTTGAGAGTGGAAAGCTCATTACCAATATTTATGATAGAAGCTTTGAAGGCATTCAACTTAGTTGAATTACCATATTGCTCCTGTAGGGGCATGAACAGTGGAAAATGTTAACAAATACATAGGCTCTTGTGGATTAAATCTAGTAAGCTGGGCAGACTTAATGGCAGATTCAACTTTTGTCAAGACAGTCCTTGCTTCTGTCATAAGTTGACGAGAAGTTGGAGAAGAATCTACATGTAAAATTTAAAATAAAGGACTCAAATCTGCAGTTGTTAGCTTTAAACTTGGTTATAGCCAATTAATATCACCTAGTAATTTTTGAAAGTCATTAAGCATATGTAAACCATCAACTCTTATTTGTGGATTTTTACAGATGAATCATGCATCCTTTGATTAAGTGGCCTAAATATTGAAAAAGAGAAGCCTTTTGTACCTTCTCAGGTGCTATGCATAAACCCATTGCAGTAAGTGAAGTTTCTAATTGAGCAAAAACTTTTAAAAGTACATCTGAACTAGCATGAGCCAAAAGAATATCATCCATATAATGGATTATATATGCATCAGGGAATTGTTTTTGTATTGCAGCTGTAGACTATGCTACAAAATTCTGACATAATGTTGGACTATTAGTCATTCCTTAAAGTAACACCTTCCATCAAAATCTCTTAACTGGCTCTTTGAAATTTATAGCTGGGATGCTAAAAGCAAATCTCTTACAATCATCTGGAGGCAATAGTGTAGTGAAAAAATAATCTATAAATCTATTGCTATTAATTGATAATCAAGAGGGATGACTGTAGCAGAAGGAAGCCCAGACTGTAAGTCTCCCATTTGTTCCATAGTATGACTAATAGCTCTGAGATCTTGTAACAATCTCCATTTGCCAGATTTATTTATTTATTTATTTATTTGGTATCAAGGATTGTTGAGCCCCATCTGCGGTTCTATTTTGTGTTTTATTTAGAGACAGGGTCTCATTTGAGTTGCTTAGCACCTCACTGTTGCTGAGACTGACTTGAACTCACAATTCTGTCTCAGCCTCCCAAAGTGCTGGGATTACAGGCATGCACCACCGCAACCAGCCCAGATTTTTTCTTTACCACAAAAATTGGAGTATTCCAAGGAGTAAGAGTAGGCTTGATATGACCAGCTTGAAGCGGTTCTTGGACTAGAATTTTGGCTGTTTGGAGTTCTTCCCCTGTAAGGGCCCATTGGTCAATCCAGACAGGATCATCAGATATCTGATTAATTTTCTCTAGTGTTTTCTGGGCTGGGGAAGAAACCAATGCCCTCATTAAAAATTTTGATTGGATGAATTAGATAATTTAAATTGTTTTCATTGAGAAGACTGAGTCATAGGTAAATACCCTTGTTGTTGATTTCCTTTTAACCCTTTAGTGGAAATAGATCCTTGATTAAGCATTTGAGATGACTACAAGGAGTTAGGAGTTATTAATAATACTCCTAGGCTACTCAAAATATCTCTTCCCCATAAATTTACTGGCAAAGTATCAAGGATGTAAGATTTAAAAAATCCTGTATTGTCATCTTTATCTTCCAATAGGAGGTATTAAGTACTTTTAACAGGCTGAGAGATCTGTCCAATCCCTTCCAGACTGGCAGGTACAGTATGTAAAGACCAGTCTCAGGGGCAAAATCTACTAGAGACAATGGAGATGTTGCTCCTGTATCCAACATCCCCTTGAAAATTTATAGTTAATTTTAAGATCTAATAGAGGGTGCTCTTTTTTAACTAACTGAGCTCAGTAAGCTCTGTTCAGGGACCTGGAAGTCTGAACTTTGTGGGGATCATCTGCTAAATCATTCCCTGTGGAACGACAAGGCAAGAAAATTATTTGTCCAATTGTATCCTTTGGAGAAAACCAAATAATGGAATTTGTGTAAAGCCGAATGACCAGATGGAAGTAAAACAGGACCGAACAGACTTTATTCTGGGAAGGACACTCCTGGGCCACTTCCCCCGCCCAGTCACCAGGCTTGAACAGGTTGGAAAAATGGCGACAGTACCTCCTGCTACACAGAATTTTAAGGGCCTTCCCCATCCGGAAGAGGCAGGCTTGAGGCCAGAAGGAAAGGGCCTGGGGCAGGAAGAGGTGTTGATCTAGAGTCCAGTGTCCTCTGAGATTGGTTAGGTGCATTTAGTGAGGTCAGAGTCCTTCCGGGATGAGCCGAGAGCCATGGCAGTTCTCCTGTCGGAGGTTTGCTGCTCTTTCCTTACAGACTACTGGAGGCCGCCATGTTGGCGTGTTCCGGGCGGTCGGCGCGCGCAATGGTGGGCGGGCGGGGCCAGTGACGGTGAAGGGGGGGGACGAACTTTCGGGAAGTACCTTTAAGCGCTCCCGCATGGCCGGTGGGAGTCAGGGGCTGAGGATGCCGCGCAGCGAACGCCAAGGGCAAGGGGCGGGTTTGGCTTGGTGGCGGTGGGTGGCGGTGGCTATTGCCACCGCGCACCGAGAGCTGGTTGGCGGCTGAAGGGAGATTGTTTTCTGCGTCTGCCTCTGACCTAACAATTTGTTTGAACCATAATTTTAATTTCCCCATTAAAATTTACATCAAGAACACCCAGTAATACCTGAATTCCATTTTGAGTTAGATTGGTCCTTCCCAATATTAAACCCACTGTATCTGGCAGTAGTGGTCTGTAAATAACTGTTGGAATTATCTGTGAACCCATCTCTGGAGTCAGTATGAATTCTGAGGTAGGACAGAGCTCCAAGCTCCCAGTTCTGGAGCGGAAAATGTCCTGGGTATTCTGTGATACTGAGCCTACCTGTTAGCAGGCTGTGCTAGAGGTAAATGATGGGATGACCTGAAGCCAATAGCTGCTGCTCTGGAACAAATTGTAATGCCCTCATTGTTTGGCAGGACCGAGCCTGGCCCTGTCTCTAGTTTCCCTGCTGCATAAGTGGAGGCAGCCCATTTACAACATGCTGGGCATGGCATTCCGCTACCCAGTGGTATCCTCTAAGGCATTGTAGACAAATTCCTGGCACATTTTTTTGTCCTTATGGCCAATTACAATCTCTAGCAATGTGCCCCATTTTTCAGCAATTGAAACCCTGCTTTTTGGAGTGTTTCTCCTTTGATTGAGGTTGTAGAATCTGTTTTAATATGGCAGTCATCACTAAACCCTGCAAATGTACCTGTCATATGTCCTTGCAAAGGCAGATATAATCTGAAATCCATCCCTTTTCACTATGGAGTTGAATTACTTCTTGGCAAGCTTCATTAGCATTTTCAGAAGCTAGCTGTTTATCTAATATTTCAGAGGCATTTGGATCTCTGACCATAGGGTTTGCTGCTTGACATGAGCGTGCCACAAAGTCTGAGAAATTCTTTTCTGGCCCCTGCTGGATCTGGCTGAAGTCTAAAGTTTTTTCTCCCTTAGTAGGTCATTCTCTCCATGCCCTTCTTGCACATGCACTAATCTGATTATAAGCTTGTAAATCGTAATTTAACTGTTGTCCTAAATCAGCAAATTGTCCCGTCCCAGTCAACATGTCTACCATAATATTATTACCATGCCTTCTATTACTTTCTGCCTGCTCAGAGCAGAAATCCATCCAGTTAGATCTCCACAGCAAATAATTGCCTCCTGAAAGACAGGCTTTCACTAGCATTATCCAATCATGAGGTGGCAAAGTCTCCTTACACACTGATTTTATCAGGCTTTGAATGGAAGTTCCGTTCAGGCCATACATGAGCAAGTGAATTTTAATTCTTTTAATGGTTTAAAAGAAATGGCAATATGAACTTGTACACATAGGTTTTGCTCATCTGACTGTTCAAAAATTGGAAATAATTTGAATCCTGTTATATCTTCTCCTACCTCTAAGGCGATTTTTGAGGCCAGGTAGGAGTGGGGAAGGGCTCGTGGCTGCCATATTTGAGGGTGTGAACCTTGGCCTTCACTGGGGGAGAGAATGGATTACTGTGGCAGGACCATTTAAATGCAAATTAGAGTTTGCTTCCAATTGAGTTCTTCCTGAGAATCTTCCTCCAAGTCTGCCAGCTTGACCTTTTCGCCCGTCTTCCTGAATCTGTCCTCCTAAGGATATTTGATCTGGCCTGTTTCCCAGCCTTTTGCACACTACAAATAATGAATTGCACTCTGGCTGTGCCTGAAGGCTGTTTCCTTGCCTCTGGCTTGCTATGAATGAAGCATGCTTTGGTTCTGCCCTCAGGCTATTTCTCTGAGTTTCCCAAGCCTCAGAAGGGGCATGATTTTGTTCTGGCATTAACTATTCTCCCTGTCTTTGGTGCGTTAAGTTACTGCAGAGGAGTCCAGCAAGCCTGTTGATTGGGTCTAAGACTTTTAACTGCGTCTCTAAGGCCCATAAGTAAATCTCCTGAAGACCATCATATCCTGGTCTGAATATAAATACATCTCTATTGCAGTTTAAATATTTTCTATGTTCTCAATCGTACCTCTAGGTAGGTCACCTAAGATACAGCCTGCATGTAGCTCCCTGCTGAGTTTTTCCCAAGTGTGTAAATCAAGAAATTCCTCTTCACAATACCACAGACAAACTTCCTTAATCATTTCTAAGAACTTAGTGAGTGGGGAATCTTTTTAATTCCTTTTCCTTTTGTTTTACTGTTGTCTTAAGAATTGTAAAATAAATTTCTTTCTCTGAAGACAGTGAGTTTCCTATGCTTAACTTCCCATGATAAATAACTTCCTCTCTCTCTTTCTTTCCATATGCTAATCCACAATGTGCTAATCCATGCACCCGATATTCCTGTGAGAGGGCCAACCACCCACTGGTTACCTTTTAATTCCATGCAATGAAGTCTCTATTCCAGGCACCAGTTATCGCCCACATCCTGCACAGGCAATGGAAATGGGTTCCCTTTGGTGGAATGGGCTGGCTAAGAAATAAAAGCTAGGATAAATAGAATGGTAAAATAACCACAGAACACAGAAAGTAGTTTCCAAGTGAGTGTAGGACGGGTAAGCTGATCAGACCTGTCTATCTTCTCACAAAGAAAGGAGCCTGTGTCTGCTTTATTTATATCAGAAAACATCAAAGTTCCATGGAAAGTTCTTCAGCAAAATAGGATAAAAGTGGGGGCAGGTAGGTGCCCATGGGGTACGCCCATCCCCAGTGCTGCTATGCTGGACCTCTCTAGCAGAGCAGAGGGGAAGGTCACATGCATCAGGTGGTCTATCCTCATGTGAGTGCCCACAGGAAGTTCCCAATGCCAGACCTATGCCTTCCCTGGCTGCGATGTCGAGAAGAGGTCCATACGCATTCCATTCCATGGTGGCCTCCCCAGATGTATATTATGGTTTGCCTACAGGAAAATCCTATCACACAGAGTCTAGAGAAGTACCATATATGAATGAACTTTCCATCATACTCTCTGCATAGAGTTCAGACATATTATTTTCCCAGGATTAAGGTATGACATTGTACAGAGACCTGATATTTGGAGTAGTTTTTGTGGCTCCATTCCATAGGTATCATTTATAAGTCTTACTGTTTCCTAATTTCCCATGTAGTTAATTTCAATCTCCTGTTCCGCTGATTCCACATGACCTAAAGCCTCACCTTAAATCACATTGTTATTCTTTTTGACATGGGGACACCCCCACCCAAATGTGTGGCTGTCACAATAGTAAATCATATTATTAGACTGTCCAGAGTGACCCATGATCCCCAGGCCAAAAAAAGTTCCTTCTCAATCTTGGTATTACAAGGGCCTAGCGATTACCTCTCTGAACAAATCTAGACCCCTTTTTGTAAGGTTTACACAACCTTTGCTTCTTGAAAATATATTGGAATATACAATATAAATCTAAATACACAAAGTATTAACTATGCTATTTCTTTTTCTTAATGTTCTGTTGACCAGTATTTCATTACATGCATGATTTATTCTGATAATTTACAATTTAAGATTTTAGACTGACTAGGAAATTCAGTAGAAATATTAACAGGTGAGCCGGGCGCGGTGGCTCAAGCCTGTAATCCCAGCACTTAGGGAGGCTGAGACAGGAGAATCGTGAGTTCAAAGCCAGCCTCAGCAATGGCAAGGCGCTAAGCAACTCAGTGAGACCCTGTCTCTACATAAAAAAAACACAAAATAGGGCTGGGGATGTGGCTCAGTGGTCAAGTACCCCTGAGTTCAATCCCCAGTACCAAAAAAAAAAAAGAAATATTAACAGGTTAACTCTTCACCACATTATCATTTTAAAAAATCTTTTATTTCTTCCTCGTAAGATACATGTGAGTTCTAAATAGTCTCGTACAAACCAGATACCATGGGGTACAGTGGAAAACACAATCTTTTCCTGAACAAAACCTGTATTCATTAAATTCTCATGCCTTCTTTTTATGTTGAAAACTCTAAACACCCTTCTATTGTCCACATCTCTGAATTCTCTGTCCTGATAGGAAGCAGGATCCAAACTGAACTGGAGACTGTTCCAGAAGCAGGACCACATAAAGACTTGTCCTGCCAGCAAATCTGGGAACAAATTGCAAGTGATTCAACCTTAGGTCAAGACCTAAATATTCACACCTCTCAGTTCCCCAGCCAAGGGGATTTACTCTGCCAGGATGGGCCAGGATTATCTCTAATTGACAAACGAAAGAAATTTGGCCTTGATGATGAATGTAACCAGTTCCTCAATGATGTCTCCAACTTTGCCCTTCAACAGTTACACTCAGGAGGGAAGTCTCCTAGATGTCTTGAGTGTGGAAAAAGCTTCATTTGCAGCTCAGGTCTTTGTATTCATCAGAGAATTCACATGGAATTGAATTACTATAAGTATAATGAGTGTGGAAAGGAATTCAGTCAGAGATTCTCCTGCCTGCAAACTCATCAGGATGTGCACACTGCAGAGAAACCATTCAAATGTGAGCAGTGTGGGAAAGGCTTCTGTCGTAGATCTGTACTTACTGTTCACTGCAAATTACACACAAGAGAGAAACCTTACAAATGTGAGGAATGTGGGCAGGCCTTCATTCATGATTCACAGCTGCAGGAACATCAGAGAATCCACACTGGGGAAAAACCATTCAAGTGTGACATATGTGGTAAGAACTTCTGTGCTAAATCAACACTTAACAGGCATTTCTTGGTGCATACAGGAGAGAAACCATTCAGATGTGACACATGTGGTAAGAGCTTTCGTCAGAGATCAGCCCTAAATAGACACTGCAGGGTCCATACAGGAGAGAAGCCATACAAATGTAAGGAGTGTGGAAATGGTTTCATTGATAGGCGAGAGCTTTATAAGCATCAGATGGTTCACACAGGAGAGAAACCATATAATTGTGAAGAATGTGGGAAGAGTTTCAGATGGTCCTCCTATTTTTTGACACATCAGCAAGTCCACAGTGGAGAAAAACCATTCAAGTGCGAAAAGTGTGGGAAGAGCTTTACTCAGAATTCATACCTTCATTACCATATGAGAGTGCACACTAGAGAAAAGCTGCACAGGTGTTAGGAGTGTGCTAAGTGCTACAGCTAGAAGTGCAGTCTAGGCTGGCATACGAGGGTGTATGCGGGAGAAAGACCCTATACTTGTAAGGAACATGGGAAGAGCTATATCTGGGACTCCAGACTGTTGACACATCAGAGACTCTACAGTGGAGAAAAATAATTAAAATATTAGGCATGTGGGAAGACATATACTCAGAATTCACAACTTGATTTCCATCAGAATCCAAAGTGAGGAAAAGTCAGCAAATTGTGAGGAGTGTGGGGAGAGCTTCAGCTGGGTATCAACTCATTTGACCCATGAGAGACTCCAAAGTGGATCAGAACTATTCAGTTGTGAAGAATGTGGGAAGAGCTTTGAACACAGTTCATACATTGAAGACCAACAGAAAGTCCACAGTGAAGAAATGCCTTAGAAATCAAGGACCATGGGAAGGACTGCAAGTGGAGCTTGAATCTTGATGTTTGTTAGAAGGTCCACACAGGTGAGAAGCCAGACAGGTGTGGAGAGTGCAGTAGTTGCTTTGGTCAGCCTCAAGATTTCAATTGCATCCGAGCACTCCCCAACTCCTGAGAATTACCTTGGAAATGTCATGCTTGTGGTAAAGTCTTTAGTCAGTCTTCACAACTAGTCTCCTTAGAAACCTCAGAAATGGAGTGTGTGTGTGATAAGCACTCAGTTTAAGTTCATACCTTATACTTCGTCACAGAATCCAGGCTAGTGAAAAATGTCATCCAAGGAAGTTTACAAGGGGAGATATTCATTAAGGAATGTTTCACCATAGCTCAGCATGTCCCAGTGGTTTCAGGACCACATAATAGAGCACCCTTGTAAGTGGTGAAGTAAGGGCTTTATTCAGAAGTTTGACAATTATGGTTATCATTCAAAGACAGCCCTTAGACAAAATAAGTTGGATAGTCATTTACAAAGGTATAATGATTGACATGTCTACTAGACATGTTCCCAAGAGCAGGGACTTTGCTGCTGAATCTCCACAACCTTAACATTGATTAGCACTTCATAGGTGTGTTCAGCACCTGTTAAATTAATCAAAAGTAGAAAACACAATATTTGAAAATTGTATCAAGAAGAGGAAACCTGCAGAAAATAACTTGGGGAAGAAACATGAATTAAAATGCAGAATGCACTTAGTACTGCAACCGAGAGCACTATTTTGGATATTATTACACTTGGCTCCTGGCCTCTCCCCAGTCTCCGAATCTTTTGAATTTTTCTCATACTACAGACTGAAAGTTTTTGTTAATGGCAGTAATATACCACTGCATATTTCACAATTAAATCTTCAGTAGTGTTAATACAAGATTTACAGTAACACTTTGAAAGGGTCTGATGTAGTTACTTAATTCTGAATTGATCATGACTTGTAATTCTCTGCACTTCATCAGAGTTTGACATGATTGTCTCTGGTTGCTGTAGCTTTTTTTTTTTTTTAATCCAACTTCTCAGGTCAGAACTATGCAAAATTGGAAAGACATTTGTCTAACTCCCTATACCATTATCTTTCTCTGTCCCTATGAAACAATAATCAAACAGTTTGGTAATTTCATCAAATATATTTCTCATTGGGGCAGGATTAAAATTATGTGCTCTTTCTTGGTGGCAATAAAAGTATGTCTTGGAAAACAGCATGTGTGAGAATGTATAATCAGAAATCAAAGAATGAGAAGTTATGATTATGATGTTTAAATACCAAAAGGCAGGGTTTTGCTAAATGGGAACAGTTTATTTACATGAGCATTTAGTGGAAATATGGAGTGTGCCTGGGGTCAGAGGGTTTGGCTGCAGTGGTCAAGAATCTATTATTATCTATTTTTTATACTGGGAATTGAATCCAGGGGAGCTTAGCCACTGAGCCCTATTGAGCACTATGCACAGCCATTTTTTATATTTTATTTAGAGACAGGTCTTGCTGAGTTACTTAGGGCCTTGCTGATTTACTGAGGCTATCTTTGAACTTGTGATCCTCCTGCCTCAGCCTCCTGAGCCACTAGTTTCTATTTCTTCAGTAATATTTTCTTCATTATAATCATCTTTTCCCTTACATTGTAAAGCACAGTTATGGCCACTTTTAAAAATATTTGCTAAAGCATCAGTGGACAACTTCCTTTTTGAGGGTGGTCAGAGACCTGCAGGTTCTCTCCAGTCCTTTTAAACAAAAGGAAAACTTTTGCCTCTTAATTCCAATATCTGGATTCTCAAGGTTGATGTTCATTGATTTGTAGCCCTTGATATTGGTCATGTTTTTCTCTGTCAATTAATTTTGGATCATACCCTGAGAATTGTGATTAATACACTGAGTATATCTGGGTTCTATAATATTCCTCCAGAGAGTACTGATTTTTTTTCTTAAACATTTGACATTTAAATCAGCTGGTCTCAAACTGAAACTGCTTCCCATGTGTGGCAGTTCAAATCTCAATTAAGTTTTTTGTATTGGTTTGATTTTCTTAAGTCTGTTCCGCCTGCTAGCCAAGGTGTGTTCTAGCAAGACATTTGGTGGCAATTATACACACGATTTGGGAATTCCTCCCTCTGGTTCTCTGTTTCCCAGGTTCTCCTTACCACCAAACTTTCCATCATATTTGGTTGAACTATTTTGAGTCTTTTAAAGTCAGAAAACTGCAGGTTTCCTTTCAGAGTTTTGGTTGCCTTCATTTTTCCAGATTGGGACTTAACTCCTAGGTCATAAAAAGCATTCCTGTCAGTGCTAAATCCACCTCTGGGATCTGCCTGCAATTTGCCCATTCTTCTTGGCCTATAGACACACATCAATGTAAATAAATGTGTATATTTTAAAATATAGAAAATATGTAAGCCTATCAAGTATATTCCAATATTTGGTCTAGAGTTTACATAAAGTTGGTATCTGCTGGCATTTCAGTGTGACAGGAACTACTTATTTATATCAGAAATGGAATCCCGTATCAAAGCATTTAAAATGCTTCTATCTCACTCCACTTTAGATCTCTACAGCAGCTTCCCAGCCAGATCATGGCAATTCACGAACTGTCTCATAGATAACCAATTTCAGACTTTGATCAATTGTTACAAATTTTTTAAAACCCAGGAGTGTTGCCATTACATAATAGCCTCATTCATCAGTTCTGTAGCATTCTTAAATAGAAGACAGATCTGGTACTGGCGCTATCATGCATACGATGTGTGCAGGCCACAGCTGATCTGCACCACACATCATAGTTTACTTCATCCAGCAAACACTCCAAAGCCAACTGCTTCTTATCTGCCTTTTCTATAATCCCTGGAAAAATATATGCCCAGCTTTCCTTTTTGCTAGAGTTTGACATAAGACACAGTTCTTTGCAACTGGAACCTTGTTGGCCTTTCCAGGCTTACCAGGGGGAACCTTGGCTGGCCAAGAGGACACATAGGGGTAGAGTGAAGAGGTGGCAGGTGATGGATGCCACATGCTCCTCAGTTCAGAGGGACATTTTAAAGAAGGACAAAAGGAGGCCAGCTGCAAGAGTGAAGTGGTGATTACAGAATTTGATTTGCTTGAATGTGAGATGGTAGTGTGTGGCTGGCCAGAAACTAAGACATGGCTGTAGTACCCTGCAAGTCCTGTGATGATAGAAGTGGCAGAGGGGAAAAGCTGAGCATGGAGATAAAATCCTTCAGGGAGGAGAAAGAAGAGTCAGATTGTTGATGACCAGATGGAGAAGAGCAGTGGGCAGTATGCAGTTTGTCATGCTGGAAAGATGAGAGAGACAATGTAAACAAAATTTTGTGAGAGAGATTTTTTTTTTAAAGCTTTTTTTTAAAAGTATTTTACTAGTTGTTGATGGACCTTTATTTGATTCATTTATTTATATGTGGTGCTGAGAATCAAACCCAGGGTCTCACACATGCAAGACAAGTGCTCTACCCCAGCCCGTGAGAGAGATTTTAAACAAAAATTTTTAACAGAAATATATCTAAATATAAGGAAGTAAAAATGAATATGTGCATAAAATATTCTAAACTATAAGTAGTTTAGAACAAGATCCTTTATCTACATATAGCTTGTCTAAAGAAAAAGTCCTGCAAACAAATCTTGAATACTATCAAAATTTGTATTTTCCAATGATATTTAGTAACTCTAAACCTATTTGCTGTGCACTGGAGGCCTAAACAAATGAGAAAACACATTGATAATACCGGAGACCAATTTTTGTCCCTTGGAGAACAGAAGTCAATACAGAGGTGGAAGACTAGAAGAATTACACAATAATTATTTGACATTAGGGGTATCAGTATTTTACATGCACTCCTTTTATCTCAATAATGGCAAGGAAGAACAGAACAAAGGTTTTTCAGTTTTATGATCAAAGAGGAATCATTTTTTAACCTATCTTTTGGTTCCTTGGAAGATCCCACTCCAAGGACTTGTCTTCTGACCTCACTTGAATTTTTCTAGTACTAACAGCTTGGACCAAAGGACTGTGGAACATGCATGTCAGCTGTTTACCAGGGTAGCCTGAGGTTTTAGACAACAGCTGTGGCAAACAATGGACAAAAGTTGAGTGAAAGCAGAGAGGGAGATGTCTCACATACACAAGTTGAAGGTAAAGATGAGAAAAGATATCATCAACATTATGCCCATAATAACCAAAAGAGCTGGGATAGTTGCCTAATACCAGAGAGCATAGACTTTAAGAAAAAATTGTTACTAGACACAGAAGCACATAATGCTAAAAGAGTCAATATAATGGGTTTTTCAAACTTAGTGTATTTTTGAAAATTTTAATTTTACTAGAGACTTGAGAGAAAGCAGAAGATCAAAGCCACAGAGACATTACATAGAGCAGGCAAACTTCCCTTACAATGAATAAAACATGAGAAGAGTGTTTAGCGGTGGGGGAGGGGGTACAGGCCTATCCTGGGAAGAGCATAGTAGAAATCTATCTTGATTATGGATCCAGGTTGCATTCCATTTGGAACTCAAAAAGCAGTTTATTAAAGATGTATGTTTCAATATATGTACATTTTATCTCCACAAAAGATGTATAAACAGCTTTTACTTGTAAGGGTTCTGACTATAGAAAAGTACAGAACACTGTGTTTCTCTTGTGAGTAAACTCCCAGAGAATAATAGGCATCCTGTTTTCCACAGCTGGAACACTGCAATTTTTTCCAAACTATTAAGATAGCTAATACAAGCTTGGCTGGAACACATATCTAATCATAAGCATGAACATCTTACACCATAACCTAATGTACTCTGCTTAATGATATAGCAAACAAAAATGTACTAATGGTGCCAATGACTTAATGTAACCTAATGGTATAAATAAATATGACAGCTTAGATGAGCAGCCATTTTTGCCCCTGCATCTTGCTTCTTTCTCCCTTTGTTTTGTTACAGGTGGTGATTGAAGGGACGCTTCTGGATGTGTTGATGGGGGAAGGGAGTAGCTTACCGCCAGGAGTGGGCAGTGATCTCATTGGGCACATCTCTCACTGGGCTGGTACTGATCTCTATTGGTAAGATATGGGAAATTCCCTATGTGATGCTCAATGTTATCATTGTGCTGAGCTCTCCTATTTACTTCACAAAGCTGGACATACCATAAGGAATGCTGATCTGACTGCTTTGCTGGTGGAAGTAGACTCTTACTGGTACCCAGAAAGTTGTTCCTTACATTCAAAGGATTTGGGAGATATAGGTAAGAAGCTTCGTGAGGAGCTGTGAGCTCCCATACTTGTGTTGCATGCTTGGTATCATTGTCATGATGTTATTTCTAAGGTCTCTATTTCTCAGCAAGCATCTCCTCCAGTAGTGCCCTCTATAGAGGTGTTCTCTCAGCCATTGCCATATATACAAACCCCACCACCAGTTAGATCTCATTTGGCTGGGTGTTTACAGCAAGCAGCAGAGGAAGGAGAAACTCATACCTTAGCTCTTTGTCCTATTAGGCTGAATCCCACTGGCCAGTCAGAGCATGAGCAATCGCCTTTTGCTGTATTTAAAGAATTATGACATACTGTTTTGGAACATGGCATGCCAGGGGAAAAAGAGGGGGAATCCATTTTTCCAGCCCCCTCAAGATCACATGACACAAATGTTTCCAGTCCAGACAGAGTCCTCCCTTCCAGTTCAAACAGAAAATCCTTCCAGAAATTCTTTCATGCCACTAGAGGGAACACTGGCATAGTTTAATTACTACTGAAGATGCCCACGTATGGCTTCCTGGGGAGGTATGTAAAACTGTCATTCAAATCCAGGGACCTTTCCCAGAAATACTTTGGGGTTAATTTTGCCTTGTTGTCATAGTGCTAAAGAAGGAAAATTTGTTATTCCAGGGGTAATTGATTCTGATTATACCGGTATAGTATATGTCCAAATGTGGTCCTATATGCCCTTAAGCCTCCCCAAAGCATCCTCTGTTGCTCAGTTGATTGTGATTCCCTATGTTACAGCTCAACAACCTTTAAACAAGAGGAAATGCAGGGTTTGGCTCTACTCTCATTGGAGCATGTTTACCAATCACTGAAAGTAGACCTAAATTGACTCTTTGCTTAAATGAACAATCAATTATGGGGTTGCTGGACACCAATGCTGATGTAACAGTTATACCCCTTTTACTATGGCCCATGCATGGCCCCTGCAATGGGCCACCCCCGTTTGGGGCATAGGAGGCAACATGGACAGGTGTCCAAGAGCTTCCTGTGGTTAGGATGCTCTGCCCCTTTCAATCCGCAAGTCATCACTCATGTCTATCCATATGTTATGGCAATACCTTTTCGCATATGAGGCAGAGACATTTCACATAAACTCCAAATGTCTAATGGTATTGCCTTTTTTCTAGGGGCCTCTGCAGATCTGACTGCCTTGCCACTAAAGTGGAAAGTCACTACCCCTGTCTGGGTTGGACGATGGTCTTATCAAAGGAAAAGATGGCAGCTAATGAGGGCTTTATTTATGAACAGCTACAATTGGGACATACTGAACCTTCTCCTATCTCTTAGAACACACTTATTTTCATTATAAAAAAGAAATCAGGAAAATGGAGATTGTTACAAGATTTAAGAGAAATTAATAAATGTATATAACCCATGGGTCTGCTTCATTGCAGATTACCAAACCCAAATTTAATTCCCTAGGATTTTTCTTTATATGTCACTGACTTAAAAGATTGCTTTTTTTACTATTCCTCTCTTTCCTGACAATCAGGAAAAATTTGCCTTTACTGTCCCCAGTTTTAACCATTATAAGCCTATTAATAGATTCCATTGGAAAGTTTTCCCACAAGGGATGCTAAATAGCCCAACATTATGTCAATTGTTGATAAAGCTTTGCTCCTTTTTCATCAGAAATTTCCTCACTTACTTCTTTATTATTATATGGTTGATATATTACAGGAAAAAACATCACAGATGAAATTCTACAAATGTTACAGGAAGTGTTATTATGATGAAGACTCCATGTTGCTACAGAAAAAATTCAACATCAACTCCCTGTCAGCTACTTGGGATGTATGTTACTTTGAAAATAATTCAATTTCTCACATCCCAAATTTAACCTTTCCTTCTAAATTTTCCTTGGTACATCTACAACAATTTCTAGGACATTTAAATTGGGTGTATCTTTATATTCCATTAACTACTGATATGCTGTCTCCTTTTTTCCAGTTGTTAAACAAGACCTTCCTCTACCCTTTAACTCCTTCTCTACAACAAGCTCTACAAAAAATTAATGAAAAATTGTCAATAATAATGGTAGATTGACTTCTTTTATCTAATGTGCCATTATCATTGTTAATTTTTGTTGGAAAACTTTATGCCTTTGCAGAAATAATTGCTATTTATAATCAAAGATTTTATATATGAGAATAGTTATACTCTCCTCATTTTTCAGGCCATAATGTTTTGCCTTTTGCTGATATATGTGCTCAACTAATTGCTGATGGCTGCAGTATAATTTTATCCTTAACAGACATGGACATTCATGTTTTATATCTTATGGAAAAACTTTACATCTCCAATACTTACAGTTCTCCTTCTAGTATCAGGCTGTATTAACAGATTTTTTAGCAGCAATTGTTTTTCACATGCCTCATGATGGATGACTCTCTTTGTTATGTCAGGTTACACATTTTCCCCTTCCTTGATTTCTACCATTCTTCTTATGGATGGGTTGATGATATATACAGATGGATGTAAACAAAGAGGAGTAGTATATATGTTTTTATTATGATAAGTGTGGATGGACCATTACACCCTACCTCAAATTTCCTCACAGTGAGCTGAATTAGCCACCATTATCTTGGTGCTGAGATAGTCAAACTGACCTGCAAAGTGAAAGATGATATATGGAGTAAAATCAGAAAGAAAGTACAGGAAGTGAAATATCACTTCATCAAAGAGTTAGAGATACTGAAAAAAATCAATCAGAAATCCTTGAAATGAAGGAATAAGTAGGCCAAATTAAGAATTCAATGAAAAGCATCACTAACAGACTATATCACTTGGAAAATGGAGTTTCAGGCATGAATAAAAGATATATACTCTTGGGCTGGGGCTGTGGCTCAGTGGCAGAGCGCTTGCCTCGCATGCCTGAGGCACTGGGTTCAATCCTCAGCACCACATAAAAATAAATAAAGATATTTAAAAAAAATTTTTTTTAAAAAGATATATACTCTTGAATAAAAGTTGACCATGGAGAAAAGATATTAAAAGACCATGAACAGAACTTCCAAGAAACATGAGAGAACCTAAAAAGACCAAATTTAAGATTTATTGGGACAGATGAAGGCTCAGAGATACAAACCAAAGGAATGCACAAACTTTTTAATGCAATAATATCAGAAAATGTCCCAAACCTAAAGAATGAAATGGGAAATGAAATACAGGATGCTTATAGGACCCCAAATATACAAAATTACAACAGACCCACACCAAGGCACATTATTATGAAAATGACATACAGAATATGGATAGAATTTTAAAGTCTGTCAGAGTAAAACAGTAGGTAACATTTAGGAGGAAACCAACCCAGATCTCAGCTGATTTCTCAACAAGATCCTCCAGGCTAGAAGCAATGGCGAGGTGATAAGCAACTCAGTGAGACCCTGTCTCTAAATAAAATACAAAATAGGGCTGGGGATGTGACTCAGTGGTCAAATACCTTGAGTTCAATCCCCAGTACCAAAAAAAAAAAAAAAAAAAACAAGAACCAACAATCTGTTGTCTTCAAGAGACTCACCTCATAGGCAAAGACGTCCACAGACTGAAGGTAAAAGGATGGCCAAAAAAAATAATCATTCACATGGACTTCATAAACAAGCAAAGGTTTCTATCCTTATATTAGATAATGTGGATTTCAAGCCAAAGTTAATTGGAAGGGACAAAGAAAGCCATTTCATACTGCTTAAGGGAACTATACATCAACAAGACATAACAATCGTAAATATTTATGCCCCAAACAATGGAGCATCTATGTACATCAAACAAACCCTTCTTAATTTCAAGAATCAAATAGACCACAATACAATAATACTGGGTAACTTTAACATGCCTCTGCCACCACGGGATAGATCCTCCAAAGAAAAACTAAATAAAGAAGCTATAGAACTAAAACATGCAATTGATAAATTAGACTTAACAGACATATATAGAATATTTCATCCATCAATGCCTGAATACACTTTCTTCTCAGTAGCACACAGATCCTTCCATGATATAGACCATGTTATGTAACCTATCTGATAAGTTGACATACAATCGCAATATTACCTATTTGTAGCATTTGTAGGGTTATTTTGATAGCTCCCTTTCCATTGATAATAACTTTTGTTCTTGATTTTTTCCTGATAAGACTTCTTTGATTTTTATCAACTTATAGCTGTATTATTCTTCTTCATTTCATGTTTCTGCTCCTATTCTTTTTTCCTTTCTACTACCTAGTTTGAAAATTATGTGATTATTAATCTACCTTCTTTCTGATACAAGTAGTTATAAATGTTTATCTGAGTACTGTTTCATCCCAGAGAGTCTGGTATTTTAAGCTTTTATTATCACTTAGTTCACAGTATTTTTTATTTACATTTCTTGTGCTTTTTTCCTTTACCCTTGAGATATTTATAAGTGTTTCATTTAGTTTTGAAGTAATAGATGTATGGGGGTGAGGATCTATATATATTAAGGTTATTGATTCACAATATAATAAATCATGCAGGAAACAATCTGGATGATTTCAAAATAAAAACTAATGAAAATCCTTTTTATATTCATTGTATTGGCTACATTCATGTCAAAACTGATCAAATTGTATACTTCAAATATGTGCATTTTATTGTACTTCAACTTTACCTCAATAAAGCTATGGAAGAAAAAGAATGATCTTCTCTTGGGTATAGTGTCCTACAAATGTGAATGACATCTAGATGATTGATGGTTGTATCCAGTTCTTTATATCTTTGGTCATTCTGTCTGGTAGTCCTCTTGCTGACAGGATTATTGAGACCTCCAAATATATTTGTGGATTTGTCTATTCTATTTTTAGTTGTCACCTTTCCCTTTAATATTTTGAAATTTTATTAGGTGATTATACACTGAGGATTCTTATGCTTTCTTGACAAACTGAGCTTTTTATTTCCATGTCCCTTTTTATCCCTGATAACATTCTTTGCTATGAAATCCAGTTTGCTTTATATTAACATAGACATTTCAAATCCCTTCTTTAAAACTTATTTTGAAATGATTTAAGAAATTGCAAAGCAATGCTTCCTATGTACTTCCACAGAGCTTTCCCCAAAAACATTTTATACAACCAGTGTACATTGTTTAAAATCCAGGAAATTTACATTGATACACTACTAAAAAATTGCAAACCTTTCCTGGTTTTTTCATCTGTTTAATTGAATATTTTGAGATAATTTCTGTTGGCATGCAGTTGTAAAAAAAGAATACACAAAGATCCCTGAACACTTTCCCATCTTCCCCCAATGCACACATTTTGCAGCCTATGTGCCAATGTCAAGAACTTCCACACACTGCCAATTTTTATTTTTACTCACTTTTGTGTATGTATTAAAGGCTGTACAATTTTATCACCTGCATAGATTCCCCAATTATAATTAATACATATAAACTGTATAGATTAATAATTCACTGTGATATTTCCAGATATATAAATGCAATGATCATGTGTATTCCTATTTAAGTTGGCTTTCCAGCTGTAGCTCTTTTCATTATTTAATATTTCTAGCAATCACCACGTTTATGTTTCACTCTTGTCATTGCCATCTCTAGATCTTCTATGGTGAATTGTACAGATCTTTTCTCTTTGGGTTGTTTACTTTTTGACTTTTAAGAGTTCATTCTGTGTTTTTGGTACAATTTATTTGTCAGCTATAAATTTTGCAAATATTTTCTCTCACTTGTGTCTTGTCTTCTCATTTTTTCTTGATAGTGAGATTTTGCAAAGCAGACATTTTTAAAGTCATTGTAATCGAATATTCATTTTTAGGGATTGTGCTCTTGGTGCATCAAAAACTCATTTCCAAACCGAAAGTAATGCAGCTTTTTTCCTTCCTAAGGTTATGTTGCAGAAGAAATACTGGTTTGCATTGTAGTTTTTTTTTTAAATATTTATTTATTTTTTTTAGTTGTATGCACAGAGTTATCTTTATTTTATTTTTATGTGGTGCTGAGGATCGAACCCAGTGTCTCACGTGTGCTAGGCGAGCACGCTACCACTGCGCCATAACCCCAGCCCCTGCATTGTAGTTTTATGGTTCATTTAGTTACTCTTTGTGAAGGTGTAAGGTCTGTCAATGGTCACTTTGTGTGCACTTCGTGTGTGTGTGTGAGATTACTGCAGCTTGTTCAGGGCTATCTTTGCTTCATAATGTCACCTTTGCTTCTTTGTTAAAGATCAAATGACTGTACGTTTGCATCTGCCTGGGCTCTGTTCTTCTTTTGCCAATACCATATTGTTTGGATTATTGTAGTTTTATGGTTCAGATCATGCCAGTCCTCTTCATTCATCAAAATTACAATGGCTATTCTGAGTCTTTTGGTTTTACATATAAACTTTATAATCAACTTGTCAATATCCACAAAATAATTTGCAGAGATTTTTCTGGGAATGCACTGAATCAGTCAATCAATTTGGGAGAAACAGGTATTCATACAGAATAGAGCCTTCCTGTCTGTGAACAGACTGTCTATTCAGCTCTTTGATTTAAAAAATTTTTTTTTGTATGGATTTTACTAGGGATTGAACCTAAGACCTCATGCATGCTAAGTACTACATCTACCACTTTACTACACCTCCAGTCCTTATTTGTTGAGAAAGAGTCTTTCTAAGTTAGCCAGGATAGCCTCCAATTTGTGATCCTTCTGCCTCAGCCTCCTGAGTAGCTAGAATTACAGGCATGTGCTAGTATAGCTGACTCACTACTTTATTTCCTGCATCTATTTATATGATTGTAGGAAGCCATCTGTGGAGTGTGTGTGGCAGCCAGGGAAGAGATAGGGCTGGCACTGAGAGCTTTCTGTAGCATTCCTACAGCAAAGACTGCGCAAAACAAGTGCCCCTCCTCTTCCACTCTGCTAGAAAAGTCCTCATTGCTGTACTGGAATGGGGGGTGTACCGTCAGTAACTGAGCTAGCCTAGCTGCTCCCACTTTTTTTCTGTCTTGATAAAGAATATTTAATGGAAGGCCTTTGAATTCCCTGACATACCTAAAGCAGATGCGGGCTCCTGGGTGCTAGAAGCCAGACCCGTCTGGTCTGCTTGCCTGTCCTGCCCCCACTTTTGAAACTATTTTCTGTGTTCTGTGGTCATTTCACCATTTCATTTCTCTTAGCTTTTAATGCTCAGCCACCCCATTCCACTGGAGGGAACTTCAGCTCTACCACCCGTGCAGGATGTGGGTGGCATATAATCATGTGATTTTTCTTCATTTTCCTGTTGATGTGATGGTTTACCTTAATTATTATTCAAACACTGAACAAGCCTTGCATATCTGAAATAAATCCACTGGGGTATGGAGTATAATTCTCTTGATGTATTGTTGGATTCAATTTGCTAACACTTTGTTGAGAAGTTTTGCATCTTTGTTCACTGGAGATATTAATCTGTAGGTTTCTTTTGTACAATTATCTGGTTTGTTAGTCTCATAAAATGTCCCCTCTGTTTCCATTTTCTGCAGTGTGGTGCAGATAATTGGTTTAATTTCTTCCTGAAACGTTTGGTAGACTTTAACAGTGAAGTTATCTGGTCCTCATGCATTTTTCTTTGTGCAATTTTTTTTATTATTGTTTGATTTTTTTTTTTTAGAATGTAGACCTAGACAAATTAATTTGCCTGTGTGAATGTTTTTCAAGGATCAGCCAACTTTTCTAAGTCATCTTCAAGTTTATGGACACATTTTTTTTGATGGGTTGGGGTTGTGGCTCAGTGGTAGAGTGATTGCCTAGCACATGTTAGGCACTGGGATCAATCCACAGCACCACATTCAAACAACTAAACATTTTGTCATTTTAATTCTATTGCAGTTATATATTGCATTTATTCAATTTTATGTGTTTTCTTTTTATTTCTTTGGGTGTTCTTGGCTTTTTTTTTTTAAACCAGGTACTGAAACCAGTGGTGCTTAACCACTGAGTCACATCCCCAACCCTTTATAAGAAAGGGTCTCACTAAGTTGCATCAGGACTTGCTGATTTTCTGAGGCTGGGCTCAACTTGTGATTCTCCTGTTCCAGTCTCCTGAGTCAACAGTATGATAGGCATGCACCACTATGCTCAACACTTGGGACATGCTAGATAGACAATCATGTTATCTGTTAAAGCTATAAATTTTCTTTTCTCCTGCCAATCTGTATACCTGTTACTAAAACCCCACTGTGATGGGGAGAAACTCCATTCAAGATTAGGTCTGTATTTAACAAATCATGACAGTAGCCCCTTGGAATGATCAAACAGAGATGAGGGGTTTGTTATGTAGAAGGTCCAGAACAGAAAGAGTAGTCCATGTTCATATTATACAGGGGAAGTTCTGCAAGCAGGAAGATTTTAAAAAGATGGTAGGAGGTCACATGCACTTGAGAGTGGCACAGGAACGTTGTTAGGATTGTGAAGGAGGCAGTGGACGTGGGAAGATGAGGCTTATGGATTGCTCACACTAAGTGTAAGTGCAAGTTTCCTATAATTGTCATGGATCACCCCCAATGTTTGGGTCAGTACAACATTCTTAGGTTTCCTATAAACAAATATGTATTTTAGAAATGTGAAGTTTGCAAATTGCCCCAAATTAATTAGTGACTTAGGTTTTATTTTTAATATTTTATTTTTAAGTGGTTTACCACTTACAGATATTTCACATACATTCTCATCAATCTGTGAGGTAGGCAGCACAGACATTCTTCTCATTTAACAGATGAGCACAGTGAATCTCAGAGCAAGTAACTGATATGCCCAAGGTTCTATAGATAGCAAATGCTTTGTAGAAATCTCAATCATTGGCCTAAAAATTCACTGCCCAAACTCCCCTCATATTTGCCTTACCTACTTCACAGGGATAATTGTAGAGAGCCATCTGTGGGCTGTGTGTGGACTACCACACATTGTAGCAATGTAAAGTGGGTATCCTGTCTGGGAATGATCAGTGTACATTTCCTCTAGTTGACTGCCCTGACATTCTGAGCCCTGTCTAAGCTCTGCCAAAAGTCCCACAGAGCACCAGAGATGGGCTGACCTGCTGTAACCCCACAGCACCTCCAAGATGGATGTGACCTGCCAAGATGCCAATCCACCTGCTGTCTGCAAGACATCACAAAGCAAGACTCTGCCCTTGAAACCTTATCCCTGCCTTTGATGTCCCCCCTTAAATAAACCACGAGAGCCATTTTCTTGTTGTCTAGCTCCAGCTCCCATGTGGACTGGACCTATCAGGGACTCCAACTTTTGAAACTATCTTTGTGACTTTATCTTTTGTTCTTTACTAATTATTCTAGACTTTAATTTCTAAGGTGGCTTACATCCTCCTCAGCAGGAAGAATGTTTCAAGGAGATGCTGGTCATCTCTGCATATATAATGAAGATAAAATGAATTTAAAACTAGAAAAATAGTTTGAGGGGGAAAAAGCACTATATGATTATATCCATCATTGCCCATTATATATGGTTCATTCCTCTTCTCATTTCAATTTGTGCATCAACCAGAATTTTATATTACTTCTGTGCTCAACTAAGCAACTAAGTAAGGCAGGGTAATAGTGTGAGCCTCTTTAAAATTATATAAATTACAATCAGGGTAACTGCTTTATTAAGCAAGTTGAAAAACAGACAGGCTAATGTGCAACTAGGAACAAAAAAACACACAGTAAAGTAAGGCAACATTATCAGATGGGGCATAATTGCATAGAAGGAAAACGTGGTGTCAGAGTTCAAACTGTACACACAGTTATCTAAGGCAATGTGGTGGCAAATAAGAGTTCTGCATTATAGACATAAGAGAATGATTCGTAGGAACCCATGCAAAAGCATCTTGTCACACAGATCTCTCTAACTGCCTAAATAGAATATAAACACTGTCATCTTCAGTGTCAAAAATGATTCTATCTCTGCTCATGTCTTCAACAAGACCAAGGAATACTTCCATGCTAATCATCCTTGGCTAAAATAAAACTAGTACTATTATTCCCAGACTAATAGATATCTTTTAAGGTAATAAATTAGATGGTTGTTTTTTTTTTTTTTCAGGATTCACTTTGGATTCTTCTGCTTTAAGACCCAAAGCAAGTTAAATTGAATTTTTATTGGTTATTCTAAGTATATGTGTTTATAACAGTTAAGATGTAAATTTAACATATTAAAAGAGTTTTGTAGCATCTATTCAGAAAAGATTATATACTATACAAACAATTAAGGTCAAACAAAACCATTTTTTCCAGTGTCTTTTCAATTGAGAAAAATACTACTCAGCAAGCTTCTCATCCTGAGGTGGTTCATACTGAGAAGCTTTGATTTCAGTTTTTTTATTTCCTTATACAGTAGCTTCATATTTCTCTTTCATTTCTGCCAATTCTAAGTGGAGTAACTCTATTTTCTGAATTTTCTGGAATAGCAGCCCCTAAGAATAATTTTAAAAATCCAAAGCACTATTAGGTTCCTCTGGTTTTTCATATAAGGCTACCAACAATTTGGTCAGCATGTGCAGCACCCCTGATTTCTCCAAATACCTCCAGAAATGTTTTGTGCTTCCAGTGGGGGGCTTTCTAATGGTCCATAGTGACATTGGCCACAGTGCAGCTGGTGCTGAAGACCATGGCTGTGCCTTAGGTTCTAAAAAACAAAGGAGGGAATGAACTGTTGCCATTAAAAACCAAATGGGACAAGTAGGTATTGGGATTGTTTGAGAGATGTCAGAGTAAAGAGAGCTAATACTTACTGCTTGATAGGATGTAGCACACAGCTGCTTTTCATGGACCAAATTTGCCCTCAAATTTTGCTTGAAGTAGAGCCCTGGACCCTGTGAGTCATGGAGGTTCAGCCATGGTCTAAGTCTTATCAACATTTTTAATGTCTTATGTGATGGCTTCATAAGGTTCTCCGTTTAGTACAGTAACATCACTAATTCCATAACAGAGCATGAGATGATAGTGCAGGCTCTTGATTGTCCTTTCTCCACAAATTTTGAAGAGTGGAGGATTACAGACATAGCCCATAGGTTAAAAAAAGGTGTGTGTACAGTGGGATTCTGCAGATAATGTAAATTGTAGTTGTGATGGAGAAATTGGAACAGTATAAAATATTAAGCTCAATTAGTAGCTGTGAAGCAATCTCAATATGTGGTGAAGCAATTTTAACTGGAGATAGAACATATTGAGATTATGAGTGTTTTATTCATGTTAAGGGTGGGACAATAGGACAACTAGAAGAAGAAAAGAAAAAAAGGATTCTTTTTATAACCACATTATAAAACACAGAACTTAATTTCTTCAACCTTCTTGCTTTGACAATAGGAAGTGTTCATAATAGGGAATGATGTTCCTTGATAGCACCAGCGTAACCATTTGTAAGGAAACTGATATTGGATTTCTGCAGTCTTTCTTACTCCCAACTCTTCTGACACCAAATATATGGGAGTTTTCCATACCATTTCTCCAGCTCTGATACCACCTGGATGTCTAATAAATCATCTCATTTCTGATACTAAGTAACTGATTAGCACCAGATCCCACAGAATAAGGGCTCTTTCCCATAAGCCTGTCCCCAACTGAGACCCCAGCCTTGAAGTCCCAGGCCTGTCTTAATTCAGACCAACTAGCTCTCTCTTTGGATGCAACAATTTCCTAGAATGATTTGCAGAACTCAGGAAAACAGTTTATTGTCTCTTGCCAATCTGTTACAATAGATAAAACTCAAAACAGCCACATGGATGAGATGCATAGTGTGAGGTACCTGGGAGTGGGGAAGGCAGTGCCGGTTCCCTGCTCCCTCTAGGTGCATCCACCTCCCAGCACCTATACAGTTGGATTGTTGTATTCACTATGTTGGAAGCTCTTTGAACTCTCAAAGGGGTCTTTATGGAAATTTCACTATGTATGCATGGTTGCTGCAATCTACCTTTAGCCTGAACTCCATTTGCGGCCCTGCTGCCCCGTCCAAGACATCAGGGGTGAGGGGCCGCTGATGGTTCCAACCCCTCTAGAAGTGTAGAACAAGAAGTGTTGCCTTCACAATGTTGTGAATGTACCAGATGTCACTGCTATTGTACACTTAGAAATGGATAATTTTGTGAATCACAAAAATATTTTTCCAAATCCCCAGCCCCTCACGAGTTGTTTAAACATTGTTAAAAATATTTTTCATAGCCAGGCGCGGTGGCGCAAGCCTGTAATCCCAGCACTTAGGGAGGCTGAGACAGGAGAATCCCAAGTTCAAAGCCAGCCTCACCAATGGGGAGGCGCTAAGCAACTCAGTGAGACCCTGTCTCTACATAAAACACAAAATAGGGCTGGGGGTGTGGCTCAGTGGTCGAGTGCCCCTGAGTTCAATCCCAGGTACCAAAAAAAAAAAAATTTTTTTTTCATGACCAAAAGAAAGGAAAGAAACATCCAGAAAGCCATAAAGAAAAAATAATCTGGCAGAAAATATTAGCAAGTAAAAAGAATCATGAATACATGAATAATGCATAAAAGATGAGGGGGAAAAAAACTCTAACAGAAGTGGACAAAAGATTTGGACAATTTACCAAAAAATGTAATAATAATCCTTGAAAATAAACAGGCGTCCTATTTCATTTACAATGCAGAAAGAGTACGTTTAAACTACATTTAGTAGAAACCAGTCTACCTCGCCCATTCTTTAAATTATGCTTTAGTCTCATAACGTCAGATTATATTAAATACCTTTTCAGTTGCTCACTGAGTCCCAAATAGTCATTCCCTGTCATCCCTTGAAGAGCCTATCTCATCTGTTCCAACAGCTCTGCCAGGCTTGGCGGTATTTCCACTGTCTATGGAATCGTTTTGCTTGAGGACTCAGGTAAACGCGAGGACAGCGCTCACTTTATATTACCACCAAGGAGGCCAGGACTGGACCCGCAACCCACTTCCGTGGTGAGGCAACAACTCCTGGAAAGCGTTGGGGCAGTGGGGCGGGGAGGGGGGTCCGGAGGCGTCATGGAGTCGCACGTACTTCCGCTCGGACAGGCGTTTCAGCGCATTCTGGGAAATGTAGTCCAGGCGATGGCCGGGCCGCAGCCCACACTGCTAGGAATAGCGGAAGCCGGGAATTCTGGGAAATGTTTTCCGGAAGTGGGCTGGGTCACAGAGGCTTCCTCTCCTGGAGCGGGGAGTTGCTGCCGCTTCTTCCCTCCTGATGGTTCAAATCAGTTTCATGCTTCTTGCGAATTCTTCCGAATTTCCTGGACCCACGTCGGCGCCCTCAATGACCCAGCTTTGGGTTTAGGAGAACGAAATGCTCCACGGAGAGCGGAGGTTCGGAGCGGCGAGGGCCGCGGGTTCGGTTCCCCCGGCGGAGGCTGCTCGTGCCTGGGGCCGTCTGTGGCGGAGCCCCCGGGTGCGTGACCTGGTCGGGTCGTGAATCCCCAGGTTCGAGGGTTTCCCGCGCTCTCGGCTCGCCTGATCCGCCCCGCTCCACCGCCCACGCGGGGCACTTCCTCGGTGGCTGACGTTGGAGCCAACGTAACTCGATCTCGGTGGGCCTTGTCATTCTTTAAAATGTACCATCCTAATAGCATTGTTTGGGAATTGCAAGAGGTCGTACAAAGAGTTAAAACAGTTGCTAGCACGTAGCGAATGGTGACTTTCCTTGTTAGTATTTATTTCCCGCTGATCAGTCGGGAGACCCTGGGTTGAGGTCAGAGCTCCTCAGCAGGTGTTCTGGCCCTTGTCTGTGATCCTTGAGGGACCGGTTAGTTACTTCTGGGTGCCTACTTTGTTCCCTTTTAAGAAGGGTGGGGTTCTTTAAGAAGGGAGGCGATAATTGAACTTTTTTGTCCAACACTGTGACACGATTACGGTATTTAACAGCATTTTTTCCCTACCCATCTTGAGTGTAGGTAGAAGTAGTGATTCCTTGACTACTGGCAGCAAAGCTCCACGTGAGTGTGACTTGACTTTTTTCTCTTACAGGGATATGCAAGTCTATTTCAGGACATGTACTCTGGCCTGACTTCTGACCATAATTCAGCCTTAACTGCCAACTTCGTTTTAAGGACTCTAGACAAGTAAATGCATTTCCACTACCCCGTAACACTGTAGAGAGATACAGTTTTTTGTTTTTTGGTTTTTTTTTTTCTTATTTTATTTTATTTATTTATTTTTTTTTAATATTTTTTTAGTTGTAGATGGACACAATGTCTTTATTTAATTGCTTTGTATGTGGTGCTGAGGATCGAACCCAGGGCCTCACGCATGCGAGGCAAGCGCTCTACCACTGAGCCACAATCCTAGCCCCTTTTTTTCTTATTTTAAAGATGAGGAGATTGAAGTGCAGGGAGAATATGTTACTTGATCATAGTCACCCAGCCAGGAAGAGTGGAAGTTAGGGTTGGAACCAAGGCAGGCCTGGTCTGCAGCCTGAGTTCTTAGCCTCTTGGATACATTCCCATTGATCCATAGAACTTGCTGGAATTAAGTAGAGAGAGTAAATTGTTACTTGGTGGTAGAGACCTTGAGAGCAAGGATAATGGACTTTTCTATGAATTGTTAAATTACATCCTTATTTTCCTTGGCTCATCGCTAATATTTACACTTTTGTGGAATCATATCATAGTGGAGCATTCAGAAACATGAGAAAAAATTGGTTTTGTTTTTATTTTTCTGGTACCAGGGATTGAACCCAAGGGCACTTAACTACTCAGCCACATCTCCGGTTTGTTTTAATTTTTATTTTGATAGTCTGGCAAGGTTGCCTAAGGCCTGGCTAAATTGCTGAGTCTGATTTGAACTTGTGATTTTCCTGTGTGTTTGCGTCGTGCCTGCTTGAGAAAAAGGTTTTGATAGCCCATTAATCCAGTATATAAAGATAACTATTAAGCGTCTAAAGCATTTGGGGGAGGTATGGGGACTTGAACTCGAGTATTCAACCACTGAGCCACATCCCTAGCCCCGTTTTGTATTTTATTTAGAGACAGCGTCTCACTGAGTTGCTTAGTGCCTCACCTTTGCTGAGGCTGGCTTTGAACTCTGAATCCTCCTGCCTTAGCCTCCCGAGCCTCTGGGATTACAGATGTGCACAACTGCACCTGGGAGCTTTTCTTTTTACTGGTTCTTTGTGCACATTTGTGAAAAAATTCATGAAAAAATTGCAAATTTATTATCATACTTAATGTTTTCCTCTTTATCTGTTTTACCTGGAAATTTCCAAACACTTCCAAGAGAGAATAAACTAGCAAACTGCCATTGTCTTTCTCATCTTGACTGTTTTCATTCTTTTTCTGATTCCTCTTATGTCTTCACTAATAGTTAAGAAATTTTATATCATTTCCAATCTATAGAAATTTGCCAAAAGCAGTAAAAGCAATTCTCACATACTGCGAAAACTTACCAATTGTGTACCTTTTGCTGTTTGTTTTGTTGATCCTAATCGGCCAAATAAAGTCACTGAACTCTAGAGATAATGATTTTTTTAGCTTTCTTCAGCAAGGAAGCCTACATTGTAAGGTATTCATTAGATGTTTGATAAGAGTAATCTAGGAAGGGCAAGTTATAGGGTTTCACATAACATGCTAGATAATTTTATATTCCATACTAGATAATTTTATCTGGAATATTAATATCTATTAAAAGACTACTAATAGTAGTTATTTGTGTTATCTGTTAGATCGTGCTAGATACCATGTTATCTAATTAGCTGTCTCATCTTTAAATCTGTTCTGTTTTTCATGTAAATTTCTTAGAACTGTTTTCTTCTAGTTAAAAGTTTCATGTACTGACTTTTGTTGCCATGTTTCTCTACTCTTTAAACTGGAACGATTGTATGTAGGCTTTATCTTTTTTCTTCTTGATATATCTGAAAAATATTGGTACATTATTTTGGTCAGAGGTGTTTATCTGTAGTGTCTAACACATTTCATGTTTATGTTTAGAGTGTCCATTTTTGGCAGGGGTGCTACAGAAGTGGCGAAAGGTCCTTTTTATTGTGGCATCCCAAGAACTGAGTGATATTGGTTTGTTCCTGTATTGGTAATCTCAACTTAGTTTACTTGACCAAGTACTATCCATCATATTTTTTCCACTGTAAAATTATTTTTACCTTTACAAAAATAATTGTGAGAGCTGGGGGTGGTGACACTTGCCTGTAATTCCAGTTACTTGGGAGGCTGAAACAAGAGGATCATAACTTTGGGGCCTCCTCAGCATCCTAGTGAAGCCCTAAACACCTTAGCAAGACATGCTTAAAAAGAACTGGGGATGTGTGTCAGTGGTAGAACATCCTGTGTTCAATCCCTAGTACCAAAGAAAGGAAAAAATAATCATAAAATTTCTTTTAGGGAGATATTATATGAGTGGGTATTCTATTATAGAGAAAATCTTCTCCTCTCCTCTTTATTTATTCATTCATTCAAATATCAATATTAGATCAATATGGACTCCAAATTCAGTTAATTTAAATGATATGTAGGTTAATCGTTCTCCAACTTTTTTGAGATATATTTTACGTATCACTATTTCAAGTGTACAATTCAGTGATCTTAGGAACTTTGCCATGTAGAATAAACATCATAATTTAGTTTAGATCATTTTCTTTCCTCAATTAGATGTCATGTGCCCACCTAGAGTTAAACCTCATTCTCACCCCAGATCTACAGCAACCACTCATCTACCTTTTCTGTTCAGCCATTGGCCCATTGTAGACATTTCACAGGAAGAGTCATACCAAACGTGCTCCTTCACAACCGGCTTATTTTGCCTCGCATAGTGTCCTCAGGTTTCATCTGTGTTATATGTGTCAGTACTTTATTCTTTTTAGTTTCTGAATAACATGCCCTTGTATGGATATGTTTATATATATATATGTTTATATATATGTTTAATTTGTTTATCCATTTCTCTGCAGGGGGCATTTTGGTTGTTCTTGGTTTTGCATTATGAATAATGCTGCTGAGAGCACTCACGTGCTGACTCACTATGTGGGTTCCTGTTGGTGAGCAGCATCCCTGGCAACCTTTTCATATCTTGTTCTCTGCCTTCTGTGGCCCTTCCCAGGCACAGTTCTGTTTTTCTGGGATCTGCATGCCTTAGGACCCTGCCTATTCCCAGGAGGAAGAGGAAAAATGACCACACTCAAGGTGAGTAAGGCTTGTCTTTATCACTGTTAAAAGTTCCATCTCACCACTCAGATTGTCAGATTTTCTTTTCTCTTGGGAAGACTCAGAAGAATAGTGATTTGAAGACATTTGTCTCTCACAGGTTTCCTTTGACCATTCTGACTTGACCTGTTTTTAGTTCTTGTTCTCTTTTATATCATTTACATTATGGAGTAGAAAAACTTGTCTGAGTAGATAATTATTGCACTTGGTACTTCCCTGCTCACATAATAACTGTTTTTGTCTTTTTATACTCATCCTATATACATTTATAATTCTATTCCTATTAATGATATACATCAAACTTTAAATTGTAATTTTTTTTTCTGTTACTGGGGATTGAACTCAAGGATACTCTATCACTGAGCTACATCCCCTACACTTTTATTTTGAGCCAGGATATCACCAAATTGTTGAGGCTGCCCTTGAACTTGCTATCTTCCTGTCTCAGCCACTTAAGTTGCTAGTACTATAGGCAGGTGCCATTGTGCACAGTATAATTGTGCTATTTTTATACACTGTTATGTAATGTTTGTTTTTTAAGGTTGCATCATATTCCCATTGAGTTGATGTCCCTTTTTATTTTTAACTCCCTTACGTTTTGTTTATAGAGATTTACCTAATTTAGGCATTTAACTTTTTTTTTTTTTTTTTTTTTTGTACTGGGGATTGAACTCAGGGGCACTCAACCACTGAGCCATGTCCCCAGACCTATTTTGTGTTTCATGTAGAGACAAGATCTCACCGAGTTGCTTAGCGCCATTGCTGAGGGTGGCTTTGAACTCGTGATTCTCCTGTCTCAGCCTCCCTAAGTGCTGGGATTACAGGCATGTGCCACTGCGCCCAGCTAAGCATTTGACTTTTTAAAGAAACACTATAGTGACAACTTTCCTACATATAACTTTTCCCCCCAAATCAATTCTGAAAAAAAAATAAAAGTTTTTGTTTTTGTTTTTGTTTGTTTGTTTGTCTTTAGCATATTTGAAGCTCAGCGTAGAAACAGCATTTGGACCTGTACCTTGTTGGCTGTTTTGTGGATAGAGCATCCAAAAATGGCACCATAGGCTCTCACTGCTGCTCCACACAAGTATTCTTCATACCTGAATTCCCTTCTCTTTGCATAGCTGTCTTCATCATTCAAAACTTCTCTTTCCTTATGAAGTGGAACATACCTTGTTTGAATGGTTAGTGCCCAGGAAGAGCTGCATTCTGTGGTCCCCATGCCTGTGTCATTCGATGATTACTGCTTGAACAGTAAAACTGAGCACGGTGGCACACTAGAGGGTTACTGGTCAGTTGTACTCTTAAGTGCACAAAATAAAGGTATGGGACTTTTTCATCACTGTACTTCTGGTGAATCACAGGAAAATGTGTGCATGTCATTGTGGGGGTACAGATGAGTTGACCTCTCAAAATCCAGAACAGCTTCCCACCCATCCTCTCTGCCTCCCAGTAAACATTGATAAGATTGAGGTCATGTGTGTTCGATGTTGTAGGAGATGGTGACATTTAAGGACGTGGCTGTGGTCTTCAGTGAGGAAGAGCTATGTCTGCTAGACTCTGCCCAGAGGAAGCTGTACCAAGATGTGATGCTGGAGAACTTCAGGAACCTGCTCTTAGTGGGTGAGTTTAGTTCCCCTCTCTGATGGTATTTCAACTCCCAGGAGTGGTTTTGTATCCTTGGGTGTTCAAATTTGAGGATGCAATGAGAACCTCAATTCCTAGTAAATTTTATCTAGATGTTACCTAGCATGTGTTTTAAGCCTGTGTCTCTGTGTGTTTCCTGGGCACCAACCATTCAAACATGATATGTTCCTCTTGATAAGGAAAGAGAAGTTCTGGATGATGAAGACAGCTATGCAAAGAGAAGGGAATTCAGGTGTGAAGCAAGCAAATGTGAGTTCTTGTAATTGACTGTTCCATCTATTTTACTCTCTTAGGATGCTGGGCAGCAGCAGTAAACCCCAGGTCCCAGTCAGCCACACAATCATGAAAGTAAACAACTGATACTGTATAATGTACTGTATTCAGTAAAGGATATGAAATAGTATTTTATAAACTAAGTTCTGTGTTAGATGATTTTGCCCAGGTGTAGATTAATGTAGGTTGTTCTGAGAATATTTAAGGTAGGCTAGGCTAAGCTCTGGTGTTGAGTTAGGTAAGTATATTAAGTGCATTTTTAACTTAACCACAAACTTACCAAGGTATAAAAATTGACATTTTAAGGCAAAGAGCACCTGTTTTTGTTTTCCTATCTCTCCTGTTTGGAATGTAATCTCAGAAAGGGGGAAGTTTCTCTGTTTTGTATATAGCTGTATCCTCATTTGTATGGAATAGTTCTAGTGTATTGCAGTTATTGGCAGATATGAAACCCAATGAGTGAATAAATGGATGGGAGGACTTCACTGTCTCCCAGAGACATGGAAATAGCTAATAAGTAATACACAATCCAAGTGAGTGAGAACTGTTGGGGGAGTTTTTTCTTTCTTTTTTTTAATCTTTTCAATCTTTGAATGGCTGCTAATCCAATTTCAGCTACCTTGGTTTTCCTGGACATGATTGTGTTGTTCATGTGCACACTTGACCTACTCCCAGGGAAAATTCTCAGCATTCTTTTAGTGACCACACTGAGTAGCATGCCTGCACTCTGACTTTTCCTGGAGACTTCCATAGTTCTTTTCTGGGAAGAAATCCTTTCTTATATCTACCTCTGAGGCAGCTCCTTCATTAAGGGAAAAGAAGTCCTGATTTCCTGAGGTCTTCGACAGCAACCAGCTTTCAGGCTACATTTCTTCTTTGAACGATTTCTCTCTCTGCAGCCCTTTGTCTTCTCCAAACTCTAATGCCCATCACTGCACCCAGATTTCACCTTCCTTCTTCATGAAATTGAGATCAGACACACAGCTGAATGTTGCCTATATTTCTGCTCATATTTCTTAAATACATGGTGTATATGTCTGTATTTTTATTTGATACAGATTTAGTGGTTAATATGTTAAAGAGTATAGATTTCACACAATATTTTCTTTATCTTGTAGAGACATAGCGTTATATTTTGAACTGATGAACTTTTTTTTTTTTTTAATATTTTTTTAGTTATACATGGACACCGTGTCTTTATTTTTGTTTACTTATTTTTATGTGGTGCTGAGGATCGAACCCAGTGCCTCACACGTGCGAGGCAAGCGCTCTGCCACTGAGCCACAACCTCAGCCCCTGAACTGATGAACTTTATGACCCAGAAGGAATCGGGAAACTCCCCTCTCAAAAAAGATTCTCCCTTCTACCCATAAAACTCCTATTTCTAAATGACAGTATATTAAATGTATCTGTGTTCCAATGTGTATCAGTAGTTGCATACTTACTGTTAATGTTTTCCAAGATTTGCCATTGGAAGTTAACTTTCAATTTGAAACACTTATTTCAGGGCTTGTTACTAATCTGATCAAAGTTTCAGTGTTTTATTAGCATGAGAAATACTTCTTTCAATATAACCAGGTTGGATGTTTTCCATGTGTGTAGCTCTCTCTGGAAGACTTCAGAAAGCATTTCATATAATAACACCATTCCTGCTTGTTATGAACCTCTGATAGTTTCTATTCTAGTTCTTTATTCTAAATGTTTACAATAAGGTTTTTTCCATAGCTCCCTAAAGTTTCGTAGTCTTCAGTTTGAAAATGTTATAAAGGCTTAATTCCATCTTAAGTGTTCTACACTGTTTTCAAAGAATGCAGTAGTTGCTGGCAGAACCAACCAGGGCATATAGCCCCTCACACTTTTGTTTCACCTCAAGTAATTCTTGCCACCTTTGATTTTTTTCATTAGGAGCATTATCCTTTATATAGCTGCCTTGTATGGGCTTTCAGATTGCTATCACAACTGAATTGTCTGCACATTCCCCACTCTGCCTTGTGTGTGTGTGTGTGTGTGTGTGTGTGTGTGTGCATGCACGTGCACATGCAGTAGTAGTGATTGAACCTGGGTGTGCTCTACCACTGAGCAACTTCCCCAGCCCTTTTTATTTTTTATTTTGAGAAAAGGTCTCCCTAAGTTGCCAAGTCTGGCCTGGAACTTGAGATTCTCCTGCCTCAGCTTCCTGTGTTGCTGGGATTATGGGTGTGCACCACCATGCATGACTTCTCTGTCCCTTTCTTATTTTACAAAACTAAGTTATTGTCCGTGTATTTTTGGAATAATATTAGGTATGCATGTTCTAAAATTCTTGTGCACAAATACTTTGAAGACCTAAACACTCCCAGGTATTTGATATTTAGGAATGTGATGAGTTTAACCAACCAAAGAGTGCAGAGAGACAGTTTATACAAGACTATGCTCACTTCATACCAGCTAAAATTTGGTTGATTCCCAGTACTACCTTCACATTGACTAATACACACAACTTTGCTTTATTTTTATAGAGGGCCTAGTGCTATATTTGAAGTAGGAAGAATCAGAACTCACTGAGTAGTTTTACTTTCATGGTTACAGAATTTTATAGGGAAAAGATGTATATTATATTTTGCCTACAATAAAATTCTATACAAGAGTCCAGAGAAGTACCATGTATAAACTTTCTATCATACTCTCCCCATAGAGTCCATACACGTTATTTTCCCAGGATTAAGGAATGACATTGTATAGAGATCTGGTATTCAAATTAATTATTGTGGCTCCATTCTTTAGACATCATGATATAAGTCTGACTGGTTGATAACTTCCCATGTGGTTAATTTCAGTTTCTTTGTCAGCTGATTCCACATGACCTAAAGACCCACCTTGAATCACATTGTTAATCTTTTTGACACAGGGACACTCTCACCCAAATGTGTGGCTTTTACAATAGTGAATCATATTGTTAAATTATCCAGAGTGACCCATGATCCCAAGGCAGGATAACATCCTTCTCAAGCTTGGCATTACAAGGGCCTAGCAATTACTTCTCTCTACAAATCTAGAACTCTTTTTTTTTTTTTTTTTGGTACCAGGGATTGAACTCAGGGGCACTCGACCACTGAGCCACGTCCCCAGCCCTATTTTGTGTTTTACATAGAGACAGGGTCTCCCTGAGTTGCTTAGCATCTTCTCGTTGCTGAAGCTGGCTTTGAACTCATGATCCTCCTGTCTCAGCCTTCCAAAGTGCTGGGATTACAGGCTTGTGCCACCGTGCCCGGCTTACAAATCTAGAACTCTTCTGGTAAGGTTTATTTATTTCATTCATAAGAATATACAACATAAATCCAAATACACAAGGTATTACTTCTTAATGTTCTCTTGATCAGCATTTCATTATATGCATGATTTATTTCTAATAATTTACAATTTAAGATTTTAGGTTGACTAGGAAATTCAGTAGAAATATTAACAGATTAACTCATTTTATCACATTACCATTTTTTAAAGTCTTTTATTTCTTTCTTATAAGTCACATGTGAGATTTCATGTGTTCTAAATAGTCTTGTACAAACCAGTTACCATGGAGTACAATGGAAAACACAACGTTTTCCTGTACTTTACCTATATTCATTAAAGTCTTATGCCCTCTTTTCATATTGAAAATTCTAAACAGAGCCTTCCATTGTCCACATCACTGAATTCTCTGTCCTGATAGGAGGCTGGATCCAAACTGAACTGGAGACTGTTCCAGAAGCAGGACCACATGAAGAGCTGTCCTGTCAGCAAATCTGGGAACAAATTACAAGTGATTCAACCTTGGGTCAAGACTCAAGCATTTGCACCTTTCAGTTTCCCAGCCAAGGTGATTCACTCTGCCAAGATGGGCCAGGATTATCTCTAATTGACATAAGAAAGAAACTTGACCTTGATGGTGAATGTAAGCCATCCCTCAATGATGTCTCCAACTTTGACCTTCAACAGTTACATTCAGGAGGGAAGTCTCATAGATGTCTTGAGTGTGGAAAAAGCTTCTGTTACAACTCAGGTCTTCATATTCATCAGAGAATTCACATGGGATCAAATTGCTGTAAGTATGATGAGTGTGGAAAGGAATTCAGTCAGAGATCTTCCTGCCTGCAAACTCATCAGGATGTGCATGCTGCAGAGAAACCATTCAAATGTGAGCAGTGTGGGAAAGGCTTCAGTCGAAGATCTGTACTTACTGTTCACTGCAAATTACACACAAGAGAGAAACCTTACAAATGTGAGGAATGTGGGCAGGCCTTCCTTCATGATTCACAGCTGCAGGAACATCAGAGAATCCATACTGGAGGAAAACCGTTTAAGTGTGACATATGCGGTAAGAACTTCTGTGTTAAATCAACACTTAACAGGCATTTCTTGGTGCATACAGGAGAGAAACCATTCAGATGTGACACATGTGGTAAGAGCTTTTGTCGGAGATCAACCCTAAATAGACACTGCAGGGTCCATACAGGAGAGAAGCCATACAAATGTAAGGAATGCGGGAATGGTTTCATTGAGAGGCAAGCTCTTTATAGGCATCAGATGGTTCACACAGGAGAGAAACCATATATTTGTGAAGAATGTGGGAAGAGCTTCAGATGGTCCTCCTATCTTTTGACACATCAACGAGTCCACAGTGGAGAAAAACCATTCAAATGTGAGGAGTGTGGTAAGAGGTTTTATACAAATTCACATTGTAATTCCCATCAGAGAACTCACAGTGTAGAAAAGCCATACAGATGTGAGGAGTGTGGGAAGGGCTACAAAAGGAGGTTGGCTTTTGACTTTCACCAGAGAATCCATACAGGAGAGAACCTCTATGTTTGTAAGGAATGTGGGAAGAACTTTACTCGGGCCCCGTGTCTTCTGGACCACCAGAGACTTCACAGTGGAGAAAAACCATTCAAGTGTGAAAAGTGTGGAAAGAGCTTTACTCAGAGTTCCCAACTTCATTCCCATAGGAGGGTCCACACAGGAGAAAGACCCTATACTTGTAAGGAATGTGGGAAGAGCTTTGGCTGGGCCTCTGTTCTTTTGAAACATCAGAGACTCCACAGTGGAGAAAAACCATTCAAGTGTGAAGAGTGTGGGCGGTCCTTTACTCAGAATTCACATCTTCGTTTCCATCAGAGAGTCCACACTGGAGAAAAGCCATACAGATGTGAGGAGTGTGGGAAGGGCTACATCCAGAAGTGCAGTCTTGATAGGCATAAGAGGGTCCATACGGGAGAAAAACCCTATAATTGTGAGGAATGCGGCAAGAGCTTTGGCTGGGCCTCTTGTCTTCTGAACCATCAGAGACTCCATAATGGAACAAAACCATTCAAATATGAGACATGTGGGAAGAGATTTACTCAGAATTCACAACTTCATTTCCATCAGAGAATTCATACTGGGGAAAAGCCATGAAAGTGTGAAGAGTGCGGGAAGAGCTTCAGCTAGGCATCAGCTGACTCACTTGACCCATCAGAGACTCCACAGCAGAAAAACCATTCAAATGTGAAGAGTATGGGAAGAGCTTTGGACACAGTTCATATGTTCAAGGCCAACAGAAAATCCACAGTGGAGAAATGTTGAATCTTTTTTTTTTTTTAATTTTTTTTTTTTTAGTTGTCGATAGACCTTTATGTTTTTCATTTATTTATATGTGGTGCTGAGAATTGAACCCAGTGCCTCACATGTGCTAGGCAAGTGCTCTACCACTGAGCCACAACCCCAGCCCCAAAATGTTGAATCTTGATCTGCCTTAGAAGGTCCACACTGGAGAGAACCCATGCAGGTGTGGAGAGTGCTGTAATTTCTTTGGTCAGCCTCGAGTTTTCAACTGCCTCAGAGCCCCCACCCCCCAACACCCTGGAGAATTACCTTGGAAATGTCATGTATGTTTTAAAGTCTTTTTAGTCAGTCTTCACAACTAGTCTCATTAGAAACCTCAGAAATGGGGGGGAGGGTGATAAGCACTCAGTTTAAGTTCATACCTTATACTTCGTCACAGAATCCAGGCTAGTGAAAAATGTCATCCAAGGAAGTTTACAAGGGGAAATATTCATTAAGGAATGTTTTGCCATAACTCAGCATGTCCCAGTGGTCTCAGGACCACATAATGGAGCACCCTTGTAAGTGGGGAACTAAGGGTTTCATTCAGAAGTTTGAAAATTATACTTATCATTCAAAGACAGCCCTTAGGAAAAAAAGAGAAAGTTGGTTAGGCTTTTACAGAAGTATGATGATTGACATGTCTACTAGACATGTTCCTGAGGGCAGGGACTTTGCTACTAAATCTTCACATCTGCAAACTGTAGGTATGTTTAGCATCTGTTCATTAAATGAATCAAAAGTAGAAAACATACGCTTTGAAAATTGTATCAAGAGGAGGAAAACTGCAGAAAATAACTTGGGGAACAAACATGAATTAAAATGCAGAATGCACTTAGTACTGCAGTCAAGAGCACTAATTTGAATATTATTACACTTAACTCCTGGCCTCTCCCCAGTCTCTGAATCTTGAATTTTTTCTTTTTTTCTTTTTTCAACATCTTTTTAGTTGTTGATGGATCTTTATTCATTTATTACTTATATGTGGTGCTGAGGATTGAACCCTAGCACTCTACCACTGAGCTACAGCCCCAGCCTCTTGAATTTTTCTCATACTAGACTGAAATGTTTTGTCAACTGCAATAACATACCACTGCATATTTCAAAATTAAAATTCTCAGGAGTATTAATATAAGATTTACAGTAACACTTTGAAAGGGTCTGATGTAGTTACTTAATCCTGAATTGATCATGACTTGTAATTCTCTACACTTGCAGGCATGATTGTCTTCTGGTTGCTGTAGCATTTTTTTTTTTTAAATTCAACTTCTGTGGTCAGAACTATGCAAAATTGGAAGAACATTTGTCAAACTCCTTACCTCTTATTTTTCCTCTATCCCTATGCAATAAATACTTAATAAAATGAACTTTGGTAATTTCATCAAATATATTCCTTATTAAGGCAGGATTAAAATTTATGTGCTCTTTGTTAGTGGCAGTAAAAATAGGTCTTTTGGAAAGCAGCATGTGTCAGAACGTATAATCAGAAATAAAAGAATTGGGAGTTATGATTATGAGATTAAAATACCAAATGCAGGGTTTTCCTAAATGGGAACAGTTTATTTAGACAAGAGCAGTTAGTGGAAATGAGGACTATGCATGGGATCAGAGGGTTTAGCTGCAGTGGTCACAACTTTTTTTTTTGATACTGGGAATTGAACCCAGGGGTGCTTAGTCACTGAACACTATCCCCAGCCCTTTTTTCCATATTTTATTTAGAGATAGGGTCTCGCTAAGTTGCTAAGGCTGGCCCTAAACTTGCGGTCCTCCTGCCTCAGCCTCTTGAGCCACTAGTTTCTATTTCTTCAGTAATATTTTCTTCATTATAATCATCTTTTTCATTACATTGTAAAGCACAGTTGTGGCAGCTTTTAAAAACCTACTAAATCTTCGGTGGACAACTTCCTTTTTGAGGGTCATGTGAGACCTGCAGGTTCTCTCCAGTCCTTTTAAACAAAAGTTAAAGAAAACCTTTGCATCTTAATTCCAACATCTGGATTCCCTCTAGTTTCATGGTCATTAATTTATTTCCCCCTGATAATGGTCATGTTTTTCTGTTTTTCCCTTGGTCAAGTAATTTTGGATAATATCCTGGAAATTGATTAATATACTGAGGATATCTGGGTTCTATAACATTTTTCCGGAGAGTACTGATTTTTGTTCTTATATTTGACACTTAAATCATCTGGTCTCAGAGTGAAACTTTTCTCCTCTCCATGTGTGGCAGTTCAAATCTCAATTATGTTTTTCATGTTGGTTTGGTTCTGTTAAGTCCATTCTGCCTGCTAGCTGAGGTGTGTGCTAGCCAGACATTTGGTGGCATTTATACACTCAATTTGGGACTTCCTGCCTCTGGTTCTCTTCTTCCCAGGGTCTCCTCACCACCAAACTTCCCATAGTATTTGCTTGAACTCTTTTGATTCTTTTTCAAGTCAGAAAACTGCAGATTTCCCCGCAGAGTTTTAGTTGCCTTCAATTGTGTAGACTGGGACTTGCTCTCAGTCTGCACAAAGCAGAAAACTCTACCATTCATTCCCATCAGTGTTGGAACCATCTCCATGATCTGCCTGCATCTGTCCATTCTCCAGGGCCTTTGGACACACACCAACATAAATACATGCATATATATATATATATATTATACTTTATTTTTTTTCTCAAAAGTTGCATTTTAATATATGTTATCAAACATAACAGAAAAAAACATTTTCAGAAGCTGTACACACTATTCACTGAAAACATTTGTTGAGGCAAATAGAAAAAAAATTGTTACAATCATAATTTTTCTAACTGCACAAAATTATAAGCAGATTACATTCTTCATATTAAACATCTTTATATGCACTTTCAATAAACAGTTGATGGTTCATTGAAAGTATATATTTATATATATTTATAAAAATATATTTATATATATTTTTTATCAACCATCTTTACTATACCCATTCCCCTTTCCTGCCCCCCCGCCTCCCCCATGTTGCGTCCAGTGTTTCTCTATTTCTCTTATGTTTCCCATTCCCACCTCCCTTATTCATCAGCATCCACTAATCAGAGAGACCATTCGGCATTTGGTTTTTTGGGATTGGCTTACTTCACTT
>CM053414.1:44432725-44459646 GCA_028644305.1 Xerus rutilus
ATGTTTCCTTAGGATACTAGCTTTTGGCCACCATGTCATGTCCAGTTCCTGTGAAGTCAGCACTTCAGAGGCCACATATGTACATTCTGAAGGAACCAAAAGCAGAGTTGTTTTAGCTCAGAAGCTCGACGTGAATAAACAGGTCTGACTGAAGTTATGCTAGACTCAAAAAATATATGGAATTCTTTGTATTATTTTTGAATCTTTTCTGAAGGCTTAGAATATATTGAACATACAAGTTTTTAAAGCATATTTAGACATTACAAGTAAAAGGAAATTAGTATTACCTTTAAAAGTGTCAAGATCATATATGTATATATACGTATATAGACATGCACATACATATACACACAATCATAAAAAATCCTGTCTGTCCATTTTTTAAAACATTCTAGGTATCTACCAATGTCAATAACTATGAATTTACCTTCTGTGATTTCCTTCCGCTCGGTATTCTGCTGCATGGATGCTGACACTCCAACTGATGAATGTTAAGGTTTGCTGTTACCTAAAAGTGAACGTTCTTTCATGTACCTCCATAGCATAGGTTTACATGCCATGAGGTAAAGCAACTAGGCTAAGATTTGCTGAAAGAGATTGTTGTTTATGCATTATTTGGTTTCAAAGCTTTGGTAAAACTGCTAATAGCTCACTGTAAACAATTTTTTCAAGTTGGACAAAAATCATCCCACCCGCTCCCCACCAGAGTAAGCCACATTCTCCCCATGCACACAGTCACCTTCAGTCACACACATTTCCACAGACCAGATCACACCAGGGAGGCTGTAACCTTTCTCATTAATAACCTGAGGTTTTTTCCTGTCATTGTTTTTAACAGGTATAATTAAGACAAGATTCAATCAAACCATTTACTAGTGCCCTGTTTTTTAAAACTCAGAATATCCTTATGAGTAATCTCTTAAGCAAAATTTCTAGCACGTTGGAACCTCCAGGTCAAAGGGGATTCTGGTACGTACTGACCAGCTAGTCTCCCAAAGCTCACATTGTTCCCTCATACTGAGAAGTGAACACAATGCTGTGTAAATGGAAATCCACCTAACTCATTACAATCAATAAAAATTAAGGTTGCCTGTTAGGGTTTTAACATTTCCCCTAGAGTTTGTGTTGGAATCTTAATCCCTAGTATAAGTGGTGAGGGGGGCCTTTAGGAGGTGATCGGGTCATGGACACACCCAAGCTGTTACGGTTCCTTGTCCTGGGAATGACTCACATCCCTCTCTGCCACCCTCCCTACTGCTGAGAGGATGCAGTCGTAAGCCCTTGCCACATGCTTGTCCCTGGATCTTGGATTACCAGACTCTAAAACTAAGGAATCTGGTCCTTGTCAATTACCCAGTCCGTAGAGCAGAAAGAAGAGACTAAACTGCTGCCGAAGCCTCAAGAGGCCCCAATGGAGAACCACACAGGAACAAGAGCTGACCTAAGCCTGGACGGAAATAATGAGAAGCCAATTAACAATTCAAGTTTACTTAGAAACTACTTGTCCTCAGTAACTACTTGCAACATTTTCAAAGAATTACAGTCAATCTCTACTCGATGAGTTAGGGCCCCAAAATTCCAATCATGTAAATTGTCATGTCTTGTAGTTAGGTTAATTTTTTAAAAAATAGCATTTTTCAGTCTATAAAATACAACAGTAAAGTTTACAATGTACACAACCGATAAGCTAAACAAAGAACTGAGGCTGGACCTCAGGGGGCCATTCACAAGGCTTGTCTACATTTTTACTGTGGATGGTGGTATTAAATAATGTTCTGTACTTTAATAATTCCAGAAACTTTTATTAAGGCTACTTGTTGGAGTCCTTATGCATATAAATTAGCATGAATTTAGGGCAGGGAACCCACTAGTGTTTTCAACTAAGGGTTTTTCTCCTATTGGAGCCAAGCACAGCTCTGCATGGCAGAGATGCGGGGAGAAGACATTCCTATGTGGAAGTTACACTTCAGTTGACATCGATTTTTGTCAATCATTCTTTTGTCAAAGTCCTGCCCATAATCCTTATTCACAAGGTCTCTTTTCTGGAAGACTGCCAAACATCAAGATTCTTTGTCACAAATGGTGACACTTTGGAACGCTGGTTTAAACACTGATTATATGTATATAAGAGTTTTCTCATCTGTGAACTCGGACATTTGTAAAGAATTTCTCTCCCAAGTCCTTAAAATGGCATTTTAGAAAGCTGCTCTCCATGATGATTCTTGTCTCCTCTACAGACTCCCTCCGGCGTGGACCCTCTGATGGTAGACAAGATGCGACCTCTGACTGAAGCCTTTGCAGCAGACGTGGCAGATGTACGGCCTCTCCCCGGTGTGGACCCTCTGGTGTGTGTGGAAGTGTGAGGCTTGGCTGAAGCCCTTCCCGCACTGCTGGCAGGTGTAGGGCTTCTCTCCTGTGTGTACCCTCTGGTGAGCGCTGAGCCCTGCACTCCAGCTGAACTCCTTCCCACACTCCTCACACTTAAACGGCTTCTCTCCGGTGTGGATGATCTGATGGACTTGGAGGTTTGACCTCTGGCTGAAGGCCTTGCCGCAGGTGTCACATGTGTAGGGCTTCTCTCCCGTGTGGACTCTCTGGTGGGCCTGCAGGTGCGAGGCCTGGCTGAACCGCTTCTGACACGCCACACACTTGAAGGGCTTCTCCCCGGTGTGGACGCTCTGGTGGGCCTGAAGGTTGGAGGCCTGGCTGAAGCCCTTCCCACACTCCTCACACTTATAGGGCTTCTCTCCAGTGTGGACGCGCTGGTGATTGTGCAGGTTCAGGCTCCAGTTGAAGCGCTTCCCACACACCTCGCACTTGTACGGCTTCTCTCCGGTGTGCACCCTCTGGTGGGCCTGGAAATACGAGCTCTGGCTGAAGCCCTTTCCACACACGTTACAGCGGAACGGCTTCTCTCCTGTGTGGACCCTCTGGTGGCTCTGGAAACTCGAGGCCGAGCTGAAGCCCTTGCCGCACTCACCACATTTATATGGCTTCTCCCCAGTGTGGACACGCTGATGACTGTGGAGATTGAAGCTCAGGCTGAAGCTCTTGCCACACTGCTCACACCTGTAGGGCTTTTCTTCCGTGTGCACCCTCTGATGGGTGTGAAGATTGGAGCTACAACTGAAGCGCTTGCCGCAGTCTGCACATTTGTATGGCTTCTCCCCTGTGTGGATCCTCTCGTGAGCCTGCAGGTGGGACCTCTGGCTGAAGCCCTTCCCACACACCTCGCACTTGTAGGGCTTCTCCCCGGTGTGGACTCGGCAGTGGATGTTGAGGTCTGTGCTGCGGCTGAAGCCCTTGCCACAGCTCTCACACCGGTAGGGCTTCTCTCCTGTGTGGATAGGCAAGTGGGCGTACAGGTGTGAGCTCTGGTTAAAGCTCTTGCCACACTCGGCACAAGTGTAGGGCTTCTCCCCTGTGTGGACTCGCTGATGGGTCTGCAGATTGGAGCTCTGGCTGAAACCCTTGCCACATTCATGGCACCAGTAGCGCTTCTTTCCCATGTGAACGTTCTGCAGCGCAGGAGCACCCAAGCTGTAACTGCTGTCGGCCTCCTGGATGCTCTGGGCTGGAGGCTTTTTTCCCAAGAGGACCTGCTGAGGTCCAAGACTGGGGCCATCCCTGAAGGCTTCCTCACATCCAGAAATCTGGTGAATTTTCTGCCCTGGGTGAACACTGTGACCAGTCATGGGTGAAGACTTCTCCCCGTCCTGTTCTGTGTCACCATGGTGGTGTGAATTGCAAGTTAAAATGTTGACACAGGGAGCAAATAGGCACAGTTTGTTTTTCATCTGTTTACAGCTTTTTTGATGGTTCTGTGTCTCACTGACACATAGTTTTTTCCAAGAAGTCTGAGCTCTTCCAGTTGTAAATCCTTGGTTTTCAATAATAATGGAATGATCCCCAGTGAGATTCACAAGAGAGCCATCCTCCCCAGCTGCCTGGATGGATTCTCCAGCTTCTATGTGGCAGGAGGGACCACACTGCTCAGGGAACTGAGAGTGCTTTCCTTGACCATTTATCATGCAGCCTTGACCTTCAGTTAGTCTGTTCACAACATGTCTCTTGATTTGCCAGCATGAAAGCTCTTCCAAGGAAAGGCACTTTAGTCCTGCTTCATGAAGATTCTCCACCCTGTTTTGATTCCTGTCTCCTGAAAGGGTAAATAGGAGTTAGAGACAGAACTAGTGCCAACAGCAAGGATGGGGAGTAGAGAGCTCCAAGCCCTCTTTCCCCTCTGTAAACATTTAAAACACTGAAGACTAGCTGGAGTCGTTACAGGTGCTCTGAAAAACAAAGACCTGCAGCAACAAGGAGAATGCTGAATCGAGAAGGAGCCACCTTTAAAATGGAATGAGATCTGTGGTCAGCCAGAGGCTGGAACTGAGCTTTCCTCTCCTCTGTGCATGTGTCTTGGTACATAAGTTTGTATGCCTTTCCCACAAACTTTTCCAGTTTGTAGAGCTACTTCTCAATGCATTTTTATTCATGGTGTGTCAAGGATGAAGGAAGCAGGGATCCTGCATCTGCCCCCAAACTGGAGGGAGCAAAGATGTTCCTGCAACATCCTAGCCTGTCTGTGAGCTACATGAGGCTGGTCTGTTGGGCCCGACTCAGATCAAGGATGGTAACATGAGAAAGTACAGTGGGCACTGGCCAGGATAGCTGTAGGTTACCACAGAGGCCCAGGGAGGCACCAGAGGTGATGGGGTGACAGATCTCCAAGGGCCCTGATGTAGGAGTCTGACTCTGGTTCTAAAAGTCTAATTTCTCAGTGTGTGGAGGAGTTGGAAGAATGAACACACACGCACACTCAGGCCCAGCACATGCCCAGGAACACCTGCGCTGCCCTAAGCTCCCACCCTGGGGAGATGCCCCAGGACAAAACATGCTGCACTTAGTGAGCATCTCCCCTGGAAACGGGCAGAATGCAAAAGCTGGGAGCTGTTTATTTTCAAATGCCTAATCTGCAACAAGAGATTTACAGGCATGGAAAGGGAACTCAAAGGAACAAGATAAATCAACAGAACCAATCTGAAGCTGCAAGGTCTCTGACTTCAGTGACAAAGATTTTCAAATAATTTTAATTATGCTCAGTGAGCCACAGAAGAAAACTCACAAATCACCAAATCAGGAAAATGATGAACACAATAAGAATATAAATAAAATGTAAACATGAGCTGAACAGAAAATCTGAAGCTGAAAGATACAATAGAAAACTGGAAGCAGAAGATTCAGTGAACTTGAAGACAGGTCATCTGAAACGATCAAGTTTTAGTGATGAAAAAATGGAGAAAATGAGTGGAGTTGAAGGGCCTTCCTGGACATCGAGCAGATGACTGTGTGCACAGCAGAAGTCCTAGGAGGAGGGGGCTAATGTGAGGATGTACAGGCTGAGACTTCCCAAATTAAGAAGTGAATACAGAAATACAAGTAGCCTAAACTCCAAGAAAGACAAGGCTAAGTGACAGCGCTGAAATATAGTACAATCCAGCTGTTCAGAGGTTTATAAAGTAGCAACAGAAATGTGACCATCACGTACAAGAGTTCTCACCTATGAACAGATATGCTGGCAGAAACTTCACTGCTACAAAGCAAGAAGATGGTATATTCAATGTGGTGATCAACAACCCCCCTCCAAAAAAGCCTGTCGACAAGAGCACTACATCCAGCAAAACTATCTTACCAAAACATAGAAATAAGACATTCCTGAGAACTTGAGGGAGTTCCTTCCCACAAGATCTGTCTTATGAGAAATGCTAAACAGTCCTTCAAATTGAAAGAACACTAAATAGTAACCAAGCCATATGAAAACAAAATTCTCCACTAATCTCCACCAATGGTGAATCTATGGGCAAATACAAAAATCTCTGTCTTTATAGTTTCCTTTTTAATTCTAAGATTTATAAGAAAGCATATGATGAGGAGATCCAAGATGAAAAACTAGAGCAAGGCTGCATTCCTCATTGCTCCATGACTCGGGATTCAAGCAGAGGAAATACTGTTTCTCTGTGAGGCAGCCATTGCTGTCTACTAATCCCTTGCTCTTTACCCCTCTTTCCTTCACCGTGATCACCCATTTTCTGCCAACATATAGCCCACCTTCTGAGTACAGTTCACTCGCTGACCACCACCTATTGTGTGCCATTTTCTTGTTTGCCCACCTCTTGCCTGCCCATTGCCTGCCTTTCACCTACCCATTGCCTACCACCCTATGTCCACCAATCAACTACCTGCCATTAGCTTCAGACTACCCACAGACTGCCAGCAGATCGCCTGCTGTCCACTGCTAGCTGGAAGTCCACTGTCACAGTACCCTCAGGTAAGGCACTGGAAGCCTTCAGGCACACTATAAGACTACAGGGTAGAAATTCTACTGCCTCAGATCCATACTGCTAGATGAGAAGACACTCCGACAATATGAAAAAACAATTGAACAAAGCGCCTTAAATAAACCAAGATGTTCCAACAATAGAATCCATAGACAACATAGAAGAAACATCAGAGAAGGAGTTCAGAAGGTACACCGTTAGACTGATCTTTGAAATAAAGAATGGTATCAGAGAGAAAATACAGGACGTGAAAGATCAATAAAGAGGCAAAGATCATAAAAACGAATCAAGCAGAAATCCTCGAGATGAAGAAAATAATAAACCAAATTAAAAATTAAATGGAAAGTATCACCAACAAACTAGACAACTTAGAAGACAGAACCTCATATAATGAAGACAAAATCAATACTCTTAAAAAAAAATCAACTGCACAGAGAAGATGGTAAAAAAAAAAACATGAACCAAACTTCCAAGAAATATGGGATACCATGAAAAGACTAAATTTAAGGTTTGTCAGAATAGACAAAGGCATGGAGATATAAACCAAAGGAATGCACAATCTTTTCAATGACATACTATCAGAAAATTTCCCATATCTAAAGAACGAAATGGAAAATCAACTACAAGAGGCTTACAGGACCCCAAATGTATAAAATTACAGCACACCCACACCAAGGCATATTATAATGAGAATGACTAATATATAGAATAAGGATAGAATTTTAAAGACAGAGAGAGAAAAAAAATCAAATTATACATAGGGAGAAAACAATCCAGATTTCAGCTGATTTCTCAACCCAGACCCTCAACACCAGGAGGTCTCGGAATAACATATATCAAGTTCTGAAAGAAAATGGATGCCAACTGAGAATTTTATATGCATCAAAATTAAGCTTCAGATTTGAAGATGAAATAAAAACCTTCCATGATAAAAGTTGAAAGAATTCACAACTAGAAATCCTGCACTACAGAACATTCTCAGTAAAATATCCCATGAGGAAATGAAAAAAAAAAAAAAACAACAATGAAAACCAGAAAAGGGAGAAACTACACTAAAGGAAAGGTCAATCAGAGGAGAAATTAAGTCAAATTAAAAACCAAAAATAAGCCAGACGCAGTAGCACAAGCCTGTAATCCCAGCACTTAGGGAGGCTGAGACAGGAGAATCATGAGTTCAAAGCCAGCCTCAGCAATGGCGAGGCGCTAAGCAACTCAGTGAGACCCTGTCTCTACATAAAAAAACAAAATAGGGCTGGGGGTGTGGCTCAGCAGTTGAGTGCCCCTGAGTTCAATCTCCAGTACCAAAAACAAACAAACAAAAAATAAATAAACCAAATGACCAGGAATACAAATCATATCTCAGTAATAATCCTTGAATGTTAATGGCCCAAACTTATCAATCAAAAGATATAGACTGGCAGATTGGACTAAAAAACTAGACCCAACAATCTGCTGTCTTCAAGAGATTCATGTACCTCCTAAGAAAATACATCCACTGACTGAAAGCAAAAGGACGAGGGAAAAAACTAGCACTCACATGGATTGCATAAACAAGCAGGGGTTTCCATCCTTATATCAGACAAAGTGGACTTCAAACCAAAGTTAGTCAGAAGGGATAATAAAGTACATTTCATACTGCTTAAGCGAATCATACATCAACAAGACATAACAATCATAAATATATATGCTTTAAACAATGGAGCATCTATGTACATCAAACAAACCCTTCTCAATTTCAAGAATCAAATAGACCACACATGCTGGGCATGGTGGGGCACACTTGTAATGCCAGTGGCTCAGGAGGCTGAGATAGGAGGATCACAGATTCAAAGCCACAGATTCATTCATTAAAAGAATAAAATGCTGGAGCTGTGGTTGTAGCTCAGTGGTAGAGCACTTGCCTACCATGTGTGAGGCACTGGGTTTGATTCTCAGCACCACATAAAAATAAATAAAGGTCCATCCACAGTTAAAAACAAAACAAAAGAATAAAAAGTCAGTAAATGAGCTAACAGTATATCTCAAAGCCCTAAAAAGAACAAATCAACACCAAAAGCAGAAGATAGAAAATAATTAAAATCAGAGCTGAAATCAATGAAATTTAAACAAAAGAAACAACTCAAAAAATTGATAAAATAAAAAGTTGGGGGGCTGGGATTGTAGCTCGGTGGTAGAGCGCTTGCCTCGCATGCGTGGGGCCCTGGGTTCGATCCTCAGCACCACATACAAAGCAAATAAAATAAAGACATTGTGTCTATCTACAACTAAAAAAAAAAAAAAAAAAAAAAAGTTGGTTCTTTGAAAGAATAAAAATTGATAAACCCTTAGCCATGCTAAAAAAGAGAGAAAGAAAACTCAAATCATTAAAATTAATGATGAAAAGGAAATGTTGTGATAGACACTAATGAAATACAGAAGATAATTAGAAACTACTTTGAAAATTTATACTCAACTAAAATAGAAAATCTTGAAGACATCAACAAATTTCTAGAGACATATGGTCTACCCAAACTGAATCAGGAGAACACACACAATTTAAACAGATTAATTTCAAGCAATGAAATAGAAGATACCATCAAAAGCCTACCAACCAAGAAAAGCCCATGAACAGAAGGATTTTCAGCTGAGTTCTACAAGACCTTCGAAGAAGAATTAACACCAATACTACTTAAATTACTCCATGAAATAGAAAAGGAGGGAACCCTTCCAAACTCATTCTATGAGGCTAGTACCACCCTGATTCCAAAACCAGACAAAGACACATCAAGGAAAGAAAACCTCAGGCCAATATCCCTGATGAACATAGACACAAACATTCTCAATAAAATTCTGGTAAACTGCATACAAAAAAATATTGAAAAGGTAATGCACCATAATAGAGTGGGGTTCATCCCAGGGATGCAAGGTTTGTTCAATATACAGAAATCAATACACATAATGCATCACATCAATAGACTTTAAAGACAAGAATCATATGATCATCTCAATAGATGCAGAAAAAGCATTTGACAAAATATAGCACCTCTTCATGTTCAAAACACTAGAAAAACTAGGGATAGTAGGAACATACCTCAACATTGTAAAAGCTATCTATGCTAAGCCCAAGGCCAACATCATTCTAAATGGAGAAAATTTGAAAGCATTCCATCTAAAAACTGCAACAAGACAGGGTTGCCCCTTTTCACCACTTCTATTCAACAAAGTCCTTGAAACTGTAGGCAGGGCAATCAGACAGGTGAAAGAAATTAAAGGGATATGAATAGGAAAAAAAAGAACTCAAACTATCACTATTTGCTGACATTATTCTGTATTTAGATGATCTAAAAAACTCCACCAGAAAACTTCTAGAACTAATAAATAAATTCAAAGTATTGGGATATAAAATCAATACCCAAAAATCAAATGCATTTCTATACATAAATGATGAATCCACTGTTGAGAGCCATCCATGAGCTGTGTGTGGACTACATCTGCATCGCAGCCTAGTGAATAGGAGAATCTGGTCTCTAGGAACTTCCAATGGAAATTTCCTAGGATTAAGACTGCCCAAACACATTGTGAACCCTATTCAAGCTCTTCCTGGTCCCACACAGTTCTGGAAATGAGGTGACCTGCTGCAGCCACTCAGCCCCTCTGAGATGGTGTGAGCTGCCAAGATGCCAATCAACCTACTGACTGCAAGACATCACAAAATCAAGACCCACCCCTGAACCCTTATCCCTGTCTTTGATGTACCCCCTTAAATAAACCATGAAATCCATTTCTAATTGTCCAGCTCCAGCTCCTGTATGGGGTGGGCCTACCAGGCGCTCCAAGCTTCTTTTAAAACTACGTCTTCTGACTGTGTCCTTTGTTCTTCACTAATTACTTCTGACTTTAATCTTAGGAGGCTTATCCCTCCGAGCAGGCAAGAGTTTCCTGGCAAGGTGCTGGCCATCCCACAAATCCACTCCAAGAGAAATTAGGAAAACTACCCCATTCGCAATAGCCTCAAAAAAAAAAAAAAACCTTGGGAATCTAACAAAAAGAGGTGAAAGACCTCTACAATGAAAACTACAGAACACTAAATACACTGAAGAAGACCTTGGAATATGGAACTATCTCCCATGCTCTTGGATAGGCAGAATCAATATTGTCAAAATGGCCACACTACCAAAACTGTTATACTAATTTAATGTAATTCCTATTAAAATCCCAATGACATTCATCATAGAAATAGAAAAAGCAATCATGAAAATCATTTGGAAAAAATAAAAGACCCAGAATAGCCAAAGCAATCTTTAGCAAGAAGAGTGAAGCAGGAGGCATCACAATACCAGATCTTAAACTATACTACAGAGTAAGAGTAACAAAAACGACATGATATTGGCCCAAACTAGACATGTAGATCGATAGTGAAAAATAGAAGACACAGGGACAAACCCACATAAATACCATTATCTCATACTAGACAAAGGTGCCAAAAATATACACTGGAGAAAATACAGCCTATTTAACAAACAGTTCTGGGAGAACTGGAAATCCATACATAGCAAAATGAAATTAAAACATCTATCTCTCACCCTGCACAAAACTAAACTCAAAGTGGACCAAGGACCTAGGAATTAGAGCAGAGACTCTGCACCTAAGAGAAGAAAAGGCAGGCCCAAATCTTCATCATGTCAGCTTAGGATGTGACGTCCTTAACAAGACTCCTAAAGTGCAAGAAATAAAATTAAGATCAATAAATGGGATGGATTCAAACTAAAAAGCTTCTTCTCAGCAGAGGAAACAATCAATTATGTGAAAAGAGCCTACAGAATGGGAGAAAATCCTTACCACATGCCCCTCAAAGCACTAATCTCCAAGTATGTATAAAGAACTCAAAAAACTTAACACCAAAAAAACAAACAACCCAATCAATAAGTGGGCTAAGGACCTGAACAGACACTTCATGGAAGAAGAAATACAATAGATCAGTAAACACATAGAAAAATGTTTATCATCTCTAGCAATTAGAGAAATGCAAATCAAAACTAAGATTTCATCTCACTCCAGTCAGAGTGGCAATCATTATGAATACAGCAATAATAAGTGTTGGCGAGGATGCAGGAAATAAGGTACAGTCATACATTGCTGATGGGACTGCAAACTGGTGCAACCGCTCTGGAAAGCATTATGGAGATTCCTCAGAAAACCTGGTAAAACCACCATTTGACCCAGCTATCCCTCTCCTCAGTTTATACCCAAAGGATTTAAAATCAGCACATGACAGTGACACAGACATATCAATGTTTATAGCAGCACAATTCACAATAGCTAAACTATGGAACCAACTAGGTGCCCTTCAACAGACAAATGGATAAAGAAAATGTGATACATATACACAATGGAATATCACTCAGCCTTAAAGAAGAATGAAATTATGGCATTTGCAAGTAAACTAGAGAATATCATGCTAAGTGAAATAAGCCAATCCCAAAAAACCAAAGGCAAATGTTTTCACTGATAAGTGGATGCTGACCCATAGTTGGGGAGAGGGGCTAGGGAAGAATAAAGGAACTTTGGATTGTGCAGAGGGAGTGAGGGGAGGGGTGAAGTGGTGGTGATGGGAAGGACAGTAATATGAGACAGACATTATTACCCTATAGACACATATGACTACACTACTGGTGTGACTCTGCACTATGTACAGCCAGAGGAATGAGACGTTATGCTCCATTTGTGTACAATATGTCAAAATGCATTCTACTGTCACGTATAACTAATTAGAACAAATTTTAAAATTAAAAAAATATATAATAAAAAAGAAAGCCTATGACAATTATAAATCTATGTAATAGGCACATAATAAATGTGTCAGTGACGCCTGGCTGTACACAAATTAGCTCACCAAAGCCCCCAGTCTCCCCCAGGTTGGGTTTTGTTTTTACTACCCAAGGATTCAGAAATGAAGCAAAGTCCCAAATTTTTTGTTGAGCGCAAGAGACAGTAAGTCGCAGGTTCCATTTTTCCATGGTCATAGGAAAAGGGCCGTGTGTCTTTGGTTCTGACTTCAGGAAGAAGCTTCACCACCCTGACTGCATTTTAGAAAGCAACCACCAGGTGTCCAGAAAAACAGCTAGGCTGCAAATAAGCGTTGGTCAGTCCAGATTCACACGTCAGTGATGAGTGTTGGCATCCTCCTCCTCACAAGCTCATCTGCGGAATGGCTTTACCATGTTGAATGGCTGCCAGGAAATGGCCCCCACCCACAGCAGTTTTGCAGCCTCCCACTCCACATGTTTACTTACAGTCACCCTGTATGGAGGCACCATTGTCATCCTGAACAATTATAAATGTATGTAATTGGGACATAAAATGAAGATGTGATTTGTGACATCAGTAACATAAGGATGGGGCAGAACTGTTAAAATAGTTTTTAAAGTGTGACTGGAGTTATAGAATATTTTATGTAATCCTCAGTAACCACAAAGAAACAACTATAGAATGAATCAAATATTTCACAACAAAAATAAACAAATACAGGAGAACATTAAGGGAATAAATAAGGGACAAAACAGCTATGACATACAGAAAATTCAAAAATGGCAACAGTAAGTCCTGCCATTAAGGACTACAAATGTTAATAGATTAAACTCTCCAATATAAAGACATAGAAGGATGGATTAAAAAATAGAAAGCCAATATCCAGACGTATGCTGTTTACTAAAGATCAAAGATTTTAAGACATGCATTTACTCAAAAAATGAAACTATCACATGCCAACAGTAAAACCAAGAAGAGGCAGTTGTAGTATCAAAACAGGAAGTAAAATAAGTCATGGAGAAAGACACTGTTAAATAAGTCAACTCCCCAAGAAGATTTAACAATTATATATAAATTAAACATCAGAGTGCCTAAATATATGAAGCAAAAACACTAACAAATGAACGGAAACATGGGCAGCTCAATAGTAACAGTAGAGCCTCCAATATCTCACCTTCAACAGAAAAACTAGACAGATCATTAAGGAAACAGGACAAAATAAGCAAAATATAGACATGAGCTTAATGGAAATTCTGAAGCAGAAAAATACAATAGAAAACTGGAAGCAGAAGATTCAGTGCACTTGAATACAGGTCATTTGAAACAGACAACTCCATTCACCAGCAGAAGACATATTTCCTCAAATGCATACAGAACATTCTCTAGAACAGACCATATGTTAAGCCAGAAAACAATTTAAAGTGATTAACTGCTACAAATACAAGGCTGTCAAAATGGCCTATTACCAAAAGTTACACAGATTCAAGGCAATACCCATCAAACAACAAATGAAACATCAGAGAACTAGAAAAAAACAGTTCCAAAATCTATCCAGATGAATCAGAGACCAAGAATAACCAACACAATACTTAGCAAGAAAAGCAATGCTGGAGGCATCACAATAGAATGCTTGCCTTGAATGCACAAAGCAAGCATGTTCAATCTCCAACCTCACACACACACAAAAAGTCAACTCAAAGTGGATCTAAGACCTAGGAATTAGATCAGAAACTATGCAGTTAGAAGAAGAAAATATACCCCAACGCTCCATCACTGGCACACACACCGACTTCCTTAACAAGACTCCTAAAATGCAAGAAATAAAAAACCAAGAATCAGTAAGTGGGATAGCATGAAATCAAAAAGCTTCTGCACAGGAAATGAAACAAGAGTGTGAAGAGAGCCTACAGCATGGGAGAAGAGCTCTGCCACCTGCTCTTCAGGGTGTTAGTATCCAGAAAACACCCAAAACAAAACAACCCAATAAATGGGTAAAAGAAGTAGACAATTTTCAAAAGAAGAAATACAAATGGCCAACAAATATATGAAAAGATGTTTTTCTCTCACAATCTGGGAAACACAAAACTATATTGGGCTTTCATCTCACTCCAGTCATAATTGCTATTATCAAGAATACAGATAATAATCAATCTTGGCAAGGATGTGGGGAAAAAGGTACACTCATACATTGGTAGTAGGACCGCAAATTAATACAATCACTTTGGAAAGCAGCATGAACACTAGGAATGGAACTACCACATGACCCAGCCATCCCATTCCTTGGTATCTAAACTTGGCATACTGTAAGGATACAGCCACATCAATGTTTATAGCAGCACAATTCACAACAGCTAAGCTAAAGAACCAGCCTAGGTGCCTATCAACAGATGAATGGTAAAAGAAAACATGGTATATATGCACAATGGAATATTACTCAGCCATAAAGAAGAATGAAATTATGGCATTTGCTGATAAATGGATGGAACTAGAGAACATCATGCTAAGTACACTAGACTCAGAAAATTAAGGTCAAATATTTTCTGAAATGCAGAAACTAGACCAAAATAAAGGAGAGGGAAGTGTGGGAGGGTGAATTCCATGGACAGAAGAGACCAACAGAGTAGAGAACAGAGGATTGAAGGGGGAGGGAGGAAGAATGGAAAAGGGGAAGAACAGTGAAATGAATCTGACCAAACTTTCCTAATACACATATGACTATACCACAGGGAATCTCACCTTTATATCCACAAGGCACAAATTTAAAAAAAAAAAAAAAAAGCATAAATAGAAGATCAATAGAGGAAAGGGAACAGGGATAGAAAAATACCAGTAAGAAATAAATTTTCAAGGTTCAAGAGTTTCTCTAAAGAGTTCTGGAATAATCTTTAAAAAGTAGAGAAAAACCAAAACCAAGTATTCTTCAAAAAGATCAAAATGGCTAGATTACTAAAGGAGACAAAAGGACTCAAATAACTACACTCAGAATTAAAAGCTGAGCTATGGCTGATCTTACAGATACAGAATATATAAGAGAATACTATGAATATATTGAATAACCTAAGATGAAATGGGCGAATTCCTAGAAAAACATAATCTACTAAGACTAAATTATGAATTATAAATCTAGTCTTTTTTTAAATAAAAGATTCAGCATCCTTACTGATTATCAAGGAACAAATGTCTTCACTGGTGAATTCTATCAAACTTTTTTTGGGGGGAGGGATACTGGGGATTGAACTCACAGCCCTATTTTGTATTTTATTTAGAGACAAGGTCTCACTGAGTTGCTTAGTGCCTCACTTTTGCCAAAGCTGGCTTTGCATAGTTTTGACAAATTTACTAGTGATGTTAAGAAGTTAACACTGAAGTAAGGCAGGTGAGGGATTTACAAAAATTCTAACATTCCCATAAATCTAAAATTATTTAAAAATCAGAAGGAGCATTTTGAAAAAAGTAAGATTTACTACATGGAAACTGTCTCAAAAAGGTTGATTAAACAGCATTTTTGACTAATGCACAGCTCCTGGTTTCTAACAAAAGTAAATCAGGTGACCCTGGTGGATGTCTACTCGACACCTTTCCTGGGCCTGACCCTGAGCCTGGGGCACGGGGACGCGTGGCAGCCTCTTGCACTGCTTTGTCTCCAAAATAAACTACTGAAATTAAAAAAAAAAAAAAAGTAAATCAGGGATCCTTTAACAGGTGATTCTAAAACTAGGCAAGAAAATACAATATGAAAATGGAGCACCATGAAGAGCCAGAGGCAAGGAAAAGATTAAAAAAATAAAAGATATCAAAGGGACACAGGAGCCGACCTAAGAAAGCTCCAAATGGTCAAAGCAGAAATAATCTGACTGCAAAATAAACATGCAATATTGGATTATAACCCAAAGAATGAAATAAATACACCTGAGTCCATACTGATCATAGAATGGTTACTAAATGACAAGCAGGAGTTACTGTTGTATATAGATTCTGGTATATCTATGGGTGCTATGATGTATTCCAACAAAAGAAGAAGTAGGGTGTCTACTCAGAACACCATCACAGATGTGGCTCGCTGACCTTGGACCCCTACAACTCTGAGCCAAAATAAACCTCTTTAAAACTTATCCAGACTCTCATATTATTAGGAACAGAAGACGGACTACTACAACCTGTAGCTACTAAAGATATTAAACTGGTGGTCAAAAGCCTCCCAGCATAGGAAAGTCTTGGACTAGATGGCTTCACTGGTAACTTCTATCAAACATTTAAAGAAGAATCAACACCAGTTCATCTCATTCTTTAAAAAGATTGAAGAGGAGGAAACACTTCCTAACTCATTCTATGACACTGGAATGCCTTAACGTCAAAGTCAAAGGTATCATAAGAAAAAGAAACTAGAGGCCAATAGCTCTTATAAACTAATGCAAAAAAACTTTCAAAAATACCAGTAAACTGAATTCAGCAGCATATTAAAAGGGATTATATACGACGACCAAATGGGATTTGTTTGTGGAATGCACGGATGGTTTAACATACAAAAATCAAAGTAATATATAAAATGAACAGAACAAAGGGGGGGGGACTATATAATCCTCTCAATTGATGCAGAAAAAAAAGCATTTGACAAAATTAAAAATACTTTCATGATAAAAACAGCTAACAAATTAGGAACAGAAGGAAACCACCTCAACATAATAAAAGTTATAAATAAAAAACCCACAGCAAACATTCAATGTTGAAAGAATGAAAGCTTTTCCTCTAGTAGGAGAACAAGGAAAGGACTCATGCTTTCACATCTTACATTCAATGTAATACAACTGGAAGTTACAGCCAAAACAATAGACAAGAGAAAGAAAAGGGATCTAAATGAGAAAGAAAGAAGTAAAATTTTCACTGTTTATAGATGACATGTAGAAAACTGTAAAGATTCCACACACACAAAATGATAGAATAAACCCATTTAACAAAGTAGCAGGATACCCAAAAGCAGCTGTGTTTCTACATTATAACAACAAACTATCCAAAAAAATAAATTCCATTTACAATGGCATCAAAAAGAATAAAATACATAGGAATTAACTAAGGAGGTAAGAAACTTGTATACCAAAAACTACTTGATGAAAGAAATTAAGAAAGACATAAATAAATGGAAAGACCTCTTATTTTCATGGATTATATTTAATATTATCACTTCTACTCAAAGTGATGTACAGATTGCATGAAATTCCTATAAAAGTCCTCACTAAAATCACATTTTTTCCCTGCAGAAATAGAAAAACTCACCCTAAAGTTTTTATGGAATCTCAAGGGACCCCAAATAGCCAAAACAATCTTAAAAAGAAGAAAAAAATGCACACTTCCTTGTTTCAAAGCTACCATAATCACAATGTGGTATTAGCATAAAGACATAATTATATAAAGACTAGCCGGGTGCAGTGGCACACACCTGTAATCCCAGCAGCTTGGGAGACTGAGGCAGGAGAATCTAAAGTTCAAAGCCAGCCTCAGCAACTTAGCAAGACCCTCTCTCAAAACAAAGGGCTGGGAATGTGGCTCAGTGGTTAAGCACCCCTGAGTTCAATCCCTAGTATTACCCCTCCTCCCAAAAAGACATACTGACTAATGAGATGAGAGCCTAGAAACAGGACCTCACAGGTCAAATGATATTTGATAAGGTTGCTAAGATGAACAAACGGCAAAAAGACAATTTTTCTTTCAACAAATGTTGTTCAGTAAACTGGAAATTCACATGTAAAAAAATGAAGATAGGGCTAGGAGTAAAGTGCTTTTGAAAAACAACACAAAACAGAAAAATCCTATCTTATGCCATGTGTAAAAGTCAACTCAAAAGGCAAAGACCAACATGTAAGATTTAAAACTGTACCACTCTTAGAAAAAAACATGGAAATAGCCTCAAAACCTTGGATTTACAAGCAATTTTTTGGATATGAAAATAAACACAGGGTCAACAAAAGAAAAAATAGAAAAACTAGAGTCCCTAAAAATTAAAACTTGTTCAAAAGACACTACCAAAATAGTTTAAAAGGCAACAAACACAAAAGGAGAAAAGATTTGCAAATAATGTATGTGATAAGGGATTAATATCCAGTCTATATAAAGAACTCCTAAAACTCAACACCAATAAAAAAAAGAAAGATTTAAAAATTAATAGTCAAAGGACTTCAACAGCTATTTCTCCGAAGAAGATACACCAAAGTCCAATAAGCATGAGATGTTCAACATCAGTAATCATTAAGGAAATGGAACTCAAAACCCCAAAGAGATACCACTTGACCCCATCAGGATGATTATTTAAAAATAAAACAAGTATTGGCAAGGATGTGGAGAAATCCGAACCCCTGTGCAATGCTGGTGGCAACGTAAAAAGGGGCAGCTGTTGGGGAAAACTGTGTAATCATTTCTCAAAATTAAACAGAATTATCATAAGACCCAGCAATTCTGCTTCTTGGTTATCAACGCAAAAGAACTGAAGGCAGGAACTTGAACAGACACTGTACAACAGTGTTCACAGCAGCATGATTCAACAACAGCCCAAAGGTGAAGACAACCCAAATGTCCAACAGATGGATGTGAAAAGAGAATGCAGTACAGACTACAGTGGAAAGTTATTTTACCTTAAGAAGGAAATTCCAACACATGCTACAACATAGATGAACCCTGGCGATAACAGACTAACTGAAACAAGACACGAAAGGACAAATACACGAGCCCACTTACGTGAAGTACTTGGAGTAGTCAAATGAACAGAGGGAGAGGCAGAACAGGGGCTGGAGGGATGGGAAAGAGTCACTGTTTAATGGTACAGAACTTCAGTCCGGGAACAGTGAGAGGTTCTGGAGATGGATGTTATGGTTGCACAATAATGTGAATGTACTTAGTGTAACTGTATATTCAAAAATGGTTAAAATGTTCAAGTTTATGTGGTATATTTTACAAATAAAACCAAATATGTGTTAGCTAGTTTGGTGGCACAGTGCTTAGACACAAATTGAGGCCAGTTGCCCTGGAGAGGGAAGGGCAGACAGCACTTTTAACAGGCTGATCAGAGCAGGCCTCTCCTAATGACTTCCGAGCAGATATGAATGAAATAAGAAAGGGGCTGGAGCCAAGCACAGTGGCACATGCCTGCAATCCCAGCGACTTAGGTGGCTAAAGCAGGATATTGCAAGCTCAAGGCCAGCCTGGACAACATAGGGAGACCCTGTCTCAAAATTTAAAAAGGGCTGGGTGTGTAGCTCAGTGGTAGAGCACCCCTGGGTTCAATCCTCAGTTAAAAAAAAAAAGAAAGTAAAAAAGAGAGGTTGAAGGTTTATTGGATTAAGAGAATTCTAGCCAGAGAAAAAGAAAAGGCTCTGATACAGAACCATAATGATCATGGCTGAACCAACAAGGATGGCTGAGATAAACAAAGAGGGAGATCACAGGAGAAAAATGGAGAATGGTAACATCACGGGAATGAGCAAACTTTCCATGGCCTTACATACCCCTTACAAAAGCTGGATCTTACTGGTGAAATGGGAAGCCTTTGCAGGGTCTGAAGAGGAAGGTGGTGTGATGTGACAGGTTTTGAGGTCTCTCTGGTTGCAGGGTGGGGAAGGAATCATACCAAATGGAGGCAGAACATGGGCCCACCATGACTCCAGCTGCAGCTCTCATCTGGGAGCCTACCTGTGTAAGTGTGGATCTCCTTCATCCAAAGCTTCTCCTCTCTCTCCAACTGGGATATCATATCTGGTTTGAAGAACTGATGTCCTGTGAAAAGAGGATTTCAGTGAAAACGTTAAAGGCAAAGAGTTCTGAAAAATTTTGCTTCTGATCTCATACAGGCTCTGCCTTCTGCCCCTTCCTGCCTTCCTCTGCCTTCCTGCACCTGTCAAACATTTCTATCATGATACAGGGTAAGAAATAATTACCATCATTAGAAATACTTTATCATATACACATTGTTGAAATAAAAGAATAAAGCACCTGTTTCAAAGCAGTGCCTGTTTCCACCACAGCCCTGCCAGCCCTGTGTCCCTTACTGCTGGCATCTGCAGTTATTGCTACAACATGCTACATTCTCCCCACGGAGCTCCCACACTGTCACCTATCTCAGTACACAAATGCTGACACAACTCACGAAATGTTATGACCCACCAATGGATCATGGCTTAAAAAAGATAAGAAATAAAGACCGAGAAGCAGCCTAAACTCAACTGCTCATTTATAATTTATTTATAAAAGAAGTTTCTCCTGTAATCCCAGTGGCTCGGGAGGCTGAGGCAGAAGAATCACAAGTTTAAAGTCAGCCTCAGCAAGAGCAAGGTGCTAAGCAACTCAGCGAGGCCCTGTCTCTAAATAAAATACAAAATAGGGCTGAGGATGTGGCTCAGTGGTCGAGTGCCCCTGAGTTCAATCCCCAGTACCAAAAATAAAAAAAAAAATGATAAGTTTGCCTTGGAAGACACATCAGCAACGTCTTAACTCTACACTCCAGAAGAACTAGGAAAGTGGTTTCTGAGGAGTTCTACTCAGACATGCTACTAAATAGCCTAAAGTGCACAGGCTCAGCCCCACAACAAAGAATTATCCAGAACCAAAAATCAATAGTGCCAAGACTGAGAACCCTCCTCGAGGGGTTGATGCCAATTACACAGGCACCTGTCCTCACCCACTGAGAGCAAGTTCCTGAAGTTCTCCAGCATCACATCTCGGTACAGCTTCCTCTGGGCAGAGTCCAGCAGCCCCAGTTCCTCCTCACTGAAGACCACAGCCACGTCCTTGAACGTCACTGCCTCCTACAACATCAAGCATGTGTATTTTCAGTCTTACACCCAATGGCCACAGGAACCTGAGAAACACTTCTAGTCCAGTTCCTATTCTTTTCCTTCCACAATCATACCCAAAATGCTGGGGGCTGGGAGATAAAAAAGAAAACTCCTAGTACATGTAACCTATTGCCCTTCATATAGTTAAGTCCCTACAGTAACTGCCATTGTTAAATCATGGTGTCCATACGTGTTACAATTTGAGAGTACCAAATCTTGTCAGAAAGTCTGCACATTTTATACCAATAGCATCTGACAGGACCTATTTCCTTCTCTCTCTGGGCAGTACAGGTTGAGCACGCCATATCCAAAAATCCCAAATACTCTGAAATCCCACATTTTCCAATACAGCACTGACACCACTTAAAAGGCTTTGGGTTTTGGAACACTCTGGGTTTTGGATTAGAGATGCTCAACCAGGGAAACTGATGCCGATATTCCAAAACCCAAAAATATCTGGAATCTGGTCCTAAGCATTTTGGATAAGGGACAGTCAACCTTAGCACTGTTGTCAGTGCTTGCCAATCTAACAGGCATTCGGTAACCCTCTGGGGCAGGTGTGTAACTAGTTCTGTCTTCCTAGGAATGGGCCGTATCTGTCAACTGCAGTCACATTCAGGACCACGATTAAGAGCACAGGCTCTGGAAACTGACCGCCTCAGCTCGCATTCAAACGCTCTGTCCACTATTTGCTTTGTGACTTGGACAAGTCATCTAACTTCTTAATACCTCACTTTGCTCATCCATAAAATAGTACCTACATCATTAGGCCCCCAAAGGGATTAGTTGAGTGAAATCATGTGAAGAACTTAGGAGAGTCCCTGATGTACAGGAAGTACTCGATAAATGTCAATCATCAGTATTATTTTCATCTATTTCATCCCATTCACGACTGCACATAAAACTGATGACCTTGTATATATATGGTCATTACAAATAATGCACAAAAATTATAAATGATTCTACAAAATCATATTTTTACATAGGTCTCAGCCAAATTTTCTGGTTATTTCTTTAAATTATTTCATTTATTTCTGTCAAAAAAATACACCTTTATTTTGCTAATACAATGGCAATTTTCCCAATTAACTGTTCCAGTAAGATATCATAAATCCTGCAGCTTCTTGATTCTGCCCCAAACTGAACATTACCTCATTTTTTTAAATCTTGGATAATTTGATTCATGATAAAACAGCTCTTTTTAAAAACTTCCCTTTATTTAATTAAAACAAGACTTCTTCATGTATTGTCTATTCATCTACTTTGCTCAGTCATTCTGGAGAATCTTGTGCATCAGGAAGATTCCTACCAAGAATATCAAACCACTTTCAGACATGTACAATTTCCCATTTCCATCTCTATTTCTTATTTGTCTCATGACTCTGTGTATAGAGCTTTTCTTCATGGAAATTAAAATTTCTAAAGATTTTGCCTTATTTCTGCATTGTACTGGATTTCTCAGCATCTATGTACTAAATGACCAGTTGACACATCTGGCAAAAAGCCAGGAAGGAAAGGAACCAGTTGAAGGACAATGCTACTTTGGAGCCCTTCATCCATCTGGATGTGCAGTATGACGTTAGGTTCCTGAATGGCCAACTCTCTTTTCTTCTGTGTCTTTGTTCACACGAAAGAAACATCTGAAACACCTGGCATAGGCCATGAACGGAAACTTTCATGTCAGCTGGTCTAAGAGTGGACTTCAGGAGGAATTAGAAATTCCAAATTTCCAGTTTCCAGAAATTACAAATCTATCTACTTATGTTTAAAACCCTGTTAAGATGATCCCTCCCCTCATACAGTGTTCCAAGGAGTATGCCTGGCGAGCCCCCGGGGGCTAGTGGACTTTAAAAACTAAGTACATACTACTTTAAAATACACTACCATGCTAATGAATAAGACACTCAACCATGATACATGTTTTAACTTAGAATTAAAGAAAAAACCTAGCTCTTCTTGTATGAAACAACTAAAATTACTTTCTCTGAAGTCAGTATCAGTTGGATCCAGTTGATTCCTTCCACAGAATGAGACACCACATATGCAAAAACAATTGAGTCTCTCAAAGAATAAGGACAAAAAGAAAAAACAGAATCCCCAGAATGCCTAACTGAGGGGAAAAAAGGTAATGTGGGAAAACTGTCACTGCAAATATCTTTAAAATGGCAACACTCATAAAGAACAAATACAGAGAATGAAGGAAAATAACATTATGTATAGAAAATTTATTTGACCATTTGAAATGTAGATGAAATAAAAACAAAATTAACAAATTGAAAACTGTAAAGTCTGACTGTAAATATATGCCTATAAATACAGTGGAAAAGAATGTGCGGGAACCAACAGCCACTGATCTGTAAACATGCTTTAATGTAGGAATTGCTTTTCATTTCAGAAAATAAAAAAACTTAATTTTTACACCATTATTTGGAAATAAAATGCAAGAGCCTGGCATATAACAATCCCCCAAGTGTGTCTGACCCTTGCTCATATAACAATCCCTCAAGTGCTCTCTGACCCTTCCCAAACAAGATAAAAATATGTCTGATTTTTGTGAAAGGAGATTATCATTTTATGAAACAGAAAGGCAAACACAACTGACCTGGATCTGGGTCATTGTTCTCCTCTTCCTTCCAGGAAAGGGCAGAGTTCTGCGAAGAGAAAAACATCATGAGAGAGTGCTCGGGGTGTAGCTAGTCCACAAGTACTTTGTGTAAAAAACAAGTGCCCCATTCTCCAGGGGACACAGTTGCACACAGCTCAGTGAAGAGAATGGAAGCCAGGATCCAGCTACCATTGGACTGCTCGGCCAGTTGCCTTTGCTCATGAACCATCCATATTACAGCCCTAACCCAAATGCAGTTTGTAGCACTCCGAGCACACCTTCTGAACCTGGGCATTAGAAAATGGGAAGCAGACAGGGAGGGTAGTGCAATGGGTTCAAACTCTGACATTTCTACTTATTTTCTACAGATAGCAGTGTAAAACTTGAGCAAGTTATTAATGTCTCTGTGCCTCACCTCAGTCGCCTGTAAATGGGGATAATAGTACTCAGATGCTACTTCCTGCAGCTTCAGACAAGCAAGTGCTATAATACTTCATAAAACTGCCTGTGGGAATGAGCCTTCCAAAAAGTGAATCTTCAGGGAAACTCAGAGTTGAGATGATGGCTGTCATGTAAGTTATCATTACCCCCCAAAAAGTTTGTGATTGTGACTAGTTGTCTCACATACAATTTGTTCCATTGATAATAGATAAATTGTCATTTTTTCCTCTAATAGGTATGACTACTTACAAGTTATTAAGCTAGAAGAACTTCAACAAAGTCTCTTTTCATATGCATGAAAGTAATGACCAGTAAAAACCTAAAACCCTCTAAGAAATTATGTTTGTGTAACACTTATTAAAGGACTCAGAACACATCAGGCACCCTGCAAAGCAGAGATCAGATCCTGAGTTTCTCCAGATAAACATAGAGGGCATTCCCCATTCTCCTGCTGGAAGCAATCCTCTATTTCTTAAAGAGGTGGCTAAAATGAGATAGAAAAACCCAGAATCCTACATAAGGCAAGGATCTGAGAGGGGACAGTGGCTCTGCATGTGAAGCTCCCACTCCATCCTGGACTCAGAGGAATTTCCAAACAGGTACCACTCTGAGTATTACAACAAAATTTATCAGAGCATGCAACATCTTACTATGTACCAAGAAAATATTTCAAAGCATTTAATACACATGAAAAATGTCACTGAACTCTTGCAAAACACCACTGGGCAGGCTCTAAGCCTTTGCAGTCCTGAGGAAACTGAGACAAGAAGAGATTAACTTGCCCAGTGTTTCACTGTGAGGAAGAGGCAGGCCCGGCGGTGTGGGTGAGGCATCACAGCGCGCAGAAGACCCTCAAACTGTGCCCACCCCCAACGCGGGAAGCTCTGCCCACAGGATGCACAACGCCACCGCTTCCCAACCCCGCCCTCTGCTCCTGGCTTCTTTTCTCCAGGCCACGGACCAGGTCACCGCTGGCCGCAAGCCCAAGCCAAAAAGGCTCCGAGAGGTCTCAGGGACCCCGGACGGGCTCACCTCCCCCAGAGCAATCCCCGAACCGACCTCGCCTTCCAGGAGCGGAAGAACCTTCGCCCGCCCACAGTTCCCGGACTCCATTTCCCAGAATTCGTATGAAGAAGCACGGAGCATCACACACCTCCGGGCCTACACTTCCCAGAATCCCTAAGCGGAAGTGCCTGGCATCACGCACCTCTGGGACTACACTTCCCAGAATCCCTAAGAGGAAGTGCCTGGCATCTCGCTGCGCTACCACTAGCGGGCTTCTGTTTGACTCAAGCGAGTTTGGTTATTCACTTCTCTGGCGGAATCGTTTTTGTTGTCCATTTCATAAAGCTCATGCGAAAATAAGGGGTGTGTGTCTATGTAGCGGGAAAAGCGGCCAGACGCGGTGGTGAGCGCTTATAACCCCAGCTGCTGCAAGGCAGGACTGCAAGTTGTGGTGTTGGGGGTTGAACCCAGGGCCTTGCACCTGGGTGGCAAGCACTCTACCAGCTGAGCTATCTCCCCAACCCTTGCATGAGGATCTTGATATACAACCCAGGATTGGTAGAAACAGGGAAGTATTTTTGGGCAAGGAATCTTAAGGTCCAATCTATTGATACTTTCTTTGAAAATATTGAAGAGTTGAAAGGTCTTTTTTTTTTTTTTTTTTTAGTTGTTGATGGACCTTTATTTTATTTATTTATTTTTATGTGGTGCTGAGAATCGAACCCAGTCAAGCGTTGGACCACTGAGCTACAACCCCAGCCCAAATTGAAGAGTCTTTATGGAAGTACTTGGGATGAACAAGTCGTTTGCTTGGGGAGGAGTCTCCTGGAATAAAGGGATGTTAATGAAACCAACTGAAGAGTCTGTTAGGGTAGACAGTGGAAGGGAGTTTCATTCCTTGGTGTCCAAGATGCCTGTGCTAGGGAGTGGGGAGGGGTGGGGTTGGAGGAAGCGAGTGGAGTGACTCATTTATTCCGTAAGGCACCTAACAGTTCTTGACAATGTCCTGTGGACTGTCCAACATGCTAAGAACCCACACACACACAAAGGCCATTGTTTAGGCCAGAGAGAAATCTTTTGAACTTCACTTTTTTTTTTAATATTTATTTTTTAGTTGTAGGTGGACACAATATCTTTATTTTATTTTTATGTGGTGCTGAGGATCGAACCCAGTGCCTCCCACGTGCTAGGCGAGCACGCTACCACTGTGCCACAACCCCAGCCCCTGAACTTCACTTTTTAAAAAAGGTGAGTTGTGATGGCAAATGAAAACACTTCCATTGGCAGGGAATTTAAGAAAATATTGTGTTATGGTTATATATAAATCTTGAACTACTTCCAATTCATATCCAGCTTCAAATGTTTACCTTGATCCTAATCCTAATATAAGTAAAAATAAAACATCTTATTGAATAACTCAGGGAAAACATAGAAGTCACGATTTTTCTCCAAGACAAGGAATAAATGCATTTTTAGTTTTTTAAAGTTTTCAAAGAAAAAACAGTGAAGGTAGTAAAGTGAATCCTATATACTCCACGCAGAGATTTCAACAATTAATACTCCTTTAATTCATCCATCAATTTCTGTTTTAGTTACTGTACAATTCAAATGCAAATCCCTGACTCTCATCTTTTCACCCTTAATGTGCTGAAATTTTTTAAAATAAATATTTTGTCTTTCAAAGCCACAATACTATTGTCATGCTGAAAAATAATTTCCAATAATACCTTAATATTTCCTAATATCCAAATGTTACTTAAAATTTCCTAATTACCTTAAAAATGTATCTTAACTGGCTTGTTCAAAACAATATCCAGTTCATTCATTTTTGTCTACATGGGCACATTTGTATTTAAACACTAACACTTTGAAATCAGCCATGACCTGGACATATCTAGACATAACTTCCTTAAATAACAAAGCGCT
>CM053414.1:44460146-44507000 GCA_028644305.1 Xerus rutilus
ATTTTCTAGGACTTTATTTGTTTTAGTCATCCCATAGCCTGAGAAGATTCTTTAAGTTAGTTGAAATCTAAATCTTGGTTTTCAAAAATCTCTCTTCATCAAAAATTCTATACTCTGGTTACTATATGCTCTGGAAACACTGCCTACATGTATCATGAGGTGGCCAGCACCTCGCCAGGGTAATTCTTCCTGCTCAGGAGGTGATAAGCCACCTGAGAAAAATAAAGTTTGAAGTAATCAGAGAAGAAATAGGAGACAAAGTCAGAATAAGTTTTTAAAGCAGAGTGATAGATTCTTCCAGTCCTGGTAGAACCTGGAACAGAACAATAAGAAAATGGCTCTGATTCTTTATTTAAGGGAGAGCATCAAAGGCAGGAGTAAGGTTTCAAGGATGGAGTCTTGCTTCATGGTGTCTTGTAGTCATCAGGTAATTGGCATCTTGGCAGGACACACCCATCTCTGACTAATAGGTGTGAGACCCAAAAATAATGTAGTATGAGAAAAAGAAAAATAGCCAAGCATTACTTTCACCTCCCTCAACACTGTCTCTCTGATGCTAAATACGCTGGCGGCTCCCACCTCCCCCAACAGATGTCTTCCTGATGCTAATCCAGGGAGGAAGGAACGTATCGCCACACTGAAGTGATAAATTGATTATCCCAGTGATTGATGAAACAAACCCCAGATTCCTAAATATCCGCGAAAACTGACAGCCTATATAAACCTAGTCCCTTTCTTTGTTCAGAGGCTCATTTTCCACCGGGAAAGTGTGTCCATCCCCTTAGATGTAGTGCTGTTCCTGAATAAAGCCTGAAATGACTTGTAAAGTTTGCTGCCATCCTGGTCTTTTGTGCTAACACTGAGAGGCTGTGTGCCTATGTGGCTGCAGCAGGTCACCGCATCTCTGGTGCTGTGTGGGACTTTTGGCAGAGCTGAATAGGAGCTCACATGTATCTGGGAAGTCTCAACCAGCAGGATTGCCCCTGGAAGTTCCCAGATACCTGATTTTTCTATTCACTGGCTACAATGCCAGTTTGGTCCATGCACAGTTAATGGATGGCTCTTGACATATATGTGCACTATATTGGAGGCACATTGTCTAGTATGTAGATGAAGCTCAAGTAATTCAGCTGTTAACTCTCAAACTGTGAGAGAAGAAAAGTATTTAATCTACCATCAAATGCACCCATTTAATTCTTTAGTTTGATTTTTTTTTTAACTCTAGGATGTCCAAGCTCTCTCATGAAATTTTCTCACTTTTGATCAGTTTTCTTGAAAGTTCTAATCAATATTATTTCACAATCTTTCAGGTAACTTCAGTATTTAGATCATCCCTGTTCTGGTTTCATTTGTTTGGTCCTGATCCCTAGAAAACAGCCATCTTTCAAATGTTAGGTGTTAGGTATGGAATATTGTGAAAGTTATTGTATCATCTTCCATAAAGGATTTAACTTTCTGGGGTAGGTAGGTAGAGGAGGGCAGATGACTTTTATTTGATGGAAGATTAATACCAATCTTGAAATGAAGAGAACATGGATGCACTCATGTACTTTTGGAAGGAAGGTGTTCAGTAAACATTAAAAGACCTGTCTTTGAATCCAGAAATCCTACCTCTAAAAATTTCTTCTACAGATAATAGAAGAAAATAATATCAGTTCTGTAACTTCCTCACTCCCTGGAGATATCTAAGAAATCATATAAAATCAATCAGACCATCATATAGACACGCTATTGGTATTCACTAGTCTAAAGATAATAAAGAAATTTTGATTTAAAAATACGCTTTTAGGGCTGGGGTTGTGGCTCAGTGGTAGGGTGCTCCACTGGGTTCAGTCCTCAGCACCACATTAAAAAAATGAATAAAAAATGTGAGGCACTGGGTTTAGTTCTCAGCACCACATAAAAAATGAATAAACTTTAAAAATTAAAAAAAAAATAAACAAATAAATAAGCTCTTAGCTGAATGTACCTGATCTTTCCAAGTTGCTTACTGCAAATAAATTTGAAATTTATGTATATCTAGATTGTGGTTTGGAGGAATAAAGTCAGTTACGCAATCTCTTTATCCACACATGAATGAGTAATTAAATATAAAATCTCAGAGTTCTCAAGCCTGCTTCATCTTAGCCGGCATGCATTACATAATTGTTGGTGTCTGTTAATCTGAAGCCAACATGCTTTCACAAGCATAATTATAAAGTTGCGCTGCATGATTTCAGGCTTCTTAAGAAAGCAGTGCTATATCTGGGCCAGAGCTGGGTAAATATTGAAACACATTTTTAGTGTACATCTGTTAGTATCAAAAAATGCATTCTAGTACAGGAGAAAGGACAGAGATGCCTGTTTTATGACTCTCCTTAAAACTACAATTGTGTATTTTTGCTTATATCCTGTGAATCACAAATAATATCTGTTGCATAAGAACTATAATTCATGTGAGTCTGCTATGACAATATATTGCTTTGTGTTATTACAGAAGTTAATAGGAAAATTGGGAAAAAAACATTAAATTTGAGGTTTTCAAGTTTTCATTACTTTTTTTTTTTTTTTGGGTACAGAGGATTGAACTCAGGGGCACTCGACCACTGAGCCACATCCCCAGCCCTATTTTGTGTTTTATGTAGAGACAGGGTCTCACTGAGCTGCTTAGCACCTCGCCGTTGCTGAGGCTGGCTTTGAACTCGCGGTTCTCCTGTCTCAGCTTCCCAAAGTGCTGGGATTACAGGCTTGCGCCACCACGCCCGGCTTCATTACATTGCTTTTTAAGAGTGTTCATCAGCAGGATAGGTTAAGTAAAAATTAATAAGCACCATAGACTCTGCAGCTATTAGAAGGATGTAGTAGATAACGTAGGGACGGTAAATATTTTAAATACATCAATGAGTAAAAAATAATTAAGTTATAAAATGGTACATATAGTGTAATCCTACCTAGTTTTGGAAAATATTTGCCCACATAATCTGGTACAATTGACCAAAGTATTCACAGTATGAATCTGAGTGAATTTAAATTTTCAAAGATTTTTCTCTTATATGTTGTATTTTTCTATATAATTCTATTCGCAACATTCAGGCATTAATTTCACAAGTCAGTTTTACTGAAAATACATTAATATTTTCTTCTTTTTAGTGTAGTCCTGTGAGTTTTGACTTACATGAAAGTCAATAGACTGAACATTTACATCATTCAAAATCTTCCCTCGTCCCTTTATGATCACCTCTTTCTCTGTCCCCCAGGAAAATACTGACCTGTTGCCTGTGCCTGTAATTTTGCCTTTTCCAGAGACTTCTTTCACTTAAAACAATGCATTTGAGATTCCTCCATGTTGTTCTACTAGTAATTTGTTTTACAGTTGAGTAGTATTCCATCGTATGGGTATGGAAGTTTGTTTTCGATCTCTAGTTAATGAATATCTGGGGTTTTTTTGACTTTGCAAATTTAACATATTTCCATAAAATTCTTCAGGATTCTGTGAGGTATGCTTTGTGTATCTTTTTTTAAAAAACTGCCATATTGCGTTTCAAAGTGGCTGTCATATTTTGAATTCCTACAATGTCTGAGGACATTAATTGCTCTGCACTGCTTTCCACATTTGATGTCACCCTTTTTTCATTTAAGCCTTCTAATAAATATGTAATTCAATCTTACTGTGGTTTTAACTTGCTTTTCCCTAGTTACTAGTGATGTTGAGCATAACACCACATGATTTTTGACATATATGTTCTTTGGTCAAGTCTCTATTTAAAATTTTGCCTATTTTATAAAACATTTTATTATTTGTAAGCATTGTTTTTAAAAATTGGGTTGTTTTCTTGAAACAGAGAGTTCTTCATATATTGATTACAAATCCTTTTTTGCAAGTATTTTTTCCCTGGCTGTAGCTTCTCTACTTTCACAAGTGTCTTTTGAAGAGGTTTTAGTTTTGATTAAGTCAAATTTATCAAGTGTCATTATATGGGTCATGCTAATAACTCTGCCCAATTCAGGGTGACAAAGAAAAACTATCTTTTTAATGTTCTCATAAGGGTATTCCTAATATTTCTGGGTATTAAGGGATCTACAGTGACTTTTCTTGTCAGCGCTGGGGCTCGAAGCCAGGGGCAGCTGAGCTACACCTTCAGTCTTTTTATTTTGAGACAGGGTCTTGCTAACTTGCAAGACTGGTCTCAAACTTGCAGTCCTTCTGTGTCAGCCTCCTGAGTAGCTGAAATTACAGGCATATACCACGGAACTCAGCCATTTCTTTATTCTTGATATTGATAGTTTGTAGTTTCTGCTTCATCAATATGCACAGAAGTGTTCCCATTTACTTCAAATTTTCAAAGAATCAGTATATGGCTTCATTGATTTTTCTCTATTAACATTCTTTTGTTTTCTTCTTTCAGGATTTCTGCTCTGTTATTTATTCCTTTACTCATTTCAGGCTTTTCTCTTCTTCTAGATCCTAATGGTGGAATCATAGACGACTGACTTCAAACTTTCATGCTTTCTAGTATACTTATTCAATGTTATCAATATCCATCTAAGAACTTATGTAGCTACATCCCACATATTTTGATGTGCTGTTTCATTTTAACTCAAACTATATTTGCATTTCTTTTAATTTTTTCTTTGACTCAGGGGTTATTTAGAAGTAGGCTGTTGAATTTTCAAATATGGGTAGGGGAGGTTTCCAGGTATCTACTTTAATTCCATCTTCATAAGAGAACATTCTTTGCATGGTTTTACTTTTTAAGCTGGCTATGGTTTGTGTTATGCCCCCAGATACATGATTTATTTTGGTGACTGTTCCAAATGCATTTGAACCATCACTAGAATATTAACCATAGTTGGACAAAGTGTTCTCCAGGTGCCAAACGTCAAGTTAGGTGACAGCATTGTTTAAGCCTTATATATCCTTACAAGTCTTCCATCATTTTGATTTATCAATTACTAAGAGACAAGTATTGAGTTCTCCACTGCAATTGTGGTTTTCTATTAGCTTTTGCCTCATGAATCTTGAAGCTCTGTTGTTAGATACATACACATTTAGGATTGTATTTCTGATATATCATGATATTCCTTATTATGAAGTTTTTATTAATATAATCAATCCAGCTTTCTTTAGTTTTCCTATTATATACCTTTTTCCCATCCTTAGACTTTAAACTCTTTATATTTAAAAATGATTTATTGTAGACAGCATGTAGTATATAGTTGGATTTTGGTTTTTTTAATCCAATCTGACAATCTCTGTGTTTTAAGCAGTACATTAAGAACATTTATATTTAATGTAATATTTTAGATCATGAATTTATACCTACCATTATGGCAATTGTTTGCTTTTTTTTTCCTTTTTTTTTTGATAGTACTGGGGATTGAAGCCAGGGGTGCTGTACCATTGAGATACATCCCCAACCCTTTCAATTTTTTTAGACAGGGTCTCACTAAGTTGACAAGACTGGCCTCAAATTTGTAATTCTCCTGCCTCAGCCTCTGAGTTGCTGAAATCACAGATGTGCACCATAATGCCCAGCATACCAACTGTTTCTCATCTATACCATGTGTTACTTGCTCAATTCTGTCTGCTTTTTGTTTAAGTGGTTTTTATGGTTCCATTTTGTCTCCACTATTGATTTATAAGTTATGCTACTTAAAATATCTCAATGGTTGGTCTAGGGCTTCAAATATGCATTTATAACATAACAGTCTACTTTCAAGTATACATATTCATGTATAGAGTATGATGATATGCTTCCAATTTCTGTCTTGTTTTGTGATATTGTTGTCTTATTTTATACATTATAAATTCATAATGCCTTGTTCCTATTTTTGTTTTGTGAACTATAGAGTGTTTAAAATTAAAATTCTTACATTTACTTTCATTTTAACCATTTTCAAAACTCTCTTGGTAGATTCAAGTCATTTCTAATAGGATATTCTTCCTTTCTGTAGAAGTCCTTTAATACTTCTTGTAATGCAGCCCTGCTAATAGTGAATCTTATCAGCTTCTGTTCATCTGAAAATGTTTTTATTTTGCATACTGTTTGAAAGACTTTTTTCTATTGGATTTACAATTTTTGATTGACAGAATTTTTCAACATGTTGAAGATGACACTCCATTGTCTTCTGCTTACTTGGTTTCAGATGAGAAGTCTGCTGCCTTTCTCACATTTGCTTTTGTTTGCTCTTGGTCAATGTTTTTGTCCATTTTTAGTTGTTTGACAATAAAATACCTGGAATTTCCCACTTTTGTTTTAAATCCTGCTTTGGTATTCTGAGTTTCTTGGATCTAGGTGAGGTCTCCATTTTTGAAAAATTCTCAGCCAGTATCTCTTCAAATATCTATTTTCCCTGTTTTCTCTCTCCTCTCCACCTTGGGTTTAAAATCATACCAATATTAGATATTATAATGTTATTCAATTATCGGGTGTTCTTGTTTTCTTCACACTTTTTGCTCTGGTGTTTTAGTTTGGGGGTTTTCTTTTTTTATATAATTAATTAATTAATTTAAATGCATTTCAAGTCATAGTACATATATAGAGCTCAATTTTTCCATCTCTCTGGTTGCAAACAAGATAGAGTCACACCATTTGTTTTCATACATGCACCTAGGGTAGTGATGTCCATCTCATTCAACCATTTTTGATACTCCCATTCCCCCTCACCCCACCTCCTCCCTGCCACACCCAAAGTTCCTCCATTTCTCAGTTCGGGGTTTTTTTATGGACCCATATTCAAGTTTTCTGACACTTTTCTCAGCTCTTTTAAGCCTACTCATAATTCCTTCTCTTCTAGCATTTCCCATTTGATTCTTTTATTGATTTCCACCAAAATTCCCCCATCTGCTCATGCATATTGTCTGCCTTTTTCACTAGAACCTTTAACATATCAATCAGTTACGTAAAATTCCTTGATAGCTCCAAAGTAAGGTCAATTCTGTGATGCTGATTGGTCTACTCTTAGTGGAGGGTGGTTCTCATTTTTTAATCAAATGCCAGATAACATACACAGAATAGTAAAGACTGAAGTAAAGAATAGTTTTGCCTGGAACTTGGCTTGTTTTGCCAGGATTTGTTAGAATGTTGAATTGATCTGGCCAGGAAGTAAGTGGAATTGGATTTTTCTTTGTCCTCCCCCCCCCCCGCGCGCCCAATGATTATCTTAAGTGTACCACTGGCTTCAAATTTCTCTAGTATTATCTAGTATTTAGATCAGGGATTGGAGTGCTGGAGGACTTTCTCCAATATTCATGCTGTACTTCGGCTTCTGGCCATCCTGTACACTTGCACCAGAGAAGAATTCTCTGTCTACATTCTTCCCTTTTCCCAGTGTAGCCTGCTATTACTTGTTACCAGGAGCAGTTTAGTCCATCAGTATCCTAAAAACTGAGACTAAACAAAAACAAGGATCCTATGCACTTTGGTAAGCAACACTACATATCACTAAAATGAGACTGGAGTGCTCTTTCCTTGGTTGTGAACAAAAAAAAGCAGGGATGCTGTCACGTGAGCAATCACAAGACTCAAGTCTAATCTATCTGTATCTTTTCATTTATATGAACAAAAATAGTTTGGGTTTAAGCAATTCTGAATTTTCTGTTACTAAGAGTTTAAAGTCTTCTTATTAAGCCTTCTTATTAAAACCACCACGAGTTCTCATGATCTTTCCTTGGAAGTAATGATAGCAAAGAAATCATTAGAAGCCCTGGATTTCTGATGATATTGTAATTCTTGAACCAGCTTCTCAGAGATCAGTTTAAACTAGTGCCTTTTCAAACTGGTCACCCTTTTCATCCAGCAGAGGGAAATATGACAAAAAAAAAATATCACGCATCAGCTTACTCTCCTGAATTACATGTGAACACCCCAGGCAACCTTGACACCTGAAGAAATCTCACAGAAATTTAAAGTTGTTGCATCTAAGCTTCTAATCAATCTGTATCCTCAAAACCCCCAACAATTTGAAAATTAAACTCAGGGGTTTTATTCTTAAATTTAGGCCATAATGTCATAGAATAGAGCAATCATATCATGAGTTCTAAAATATAAGGGCTAATATCTCAGTAGTTGCTTGTTACTTTGGTAAAACTGGCAAATGTCCACTGTACTTTTTAAAAAACTGCAAAAAAGAAAACTTAAGATTTTTCTTGCTGAGGAAACTGCTATCACATAATGATGAATAATCTTTCAAATATTATCTATAAACATGTATTTGAACACATATCTACATAAATTCAAATTAACTGGCTATTATGAAGGCACAACACACATTTTCACTAAACAATATGCATGATACTATGCTGTTGTTTTAGATACATTTCATACTTTCGGTACCTCCATGGTATAGGAATATAAAGAAATTTATCCAAATTCCTATTGATGAATAATTATCACATTTTAAAATTACCATCACTGTAAATCCTCCATCACTGTTAAAATTAATCATAAATTATTATCCTATTATTTCCAGATGAGTGTATGCATTATGCATTTTGATATAGTCATGTAAATCACAACATTTCAATCAACAATGGACTGCATATATTTAGACAGCCCTGAGATTATATATATTTCTTGGTGATATAGCCATCTTGGCTTTTGTTAAGTACATGCTATGATGTTCACACAACAGTGAAACTACTCTACCTTTCTCAGAATGTATCCATTATTAGGTGATACATGACTAGCATACTGCACAATTTGATACATATTGGATGAGAAACTTGTATTTTTCACTCCCACCAACAAAATGCATTGTTCTTGAAAACAGAGACTAGCAAGTAAATGGCAATACTGTCCCAATAGTCAACTGGTTAAATGCTTTTAAAAATTCAAGATTTTCCCCTTTGTGCAAGTGGAATAGTGTGGGTACAGAGAACTTAAAAGTTCTTCAAGTTTGCCACAGACCCTGCCTATGAAGGTCTGGATTGGACAACACCAACACTTAAAAATCAATCATATTTCATGGAAATATGGTGGAAAAAAAAAACAAGCCATCATAACTCTGATGTTTATTTAAAAGTATTTGTCATCAGTAACCACTACTGACACTTTCCAAATGTTATAGTAAAACTCTGCCTTAACATAGGGCAGAGATAAAAATTCAATTATGTAAAATGCAGCATTCTGTTCTTGCAAAGTCAACCAGAAACAGTTTATCAGTTTGTATTGTCATTTAAAGTGCACACTTGTGTACACACACACAGGGAGGGGGGAGGAAGAGGGAGGAGGAGCAGAGACAGGAAGAGAGTGGTAAACTTAAATTGAGAGTATGCTATATAGAAAGAGAACTATTAATAAATTCTGCATACCCCTGATTAAGAGGACAAAATATGGAAACCAGTCCTAAAAGGATTACAACCAAATTCAAGTTAAATCAGATTGCAATATTGTTTGATATTCTGTATTTCAAATATGTACTTGAAGTGATACTAAAATTACTTGTAGGATTCTTCCTCCAATTCCATTTTTAAAAAAGAAAGTTCTTGAAATGATCTTCGTAACATTTTCAAATATTATGCATTTATATTCTTTTACTCATGTAGCAAAAATTTCTGAGCACCTCTTCTGAGTTATGAAATGTCATGGTTTTATAGACTCAGCAATGAGCAAATTCCCTTCTTTCATGGGGTTTACATCTTAGTGGACATGGAGTCAGGCATGTTTACCATCATACTTCTGTTAAATTCCTGACCACACTCATATTTTGTAAGCCCTTGCTTCTGTGAAACAAATGACTTTTTAAACTTCTGACAAAATCTGTTAAGAGCCTCTCTCATTATAAGTCTCTGCTGTGTGGTCTCCTAACCATCATAAATGTTGATGTTGGGGGGAAATTACAGTTTCACTTTAAAAAGCATTTTTTTCCCACTATACTCCAGTGACTAGGAAATTTCATCTCCCATTTGGGGACTTCAAAACAAACCAGAACATCATTTTACAGACCTTCATTTCTACGTAGATTTTCTGAGGAAGAATAATCCTTACCATATTCACTTTTATAGAATTTGTCACCACTGTGGACTCTCTGATGAATCAGAAGACCTGAGCTCCAACGAAAACCCTTACCACACGCATCACATTTGTATGGTTTTTCTCCTGTGTGGACTCTCTGATGAGCTTGGAGGTTTGATCTCTGGCTGAAGCCCTTTCCACACACCTCACATTTGTATGGTTTCTCCCCGGTGTGGACTCTGTGATGGGCTTGAAGACTTGAAAATCCACTGAAACCCTTACCACACTGTTCACATTTGTAGGGTCTCCCTTCTGTGTGGATCCTCTGATGGGCCTGAAGGCGTGAACTCTCACTGAAGCCCTTCGTGCACATCTCACACTTGTATGGTTTCCCTCCTGTGTGGACCCTCCGATGTGCTTCAAGGCGTGAACTCTGACTGAAGCCCTTCCCACACATCTCACATTTATATGGTTTCACTCTCGTGTGGACTCGCTGATGACCTTGTAGGTATGCTTTCTGACTGAAGCCCTTCCCACATACTTCACATATATATGGTCTCTCTCCAGAGTGGACACTCTGATGACTTTGGAGGTATGATCTCTGACTGAAGCTCTTACCACACTCATCACATTGGTATGGCTTCTCTCCTGTGTGGACTCTCTGATGGGCCAGAAGAGTTGAGGCCTTACTGAAGCCTTTACCACATTCTCCACACTTGTAGGGTTTTTCTCCTGTGTGAACACGCTGATGAATTTGAAGATTAAAGCTCCAACTGAACCCCTTTCCACACTCCTCACATTTGAATGGTTTTTCTCCAGTGTGCACTCTCTGATGGCCTTGAAGGTGTGAACTCCGACTGAAGCCCTTCCCGCACTCCTCACACTTATACGGTTTCTCTCCAGTGTGAACCCTCTGATGGCCTTGAAGGTAGGAGTTCCGACTGAAGCCCTTCCCACACTCCTCACATTTGTACGGTTTTTCTCCAGTGTGGACTCTCTGATGGGCTTGGAGGTATGAACTCCGACTGAAGCCCTTATCACACTCCTCACATTTATAAGGTTTCTCTCCTGTGTGGACTCTCTGGTGAACATTGAGAACAGATCTATGACTGAAGGCTTTGCCACACTCATCGCATTTGTATGGCTTTGGTCCAGTGTGGATTCTCTGATGATCTTTGAGTTTTGAACTCCAGTTGAAGCCATTTCCACACTCCTTATAAGGTTTTTCTCCAATGTGAATTTTCTGATGGCCTTGAATATATGAGTTGTGACTGAAGTTGTTACTGCATACATGTTTATATGGCTGTTGCCTAGGGTAGACCATGTGAAAGTCCTGATAATTTGAGGCCAGACTGAAGTCATTACCACATTCCTTAGAATTATAGGGATGCTCTTCCATGTGAACTCTATGCTCAATGCTAAGATCTGAACTACAAATGGAATCTTTCCCATATTTCACACCTGTGTATAGTTTCTCCTCAGGATGCATTTTCTGATGAGCTTGAAGATTTGAACTCTGGTTTAAAACATTCCTATTCTCCTCATATTCATGGGGTTCCTCCCTAGTATGGACTCTAAAAATACTTTTAAGATCTAAGCTGTAACTGAAGGATTTCTCATAAATGTTGCACCTCTGGGATGTTTCTCCTGTGTGATTAAGTTCATAAGTGTTAATAGAAGAGAAATTATTAAAGTTCTTTCTATATCCACCACATTTGCATGGTTTCTCCTCTCTACACACTCTCTGATGAGACTGCAGATGTGAACTCTCAACAGCATCTTCATCTCCCCTCTGAACACTTGGATGCAGACAAAGAACTGACCTATAGTTACAGCCTTTTCCACATGGACTATATGTGCAGGGCTTCCCTTCTATGTGGAACTGCTGATGAACTTGAGAGCCATAGTCACTGCTGAAGGCTTTTCCATACTCAGTACATGGGCAGGGCTTCTGCCCTGTTTGAACCAAGTCCTGACTAAGTAATGATGCCTTCATGGTATCTTCTCCACAGTCATGACAACTGCCATCTTTTTCACTTCTGTGTACTTCCAGATTATCCGTGTGATGTGAAATCCATCTAACACTGTCACACCTACAGGAATTAGTTCTTGTGGACATGTGTTGACATTTACATTGGTAATTATGTGATTCTGTCAGATACATTTTCCTCCAATACTGCTGGTCTCTCAAAGGTGGAAATACTTGATTTTTTACATAATTGGAATCATCCCCTACGTGAGTCAATATGTAGTTCCCATCTTCAGAAATCTGAATTGGCATTTCTGTCCATATCTGGTAGGGGAAATTACCTTGTTTTTCCAACTGGAAATTCTTCCCCTGAAAGTTTTTCAAAGAATACTGATCCCTGGTTAACCTGCCTGCACCTTGTTGCAAGGTCTGACAGGAGGAAAGCTCTTTGGGGAAAAAGTAGCTCAATCCCACTTCTTTAACATTCTCTGTCTTGAGTTGACTGCTGCTTCCTGTAAGGATAAAGAGAATTCAGACAAGTGTACAAGTGAAGGCTTTATTCAGAGATTTCAACATTTTATTCTTAGGTCATAATGTAATTTGAATGAATCAGAACAAAATTCACATCATTACTTCTAAGAATACTTAGAAAATGCCTCTTCTTAGGTAACATTAGGTATATAAATAGGATCCATGATATTTAGACTATATGCCTGAAAATCAGGGCTTTAACACAACCTGGTCAGCAATTGGTGGTCCTGTTTAAAAGGCCTAGTAAAACCATAAGCATGCTATTGTGAGTTTACCATGGGTTTCCTGGACAGCCAAAGGACAGAGAAAGGGATAGTCTCAAACTGGAAAGAATGTAGCTGCAAATGGACAAGTGCTTTTTGTTCTGATAGCAACTCTTTCTTTCTCTGGCATATCTACATTGTAATGTTTCTGTTTCTTTAAAGGAGACTGGATGTTAAATTCTGTGCCCAAGATGGTCAACAGAACTTTAATCTATGCTTGAGGCACTGTATGGCCAATCTCTAAGTCAGTGTAAGTCATTATCACTTTTAAATCCTTTCAAAAGACATTTCACAATTACTAAGGGCCATCAGATCAGAATGTGCAGATCAGAATATGAAACACTCTTACAGAATACAACTCAAGACATCAGGAAAAAAAACGAGGGTGCAGGAGGCAAGTATAGCCAAACCTCATGGCACCAGAAAGGTGTTTTCCTAGGCATCTCATCAGCCAAGAACAAAACCTAACAAATACCAGCTTTGGTTTGCATATTTTACTGTAATAAGACTCTACTGTTTAGGGAGTCTGAGACAACAGGAAGAGCTTGAAGACAGGCATATTTGGGTAGAAATGGCCTGTTATCTAATTATTAAATATTGGATTATAAGTGAACAGATCTTCATATTCCAGTGAGAAGTATCTTAAGTAAAACTGGTTAAATAGAGTTGAATTAATAATATGTACTTGGCAGCACATTAACTCTCCAAGTTATTCAGAAAAGAGGTATAAACATGAATATTATCTGCAAACACAGTAATTCTTTTTAACTTTATTTGTTTGTCTCTCCATGCTGGAATATATTATCCACAAGGATAAACACTTTGGAGTCTGCTCTGAATTATTCTCACTGTCTACAATATGGCCTAGTGAACAGTGGTTACTCAATAAATACTGACTGATGAGTAAACCATAGTTTGTATCATTCTCACTCATCAAATAAACAGGGCATGTTTCAATGTCAGCAAAAATATCCACTGTACATCTAAAAAGACACAGTTCAATATATCCAGTCTTTTGGAAGTGACATGTCTTAGAACATGAAAGCAGCCTGACAGTCCAATTTCTTACAAAGCATCTATTTCAATACAAATTAACATACAGTTGATGACAATAATCTCTCAGAGAATATAAAAGAGATTAAAGCTTCTCTCTGACCAATGGTTTTTACACTGTTAAAAAGACAAAGGAAGGGGCTGGGTGCGGTGGCACATGCCTATAATCCCACAGCCCCGGAGGCTGAGACAGGAGGATCACAAGTTCAAAGCCAGCCTCAGCAATGGCGAGGCACTGAGCACGTCTCACTAAGCAACTCAGTGAGACCCTGTCTCTAAATGAAATACAAAATAGGGCTGGGGATGTGGCTCAGTGGTCAAGTGCCTCTGAGTTCAATGCCCCCCCAAAAAAAGACAGAGGAAGGAAAAATGGTGCTTTCACTCAAGGCTAATGGAAAACATCACACCTTCAACAAAACTGACTTGAGGGCGGGGGATACAGCTCAGCTGGTAGAGTGCTTGCCTGGCATGCACAAGGCCCTGGGTTCAATCCCCAGCACCACACACACACACACACACACACACACACACACACACAAAACTGACTTGAATTTCCTCTGAGCAGTGGTGCAGACCAAAGCACTTTGTCACTTCCTTTCCACGTCTCAACATTTAAGTTCTATTTAACATCAGTGGTAGAGTGCTCATGGGAAACTGTGCTAAGCTTGTAAATGAACTTTATCTGATGGAGAAAATAAGTACAAGACAGCACTGACCTCATCTGAGTTGAAATGGTGGAGAATTTATTTCATAGTAATTCTGCTTTTGCACTTCAGTGTTTGACATAGCCAATCATTCCAGCATCTTAAATCAATCAATTCAATCATGATAGAACAAAACTGTTCTATCATCAATAAATACCAAACAATTCCCTTAAATTTAATAGGCATAATAAACTGAAAGAAGCAAATTTTGGTTATGTTTTCTTTTTCACTTCTATTAGAAGTTACTCAAGAACTTCAGCTTGGACAACCAGCTGGAGATTACCCCACATTCTGATGACACCTTCGGATAGCAAGAAAAACTAAGGCATTCTGTGGGCAGTACAAGACACAGCAACAACATGTGACTCCAGAGCAGCCCTGGAGCTGCTGTGCTGACTGTGCTCAACCACTCAAGGCTCTCTCCACCTGAGCGTATTTAACCCTGAGACCCCCAGCTCCCTCCACTTCTTGCCCTCCGTTCAGATGGAACTGAGCAAGTTCTACCTTTCTAATCATCTACATTGACAATGGTTCCAACATGCAACTCTGTGCCATAAAGCTACCACTTTCCACAGTTTTAACTCAGTCCACAGGGAGAAATATATAGTATCTGAAAACAACAGGCTTGTGTGGGGAGAGGCAAAGGGAGTGAAGTGCAGGAAACAAAGATTCCCTTGATATAATAGCACAAAATTGGCCTGCCTACCACCGCCTGGGATTAAATGTCAGAACTACTGTCAATGCAAAGGATCACAAAATGCACAAAAAATTATAAGAAAAAATGTTCAAACGTGTAATTAAACAAGCATTTGTCATATTTCATTAGCAACATTCCATTTTATTCATATCTTCTGAATTTAGTTAATGCAAATGTAGAACATTTCCTGTTGGAAATGTTCCATAAGGAAATTATGTCAAAGACTTATTAATGCTAGGTCAACATCTGAGTGACTTACCTAAGACATCACAAAATATTTATGAAAGGTTGAATTAAAAGTTAAAGTGAAGGGCTGGGAATGTGGTTCAGTGGTACAGAACTTGCCTTAGAAGTACAAGGCCCTGGGTTCCATCCCCAACACCACAAAATAAAAAATAAAATAACTCTTTTTTTAAGTTAAAGTTTAATTAATGTTAACATATAAAGTTAAAATTGCAGCAACTGCTAACATGGTGGTATTTGATATCTGAATTAAGTCATAAAGGAATTAAAATTAATGAAGAAAACAGCTGGTGACAATTATCTGATAGAAATAGAAAGTTTCTTTGTTCCGTGCCAGATAAAAAATGCCACAGATGCAGAATTAAAGATGAGGAATTCTTAGGGGTTATCTTTTCTACTCCCATTTCTCTTTTTGCTCAGAAAGATAAGGAGATCAGATTAGAAGACAGAATCTGAGAGACTGGAACAATCTGGCTTGTGACATCTATGAAAAATGTGTTAGTGTATCAAGCTAAAAAAGCTTCGACACTGAAAGAGCTTCGTACATGTGGCTGAACATGCTTTTGTCTTAAGTGAAGAGGAAGTCCCTCTGCTGGGTTCCTAAAAGGTGCCCAAATGGTACCAGCCTCAGGATCCCTCGGGACACCAGAAGGGTCATCAGAATTACACAAACTGTGGCACTCTGGGATATGTGTGTACACAGAGGCCTGTGCACATCCGGGCTGATGGTGGTAATAAACATGTAGTTTCTCTCAGTATTGAGCAGAGAGAAAAATCTCACAAGATGGAGATCTGGTACAATTTCTGATGGAGTAATGGTACAATTTCATACTGTATCATTTTTTTTCTGAGCTCATCACTCTCCTTCCCTCCTTACTTCCTGTTATGATTTAGATATGAGGTGTCCCCAAAAAACTCATGTGTGAGACAATACTAGATGGTTCAGAGGTGAAGCAAGGGGGTTATGAGAACCTTAACCTAATCAGTGCATTAATCCACTTACGGGGGTTAACTTGATGATAACCCTAGGCAGGTAGGCTGTGGCTGTAGGTGGTGGTCACTGGGCCTCTGACCACTCCCTCGTGAGTGGAGTCTCTCTGCCTCCTGATTGTCCTGTCCTGAGTTGTCTTCCTCCTCTACACCTTCTGCCACGATGTTCTGCCTCACCTTGAGCCCAGAGCAATGGAGATGACCACCTATGGACTGAGATCTCTGAAACCATGAGCCCTAAATAAACTTCTCCTCCTCCAAAATTGTTCTTGTCGGGTCTTTTGGTTACAGCGACAAAAAGGCTGACTAAACACCTCCCTCTCTTCCTTTCTTCATTCGTTCTTTTTGAGACTGTCTCCCTGTACTGCCCAGGCCACTCTTGAATTCCTGGATTCCAGTGATCCTCCTGCCTCAGCCTCCTAAGTGTGAAGACTACAGACAATGCCATTGCACCTGGCTAGTTCTTATAGTTTTTAAATGGTGTAAGAAAAACAAATACACCACACAGAGTATATGTGACCATCAAAGCCTAAAATATTTACTATCTGGACCTTCAGAGAAAATATCTGTCAAACTCTGCTCATAAGAAGGCACTGCACCATGTAAGACCCTGAACCTTAACTGAGATGGAAACAAAAATTATAGAAATGAATAAATTCATTTTGAAATTTTCTTTTTTTCTACTCAGGAGAATCCATAGCGACACAGTTGTGACAGTAGCTTGTAATGTTAGCCTTGAGGATTCAAAAAACATTGAATGTTTGGACTCATATGAGTCCAAACCCTAAATAAACTTCTAAACTTTAAAATTCTACCTCAAGACTGATATCATGTGGAAGCAACTATTTAGGTGAGAGAACAGAATGGGAAGATAAGAAAACAGACAACTCAATGGGGCTGGGGTTGTGGCTCAGTGGTAGAGCGCTTGCCTCGCACGCGTGAGGCACTGGGTTCAATCCCCAGCACCACATAAAAATAAATAAATAAATAAAGATATTTTTAAAAAGGAAAGAAACCAACGGGCATATGAATTCAAGAGGGGCTCACTTGAAATTGCTGCATGACAAAGGTCAACAACAATGTTGGCACTGATCATTTTGGTACTTACTTTAGTTAATTGGCTATTCTTGTCTTTTAGAAATAATGGCTACCTATCTAGGAATTCCCAAAGACAGCTAAACAGGACATGCAGTTATCAGATGACAATCAATATTCTGGAGTGTTCTTTAATTACACTGATATAGTCCATAATATTAGCTGTCCCAGGGTAGGCTAAAGATAGCAAGGACCATGTGTCTATTCATTGATTCATACAGTAAGACAGCAAGAAAAGTCAGTCAAAGAACCTGATGGAGAAACATTATGGGTCTGGTGGGCAGCAATGGGGCGATGTAGCTGAAGTGGACAGAATGGTCACAACCAAACAATAGTGGGAGAACAGGGAAGGCTCAAGGGGTGAGAGGCAGATACGCTAGGGCCTAGTGGGTCACTGGAAGTACTTTAAATTTACCATCTGTGAAATAGGGAGCTGCTGCAGAGTTTAAGCACAGAAATGACATTTCCTGCCTCATGTTCTAGAGAGGCTCACTGGCTGCTAGTCCCTGTTTCACAGGTCTCACCTGAATACCCATCTCTTTGGGTTTTTGTCTCCACCACCAAAAGTTTTTCTTCTCTCTCCAACTGGGCTATCAGGTCTGGTTTGAAGGGTTGGTGTGCTATAAGAAAGACAAGGAGGGCAAAGTATTTAAGTTTGATGATGTCTGCTTTGTTAAAACTAGATTAAAAGGTATACTCAAGGATGGCTCCCTCCTGCATCCCTTCCCACCCAATATAGGAGACTAACCTCATTACTTTCTGACCAATCCTTCCCGCCTGTGTTTCTTTTTATAAAGGTAAGCAGATATACATACCTTTGCCTATTTTCCTCTTTCTTACACAAATTGCAATATGCTGTTAATGCTCTTTTGCACTTGGCTATCTTTAGGGAAAAATTCCTAGGAATACTCTGCTGGGAAGGGTGAGTACAGAGTTTTGTTAGATGTTGTCTGGGTTGCCCTCTTTAGGGGTAACAAAATTTTGCATTCTCACTTTCAACGAATTAGAGTGCTTTATCTCCCATAGCTATGTCAAAAAAAGAAAAAAAAAAAAGGAGAGTTTTAAATTTTCCCCAATCTCATGGGTGAGAAATGGCATGTAAGTATGATTTTAATTAACATTTCTTTTATTTTTCAAATGAAACTGAACATCTATTCATTTCTATACTTACTTATATGTATGTATACTTATACATATATAAACCTTTGCCTATGCGCACACGTGCACACACACTTCCTAGCTCTGTTCCGAGACCAAGAAGCAAAGACACACAGTAATGGATGACCATATCCAACATCCAGGCCTTGGCATTAAATCCAGTTTCCCCCAAATGGGCACAGATGCCTCTATATCTGGGGCAAAGCAAAAGATGAGCACAGGACATCATGCTGTGCTATTAGAAGAAGTGCTGAAAATAATGCTAGGGCATGTTACAAAGGTATGGAGATCAGCCTAAAGGGGCCAAATTTGGAACAATAATGACATCAAAGTAATTTTAACAATAAATTATAAATAATTTAAAAATTCAGAAATCCCCACAAATAACTAATAAATTACGCTGGGGGTGGAGGCTCTTATTGCAGAATACCAAGTACTGACTGTTAAATGTAAAGAAAATACCAAGTCAGAAAAATCATCTTTGTGTAACTACCATGGTAAAGATAAGGCAAGACTCATCACTGGAGGTAAATCCATAGGGAAATACTGTGCTGATCAACAGAATCAAAATGAGAATCATTTGTGAGAGAACATTATGTGCCTCCAGATACAACACCTTCAAAAGAACACACTCCATCTATATAGTGTTCATGCCTGAATGGATCATGTAAATCTAATTATAAGGAAATTGGGAATTATTGATTTTTATAAAAATAAATGTATTCTTCAAAAATGTCACTGCCACCAGGCGCGGTGGCACATGCCTGTAATCCCAGCACTTTGGGAGGCTGAGGCAAGAGAATTGCAAGTTCAAAGCCAGCCTCAGCAATAGCGAGGGCTAAGCAACTCAGTGAGACCCTGTCTCTAATAAAGCACATACTAGGGCTGGGGATGTGGCTCAGTGGTTGAGTGCCCCTGAGTTCAATCCCTGGTACCAAAAAAAAAAGTCACTGCCATAAAAGAAAAATGTTATGAAAATGTTCCAAATTAAAGGAGGCTAAAGAAACATGATGACTAGATAAGACCGACTAGATTCTAGTCTGGAGGAGAAAAACACATTTGCAGATCATAATCAGCTTTATAGATAAAATTAGAGCATAAATGATAGATTAGATGGAAGTCGTATATCTGTACTAGGGATATGTGCGAGAATATTCCTATTTCTACAAGCAGAATCCAGTAAAGGATTAATCTTGTCCACAGAGAGGTCTGACCTTTGCACTTGGCTCCCGGGAGGTGATCTCTAGACCCTTGAAATTTCCCACCTGATAAAAGTGTCTCTTGTTCAGCCAGATGTCCTGGGCCATGCCAGACATTAAACAATGTAATTTATGGTGTGGACTCAAGCTCACGTTACCGCTTAGCCTCTGGAAGGGTTGCAATCTGAAGTCAGCCATATAGATTGTCAGCCACATGTAACATGACTGGGCCCCAATAAAATCTCTTGAGGCCCAGACTCCAATGAGCCTCCCTTGCTAGCAATGATCCATGCACACTGCTACTCAGCACTGCTGGGAAGAGTCAACACTGTGTACAGCTCCACAGTGAGAGGGCAACGGGAAGCTTCAAGCCTGGAACATTCCTGGACTCTGCCCTGTGAGTGTCTTTCTTTGGTTGATTTCAATCAGTTTCCTTTCTCTATAATAAATTGAAACTGTGATGATAACAGCTTTCAGTGAGTCCTGTGAGTCTTTCAGTGAATTATGGGGTCTGGAGGCTTGAGGACCTCCAAATTAGCAGCTGGTATCATAAGTGAAGGTGGTCTTAGGAATTCTCAAACTGCATATATGCTGAAATATTTAGAGAAAAAGACCATGATATATGTAAATTATCCTCAGGTGGTTCAGAAAAGATGTTATAAACATTCATATATTTTCATATATATGTATATGTAATGGAAAAAGAAAGAACAGGAGAATAAATTTTGAAGCAAATGAAGTAAAATGTCAATCTAGGTAAAAGCTATATGGGTGTTCTTATTCTTTGACTTGTGCAAATTTCCCACAAACTTGAAGTTATTTACAAATATCATGTTAAAGAAAAAAAACAAAAATACTTCCTACACACCAAATTAAACAAAACAACAACAAAAAACTGAAATTCACTAAGTCGATTACGGGTCCTAGTGGAGCAGGACCCCAATTTGCCCATGTACAGCTCAAAGGCCGACTTCTGCTGGGAGAGGACCATCAGAAACATTGTGTCTGTTCTACAGAGACTGCCAGCTGTTCTGGTTTGGGTGTGAGGTGTCTCCCAAAAGCTCCTGTGTGAACGCAGGAATGTTCAGTGAAAAGATTAGAGTACAAGAGCTACAACCTCATCACCGAATTAACCCAGTGATGGATTAATAATTTAAAGGGACTAACTGGGTGGGAACTGTAGCCAGTTGGGGTGTGCCTCGAGAAAGAAGTCCCTGGGCACATGCCTTTGGAGTTCATATTTTGTCCCTGGAGCCTCACAAGGATTCTCTGCTTCCTGCCTTCCTCGAGGTGAGCAGTTTCCTCTGCCACACCCTTTACAATGATGTTCCGCTTTACCTCGGGCCCAGAGCAATGGTGTTGGCCAACCTTGGACCCATGAAACTGTGAGCCAAAATAAGCTTTTCCTTCTCTAGGTTGTTCTTGTCAGGAATTTTGGTCACAGTGATGAACAGCTGATAAACACACTGACTCTCAGGCACCCAAGCTCAGAGAATGATTTCAGGAGTCCCAAAGCTTCCAATGGCTGAGCCCATAGAGACACCCAGGAGGCTGCCCATAAGTTACACAGGTGCCTGTCCTCACCCACTGAGACCACATTCCTGAAGTTCTCCAGCATCACATCTCGGTACAGCTTCTTCTGGGCAGAGTCCAGCAGCCCCAGCTCCTCCTCGCTGAAGACCACAGCCACGTCCTTGAACGTCACCATTTCCTAGAATACCAAACACACACAGACTGTTTATGGAAGAGGGGCAGCGCTGATAAAGGGGAAAGAGTGGGAGCTGTTCTGGATTCTGAAAGATTCAAGTCAATTTTTTGTTGTTGGTGGTGGTGCCTTATAGTTGTACACAAGTCCAATTTTAGTAGCTGCCTGTCTGCCTTCCATACTGTTGGTTCCATCAACCAAAGGGGCTGGGGGAAAAGAAACTCTTGTTCTTTACATTACTTCCTTTTGTTGGCACTCCTACAGGTAAGTCCCTGGAACTCGGCTGCATCTGGGCTTTCAATGCTCTAGATTTTATTAATAAAGCCATTTGCACCAGAAAAGCTTCAGTTCCAGCAGTATGGGGTGGCGTGCTTCTCCACTTCCATGTGCATGCTGCACTTATTTACCAAATTTACAAGATATCATTGCTCTTATTGCTCAGCTATGTTCTCCATCCTCTGTGCCACACCTTGAGCTGTAGCTTTTACAGCTGCCGTGGTTATGGGCACAACTCTGGAGACTGAGTGCTTGTGTTCACATCTGGATGTTCAACCCTATGCTAGTTGTGTGGTCTTGCACAAGTGTCTTCTCTCATTTTTATGCTGATATTATACCACAAGGTCCCAGTAATAAAACAAGTGGCTATGTTAAGCATTTAAAAACAGGGCCCTGCACATAGGAAGTACCTAGTAAATGCTACTATTGTTATTAATACTGTCACAACATCTTTCAAAAAATTTCAGGGCTGCATAGTAATCCAAGGAACTAGTGATCTAGAATATAATGAACTGATTTAATTTATACACACTTTGTTTTAGATTACCTATTATAAACAGTGTTGCCCAGAAAAAAAGATACTTTTATGGAGCCATTAGTTCCTGGAATTTTGTTGATTATCTCTTCAAAATAAATACCAAAGAGCAGAAATAGCCCTGTTATAGAATAACAACATTAAAGTTTTGAAATCACAATAAATTAATACATGATGAGGCACACAAAGACACAGAAAGTTTCAGGTACTGGGATGAAATAACATCTAATTTTGTTTCAAGTTTGGCTTCAATATGACCCTGTTAGAAAAAAAGTATATTTTAGGTATTCTTTTTAAAAAGTCCCTGAAGCATTGCTTAGGGAAAAAGGTATTTTTTATTTTGTTTTTTTGGTACCTGGGATTGAACTCAGGGGCACATCCCCAGCCCTATTTTGTGTTTTATGTAGAGACAGGGTCTCACTGTGTTGCTTAGCGCCTCGCCGTTGCTGAGGCTGGCTTTGAACTCGTGATTCTCCTGTCTCAGCCTCCCTAAGTGCTAGGATTACAGGCATGCGCCACCATGCCCTGCTTTTTTTTTTTTAAGTTTTGAGTCCCTAGAATATTAAAGACAAATAATAGCAAAATACTCTGGAATTGCTTTTGGAGTAAAGCTTATATGCAGGAAAACTGATACTACAATGTAAGCAACTCAACAACTTAAAAGCTTGTAATGGGAAATAATTTAAAGAAAAAGGTAGTGGACGGGATAAAAAGAGATCACTTAAATAATATTAGATAAAAACTTTTTCCACTACTATTTTAAAAAACATTAGGTGTAGATGGACACCATACCTTTATTTTATTTATTTATTTTTATGTGGTGCTGAGGATCAAACCCACTGCCTCTCACATGCTAGGCGAGGGCTCTATTACTGAGCCACAACCCCTGCTCCTACATATTTTAAGTGGAAATTTTTTCCACTATTAAGAGGAAAAAACTAAACCAGGCGCGGTGGCACACACCTGTAATCCTAGCACTTAGGGAGGCTGAGACGGGAGAATCACGAATTCAAAGCCAGCCTCAGCAACGGCGAGGCGCTAAGCAACTCAGTGAGACCCTGTCTCTACATAAAACACAAAATAGGGCTGGGGATGTGGCTCAGTGGTCGAGTGCCCCTGAGTTCAATCCCTGGTACCAAAAAAAAAAAAAAGAAGAAAAAACTAGTCACAATTCAATCTAGTATTGCAAGTATAATTAGGAAAGCATATTTTTAAATGCCCATGGGAAAAACCAGGTGATGTGTAAGCAGGGTAATAAAATGTGGGATATTTTAATTGCTATTCTCTTCTATACTATTATTTATGAAATAGAAATGATAATCAATCAAATTACAAACTAAGAAATTTTTCAAAAAAATAAAAGTGAAAACCAGAGCCTGACACACAAATGGCATGAAGTGCGTGTTGTTTTTCTGTAACCTTGGCTGAGAAGGCGGAGAGTGTGTGCTCTCTGAGAAAAGAGGGCAACATGTCCAATGACAGAAGTGAAAACCAGCTCACCTGGAATTTGGTCATTTCCTCCTCCTTTTTCTAGGGAAAGGCAGAGACCTGAGAAGGCAGAAAGGTAACATGAAAGCCGCCCTGAGAGAAAGGGAATGTAGCCTTGTGCAAATTAGAGAAAGGTCTCCTTCCGCAGCAGGTGCGGCCACACACACCTGCCAAGGGGTGGGCAGCGTGGGCTGGACTCCAGCCCCCTCCCTATCCCGGCACAGGCTGCGCAGCTGGGCCCAGCAGCCCTCACGCCTTGCGTCTGGCAGGGTGTTCATTCTGATCCGGGGCAGCGCAGCCAAGGACAGGCAGTGAAAAGCGCTGGTTGAAAGGGGGCTCAGGAGCCGACAAAAAACCAAACAGGTGCTCAGTACTCACAGTTGTTTCTTGACCTTCCTCATGATTTAATTCTGTCATCTGCAAAACTGCAATGCTTAGCATGCCAATATCATAGGATGGTTGGAATCACATGTGTGAGTGGCCGAAAGCTATTCTACCTATGCCAAGATTCTCTCTCTCCTCGAAGCTGGAGAAGCAGACACTGTTTTGGATCATAAAACTGCCTTTGCAAATATATTTTGTAAGACATTTGGATGCAGAGATTATTGTTCTGTCCAGGGCAAGTCACCCTTCACTCCTGCAATGTCTAACTCTGGCTTCTTGTTTTATTTGTTGCCCCAGTAACACCACTGGTTAGAAACTGAGACTGACCTTAGAGAAAAGCATAGTGGCCGTAAATATTCTTCCTAAAGCCAGAAGAGGCTCAATGTACTTTGCTTTTCTCTCATGGAAACAACAAAAAATTAATGAAACCTGTGATTTGCTATGATACTTCCGATGTGACAACTCCCTGCCTTAATTTGACTGTTTGTGGGGTGAAGTGTGCTCATCTGTGCAAAGCAGCTCACGGCTTTGAATTTAGACACCAGAAGTTTAATTTCCTGGGTTCTTCCCCAAGATGTTACTTTTTTACTGATCTCAGGCAACTTCAAGGCCAACTGTAGAAGAGAAGAAATTTTTTTAAAAAAGCAAGTCATGAGCTGTGTAAGGCAGAGCCGGTTGGCATCACCTGCAGGGGCGTTACTTCAGTAGGGTCTTGCCTCCTTCCACGTCCCTGCGCGCACAGGCCACTGCGGTAGAGTCCACAGAAACGCATGCACAACTACCCAGGGCAGGTATTAATTTGACTGTGCAACCAGCAGTGGAAGAGTGGAGTTTTCTTTTGTGTCCAGTATTTGCCTTTGAAAACTGATACGGTTCCTAGGTAAATGACAGGCTGTGCAGTGTCCTTTTAGAACATGGAAGGGGCCCCAAACTTAGACTTCCAGAGGGAAAGGGATGGACAGGCTCAGTGGAGATAAAGAGGTATGATCTTAGCCCTGGAGGATGACTGAGCTGTATCTGCTCTCAAAGAGAGGGACTCGTCAAAAGTACTGTAACAAGGAATTAGAGGGCACCTGGGGCCAAAGGGGAATCAGAAAAGTGGCAAAAAGTCAAGAGCCAAGCCGTGTGCTTTAGAGTAACTGCCTCATGAATCCTCACGCCATCCAAGAGGTGGGGCCACTTCACTTATAACTCCCTTCAGAGTGGAAGACACTGAGGCAGCAAGACTTCAGTTCTTGCTCCATTTAGCCAACAGAGTAGCCAGTGTGTGTTCTGAATTCCTACGACGCTGACGCTCAAGCTGCCAGGTCACTGGCATCCATGAGTCCCTGAAAACAATGCCAATGCCCAGGCCCAGTCCTGGTCCTAGAAATCAGGATCTGAGGAAGAAGAGCTTTTATGAAGTCCCCGCAGGTGACCAGTTTGCAGAAAGTTGCAAACCAGACTGCGAGATGAATGGTGGCGGCCGGCAAGCTGGGCCCATGCAGGTCATCACTGTGCCATGCTGCCTCTGGGGGAACTGCCAGGGAAGTCACAGCCAGGAGCAGAGCAGGGTCGGGGCCCAGGCCTCCTGATCCCAGCTCTCCATCTCTACTACAGGAAGCTCCTCAAGCAGCTACCGGTGCTGCAGATGCCTTTGCAAGCACCTGCTCAGCATGAAGGAGGCTTCCAGGTTCAACCTACCTCACTAGCTCAAGCAAGGGCTCACTGACCACCCGGGAGATTCTGAGAATTAAAAATAAAAGGTAGGACAGGAGCTTAGTTCAGTGGTCACATGGTTGCCAGGTACATGACAGGGCCCAGGTTCTAGTCCCAGCACCACCAAAATCGTAAATAAAAGGCAATTCTTATTAATAAGTAAACAGTGGTTGCCCTACAGAATGTTCTCATTCTTCCATCTATTAAATACAGTTAAAGTCTGATTGTGTTCCTTCTTGGTTAAAACACATACCTGTGTGCCAAAGGCCTTGAGGATAAAGTCTAGATTCTTTTTTTTTTAATTTTTTTTTTAGTTGTAGATGGACACATAATCTTTATTTATTTTTTTATGTGGTGCTGAGGATCGAACCCAGTGCCTCACAGATGCGAGGCAAGCGCTGTACCACTGAGCTACAGCCCCAGCCCCTAAAGTCTAGCTTCTTAGCAAGCCACACAGAGCCTCCCACGGCCTCCTGCTTGTTCTCTCCAAACCGTCTCCCCTGTAAGCTCTGCCCCGGAAATCACTTGATCTCACACCTAAGTCTCCAGACCTGTGTGCACGTGGTTCCTTCTGTCCTCCCTCTGCTCTTGCACTGAGGCCAGCAACTGTGTGTGTGTGTGTGTGTGTGTGTGTGTGTGTGAAGGGAGTGGAAATTTTCAGTTTTGTGGGTCACATGCTATCTTCTGTTGAATACTGCTTCTTTTTTAAACCCTTTAAGTGTAAAAACCATTCTTAGCTGGGAAGGAAAGGACACACAGAAAGAAGCCATGGGTAATAATATGGCCACCCTGGTCTGAGCCTCCAGAACCTCAAACATGCAGTTTCCATGTCCCCTGCTCCAGGACACCTTGAAACAGATTTGGATGTAGCCTGTTTACTGGGCCAGGCCACCTTGCCAGCCTACAAAAGCACAGTGCGTAGCCAACAGCTCAGGCTTCAGAGCCACGCTGCTGAGCTCAGTCCTGACGCGGCCACTAACAGGCAGAGTCAACTTCTGCAAGTTAATTAACCTCTCAGTGCCTCCATTTCTTTATCTGTAAAATGTAGGTAAAAGTAGAGCTGTTAAGAGGAGTATGTCAGTTGAATATATCAAAACATTAAAAGGTTGGTGTGGTTTATAATAAACATCCAATACAAGTCAGCTCTTGTTAGCACTGTCCTCATTTATTGTCACTGTGGAAGCAACACCAAGCCCCCTCGTTAGTCTTCATTTGTTTCTTAGTCCATTTATCTTAGGTCAGTAATTACCAGTAAGCAGACATCGCCCTTGGAATATTCTGAAGAGATGGCTTCCACATCCCACCAAAACCAATTAGAGATAAAGGGCAGAACTTAAATTGTCTATGCCTCTCTCATTCCTCTTCAGAAAATTTCAACATGCCTGAGTTGAACGTCCATTTCCTGCTGCTTGTTGAAAAGTTGCACCAACTGCAAACATGTACCAAATAATTCCTCTCTGCCAATCCCTGTGCTTGGCACTAAGCACTTGGGAAAACTTGACACAGTCCCTGCTACCTAGGAATCCGCAGCTGAGTGGGAGACACATCAGAGAAAAGCAGCAGGAACATTGATCAGCTCAGGTTGATAGAAATGGTCAACACGGAGGCACAGGAAAGTAATGGGTGTCCTGTAGTTTTTTGAAATATCAAAGGTCGAGCTGGCGTTAGTCCAGAGTCTGCATCCTTACTGCTTTTCCGTCTCCTTGTTCAACTGATCACGAGAAAAGAATGTCGAGATCTCACACATAACTGCAGATTTCTCTACTTCTTCTTTCAGTTGTATTTGGTTTTCTTCATATGATTTTTGCACAGTGATTACATACGTAGGACTGTCACATCTACTCGGTGGACAGCCCCTGGTGTTGTGTCCCTTGCCATCCTTGGTCACTAACAAGCTTGGTCTACAGTCTCCTTTGTCTGATGTTAACATAGCCTCTCCGGTATACACTTTCATTTTTTTTTCTAAATTGTTAACCTATCTCTGTCCTTAGAGCTAAAAGGGGGTTCTTTTAGACAGCACACACTTGATTCTTACATTTACCTAATCTCTAATCTCTTTTAATTGATGTATATGCAGCCCATTAGCATTTCACATAATTACGGACACGGCTGGGTTTCCATTCGCCATTTTATTTTTCTCCTCTTCGTCCCCTCTGATTCAGTTTCCCCTATTACTCCTTCTCTGCTTTCTTTTGGGTTATTTAAATACTTTTACTATTTAACTCATTTTGATTTAGCTCTCAGCATCGGGCTGTGCGTCCCGCTGTTCCTTATTCTCTGTCAGTGTCTGCTCTGCTCCGACGTGTGAACCAGGCACCTTGCCGCCCGCAGCTCCCCGCACCCTCCCCTTCACGCTCCGTCCTGTCTACGCTTCTATAGGCAACAAAAACTCTAGCCAAGAAAGTCATACTTTTTTACTTTAAATAGTCATGTATATTTTTCAGACACAAAGATGCAACAAACAGTACTTCATATTTACAAAACCAAACAAAAAACCTTACTATTTCTGCTGCTCCTTCTTCACCTGTGCAGTTGCCAGCTCCCACTTGGTATCATCTCTGTTCAGCCTGAGGAACTGCCTTTAGCACTCCTTCCAGCACAGATGTGACATTTTCTCCCCTTCATTCCTGAAAGACATTTTCTTTGCATATAAGAACATCTCCCTTCATAACACAACTCTTTCCTTAAAGCATCTTCAAGATGCTGTCCCAGCATTTTCTGGCCTCCACACTTCCCCTGAGGGCTCTGCAGACATCTAGGTGACTGCTCTGCCAGATACAACACGTCGTTTTCACTAACTGTACCCAAGAATCTTTGCTTATCTTTGTCAGGAGCTTGATGCTGATGCTCCCAGAAGTGATTTACATTGAGTTTTTTAACCTTGGTATTCACTGAGCTTCTTGAATCTGTACATTTATATCACTCACCAAATCTGGGCAGATTTTGGCCAGTATTTCCAAACAAATATTTCTCCCTTCTCTGAGACTCCAACCACATGAATATTAGACTTTTGATATGTTCCACAAATTCCTAAGGCTCTGCTAATTTTTTCAGTATTTTCCTCTGCTGCTCAGATTACAATATTTATCTATCTTCAAGGCCATTGATTGTTTCCTCTGTCATCTCCAGTCTGCCACTGAGCACCTCAAATAAATTTGACACTTCAGATATTGCATTTTTCATAAAACAAATCTCAATAATTTATGAGAATCTAAATCCCTCCAAGTATTTTCTCTAAATGTAATAAAATTAAACTAGAAATCAACAAAAAGATATCTGGACAACATCCCTGCATTTGGAAATGAAATAGTATATTTTTAAGCAACAGATGAAATCAGTCACAAAAGAAAGTAGAGCATATTTTTAATGGAATCAAAACCAAGATGCAACATATCAAAATGCACGAGATGCAGCAAGAACATGTTATAAAGCATTGAACGCCAACGATGCCTAAATCAGAAGAGAGATCTTAAATCAAAGGGTAAGTTAATCCCAAAGCAAACAGCAGAAAAGGAAATGATAACCATAAAACAGAAATCAATGTAACTGAGAACACAGACACTAGACAAAACCAGAGCTTGACTAAACAGGACCCATGGGCCCAATCCAGCCCGTTGCTTGTGTTTGCACAAGCCGTAGGCTAAAAATGGTGTTTACGTTTTTAAATATCTAGAGAAAAATCAGAAGATTATTATTTCCTGATGGGGTAACTATACAACATCCAAATTTCAGTGCTTCTGAACTGCCGCAGGCTGCTCTTGCATCACAGCAGCAGAGCTGTGCAGCCGCAGCAGAGGCCACATGGGCCACCCGCACTTCTTTGTACTATTGCTAAGCACCATGGAACGCTGGGTTAAATGTTGCAAACTAAACAACATTTTGAATTACATCTATTTCTGTAGCATAATATTTTAATTTTTAAATTACCGGTGCATTTTCATCACATCAAAATAAAAAGAGGCAGGCATGGTGGCGCACGCCTGTAATCCCAATGGCTCAGGAGGCTGAGGCAGGAGGATCACAAGTGCAAAGCCAGCCTCAGCAATGGTGAGGCACTAAGCAACTCAGTGAGACCCTGTCTCTAAATAAAACACAAAAAAGGGCTGAGGACGCGGCTCAGTGGTTGAGTGCCTGTGAATTCAATCCCTAGTACCTCCTCCCCCACACCACCTGGCAAAATAAGAAAAAAACAAAAAACAGACTTTGTTAAGGGACAATAGAGTGAAGTATTTTGTTATTGAATTAGATGGTGAAGCCTTTGGTTATTACACACTGACAACATAGCTATGTTAAGAGAACACAACATATGTCAACACTGTCAGAATGAGCACCCATCACAAATATTCTCAGCCAGGCACAGTGGCACACGCCTGTAATCCCAGCACTCCGGGAGGCTGAGACAGAATTGTGAGTTCAAAGCCAGCCTCAGCAACGGCGAGGAGCTATAAGCAACTCAGTGAGACCCTGTCTCTACAGAAAACATAAAAATAGGGCTGGGGATGTGCCTCAGTGGTCGAGTGCCCCTGAGTTCAATCCCCGGTACCAAAACAAAAAACAACAAAAAAAAACCCCACAAATATTCTCAATTCACACTAAAGCGATGGTCAGAAAAATTAGGAAATTCAAATTGAAATGTCTTATCAGAGCAGACTTTCTTCCCCGAAACAAGTGATATAAATAAAGCTGCAATCAAAGTAAGATTTGGCTATTCATATGTGCAGCTTGTATTTTTAACCCAAGTAAGAAAAGTACACTTACCACTGACGAGCTCATCAAATCATGTCTGACTGTAGCAGGAAAGCAACTGTGTCTAGAGAAAATAAATTTGCTTAAAGTTATTAGACTTCAGGCAAGAACAATACTCTGAATTAAGGACAGTAAGAACAACATTATAGTCCCTTCAAATACAAGAAAAATAATTTCAATAAATTACATTTGGCTCCTGATGATTCCAAATGTTACTGATATTGCTCAGTTATTTATTCAAGGAATCACAGCCAACTTTGAAGTGACTCAATAATTAGCCTCTAGGAAGTCTTCCTAGAAGAACTACAGGTGAAAATATTTTCAAAGTTGAAAAAATACTAATCCAGTATAACCCAAAGTAGTATAATCTGCCAAAATGTGTTAAAACTGATGGTGGTCAGAATATGTTGTCAGGGCAGAAAAAGGCTGAGCTACACAGATTTCTAGAATTCAGTTGTTTAAAACAATACACTTTATTCTTTTTCAGTTATGGAAGTTAGGAAGTCCAACATCAGCTGGGTTAGTCCAGGTGCCGGCAGGCCTATTCCCTCCGGGAATCCATTCCTTTGCCACTTTCATCTCTCGAGGCAGCTGGGATGCCTTGGCTTATGGCCACATCAGGCTGTTTCCACTACCACCTTCTCCTAACTCTGACCCTTGTGCTTTTCTCCTACAAGAACCCGAATGGTTATACCAAGTCCACTCAGATCATCTAGGATAATCTACCACCTCAAGGGCCATAGCTTAATCACATCTGCAAATCTCAATTACCACACAAAGTAACATTCCCAGGCTCTGGGAATTAGCATGTGGACCTTTTGGGCAGCAATAATTCCTCTATCACATCATTCAACTAAAATCATTTGTGGACTGATACCAGGTATTTGGTAGTATCTATTGTCTTAAAAGTCATTTTCAAAAATAAAATACATAAAATGTCATTACATATCTGCATTAACAGAAGAACATTTGCAGTTAATTTTAATAATATTAATGAACTTCTTAAAATTAAGTGAATTGTTATCTTGCCAAAAAGAATCCCATTGTTCCAGTTAGTGTGTCTATATTACAAATTATACTCAATCATTATATTTTAAATTTTGTCAATAAAAGATTTCTCTTGTTACGTAAGTACCTAAAAAATCATTGATTTTGCCAATTGACTGGAAAAGCAAAACATTTACAATCTCAGCCTTTGAAGAAAACGTCTGCTCATTCCCAGACAAAATCAGTTAAACCCACAGAGAGTTCTTTGGGGAAAAAAATCAATAAAGATTAAATACCTAGTCATACTGACAAAGAATAAAAGAGAAAAGACACAAATTACCAAAATCAAGAATGAAAGAACAGGGTTGGGGGTTTAGCTCATGAGTAGAAATTGTGCTTATCAGATGCAAGGCCCAGGCTCAATTCCAACACCCCCCTCCACCCAAAAATAAAAAAAGAGAGAAAGGGAAGGAAAAAAAAAGGATTCCTAATCACTGGACTCACAGATATTAAGAGAATAACTTTACATTTATGAATTCAATGTGGTAGATGAAATGATTTAATTCCTTAAAAGACACAAAACACAAAACATGGATGTGAGAAATCAAAAAGAATCTAAATGCAGAAGCAATGTGTTCTTCGACTTAAACACTCAGTACTGCTAAAGTATCAATTCACTTCAAACTAGCCTATATATTCAATGAAGTCCCAGTTAAAATCTCAGCAGGATTTCTAAGGACAAGCCCAGTTTAAAATTTCTATGGAAAAGCAAAGGAACTAGAATAGTCCAATCTGTTTGAAAGACCAAATCTGATGGATTAACACTGCCTCCAAGATCTGATATAAAGTAACAATAATCAAGACCATGTGGCATCTGCAAATAAATAGATGCCCATGTAAGTAAACCCAGGAGAGCTCCCAGAAATAAGACCAAGGTCAGCTGACTTGAACCAGCTCCAAGAGCAATTCAACACACAAAGCAAAGTCATTTCAACAAAAGGTGCTGGAACAATTGAACATCCATATACAAGAAGGAAACAAGGGAAGGAGAAGGGACTGATAAGGAGAGAGGAAGAAGGGAGGAAGGAGAAAGGAAAAGAGAAAAAAGTAAACCTTGACCCATACTTCACACCTTATACAAAACTCAACTCAAAAGGAATCACGGACCTAAAGGTAAAAATCTAAAACTGTAACACTTTTAGAAAGATACACAGGAGAAAATCTATATGACCCCGGGTTCGCCAAGAACAATACCAAAAGCACAACACAGATGAAAAAAATGATAAAATAGATTTCATGAGGTTTCAGAATCACACTCAAAATGTTATACGTCGCATTGATTTAATTTATGTGACATTATGGGAAAGGTGATAAGGTTGGGGAATAAATCAGTGGTCTCCTGGGGCTAAGAGTGAGGGAAGAATTTGACCTACAAAAAAAGGTACCACAAGGGAATGTTTTGGGTAATGAAACTGCTCCATATCTTGACTGTGGTGTTGATGTCTACGTGACAACATAATTGTCGAAAGTCATAGAACTGTACGCTAAAAAGAATAAATTCTGTTTGTAAATTTAAATGTTTAAAAATTAAATGAGGCTGTTCTCCAGGTACCTTTCAAACTTAAGCATGGCATCACCTGGAGCTCCTGCAAACATGAAGATCCTCAGTTCCATTCCCTCAAAATCCTAAGTAAGTTGGTTTGGGACTGACCCAAGGATCTGCTTTTATATGGGGTTTCCAGGTGACAGTGCTACTAGATAAAAATAAGCATTACCATAGGCTACAATGATTTGACTGAACCCAGACTTCTCCATCAGAAACCAGAGGCCAGAAGGAAGTGGCACAGTACTTCTAAGTGGTGAAGGAAATGAACCATCCATGTAGAATTGTACACTTAGGACACAGTGTAAATGTGTCATCCAGGAAAGAAGAAAAAAGATACCCTCAGATGAACTAGGAGAATTCAGAGCTAGCGATCTTACTCTACAAGGACTTCTAGAGGAAATGTTCACACAGAAGGGAAATGACAGCAGAGAGATGCGTAGATCATCAGGAAGAGGGAGAAACAGAATGGTAAATATCTGGGAAACATGAGAGATTATTCTTGAGTTCATTAAAATATGTTTTACTCTTGGAAGCAAAAATTAATACATCGATGAGTTCTCAAAGTACATACACACTAACACACGGCGATTAGGGCATAAAGGTAACGCATCATAGCCAGGTGCCATGATCAACGCCCGTAATGCCGGTGGCTGGGGAGGCTGAGGCAGAAGGATAGTGAGTTCAAAGCCAGCCTCAGAAATGGTGAGGTGCTAAGCAACTCAGCGAGACCCTGTCTCTAAATAAAATAAAAAATAGGGCTGGGGATGTGGCTCAGTGGTCGAGTGCCCCTGAGTTCAATCCCTGGTACCCCCCCTCCCAAAAAGAAGGTAACACATTGTTTTTCTTTGGCTGATTACAGGGTTCTTTCTTTGTCTTCAGTTTCCAGCAGTCTGATCATGAGGAATCTGAGTCTGGACTGCCTTGAGCTGTCCTGTTTGGGATTTGATCAACTTCTTAAAAGAAACATACGAGGTACATCTTAAGATACCAAAGGAAATGAACAGCAAAATAAACAAACCCAAATAAATGAAAAAAAGAAACAAAGGGATGAGTATAAGTAGATCAAATTGAACACAGATACAATAGAGAAACCAAAGAAAACAAAAATTATCGGTTTTACTATCAATAACACTGATACACTCATCACAAGGCTGGCAAGAAACAAGAAATAACAAAAGTACCAATATCAGGAATGAAAAAGTGCGTAGCAACTACTGACCCATCGGACAGTCAAGAAATACAATGGGAACACTGTGAACAATTCTATGGGTACAAATTCTAAAATTTAGATGAAATGAGCCAATTTATTGAAAGTTACAAACTACATAAACGTGGAAGATGAAATAACATGAAGTTATAAAACTGAATTCACTGTTAAAACCTTTCAAACATATAATATCTAAGCCAAATAGTTTCACCGCTAAATTCTACTAAACATTTAGAAATACCACTAATTCTACATAATCTCTTCCTGAAAATAGAAGAGGAAAACACTTCCCAACTCATCTATGATCCCAGAATTATACAGTACAAAAAAGAACATGATTGCAAAAATCCTCAACAAAATAGTAACAAATCAAATAATATAAAAAGAATAAGATACCACTTACAGGTGGGATTTATCCCAGAAATGAAAAGCTCCTTCAATGTTTGGAAATTCATCAACCTAATCAAACAGTCTAAGGAAGAAAAATGTTATCAGTTGATGCAGAAAAAGCACTTGACAAAATACAACATTCATTTGTGACAAAACTTTCACAAACTAAAAATAGAAGGAAACTTCTGAAAATGCCTTTCCTGTGATTCAGCCAGTGACGTCCATTCGCACCACTCCTGTTCAACACCAGACTGAAAATCAGCCGGTGCATGCAGATTAGAAAGCGTGAAGGAAAACTGGCCCTATTCACATACAACATGACTGTCTAAGTGGAAGATCCCAAGGGATTTACAAAGAGAGACAGAGAGAAAGAAAGAGAGAGAAGAAACAAACCTTGTGGTGTGTTTAGCAAAATCTAAGAAAGAATACAAGGTAGACACAAAAATCGTGTTTCTTACACTAACAATGTGCCTCTGAAAACCAAAATTTAATAACAATACAACTTATACAGCTTACAGGAACTCCAAAAGAATTCATGATATACTTGGGAATAAGTCTAAACAAAACAGGCATAGGCTCTGCATGCAAAAAAACATGAAATGCTGATATAAAAAATGTATAGATTTAATTCAGCACCAATCAAAATCCCAGATAATTTTTTGCAGATATAGGCAAGCTATTTCTAAAACCTACATAGGAAGGCAAAGAAACCACGATAGCTAAAACAATTTTTAGGGGAAAATTTGAGGAACTAAACTATGCATTTTTGAGACCTACTATCAAGCTACAATAATTAAGATAGCTTGGTAATATTGAAGGGACACACATACAGATCAATCTAACAAAAGAAAGTACAAAAATAGGGGCCTGGGACTGTAGCTCAGCGGTAGAGCGCTTGCCTCGCATGCGTGAGGCCCTGGGTTCGATCCTCAGCACCACGTACAAAGCAATAAAATAAAGACATTGTGTCCATCAACAACTAAAAAAATATTTAAAAAATAAAAAAATAAACCAAACAAATGGTAGTGGATAGTTGGTCATTCATATATAAAGAAAACACAACCAATTTAAAATGAACAAACTATATGAACAGACACTTTAGCAAAGAAGATACAAAAATGGCAAATAAGCAAAGAACAAGATAGATCTGCTAATCATTAACCATCAGAGAAAGTCACAATACACCCAAAATCACAATGCAATAATACACAACTATTAGAATGGCTAAGATTTAAAAAGACAATATTAAGTGTTGGTGAAATGTGGAATTACTAGAACTTTCATACCTTACTAATGGAAATGCAAAATAGTACAGATACTCTGAAGAAGTTTGGTAGCTTATTCTAAAGGTAAATATACACTTTTCATATGACCCAGTAACTCCACTCCTAAATATACATACCTTCCAGAAATAAGCACAGAAACCTGTACATGAATGTTTATAGTATCTCTATTCATAAGTGCTTACAAATGAATAAAAATACCTATTAACAGGTAAAAGGATAAACTGTGGTATATCCACAAAATACAGCAATCAACAAAAATGAAGTATTCACACACAAAATAACTTGGATACATGTCAAAGGTGATCTCCTGAAAGAATCCAGTCTTAAGTATATACAGTACTAGTACATTTATATAAGTCTCAAAAAGACAAACTACAGTGCTTCTATTATCAGAATGTGAACTATAAAGACTTCAAATAAAATACAATCAAATTGCAGATAAGTATAAAAATCAGCCATAGCTCATTAACATAGCTTTTGTGACCCTCTACAAAAATCCAAATGCGACTTCTGATAAGAAAATACATTAAGAACTAAGGCAAAGAATTGAAATCATCTAAAATCAAAGCCCAGCTCACTCTCTTCCTAGTTAGGAACCAGAATTAACAACTTACGCTGTGTCTCAAGTTCCTCATCTTCAAAAATGATAATGACAGTCCCTCCCACCCCACTTGGGCTGTGAGGACTAAATGTGTTGATTCGTATAAAACTCTTAGACTGACATTTAGCACTAAATGTTTATATACTATCTTTATAACTGATACCCAAGTACTTCCCCACCCCTTTCTGCATCTACTCAACAAATATGAGAGCTGTTCTCTAGAAGAATTCGCCAAAGCAAATACTTTCTCCCAGGAGAAGAGAGAATACGGGAGAAGGAAGGGTGCTAAATTCTACTCAGGTGAGACTCTGCCAGGCGTCAAAGGATCATTCCCTACTTTTCCCCTCAGCCTTTGTCAAGTCTAGGCTGGGGATGGGAAGGAGGCTGGGAGAAATCAGAATTTCATCCGAACTCCCGCGTAACTTCCACTGGCCATCCCGGACAACAGCCAGGAGTGGGGTGGGGGAGTCCTTAGGAATTCGGGTACGGCCCGGCTTCCCTCAGGGATCAGAGAGGGCCAGGGACACTAACAACTGCAGCTGTGACCCCTTCCTAGGTTCCCTGGAGCTTTCAGCGAACTGTGCTTCTCCAAAAATCAAAAAAGGAGACCAACAACAAATGATCCGTCTTCTGCCACGTGCCAGGCTCAGTTGTGAGTCTTTTTAATTAACTCTTACAATCACTCTTAGGTAGGGAGTGATACCATTTTAAAGAAGAGGCAACGGAGGCAGAGGTCAGATACTCGCCAAATGCACTGCGGGGAGGTGGCAGAGCTGGCGCGGCCAGGAATGGGGCTGGGTGTGCAGCACCCAGCGGAGCCCGATCCCCGGGGCGCCCGGCCCCGCGCGGGATGCGCCCGCCGCCGGCCCTCGGGAAGGCTCCCTCGGAGAGGACGCAAACCCCGCCCTGCGCCGGAGGCGTACTCGGCCCCCAAGTCCACCGCCAGGTTGCTACTGGCCGGGAGCGAAACGCACGGAGATGTACGCGGACGGCGGGAGGGGACGCGCCGAGGGGAGGGCTCACCTTTCCGCGAGCAGCGAAGGCCGCGGCCCCGCGTACCTGGGGCGGAAGCGACTCTGCCTGCAGAGCCCGTCTGGACTACGCTTCCCAGAATTCCCGACGGGAGCAGGGACGCGGCCTCAGCTACTGCGGCGGAAGTTATTCCCGGCCTAGGGTTCCAAGACTACACTTCCCAGAATCCCCAGGCCGGAAGTGCCGGCCGTTCGGAGGCGGTGGGTGTGGTTTCGCACCCAGAGCGGCCGGTGGGAATTCTCTGCCTCAACGTTCCTGGAGCCAGACTCTCTTGGACGCGGAGAAGGCTAGTGTGCTCTATGCTGCCGTTTCCTGCGGCGGGTGGTGAAGGAAAGGCGCCTTTCCCGGAGCGGGTGTACGACCTGTGGATCTTCTGGACCAGGACTCCAGAGTCCCCGGCGCGGCGGCCCCTCCCGCGCGCGGGCGTTCTTTAGGAGAGTCGGTCTCTTCTTCTGGGAGTCGGTCTGAATCGCTTCTAGAACGCTGGTCGGGCTCGATTGTCCCCACGCCACACTTTTTTTCCTTTGAACGTGTTTGAACGTTTTTCCTTTCAAACGTGACACCCAAATTCCACCAGAGCAAACTCTACCTGTCTGCTACCTACGTATTCCAAGAAAATGAAGAACAAACTTGAAAGGCATTTTAAAAAGAAAGGAAAAGGTATTAAAAGGAAGTGATGTGTGAGCTACAAGTGGAGATAATGAAAGAAAATCGGGCTGCCCTGCACTGGGAGCTGAATTGAAGGAAAATAGGATGTCAACCTTACTTTAGATCGCCTTTTTAAATTCTGGAGCTCTGATGATGGAGAATACTGACAGTTCTACTACCACCTACCTTAAGGTGTCCCTTCCAAGATTTTCAAGAATGGATGTGGATGCTAAGAATCAAAACAAAACAACACCCCAGATGCAACTGCTGATGAGGCCGTAAAGCAAAAGCAGCAAATGTTTCCCACGTTTTCTGGAAAAGGCTTTAACTGCTGATTAGGAAATTTGGGTCTTAAGGCAAATGGAGTTGATACAAAGTGATAAATCCCTTAATAAAGTGATTTAATGAAAAATCCTTTATTAAATTTTGAAAATTTTTCTCTGAGTTTTCTGTTATCAGCTATTTTCATCCTGTTCTTGATGTCTGTCATAAATACTATAAGTTGTGGAGAACATGGTGATTCAAAAAGGACAGTGAATGAAGTAATGACTCGATCCAGAAAAGACAGGGTTTAAGTGCCCACTTTTCTTCATATATATTTCCTTTATGCTAATACAGTAATTGCATTTGATCGTGTGTCTTCAATTTCTTGTAATGTCAAACAGCTCCCTTTCCTCTTTTGCATGCCCTTGACCTGCTGAAGTAATTTGTCAAGTACATTCTGGATTTGTCTGATGGATTCCTTGATCTGGCACTTAGCATCTTGAAATTTGAATGTTGTTTTTAAACTGTTGTTTTAAACTCAAATGTTGGGCAAATACTGTCACTGAAGAGTGAAAGTAAAACACATAACAGCCATTATGTGAAACTGCTCAATGGTTTAAAAGAAGGTAACTATTTTCAGAAATTGGATCATATGATTCTTTATTTGACAACTCCTGCAAAAGGAAATGTCTTAAAATGTGATTTATATATTAATGAGGATCAGTCTCATAATAGCTTTTTTTTTTTTTTTTTTTTGGAGAAAATGGCAGAAAAAAGTACAGCGGACAAAATAAAAATTTTGTATGCTTCCAGTCATAATTTGCAACAAATATCTGGCAGGTTAAAGATGGATAATTTTTTGAAAAATAGCATCAAAAGACAAAAAGATAATACAATATTAGCTGGCCAAGATTCAGAAAATGTTGGGGGAGTCATGCATTTAGGGCCACTTCTTTTTGTTTTCCCTTCTACACATCCATCCTCCCTCACAATTGCCTACTGTATATTTCATGCTCTGTTATGTCATAAAGACAACAAACAGCTTTACAGAGATGCTTTATCAGCTCCCAATAAAGTAAAATGACTATCCTCAGCAGTGTAAGAAAAAAATGTATGAGAACAGTAGCACAACAGATAGGAGAGAGAAATTGCAAGTACATTGTTATAAGATGTGCTGTACAGGAAGAATTACACTGTTCCAATGTAGGCTGATGAATTAAAAGTGGATAGTGCAAAGCTTAAGAAAACCACCAGAAGTTACAAAAATAAGTGTAAGTAATAAACCAATATTAAAGCGGAAACATAAAATAATCAACCTGAAAGAAATATGAAATATAGAAAAAAGGAAAATGTACATGGGCCAAATGGAAAATAATAGCTACTTGGCAGACTGTAATCCAATAATATTAATAATTACATTAAGTATAAATGGCCTAACATACCAATTTTAAAAAAAGATATCATCAGATTTCACATATGCTGTTGATATGAAATAAGTAAATAAAGGTAAGAGTGGGAAAGGACATACTACACAAGAAGTACAATTAATTAAGAGTGGCTATTTTAGTATTGCACAGTAGACTTCAGAACAAGGAATATTACCAGGTATAAAGAAATACTCGATGAGGTCAATTCACCACATAATTTTAAATACATATGTAACTGAAAAAGAGTCCTTCAAAATTTATGAAACAAACAAGTAAAACTGAAAAGAGAAATAGATATGTCCACAATTGCAGTTGGAAATTCAAAAATTCTTGTCAGTGAATAGATGTAGTAAACTGAAAATCAATTTTAAAATGGGAATCAAAACCCACCTATTTAGCTGGGTATGGTGGTGCACACCTGTAATCTCAGCAGCTCAGGAGGCTGAGGCAGAAGGATCTCGAGTTCAAAGCCAGCCTCAGCAAAAGAAAGGCGCTAAGCAACTCAGTGAGACCCTGTCTCTAAATAAAACACAAAACAGGGCTGGGGATGTGGCTCAGTGGTTCAGTGCCCCTGAGTTCAATCCCCAGTACCAAAAAACGAAAACCAAAAGCCACCTTTTCATGTTTAAAGGTTTTATTGAGATGCAAAACATACTTGTGGGCCTATTGCATACAGTTCCTTTTTGTACTAAAAAATTTAGTAGTTGGAACAGAGACCCTATTACTCAATAAGGTTAAAATATAATCTGGCCCTTTATAGAAAATTTTTGCAAACTCCTGAAATATCACAACAAACCATATTTTGGGCAATAAAGGCCACCTCAATAAATTTAAAAGAGCAGAATCATACAGAATGTGTTCTCTGATGAAAACAAATTCAAACTAAAAAACAAAAGATATCTGGAACACCACCTCCCACAACATTTGGAAAGTTAAAAGCATACTTGATGTTCTCCCATGGTGCAAGGGGAAATTAAAAAGTATTTTGAATTAAATAAAATAAAATGAAACTGTTAGGTCTGGTCAGGGTCTAAGATGCCCAATTAAGGGAACCGGTCAGCAGCTGTGAAGCGGAGCTGCAAGCCAGATGTGACGTCATTAGTGGACACGCCTCCTGTCAATCAGCGAGTTTTCCTAGCCTATCCAGGAAGAACTCTGGCCTTCTCTTCCTGTCCCCAAGCCCTGCCCTTCCTGACCTGGTTTTCTTGAAATTCTCTGTGCATAGAATCTCCGAGGCCATTCTTCCGGACACGCTGTGGTGAAGGGGAGTTTGGTCGGAGGGCGCGCATTCCAATAAAGCCTTGGCGAGTGGCTTAATTCATCTTCTCCTGGTCGTGTAATCTTTACAGAAACAATCATCAAAACACATGCAATGCAGCTAAATACAAATCTGCTGCATTAAATGCTTTTATTATAAATTTTGTTGTATGGGGCTGGAATGAATAAGAGCCAGTCTTTTTTCCCCTCCTGTTTCTGTTAGGCTTTTCACACTGATGAAGAGACTGTTAAACTACATGAAGAGGGCAAATTAAAATCAAAGCTGCCCATTATTATGTACAACTACAATGCACTGATTTAAAAAAAATGTGGGAAAAATCCAAAGCAAGGAAATAGTATTGCTAAGTAAAGGAGTGAAAATATACCACTCTTGCATATTAACTAGGTTAAAGCACTTGAAGAACAACAGGTGTAAAAAGGCAACTCTGACTTTATTGCAGTTTCTTAAAAGCAGATGTGAAAGCGCCTTCCTTAGACTAGAAAAAAGTATGGCATCCTCCTCAAGGATGCGAAGTGGAGACCAAAAGAATTCTATCCAAATAACACTCGTTCAAATAACGCTTTTAAGCCTTCTAACATAATTTGGTTGCTTCTTCACAGCTCACTATTCTTTATCCAATTCAGGATCAAGTTTGTTGAATTCACTAGAATAAGCTGGAAGCCATAAGGCTCATGACAAGTCTGGTTGACTTTGATATTGATGATGTGGGGTATTTTTCAGAACATGGGGTCCTTTTTCATCCAACTAAACACATACACCTAACTCATGAATCAGAGAAGCTAAGAAAAGATTTAATAGAGTGTTTGTAGGCACCCATAGTGCCTCATATCAGTTAGGTGATCCAGGAGACACACAATATGTGTGAGTACTGCCGCATCACCTTTATTCCAAAAATCTTACACAAGACTCTCTGGTGGCCCCCATCACTGGAAATACATGGAAGCATTTTTTTGGAAAAATGTAACCAAGCATAGCTAGATGAATATATTACAAAATTGCCATAATAGGGATTTCTGTTGACCTGGTCTTGCCTCAGTCTTAGCAAGACATGGGTATTTGGGTGGACCTTTGGGTGGACCTTTGTCCTTGGGTATTAAGGGTGGACCTTTCTCAGTGATGCCCACTGTCCCCCAGTGGAAGTCTTCAAATGGCGTTGGGCCCAGAATAGTTTCCAGCTTTTGTCCTACGGGTAAATTTGTTTCTTTTGTTTTGGTTCATTTTCCCCTTCCCTTGGTTGAAATTGTCATCCCAGGAAAACATGTTTCCTGCCATTCCCCATGGCTTCCATCTTTTACTCTTTAGAGGAGAAAAGCCTTGGTGGAGCGCTGTGTCTTTCTTCTTGTGGTAGTTTCTCTCTTTCTCCATGTCGACACCACAATCTTTCTTCTAAGAAACCAGTAGAAGTCTGTACTGAAGAGCTTGCAAGTGGGTGTCTTCTCTCCTGTGTCATTTCCCAGGTTTGTTTGTTTTGTTTTTTTTTAACTCTTGGGCTACCCTTTAGCAAATACTTCTCAAAATTTAGCTGATTCTTTTTAACTCAACTTAATTTGGATATAATCCACATATCATACCATTCATCCATTTTCATGGCTGAATAATATTCCATTATATAGATATACCATATTTTGTTTACCTATTCACCAGTTGATGAATTTTTTTGTTTCTACCTTTTGGCTATTTATGAACAGTACCACTATTTACAGGTTTTTGTGGGGGCATTTTTTTTTTTACTTCTGTTAGTTTTATGTCTAGGAGTGAAACTGCTGGGTCAAATGGTAACTCTGTGTTTAATCATTTGAGGACCTTATAGTGTGTTTCCAATGCAGATTTACTACTTTATATTATCACTAAAAGTGTAGGAGGGGGTATGATTTCTTCACATTCTTGTTAAAACTTGTTGTTATTTGCCTTTTTTATTCTAGTCATCCTAGTGGGTATGAAGTGTTATCTTACCATGGTTTTAGTTTACATTTCCCTGATGACCATGTTGAACATCTTTTCAGGTCCTTATTAGTTATTTGTGTATATTTGTGATTTATTTGAGAGGTTTTAGTATCAGAGTAATATTAGCCTTAGGAGATGGAAGTGTTTCCCTCTTCTGTTTTTTGGAAGGATATGTAAAGAATTGATACTACTGCTTTGAACGGTAGAATTCAAAGGCAAAGTCATTTGTCCCTGAATCTTCTTTGAGGGTAGTTGTAAAATTACTAACTGAATCTCTTCACTTGTTGTAGGTCTATATAGATTGCCTTTCTTCAAGTTTTAGTAGTTTCTTTCTAGTCATTCATTCATTTCATCTAAATTATCCAATTTATGGACATACAATTTTTATAGCATTTCTTTATAATACCTTTATTTCTATAAAGTCAGTAGTAATTACACCCTCTTCTCTCACATGCTGCATGGGTAAGGGAGTGGGGACCCATTGGAGGGATGGGTTGGATGTGAAATAAAAGCTATGAAAGTAATATAAAAACAAAATGGCAAGAACATTTTTAAAACAGGGGCATGACCGGTCTGGCCGACCAGCAGGGTCTGGCTTCTAACAAAGAAAAGCCGAGCTTGCTTTATTGATAGCAGTACAGATCAAAGGGGATGGTAGGTATAGGGTTTCAGTGTGGGAGGAGTCTTGTTTCAGTGTTGCTTCTCGGTGTGGCAGGGGTCTTGCAGTAAACAGGTTATTTGACATTTAGCAGGCTATGCCATCTGGGGAGGCTGTTTACTCCTAAGGATGTGAGCTAAGACAGGGGCCAGCACGATCCAGGCATCCTGGAACTGGGGAATTTCACCCAGGAGTTCCCCGAAGAGTGGCTTCCCTGCCTTAATGGCTCAAACAAATCATAATTTATATACATATGGCCTCCAACACTCTTCTGTTTCTAATTCTAGTAATTTGATTTTCCTTGGTTGATCTAGCTAAAGAGTCACCAATCTTATTGATATTTCCCTCACTGTAGGCAAGTGCCAGATGCAGCTAGCCTCACACCACGTGAAGAAGCATTATTGTCCCAAGCCTGACTCAACTTCTAAAAGGAATGGCACTGGGCACGGTGACACATGCCTGTAATCCCAGCACTTAGGGAGGCTGAGACAGGAGGATCGCAAGTTCAAAGCCAGCCTCAGCAACGGCGAGGTGCTAAGCAACTCAGTGAGACCCTGTCTCTACATAAAACACAAAATAGGGCTGGGGATGTGGCTCAGGGGTCGAGTGCCCCTGAGTTCAATCCCTGGTACCAAATAGTAATAATAATAATAAAATAATAAAAGGAATGACCATGGTAACCACACTTCCCTGAAGCAGAAGTGGCTCTAACGACTGGCAATTCTTGGATTACACTCACAGGATTCCCCATGAGATAAGTCATAGCCCCACACTCCTATAGGAAGTGTGCAGACTTCAGGTCCCAGAATCCCTGGGAAGAACTGCTAATGTCATTGTTTTCCAAGGGCAGAAGGCAGCTGCTACACTCAGAGCTTGGATGGCATGTCACACAGTTCTGGAGCGCTGTCTTCTTTGAACCAAATGCCTCCAAAAATGCATGTTTCTGGCTACTGCTCCAGGAACCTAAGTGTTTCCAACCCTGTGAACCCTTTGGTCCATTTTCCAGATCCTCTTCACATAATGCTTCTCACCAGCCTTTTTCTTTTTATTTGCATAGTTAGCTTCAGTTTGAATCATCATCTTGCTGCTCTTCCTTTTCCTTCTTTTCTTTTCTTTCAAGTATGATGAAAATTCAAATGTCAAAAAAAATTCCTTCAGTAGAGAACACAGCTTGAAAAGTGAAAAGAAAATGAGGGACAGGTTATACAAGGGAAGGTATGTGTGGGTTAGAAATATAGACCTTGAAAACGCAAACCAACTTTGACTGGATTTTCTACTTAATTTAATATGTATTGAATGCATCTAGAACTTTTCTTGGGGGGGAGGATCTTGGGAATTGGATTCAGGGGGACTTAACAACTGAGCCACACCCTCAACCCTTTTTATATTTTGTTTAGAGACAAGGTCTCACCAAGTTGCTTAGGTCCTCGATAAGATGCTGAGACTGGCTTTGAGCTTGTGATCCTCCTGCCTCAGCCTCCTGAGCTGCTGGGATTATACGTGTGTGCCACTGCACCCCATACATCTAGAACTCTTGAATGTATTACCTGTCATTAGTTATTGATTCCAAATGCATGAATCCACAAAAAAGCAACTCAAGCTTTAAGATTTTTTTAAAGTTGTAGATGAACACAATACCTTTATTTTATTTATTTATTTTTATGTGGTGCTGAGGATGGAACCCAGTGCCTCACACATGCTAGGCAAGGGCTCTGCCACTGAGCCACTATGCCAGCCCCCTAAGCTTTAAGTTATAAAGCAAAAAGCTTTCAGCAAAAGCTTTCAGCTGTTCCTTGACTTGAATTTCTCCTTATAAATTATAAGTGACCAGGCCAGTGACAGGAACTGTGTTGATGTCAAGGAATTATTATATGAAAAGAGATAAATACATAAAACTTTGACATCATTTTGTTCAAGTATTACATCACCTATTCATACCCTCTTCTTTTTTTTTCAAATCTTTCTTTTTTTTCATATTTATTTATTTGTTCTGTTTAGGCTTACATGATAACAGAGTGCAATTTGATTCATTGTACACAGATGGTGGATAACATTTCATTTCTCTGGTTGTAAGTGATATAGAATCACAACATACATGTAGTCATACATAAAGTCAGGGCTATGATGACCATCATATTACACCACCTTTACTGTCCCCATGCCCCCTCCCTCCTTACACCCCTGTGAACAAAGTTCCTCCATTGTTCCCATGTCCTTCCCCACATTATGGATCAGCATCTACTTATCAATGACTACATTCAGCATTTGGTTTTCTGAGATTGGCTTACTTCACTTACCATGATATTCTCCAACTCCATCCATTTACCTGCAAATGCCATAATTTTATTCTCTTTTATTGCTGAGTAATATTCCATTGTGTATATATACTACAGTTTCTTTATCCATTTTTCTATTGACGGGCATCTAGGTTGGTTCCACAGTTTAGCTATTGTGAACTGAGCTGCTATAAACATTGAAGTGGCTGCGTCACTGTAGTTTGCTGTTTTTAAGTCTTCTGGGTATAGACAGAGGAGTGGGATAGCTGGGTCAAGTGGTGGTTCCATTCCAAGTTTTCTAAGGAATCTCCATACTGCTTTCCAGATTGGTTGTACCAATTTGCAGTCCCACCAGCAATGTATGAGTGTGCCTTTCCCCCCACAACCTCGCCAACACTTATTGTTGTTTGTATTCTTGATAATTGTCATTCTTACTGGCATGAGATGAAATCTTAGGGTAGTTTTGATTTGCATTTCTCTGATTGCTAGAGATGTTGAACATTTTTTCATATGTCTGTTGATCGATTGTATATCTTCTGTGAAGTTTGTGTTCAGCTCTTTGGCCCATTTATTGATTGGG
>CM053414.1:44507500-44597778 GCA_028644305.1 Xerus rutilus
TTGTTACTATAGCTTTGTAGTATAATTTAAGGTCTGGTATTTTGATGCCTCCTGCTTCATTCTTCTTGCTAAGGATTGCTTTGGCTATTCTGGGTCTCTTATTCTTCCAAATGAATTTCATGATTGCCTTTTTTATTTCTATAAGGAATGACATTGGGATTTTAATTGGGATTGCATTAAATCTATATAGCACTTTGGGAAAGTATGGCCATTTTGACAATATTGATTCTGCCTATCCAGGAGCATGGGAGATTATTCCATCTTCTAAGGTCTTCTTCAATTTCTTTCTTCAGTGTCTTGTAGTTTGCATTGTAGAGGTCTTTCACCTCTTTTGTTAAATTGATTCCCAAGTTTTTTTTTTTTTTGAGGCTATTGTGAATGGGATAGTTTTCCTAATTTCTCTTTCAGAGGGCTTATCACTGATGTATACAAATGCAATTAATTTGTGGGTGTTGATTTTATATTCCGCTACTTCATTAAAATATAACTATCACACTAAAGAAAGTTAATAATTCTTTAATATTATCTCACAGGCAAAAAAATTCAAAATTTCCAATCATCTCAAAGATATCCATTCCACACATTTGAGGCTTTGTCTCTGGAGTCTCTTTCACTCTGAAAGAGTAGTACTTTCTATCCATTTTGAATTCATGCCCTTCATCTACTGAAAACAATCAGGGAAGCTTTCAGGTAAGATGTTCCATGTTCTGAGTTTTTATAGAACATTTTCTGTGCCATCATTTAACATGTTCTTCTACCTCTCATATGGTTCTGGTAGACTACAAGTTAGATTTAGAGGGCAGGTTAGAGGAGATTCCATCCTTTTGATAGGAATCCTACATGAGTAGATTTATTTGGGCATTATTCAGTAGCACCTCCTCCTTAGTGAAGATCATAGTACGTTCTTAAATGTTGCTGCTTCCTGTACATAGTATAGTATTTTTGAAAGTATAGCTCTGCCATGCATATAAATGTCCACTGGAAGAACAGAGTTAAAAGAGTTTGAGGGGAAGGGTAAGAATTTTGAAAGTCTCAACTTTTTTCTTCTTTCCTCCAATTTCTAATCTTATCCTGTTAAGCATCCAAAGTCTTGCAGAGTAGGCAGTAATGTACAGCCATGTCCATTGCTCTTGAGTCCTAGTCTGAGTGTTACCCAGGATGGATTTCTTCCCTGAATCTCAGGGCACATGCACTACTCAGAGTTATATTTCCAAAACTGTCCTAATACAGTTGGTCTTACTGGCTGAGCCAATAGTATTTGAGAGCCTTTATTCTGAAATACACACCATCACTGGGGGGCATGGCTCAGTGGCAGAGTACTTGCTTAGCATGTGCAAGGCCATGGGTTTGATCCCTAGCACACCTCTTCAAGACTCCCCCAAGAAGGTGTCATTGCTATACCTGGGCCTGAAGAGGTGAAGGGAAGAAGCAGTCATGACAGCCTGGAATACAGGAGACTGAATGGAAAGAGCTACCCAACAGGAACTGTAACCTATTGTCGCAGTCAGCCTGTGACAATCCTGCAGAGAACGATTGGGAGATTAGATACTCCAACTTGCTCTTGCCCCTCTCTCCAAACTCTCTTGTTGAGACTTCCCATGGGTCAAAGAACACCAAGGCCAGAGGGCAATGGCAGCCTCTCAGGGTAGACAGCAGACAGTGGATATCAAGGTGGGGAACAACTCTGTGGCACAGAACCCCTCAAGACCCTTGTTCTTTCCCCACCTGCCAAAATCCACTTGACTTTTTCCCACAAATGCCTCTTAGGTCCCTCAGTCTGATCACCACTTAGATCTGAATGAGACCAGGTGGTCATATCAACCATCTATGGGACAAGGACTCAGAAGGAAAGAGCAGCTTACTCTGGAACTGCAACTTCCTGGGAACACAATCAGCAATTTAAGTCCCACACTCTCCCTAAACCTGCTTCCAGACACCTGGCTCTTTTTCCCAGAAGTTCTAGAAGCTACAGAAATGGAGAGCAAGACTAACATGAACTCTTCCAGATGTATCTAGCAACCTTGTGCTGGAAACAGGATATAAAGACCATTTCTGTGTGTGTGCACACGCTAAGGTCACGTCATCAGGTCAAAGTTGTACATCTGTGATGCATGAGTATCTGAGCCAAAAGGCTCCATGGGATCAGCATCATCCCTAAGGGCCTGTGACAGGGCGGCAAAGAGGGTTCTCTATAGTCCATGTGATGCCTTTGGGCAAACTGGGAAAAAAAATATCCTTCTTCAAGGTACTTTCCTCCACCTGTTGGGATCTTGTTATACTGGTTTTGTTAGAACAAAACTGCTTTCACTGCTACCTGCTGAAAAAAATGTGTGTTTGTTCTACAATGTGAATGGTATGGCTTCTGTGTGATTCCCCAGGACAGGACCGAGCTTATACAACTGTGCACTGCAGCCCAGAAAGTCTGTCCAAAACCTAACTAGTGAAACATGGCTATGACACATGACAGAGCCTAACACTGTTCTGTTCAAGTGACTGCAACTATAGGAGAGCTTTTCTGATTCCCCTCCCATAGACCTCACCCACTGGGATTCTAATTCTATGGTCAGATCACTGAATCTTGTATTAACAACTGTTATAACACTTTTACACTATACTGCAACTTTGGGAGTTACCCTTTGCCTTCTCTCTTTCAATGTGTGCTCCTTGTGTATACAGACTGTATTATTCATGTGCATGTGGCAAATCTAGCATGCATTAGGTGCCAATAAATGAATAAATGGAGAAGTCTGAACCTCTACCAAGTTCAATTCTTAAAACTAAAGAGGTCTAAGAGCTTTGATTAAGAGCAAGGAAAACTGTGCATAGTTGACCCACTCACTGAATCTTGACTTTGCAGCAGAGCCTAGCTATTAAGATAACAGACTCTGAAATCAGATGCCTGGACTTAAAGCTTCACTTCACTGCTCATTTCTGTGTTCAGAACCCAAAACCGTCCCCTCTTTCAAGAACATAGGCACGTGAGCCAGAACCCCCTCTGCCCACGACAAACCGAAGGATGATTAGCCCAAAAAGTCTTCTGGTACCCAGAAATGAAGTGCTCAAGCAAATTCTCTCCACTCAGGAACGCAAACCCCAGGTCATTATGCCCAACACCTGAGCCACCTATTCCCACCTAGATGCAGCGATGCACGCCCAAGACTGACCCCAAACCCCGACCAGCGCGGGGATGCATAGCCGGAATCGCAAAACATGCAGGTACATTGCTAGGTGGGATCAGGGTCCAAGATGTCCAATTAAAGGGACCAGTCAGGGCAGCTGCAGTCAGCAGCTGTGAAATGGAGGGCTAGCCAGACGCTGACGTCATCAGTAGACACGCCTCCTGTCAATCAGGGGTTTTTCCTGACCTATCCAGGAAGGACTCTGGCCTTCTCTTCCAGCCCCCAAGCCCTCCCCTTCCTGACCAGGCCTTTTGGAATTATCTACACACTGATGCCCCAGCGCCATTCTCCCGGACGCACTCTGATGGACGGGAGGATTCGGCCTGACAGCGTGTATTTTCAATAAAGCCTTGCCCAGCGGCTTTAATTCATCTCCTTGTGGTCATCTAGTCTTTACTTACATCACCAGAGTCAAACCTCGGGCCATGCCCCAAACCTAGCTCACCGGTCCTGGGGAGGCCGGGTGGAGGAAACCTCCGCCTCCTCAGCCCACCTCAGCAGGGAGACCCTTTCACCGGTCACTAGTCCCTCCTTCCAACTCCTGCCACTTCAGTGACAAGGCCCCATCATTGGCCTACGCCCTCCATCCCCACACCTGGCAATGCCTCTGAGGGGGAAGCGGTCCAGGAGAAACTCACCTGAGCATCCCAAACCACGCTGCCCTCAAAGCGCGCCCCATGTCACGGTGCATGCGCAAGAGAGCCTATGGACTACAATTCCCAGAAGTCCCTGCGCTGCAAAGGTGGGTCTTCAGGGGAAGGGGGGGGAGCTGATAGGATGGGAGTGTCAGCAGAGGTCCTGGAGATCTTTGGACTCGGTGCCTTGATCTAAAATAATAATGATTACAACAGTGATAAAATAACCGGGAGATGTTGATAATTAAATCGTTCCTTGCCTGTGATAAAAAGGACAGGAAAACCCACCTGGATATAAGCACTGCTTACTGTTTTAGTTAAAATCTACACAGTACACAACAAACAACTTTATGTCTCTATAAACAATAAACAATCTAGAAGTGAAATGACCAGGAGTGCCATACTGGACTTGGAGCGTTCGGAGGCAGTTCCTGGTGCAATATTTTGATCTTCCTCTTCTGCTAAGAAATCATTCTCAAACTTAATGAAGCCTTGCACACAAACTCATTTTCATGGTTCTGTAGAGCTTCAGTTTTGTCCAAGTCTCCACATTGTCTAATCGTTATACTAACTTCCTCAGTTTTGCCCAGTTTTTCAGTGGACTGAAAGACATTTGAAATGGCATCCAGAATAATTTTGTTATATTTTGCAGTTACAAGATTCATCAGGGGCTGACGTTGTAGCTCAGTGGTAAAGCCTTGCCTAGCATGTGTGAGGCTCTGAGTTCAATTCTCAGTACCACATATAAATAAATAATAAACGTTCATCAGTGGTTCTCTTAGGCCATAATGAATGAGGCATATACATTTTGTTCAACAGTCACACCACTTGAATAGTTGGTCACAGCCCATCCAACTTCCTTTTGTGTCTTAAGACTGCCTTACAGAGAATGCCAACAAGGAATAAGACTAATCCATAGCCGGGCGCGGTGGTTCAAGCCTGTAATCCCAGCACTTAGGGAGGCTGAGACAGGAGAATCACGAGTTCAAAGTCAGCCTCACTGGCTAAAAGTTCTGAGTTTCAGCTGGAATCCTCAACTCACATCTACAGCTAAGATGCCTCAGCTGCATGCACTTGGTGGTGATTCAGTTGAAATCTTTCCTGCAGGCCCTGCCCTCAGTGCTCCTCTCCAGTGTGGACCCTCTGATGACCTTGAGACGTGAGCTCTGAGTGTACCCTTCCCATACACATCACATCTATATGGTTTCTCAACAGAGTGCACTCTCCTGTGACTGAGGAGACCTGAGCTGTATCTGAAGCCATTTCCACATTCGTAATGTATGATTTCTCTCCCATGTGCAACCTCTGGTGGTGCAAAGGTTGGAGCCATAGTGGGACCCCTTGCCACACTCATCCCATGGGGTCCTGTGTGAACTCACTGATGTTTGTGAAGGCTTGAGGTACACCTAAAGCCCTTCCCACACTCTTGGTACTTGTAGGGTTTCTCACCTGTGTGGACCCTCTGATGGATGAGGTCAGAGTTGTATATAAAGCCCTTCCCACATACATATATAGGCCTCTCCCTTGTGTGGACCCTCTGGTGACTGTGAAGGTCTGAGTTCCACCAGAAGCCCTTTCCGCACTTACCACATTTATAGGGTCTCTCTCCCGTGTGGACCCTCTGGTGGACCAGCAGGCTAGGGTTTCTTTTCTGTGTGCACCCCTTGATGAATAAAGAGAATAGATTTATACCTGAACCCCTTCCCAGAGATGTTGCATCTGTAGGGTGCGTCTCCCAAGGGAACTCTGGAATGGCTGGGAGGATGTGTTCTGCCAGAAGCCCTGGTCACACGATAGACTTTTAAACGATTTCCCCCTGTGGAAATTGTCTGGTGTCTGTCAAAACAGGCACTCTGCCTCAGGTCCATTCCTAACTCCAGGTGTTCACAGGGTTTCTCTTCCAAGGGTGCTCTTGGATGAATGGGAAGGTGTGGATTGTCCCTGAAGCCATCCTCACATTGGTAACTTGTGGGGATGGCTCCCAAGGGTTAGGGTGATGGAGTATGGATTATTTTTTAGTTTTTTTATTCTAATAGGTATACATGACAGCAGAATGCATTTTGATTCATTGTACACAAATGGAACACAACTTTTCATTTCTCTGGTTGTACACAATATAGAGTTACACCATATGTGCAGTCATACATGTACCTAGGGCATTGTAGTCCATCTCATTCCACCAACTTTCCTACCCCCATGTCCCATTCTCTCCCTCCCCTCCCCTTTGACCAAAGTTCCTTCATTTTTCCCATGCCCCTCCCCCATTATGGATCAGCATCCACTTATCAGAGAGAATATTTGGCCTTTGGTTTTTTGGGATTGGCTTACTTCGCTTAGCATGATGTTCTCCAGCTCCATCCATTTACCTGCAAATGCCATAATTTTATTCTCTTTTAATGCTGAGGAATATTTCATTGTGTAGATATACCACAGTTTCTTTATCCATTCATCAATTGAAGGGCATCTAGGTTGGTTCCACAGTTTAGCTATTGTGAACTGAGCTGCTATAAACATTGAAGTGGCTGCATCACTGTAGTATGCTGTTTTTAAGTCCCTTGGGTATAGAACGAGGGGTGGGATACCTGGGTCAAATGGTGGCTCCATTCCAAGTTTTCTAAGGAATCTCTATACTGCTTTTCAGATTGGTAGCACCAATTTGAATTCCCACCAGCAATGTATGAGTGTGCCTTTTCCCCCATATCCTCATCAACACTTCTTGTTGTTTGTATTCTTGACAACTGCCATTCCCACTGGCTTGAGATGAAATCTTAAAAGTAGTTTTGATTTGCATTTCTCTAATTGCTAGATATGTTGAACATTTTTTCATATATTTGTTGATCAATTGTATATCTTCTTCTGAGAAGTTTCTGTTCAGCTCCTTAGCCCATTTATTGATTTTTTTTGTGTGTGTGTGTGTTAAGTTTTTTTGGTTCTTTATATATCCTGGAGATCAGTGCTCTATCTGATGTGCATGTGGCAAAAAATTTGCTCCCAGAATGTAGGCTGTCTGCACACCTCCTTGATTGTTTCTTGTGCTGAGAAGCTTTTTAGTTTGAATCCATTCCATTTATTGAGTCTTGGTTTTATTTGTTCAGCTTTAGGAGTCTTGTTAAGGAAGTCAGGGCCTAATCCGATATGATGAAGATTTAGGGCTACTTTTTCCTCAATTAGGTGCAGGGTCTCTGGTCTAATTCCTAGGTCCTTGATCCACTTTGAGTTGAGATTTGTGCATGGTGAGAGATTAGGGGTTTAGTTTCATTTTGCCGCATATGGATTTCCAGTTTTCCCAGCACCATGTGTTGAAGAGGCTATCTTTTCTCCAATGTGTTTTTGGCACCTTTATCTAGTATGAGATAACTGTATTTGCGTGGGTTTGTCTCTGTGTCTTCTATTCTATACCATTGGTCTACGTGTCTATTTTGGTGCCAATACCATGCTGTTTTTTGTTACTATAGCTTTGTAGTATAGTTTAAGGTCTGGTATTGTGATGTCTCCTACTTAACTGTTCTTGATAAGGATTGCTTTGGCTCTTCTGGGTCTCTTATTTTTTCCAAATGAATTTCATGATTGCTTTTTCTATTTCTATAAGGAACGATGTTGGGATTTGAATTGGAATTGCATTGAATCTGTATAGGGCATTGGGTAGTATGGCCATTTTGACAATATTGATTCTGTCTAACCAAGAGCATGAGAAATTTTTCCATCATCTAAGGTCTTCTTCAATTTCTTTCTTTAGGGTTCTGTAGTTTTCATTGTAGAGGCCTTTCGCCTCTTTTATTAAATTGATTCTCAAGTTTTTTTTGAGGCAATTGTGAATGGGGTAGTTTTCCTGATTTCTCTTTCAGAGGATTCATCACTGATGTATAGAAATGCATTTTATTTATGGTTATTGATTTTATTCCTGCTACTTTGCTGAATTCATTTATTAGTTCTAGAAGTTTTCTGGTGGAATTTTTTGGATCATCTAAGAATCATGTCATCAGAAAACAATGATAGTATAAGTTCTTCTTTTCCTATTCATATCCCTTTAATTTCTTCTGTCTGTCTAACTGCTCTGGCTAGAATTTCAAGGACTATGTTGAACAGAAGTGGTGAAAGAGGACATCTCTTGTTCTTATTTTTAGAGGGAATGCTTCCAATTTTTCCCCATTTAAGATGATGTTGGCCTTCAGTTTTGCATAGATAGCTTTTACAATGTTGAGATATGTTCCTACTATCCCTAGTTTTTCTAGTGTTTTGAACAGGAAGAGGTGCTCTATTTTGTCAAATTCTTTCTTAACATCTATAGAGATAATCATATGATTCTTGTCTTTAAGTCTATTGATGTGATGAATTACATTTACTGATTTCCATGTTGAACCAACCTTGCATACCTGGGATGAACCCCACTTGATCATGCTGCACTCACTATCTTTTTAATATGTTTTTGTATGTGATTTGCCAGGATTTTATTGAGAATTTTTGCATCAATGTTTATCAGGGATATTGGTCTGAAGTTTTCTTTCTTTGATGTGTCTCTGTCTGGTTTTGGAATCAGGGTGATACTAGCCTCATAGAATGAGCGTGGAAGGGTTCCCTCCTTTTCTATTTCATGAAATAATTTGAGGAGGATTGGTATTAATTCTTCTTTGAAGGTCTTGTAGAACTCAGCTGAGAATCTATCTGGTCCTGGGCTCTTCTTGCTTGGTAAGCTTTTGATGGCATCTTCTATTTCCTTGCTTGAAATTGATCTGTTTTTGTATATGTCCTCCTGATTCAGTTTGGGCAGATCATATGCCTCTAGAAATTTGTCAGTGTCTTCAGGATTTTCCATTTTATTGGAGTATACATATTCAAAATAGCTTCTGATTACCTTCTGTATTTCAATAGTGTCTGTTGTGATATTTCCTTTTTCATCTCAAATTTTAGTAATTTGAGTTTTCCCTCCTTTTCATTAGTGTGACTAAGGGTTAATCAGTTTTATTTATTTTTTCAAAGAACCACCTTTTTCTCAATTTTTTGAATTGTTTCCTTTGTTTCAATTTCATTGATTTCAGCTCTGATTTTAACTGTTTCCTGTCTTCTACTTCTTTTGGTGTTGATTTGTTGTTCTTTTTCTAGAGCTCTGAGATGTAATGTCAGGTCATTTCTTTATTGACTTTTTCTTCTTTTAATGAATGAGCTCAATGCAATGAACTTTCCTCTTAACAGCCTTCATAGTGTCCCAGAGATTGATATGTTGTATCAGAGTTCTCATTTGCCTCTAAGAATTTTTTTCTCATCCCTGATGTCTTCTGTTATCCATGCATCATTCAATAGCATATTACTTAGTCTCCAGGTGATGGAGTAGCTTCTATTTTTTATCACTGATTTCTAATTTCTTTCTATTATGGTCTGATAGAATGCAGGGTAGTATCTCTGTTTTTTTTGTATTTGCTAAGACTTTCTTTGTAGCATAACATGATCTATTTTAGAGAAGGATCCATGTGCTGCTAAGAAAAAAGTGTATGCACTTGTTGATAGATGAAACATTCTGTGTATGTCTGTTAATTCTAAATTATTGATTGTATTATTGAGTTCTATGGTTTCTTTGTTTAGTTTTTGTTTGGAATATCTGTCCAGTGTCCATTTCATTATAATGTGCCTTGGTGTGGATCTGTTGTAGTTTTGTACATTTGGTGTCCTATAAGCCTCTTGTATTTGATTTTCCAATTTATTCTTCATGGTTGGGAAATTTTCTGATATTATTTTATTGAAGAGACTGTGCATTCCTTTGGTTTGTATCTATGTGCCTTCCTCTATCCTGATAATTCTTAGATTTGGTCTTTTGATGTTATCCTATAATTCCTGGATGTTCTGTTCATGGTTTCTTATCATCTTCATTTCTCCATGTGTCAAAATTGTGTGGTTTCTCTCTTTCAGACAACTCGTGGTTATCGTGATGATGTGATATCCAGAACCCACGAGCACCCCAGTCACATTCACATACTGCATCTTCCACATCCACTTTGCTACACCTTTCCTGAATTCCCCATAACTCATTTATAAAGGCTTTCATCCAAGATTCTCAAACAGGAACTGGTCTTACAGCTTTCCAGTCTGAGAACTTCATATTCTAAGTTGACAGGCCCATTTCCTTGAAGACTGCCCTGCAGCTTCTGAATCTGAAAATGCTGAACAGACATTACTTCCCACACTTGACAAGAAGAAATATCTTTAGAGAACCAGGGATCTTTTCTGGGAACATTTATTCTCTGGTAGTGACTCCCAATTAATTCACCAGCTACCTGTTCCCAGACTTTCCAGTAGAAGAGCTCTGTGTGTGAAAGGAATCTTAGTTTTTTTCTTAAATATACTCCATATCCTGTCCATTCCTGTCCCCTAAAGGGCTGGAGACAATTTGGAGATGAGAAGTGAAAGACTAGCTCAGCAGTATTAGACTTTCTGACTTGGGCAGTAATGGCCTACAGAAGAAACTCCACTTTATGTATAATAACAGAGCATTTATTTTGAAGTCTGAAAACAGAAGAGACTCCTATTAACAAGCTTTTAAGCTAAGTGCTAATATGATTCTATTAATAACAAACTATGTCTCCTCAGATTACCAAGCCAAAATAGAAATTCTAAACAGATTTTTACAGAGAAAATTGACTTCTTCACTAGTAATGCTATTGTTGCTGATACTCATATCCAACACTATAACACTTACATGTCAATGATGTTCACATATTGACTTACTGAATCCTCCCAAGAATATAAACTAGGAACCCAAATGGTCTTGCTTTTATAGATGAGGAAGCCAACACCCAGCAAAGAAAGGGTTCATAACCTAGCACATTACTCCATCATACTTTGGGGAAGTGATGGAGATGGGATTGGAAGTATGGCTGCAGAGCCTCCCTTGGGGTTCTCCTTACACTGCCTCCTGGGAGTAACTCTAAATTTGAGTTACTCAATTTTGACAGGCCATGTGAGTGAACTTGGGGAGGGAACAAAGCACTAAATCTTGCAAAATGCACCAGCTATGTGGCCTCTGAGTAGGCTAATAAGGAATCTACATGTACCCTTGAGGCATGAAGACATAAAGTACTCAACCTGTGCCCAGTATTTCATGTGAGCTGATTGTCATATTAACCAGTAGTTCAGGTGACTTTAAAAATTTGCCCATGTTTTCTGACATGCTTTTTTAAAAAATCTTTTAGGGTGCAGGTAACAAGAATCTCATAACCAGGAACCTATAGAGTACTAGAGTCAAGTGAGAAATCCATCAGAGAACTCTCAATATTCTGTAATGGTCTCTTTGCATCTGGCTTGCCTTATGTTGTCTGGCTGTTTCTATCAGAGTCAGGAAAGTCCAGAGACTGTTGACCCACTCTGAGCATGCCATTCCCTGAGAAGCATGAAGGAACCCTGAAGACAGAAAAACAAGGCCAGTAAAAAAGGTAGTAAAACAAGGCCATAGGGTCATCACCTGCTCACCTACCCATTGCCTAACCAGGATCTTATCTCCAAGAGCTCTAGGTTTCTGGTTCTCACCTAAATATGCATCTCCTGGAGTCTCTCTATCCATCACCCAGGTCTCCTTGTCTTGTTTCATATGCAATACTTTCTCAGGTTTGAAAGGTTGTCGCCCTGAAAAGATGTAAGGCTTAGGCACATTTTTGAGATGCAAACAACAATCTGAAAATGCAGTTCTAATCTCATGACCTTCAGGCCTCTGAAGGGCAGACAATGGAAATATTCAGAACCGGCCAAATAAAACTGCTTTGTAACAGTGCAATGGACTAAATGTCTGTGTCCTCCTAAAGTTCATGTTGAAACCTAAACTTCAGTGATGGTATTTGGAGGTGGGTTTGGGGGTGGTAATCAGGTCATAAGGGTATAAAGGTGGAACTCTCATGAATAAGACTAGTGTCCTCACAAAAGACCTCAGAGAACTCCCTTACCCCTTTCTGTCATGTGGAAATACTATGAGGACTCAGCACTTTGCAACATGGAAGAGGATCCTCACCAAAATCAAACCATGCAGGCATCCTGATCTCAGTCTTCAGTCTCTGGAACTGTGAGCAGTAAGTATCTGTTGTTTGTAAGTCACCCGGTCTGACAGCAGTTTGTTACAGCAGCCCAAACCAAGTTTTATTTAAAAAAGGATTTAAAGACCATAAACATCTTCCCTTCAGGGAACAAGAACACTGCAATAAATTCAGTTTCAATTACCCACAGAAGTTCCCCTCACCCACAGAAACCAGGTTCCTGAAGTTCTCCAGCATCACATCTTGGTACAGCTTCCTCTGAGCAGAATCCAGCAGCCCCAACTCCTCCTTGGTGAAGACTACAGCCACGTCCTTGAGGGTCAACGGCTCCTAAAATGTGAAGAAGCATCATGAACACAAACATCCACTATACAAATGATAAATTTGAGATCACTAAAAAGTAGACAAGAAAACAGAAATGTGTTCAATTTGGCAAGTCAAATCAAGTTTATTAATGTTTGATGCCAATAATTTTAATCACAATCAAACAACTTTTCACTTTTGATAGGTGAGTTATCAACCTTGTTATTGAAAAAGCCATTAAAACTGCGATAATAAATTTATAAGTAAAAAAAATGAGCAAAAGCATTTCATTAGACATCAGAGAAGAGAAAATACAAATACAGACTAGCCAATAAACGTATGACAAGGTGTTTATCACGCTCACTGCTCAGGGAACTATACAATAAGGTAGCCCTCAGCCACGCACCCTCCTCCATCATATCAGCCAGTGTTTAGTACTGAGACATCCTTGGAATTGAAAATAGGAAGAACATGAATTGTGTCATGGTTTGGATATGAGGTGCCCCCCAAAAGCTCTTGTGCTAATATTCAGAGGTAAAATGATCAGATTATGAGAGGTGATCTAATCAGTCTGTCCTGATTTGAATGGACTATTGGGTGGTAACTGTGCACAGGTGGACAGTGGCTGTAGGAGTACATCACCGGGGCCTGTCCTTGGGGATTACATCTCATTCTCCTGGCTCCTCCCTCCTTCTCTGCTTCTTGGCCACCATCTCCTGAGCTGCCTTCCTCCACCAAAGTGTTCAGCTATGATGCTTTGCCTCACCTTGAGCCCACAGCAATGCAGTCGGCCAACCATGGACTGAAACTCTGAAGCCATGAGCCAAAATAAACTTTACTTCCTCTAAGGTGTTCTCGTCAGGTATTTTGGTCACAGTGACAAAAAGGTGAGTAATGCAAATTTTCATGATTGCCTCTCAAATACTCTGGCAATAACATATTAAAAGTGTTAAAAAGAAGTGTATTCTTTTTGGTCCGGTAATATTTAGAAATCTATACCACAGAATTTCAAGACTGAGGTGTAGCTTCATGGTAGAGTGCTTATCTGGTATGCACAAGACCCTGGGTTCAATGCCAAGTGCCAGAAACAAAAAAAAACAGAATTTAAAGACTGAAGAATTGGACATAAGGGCACATTTTTTAAAAAATATTTTTTAGTTGTTAATGGATCTTTTTATTTATTTATTTATATGCAGTGCTGAGGATCGAACCCAGGGTCTCACACATGCTAGGCAAGTGCTCTACCACTGAACCACAACCCCAGCCCATAAGGGCACATTTTTATGTTCTATTTATAGTACTACAACTGTAATAATCAGGACAGAAGTAACACACATACTATGTGTAAAACATACATCTTCTCATTTCTTTTTTTAAGATGGGGATATGTATATATATTTTCTTATGATGAAGATTTTTGCTAATGTTGGGCATATTAGGGATAATAAAAATTGAAAGGGGAAACCTAATTTTTTTCTTTGTAGATTTTGGCATGATCTGATTTATACTAAAATTCTTATTTTGAAAGGTATAATAAAATATTTGTAAGCCAGTATTAATAACACATTCATAATATGTAGGCTTATTACTATGAGTAAGTAAGGTGAGGTCAGCTAGAGACAAGCCTCTTAGCTGTGAACTACAATGGCTTCTGAATACACAGTATTCAAAAGCTACATTCACCAAATGGGGGAGGGGGCAGTGAGGAGACAGGGGGAGACACCTGCCAGAAAAAAAATGAGAATTCTTAGAAGTGAAAAAAGAAAAAAGATACTGCTATGAATGGAAGAACAGGGAAGATAAATCCAGAAGTTATATCTATTTAACTGGAGTTTTAAGAGAAGTGAATAAATCAAATAATAGTAATAATACACATGAAGGCAGAAAAAGAAATTATTAAGAAAACAGAGCAAATGAAATAGAGTGTGATCCATGAAAATGACACTGAGCCAAGCATAAACACAAAAGTACTTTCTGGAAAAACTGACCAGAATAAACTTAGCCCTCGAGGAGATAAATGAAGCAACTTATGTTAAGTCCTAATAGTATAATGGAGAATTTAAGACCTAGTAATCTGCCATTTGGGCATAAAGGCAACAGACATGGAAAAACTCAGCAACCTCAAGTCTTTGGGGAAAAAACAGGTGTGGACAGAATAAAGGCAAACGAAGTAAAACAAACTGTGGTAAAAGGAGAGGTGGTGAGCAGTGACTAACGCAGAGAACTGAGACTCTACTACTTAATTGTGAGAACTGATGGTGACAAACCATGAGATAATGATGATAATAAAAACAATATATCAGGAGATGAGGGAAGTAAAGAAGTGCTCATTTCTTCAGCTCTCATAGCAAGAAGTCAATCAACAATATTTAAAATTTAGCACATTTAAAAAAAATTTTTTTTTAGTTGTAGAGGAACACAATATCTTTATTTTATGTGGTGCTGAGGATCGAACCCAGTGCCTCACACATGTGAGGCAAGTGCTCAACCGCTGAGCCACAACCCCAGCACATAAAATTTAGCACATATTTTTAAAAGTGACTCAAACTTTGAAAATTCTTTTGTAATCTCTTTTCAAGGGAAAGCTTTAGGAAAAAATCTTGCATGTGATGAAGAATCATGCACTTAAACTTCTGCAAGAGCACTGACTTTTTTGTTCAATTTAGCGAAAACAATGTATATGCACCTATAGGCTGAAAGCATATTTCCACATCTTGGTATTTTCATCCACTTTACCCCCCTTGACAGCAGCTTAGGATCTAGGTGACAGATGAATAAAACTATAATTCACCAACGCAGTGCATGAACATAGAGTCCATCTTACCAAGTTTTTTTTTCAAACTGTTATAAAGAATGCTTCAGCAATCACTCTTTGAACACTTGTTCTGACTTAAAATAAATTCTTAGAGTGAGAAATACTGGACCAGAGTTATGAGAAAGGCTGAAACGGCCCAGCTATCATGCAGATGCAGCCATTTCTCCACACTCTTTTTTTTTTTTTTTTTTTTGGTACCGGGGATTGAACTCAGGGTCACTCAACCACTGAGCCACATCGCCAGCCCTATTTTGTGTTTTATGTAGAGACAGGGTCTCACTGAGTTACTTAGCACCTCACTGTTGCTGAGGCTGACTTTGAACTCGCGATCCTCCTGTCTCAGCCTCCCAAAGTGCTGGGATTACAAGTGTGAGCCACCGTGCCCGGCTTCTCCACACTCTAATGGTGAAGACTGGTCTTTCAAATCTTAGGCCACCTGCTAGAAAAAGAATCATATCTTGCTTCAATTTAGCATCACTCTAATTAATGGGAGATGATCATATTTTCATGATTATTAATCATATGTTTTTCTCTTTTTGTTCAGTCCTAAACAAAAATGCTTAGGTGTTTATTTTTATCCATCTTTTAAAAATGAGAATATTAAAGTTTTGTTGTAGATGAAACTTTTTTGCCCCAATATGTTCAGTCTTTTAACTGTTCATGGGGTATTTTTTGGTAGCAGATATTACATGCTATGGTTTAGATATGAGGTGTCCCCCAAAAGCTCCTGTTAATGCAGGAATATTTCGAGGTAGAATAATCAGATCATCCAAACTGTAACCTAATCAGTCCATCCTAGTTTGAATGGACTGACTGGATGGTAACTATAGGCAGGTAGGGAATGGCTGGAGGAGGGTCCCTGGGGGTGTGCTCTGGAAGGGTTGTTCTTCCTGCCACCCAGTCCCTGCAGCACCCCCTTTCTGCTTCCTAAACCTGCCATGAGTGAGCAGCTTTCCCCTGCTGGGCCCTTCCCCCATGCTGTGTGCTGCCTCACCTGGGGCCCAGAGCAATGGAGTCATCCATCTGTGGATTGCAACCTCTGAAACTGTGAGCCCTAAATAAATTCTCCCTCCTCTAAGTTGTTCTTGTCAGGTATTTTGGTCACAGCAAAGCAAAAGCTGACTAAAACCCATGGAGATTATTATGTCTATAAATAAATAAGAGAAATGTCTCAGAGAGAAGAACCCAGGGAGAGAAAGAGGACCTGTTTTTTAGAAAGTTGCCTCTTAGGCTCCACAATGAAACTATTGTTGTAGTTCAGAGGCAGAGGATGGAGTCATTCTAACCTGGGTTCAATTATTCCAAGATTCACCACTCATTTCTTCATCTCTAAAATAGAATCACACCAGCTCTCTCACATAGTTGTTTGTGGACAAATGCAACGAGAAATGGGATGTACTTACCCAATGATTTTTTCTTTTTCCTTTTACCAAGGGAGGGGGCTAGGTTTACTCTCCAATGCCTGAGGGGGTGTTCCTGGAAAGAAAAGAAAACAACCCACCTGGAACTTGCTGTGGTCCTTGCTGTCTTGGCAAAGGGCTGAGGCTTGAGAAGGAAGAGCTGCAGGAAGAGAGGGAGCCATGAGCGAGCCGGCACCTGCTTCAACCTCTCTGACTCTACAGTGGCCTGGGGAGGTGCCACTTCACAGACTGGTCTCCTCCCACCCCAGCAACTCCCCATTTACCCAATTTTCTCTCCATACCCAGCTGGAATTCTCCCTCCCCCTGCCCCCTTCATTTTTTCTCACCTTTTTCCTCATGGCAAGAGGTCAAAATCTCCATAGTTTCTTCTCCTAGATTTTCTCAGAGCAGCAACAATTTTATTTATTCTCTCGTCTTCCTAAACTAGAGAAGCAGAAGACCCAGGCCTTCTTCATTCCTGGGTTTTTCCAAACTCTGATCAAGCATGCCCAGCAGATATTTGAAGGCAAAAGTACCTGCCTCTATCTTCACTCTGTTAGACCCTGATTGGTCCCCAGACTCTGGGAACCTGTGGGCTCAAGAGGGAACTTTACACCTTGTCGGAATCCTTTCTTCTGGGCCCCAAAGCTTAGGCTTCCCAATAGGACTCACACCCTCAGGAAACTACTCATTCAGTAGGCTCCAGGACATCTGCTGAGAAGCCATGATGTAAAGTCCCTGCTCTGGAGGGCCTCACAGTCCAGGATAGTTCCAGAAATGTCACTGGGAAGGCCCAGAAACTGTGAGACAGGACCCCATCAGAAGGCTGGGAGATCCCACAAACATATGGAACATGTGCCCTTCGAAGAAAAACTGAGAATGTAAAAGCTTTATTAATGCAATATTGTGGGGCTTATAAAAAATAAAATAAAATACATCCTGATCCTCTAAAGGATCCTAAAATTCAGGATATAGATTTGTCACACTGCTTTATAAATTAGAGCTTTAAACCTTTTTGGTGCCATGATCCCCTTGGTAGTCTGGTGATCCTCATGGACTTCTCCTCAGAAAAAATGTTTGAAATGCATAAAGTGAGGGCTGGGATTGTAGCTCAGCGGTAGAGCGTTTGCCTCACATGCGTGGGGCCCCGGGTTCGATCCTCAGTACCACATACAAACCAATAAAATAAAGACATTGTGTCCATCTACAACTAAAAAAATATTTAAAAAAAAAAGAAATGCATAATGCGAAATATACAGAATTCTTTAAAAAGCTAGTTGTACTGAAATACAACCTTCAAAAGTATTAAAGCACCAAATATGTGCTTCATTAGCACATTAAATATGAAGAACAAATTGACTGCAATTTCAAAAGTAATGAATATGAACAATAGTTTAAAATATCTGCAACTAGAGAATGACATAAAAATGTGTGACTTAGATGTCACACAAAATCACAGGTATTGTTAATACCATGTAGCCTATTGCCTACAGTCACAATTACAGGAAACACTAATCTTCAGTTAGACTAGTGTATCATTTTTTCCTGCTCAATTTCATGAACACACTGAATTATGCTCATGAACTCCAGTTCAACAACTCCTTTCCAAGTGAAGTGTCTCCGGACACCACCAGAATGAACCGATCACTCTGGGATCTAGTAACACCTTGTTTAAACTGTTGGTTAACACCTTCCACACAACTACCCCTTTAAAGATATTTATATCATTCAGAGAACTGGATTGTCTTGTTTTATTTACCTTCTCTCCCTTGTTTGGGTCTGTCATGCTGAATTCACTTAAGCATTTCCATCAACAGGATGTGACACAGAGGTCAACAGAACTCTTGGAACCAGCTGGAAGCTGGTCAGTTTGCAATGCAGACACTGAGCACAAGTGTCTTACCTCTTTGCATGACCTGTTTTTTCTTGAAATTCAAGCTTCAGGGACAAGTTCAGATGAACAGATCCACATACTTGGGCCGTCCACTCTAAGACACTCCCTGGATTTCATCGCTTCAGGAGCTTAAACCTCCACCTTTCCTCTAGCCATCTGTACCAGACCTTTGCTCAGCCCACTCTGAGGGGCACCTTTCTGATAGTTCATGCTCTGGCATAGTTCCAGGAATTGCTTCCAGAAGCAAATATGGAATACTGGGCAACCACTACCTTCCTTCCTCCATAGAGGACAAAGGGAAGAGTAGAGGCCAGATCTACAACAGGGCCTCCACACCAATGTCACTGAAACTCATATTCAGGAACCTGTATGACTGTGCTTTATAAACTGTCCATGAGAAATTAAACAAAAACAGATTGCAGGAATTCAACCGCAAAGATTCTGGTTTGGTGGCCCTGCATGGAGCCCCAAAATCTGAATTTCTACCTAGTTTCCAGGGTGATATTGACACAGCTGGCCTAGAGACTCTATTTTCAAGTAGCACTTGCTAAGTTGCCCCAGCTTCCTATGACTGGTTATTTTCAGGGTTCTCTGAAGCTCCCAGTTTTACAAAAATTTTCTCGTGATTCTTCCTCATATCCCTGATCTCTACCCGTCAGGACTGCCTCAAGATTGAGTCGATGAAGTCCTTCTCCATCTGTGCTCATTCACCCTCAGGGTGAATGCACCTCGCCTCATGGCTTCAAACATCATCTACAGGCTGATGGCTCAATGCCAACTTGTGTATCTAAAAGGCATCTCAGACTTAACATGTCTAAAACCAATCTCCAGAATTGCTTCTAGAGGAACTTCTCCCTTTCAAATGAGCAGGCCAAATATTCTGGAGTGATCCTTGATGTCTCTTTCTCATACTTCACATTCAAATAACCAGCAAATAACTTCAAATCAGAACCAGAATCTGACATTCTTTTATGACCACCGACCAAATCACCACCCTCCCTTGCCCGAATGACTGCACTAGCCTGCTACCGGGTCTCTCAGCTTCCACTGCTGGCTCCCTACAGTCTACTTCCTACACAGTGGCCAGTCAGCTTTTTGAAGTCATGTCACTTCTCCAGCCAAAACCTTTACCTCTCTCAAAATCTTTCACCAAAGACCTTTCAATGGCCAAAAGACCCTGCACTGTCTGGCCTCCCAACACCCAAGTTCCTGTTTATCCTTCCTTTCTCACTCCATTCAGGACCCTGTGGCCTACTGACTGTTCTTTTCACAGGCCAGTTGAGTGCCCATTTCCGGGCCTTCACTGCTGTTCCCTTCACCTACAGCTCTTTCCCCAGACGTCCACGGGCCCCTCGCCTCTTGTGGATCCCTGTCCAAGGACCACCTTCTTAAGTGAAATTCATCCCAGATTTTCCCACTTAACATTGCCAGTCCCTCTGCCAGCACTCCCAAAGCCCAGTCTCTGTTTCTTTTTCTCCATGAAACTTACCTAATGCACCACCTATTTTTCTTGCTTACTATCTTTCTGTACTCACTGGAATGTGAGTTCTATAAAGGCTGAGATTTAGTCTGCTCCTTGAACTTAGCAGGTATCCAATAAATATTTAAACGAGAGATTGGAACTAACCTGAACTCTGCCTACTGATACCTGTATCCTGGATCCTTTTGATAGCACTTTTAGAATAGAACGGATTTTATTCTCCAGTTTGTTCATTTAGTAAATTATGTGCTAAGTACTATGCTTAATGTGTTGCAATACAATGGTGAATAGGAAAAGGACTCTATGCTTACATAGTGAACATCCTAGTTGGGAAGACTACGCAAGTGTGCTGAAACTTAATGGCAGATGCTTTGGATATCACGAACAATATAGTCATTGATCATGTGGAACTCAACACAGGGCCCAAAAGAAGATGATAGAAATAACTGGGGTCAAGCTGGAGGCAGTGGTGCACTCCTGTAATCCCAGCAACTCAGGAGGCTGAGGCAGGAGGATCCCAAGTTCAAAGCCAGCTTCAGCAACTTAGTGAGGCCCTAAAAAACTCAGCACTTAGTGAGACCCTGTCTCAAAAAATATATATAAACAAAAAGGGCTGGAGATGTGGCTCAGTTGTTAAGTGTCCCTGGTGCAGGGTGGGAAATGAAACATTAAATCAGGTGTCAGGGTGGACTCTAAGATTGCCTGAAAATAAATCAGCTGTGCAAAGATATGAGATGAGATGCATACAGAAGGAAGAGCAAATGCAAAACCTGATTTCTGGTCATACTGTTTCTGATCATGAACCTGATGATACTTAACTTACAAAGCTGCTCAGCAAATTAAATAGATATGTACTTATTCATTCAAATATTTACTAACAGGCTACTAGATGCTAGGCACTGTTCTAGGCGCAAGGGATACAGCAGTGAAGGCCCTAACATAACACCTGGTACATAATGAGCCCTCCATACCACGGCAGTCACTGTCACCACTTCTTCCCCAACATATCCCTGAAAGTACACCTAAGTGACTTACTGACCTAATGAACCACCAGAAGGAGCCATGGAGAGAACACACCAAATAAAGACACTGGAAATTTCTCCACCCTCAGAAGAAACCCACTTCTGGGGGAAGGCAGCCAAGGGGCCTAGAAGAGCATTTGCAAAAACCATGGGATAAAGAATGAGGTCAGGAAAGCTGGCCACCGTTTGGCAAGAGAGCTGACATTGCCACAAAACAACAAGAAACTACAGTTCTACTCACTTGGAGCTCTAATTATCAAGAGCCCAGTGGTTATTTCTTCCTCGCCAATGCAGTTCTCTCTGGGAACAGTCCCAAGAAGGCAAGGCTGTGAAACAAAAATGAACCATAAGATAATACAATTTAATCACAATTCACAACGTGGGGAAATTTCTGGGTGCCAGATGAACGTCATCGACCCCTACGACTTCCCTAAGGTTCCAGAAAAGGGACCTCCCTTCCTGCAAGACCCAGAGAGAAAGGTCCACGTCACTGCGCTGTCTACCGGCCTACACTCACTGTAGCTTTCGGAAGAGAAGGAGAATCAAGGCACAGTGTCAGGATCTGAATTCTGCGCTGGGGCTTTCCAGTGCTGCGTGACCTTTGAGAGCGGAAGTCAACCTGCGTGTGCCGCAGTGAACGCTCCAAAAAGCAGAGCTAGCATGGGCGATGCATCTCTTATAACGGGCACCAGGCATAATGATTATCAAAACAATACACAACAGAATAGGGGAAATCAACTTATGCCGCTCTTTACAGAAATGCCTTCCCACACAAGCAACTCTGAACTGGGCCAAGTGGGTGGGGTGCCACCCCGAAAGAACGTAAGGGATCCTCAATACGCGACTGTCGGGATCAGAGGCTCCCGATGGAGAGAGGCCGGTCTCAGAGCTGCTGAGCGGCCTCAAACTGCGCCTTCCACGTCCTGGGGTGCCGAGCGCCGCCCGCGCGGCCGCATCCCCTCCTGCAACGCGTCCTTCCTCAGCCCTGGCTGGGGAACATCCGGGCTCCCAGCCTCCGTCACACGCCGCCCCTCCCCCCAACTGCTAGGGACCAGACTACGTTCCTGAGGAACCACCGCCACCCCCGTCTCCCCAACACACAGCGAGACCCACGTTTCCAACTAGGACCTTCGAAACAAGAAACCGCCCTGCCCGGCGCTGGCCGGAAGCGGAAGTGCGCGTCTCTAAACGGCCGGGACTACATTTCCCAGAACCCTCTGCGGCGCGCGGCCTACTGGAGCCCCACCGGGGTTGGAGGTGCGATGCCCCGTGTCCTCTGGCTCAGTGTTGGGCCCCCGCGACTCCTTGCTTTTCTTTCCTTAAAAGTTATGACTCACGGCCTGACGTGGTGGCGCAGGCCTATAATCTCAACAGCACAGGCTGAGGCAGGAGGGTCGCAAGTTCAAGTTAGCGAGACCCTGTCTCAAAATAATAAAAAAAAAAGGGCTGGAGATGTGGCTCAGTGGTTAGCGCCCCCACACCCCGTTCAATCCTCGGGACAAAAACAAATATTACAGTACTAACATGCTTGTGTAGTAAGAAATCTGAGAACAGTATTCTCAAACAAATCCATCATTGTATCGCCAGGGAATATAAAGCATTATTGATGTTTTCATATTGTGAGAAACAGGCTCACCTGTCCAAGATCAAAGAATGGACACAAGGAAAATAACAAAGGTGTTATTTAAAAACTCTCAATAATCTATGTTTCTATCTCAAGGCTCAAAAAAGCGGAGCAAAAGGCATCCAAAGAAAAAAGAAAATAATAAAAAATAAGAGCATAAATCGAGGAAATATTAAAACAATAGAAGAAAGAAGCCAAAAGCTGGTTCTCCTGAAAAGTCAATAAAATCAAAAATTTCAGCCATTTAGAAAATAACAAGTGTGGATAATATAAATAAATTTATACCTGTAAATTCAACAACCTAGAGGAAATGGACCAACTCCTCAAAAACCGTAAACTAACAAACTCAATTAGGACGAAATAGATAACCTAAATATTCTCGTAACCATTAATGAAATTGAATTTGGTACCTTTTAAAAGATTCTCCAAAACAGAAATGCCAAATATAGATGGCCTCCTGGAGTATTCTTAACATTTAAAAATTAACAACAATTTTACATGACATCTTCCAAAAAACAGAGAGGAGGGAACCTTTCCCAATTCATGTTATGAGGCCACTGTTGAAATCAAAACCAGGCAAAGAGTACAAAAAAGGAAATTCTAGACAAATCTCTCATGAACTGAGACTTAAATATCCTTAACAAATATTAGCAAGTCAAATGCAACACAATATAAAAAGAATTATACACCGTCACAAGTGGAATTTATTCCAAGTTTGCAAGGTTAATTCAAAATTCAACTAAACTATAACAAGATAAAGAAGAAAGTTCTATAATTTTATCAATTCAAAGAAAGCATTTGTAAAAATGCAACACCCATTCACAATTAAAAAAAAAAAAGCATGTTAACAGACTAGAACCACAACTTGATAAAGATCATCTAAAAAAATTCTTAGTTAGCTGGATGCAGTGGTGCATGCCTGTAATCCCAGCACTTTGGGAGGCCGAGACAGGAGGATCGTGAGTTCAAAGCCAGCATCAGCAACGGCGAGGCACTAAGCAACTCAGTGAGACCCTGTCTCTACATAAAACACAAAATAGGGCTGGGGATGTGGCCCAGTGGTTGAGTACCTCTGAGTTCAATCCCTGGTACCAAAAAAAAAAATCCTAGTTAACATCATACTTAATGATGAAAGAATGAACACCTTCCTCCACTGGACTGGAAATAAGGCAGGGATGTCCACTCACCAATCTTAACATAGAATTAGAAAGTCTAGCTATTGAAAAAGGCAAGAAAAAAGAAAAGTGTACCAATTATAAAGAAATCAATGAAATTTTCTTATTTGCATAAGACATAATTGCCAACTACAGAATTCCAAGGACTCTCTTGTACACACACATTAACTCCTGAACCCTAATGAATGTGTTCCAATTGGTTACAAGATACAAACAACATACAAAAATCAATCACATCTATGTACTACTAATAGTTAACACGTGGAAATAAAAAATGTAAAAGTAATTTCATATGCAATTACTCTGCAAAATTCGAGTAGGATTTGTGTCCTGAAAATCATAAAACTCTGATGAAAGAAATCAATGATCAGAATAGAAAAGACAATCATAGATAACTGAACAAAGGGAAGACACAATTTCTCCCCAAATTGATATGTTCTTGTTGACACAGAAAACTTTATCTATAATGAATATGAAATGGCAGAATCCCTAGAGCAATTATAGCAATCGTGAAAAGAAGAATAAAGTGGAAGGATTCACTCTTCCTAGTATTAAATCTTACTCTATGCTCTAATAACCAAGATAGTAGTTTGGTGGAGAAACAGACACATATCTCAATGGAATAGAATAAAGAATCTAAAAACAGACCCATACAAATATCCCCAACTGATTTTTTTTAATACCAAGGATTAGACCCAGGAGCATTTAACCACCCCCACATCCCCATCTCTTTTTATATTTTTTATTTTAGAGACAGTGTTTTGCTGAGTTGCTTAGTGCCTCACTAAGTTGCTGAGGCTGGCTTTGAACTTGCAATCCTCCTGCCTCAGCCTCCCTAGTCAATGGGATTGCAGGGGTGCAATACCATGCCCAGCAACTTCTGTGCTTCAAATGATACCATCAAAGAGGGAAAAGAAAAGCAAAGAATGGGATAAAATATTTGTGAGTCATGTATCTGAAAGGAGACTTGTATTTAGAACATTAAGAATTTGTACAACTCAAACAGATAACTGAATTTTTAAATGGGCAAAGGATATCTTCAAAGAAGGTATCTGTATGAACAGTAAGTACATGAAATGATTTGCAGCTAATTATGTTCACAACCCAAACAACAATAATGCCACTTTACAGTCACAAAGATTGCCATAATTAAAAAATGATAATAACAATTGTTGGTGAAGATATGGAAAAGCTGGAACCTTCATGCCCTGCCAGTGGGAATGTCAAATGTTTCCAGCCACTTTGGAAAACAGTTTGTAAGTTCCTCAAAGTGCTAAATAGGGAGTCTCCATACAATCTAGCAATTCCATTCCTAAGTATGTACCAAGAGAAAACAAATGTCCACCTGAGATCCTGTACATAATTGTTCACAGCAGCATTATTCATAACAGCTCAAAAGTAGAAATAACCCAGTGATAAGCAATTGATAAATGGGTAGGTAAGAAGTTATATAATCATAGGATGTGATATTATTCAGCCTTAAAAAGGTATGAAGTTGTGGTACATGCTAAAACATGGGTGAATCTTTAAAATATGCTAAATGAAAAAAAAATCAGTCACAAAAGATCCCATATTGCATGATTCCATTAATATGAAATGTTCAGAAAAAGTGGATCCATAAAGAGAATGAGCTTATTATTACCTATGGCTGAGAGTGCAGATAGGATTTGGAAACAGAATGGTGAGTGACAGGTAATGGTTACAGGTTTTCTAAGGTGACAAAAATGTTCTACCATTGCTGGGCGAGGTGGCACATGCCTGTAATCCCAGTGGCTCTGGAGGCTGAGGCAGGAGGATCACAAGTTCAAAGCCAGCCTCAGCAATGGTGAGGTGCTAAGCAACTCAGTGAGACTGTCTTTACATGAATCACAAAATAGGGCTGGGGATGTGGCTCAGTGGTTGAGTGCCCCTGATTTCAATCCCCCATACCAAAAAAAAAAAAGTTCTACAATTGATTATGTGATGGTTTCATAACTGTGTGAATATGGCATTGAATTGTGCTGCAAATGGTGAATTGTATGGAAGGTATCAACACTGAGACAGGGAAGTTTGAACTGAGGTAGAAACAATGAGCAGCATGAATGGAAGAATTACAGTGAACAGGAAGATGGCCACACGTATAAACAAGAGAGAACAAGCCGGGGGTTCTCATCAACTGGGTTACCGCCAGGTAGGGGGGTCATGCCAATGCTGTTGCTGACAGTGCTATCCAAAGGGATGCAGGCAGCTTGGGGGCTTGTGCTGGCCTAGTAACTAGCAGCCCTGTCACCAATAGGCAGAAGGCAGGAAAGTCGTGCTGAACAGCTGAGGGCGTCAGTGACGTGCGTGGTGATGTCAGCCATTTGAGGTGCCTCTTCCAAAGTGTAGGATAGTAGCAAGAGGAAGAAGAGGTACACGTGTGAGGACAAAAAGCAGGAGGGTCTCCTGTGCAGGTGGGTGTGTGACCCCCATCATTACACGGAGGAAGGGGTGGATACTGGATCGTGTTGGCCAGTAGCTTAACTGCATTGAGGAATGGAAGGAAAATCATGGAGAGTGCTTGTGAGGTCGTGTGTACCTCCCAGTGAGATGCCAGAAGAATGTAGAGCCACTGGCGATCTCTTGGAGTCACAGCTGTATGAGAGGTATCACTGAGAGATCTCAACTTGGCCCTGGCGGGGTTTATGGGGGTGGGGATACCAGGGGTGCTTAACCACTGGCCCACATCCCCAGCCATTTTCATAGTTTTTTAAAATTTTATTTTGAGACAGGCTCTCGCTAAGCTGCTGAGGCTGGCTTTGAACTTGAGATCCTCCTGCCTCAGCCTCCCGAGACCCTGGGATTACAGGCCTGCGCTACCATGCCCAGCAGCCCTAGAAGTTTGTTGACTTAAGCCACAGAAAGAATTTCAGAGTGTGTCAAAAGAGGCATGGTCAAAGATTTATTCAGGAAAGTTAAGATTTGTTCCAGAAAGCAAGCAATAGAGCAGGAGAAGTGAGAAGGATTGAGGGCACTTCACACTTTTGTGATTGTGGGCTCTTTTTTTTAAGGAAATTTTGTAAATAGTGAGCATGAGAAGTGCGTGGGGTGCATGACATCAGCTAGGGAGCTCCATTCTCTTTATTTGTGGAGTACAGGGCTGGTCGCAGAGGTCTGGTTCTTTCAGGATCTCTAAGTTGATGTCATTCAGTTGATGATGTTTGGTATAAACCCATATCATGTGTCTCTGCATAAGTCTCTCAATAATTTCCTTCTGCTTTATTTAATCTGAAGAAAGCTGGCAAGGTACGTAGGTATCAGTTACCTAGGCTCACAATACTCTAAGATTCAAGGGCTTTTTAAGAATTTTGATCTGGAGGAAAACAGGGTTGGGGAATAAAGGTGAGAGTGCTCGTGAAGTTTCTTAAATTTAAAATTAGTTTTTTACCTTACCTGTTAGTCTCCTTTCTACCTATCCCCATTTCTTCTATCCTACCTCACACTGAATTAAAGCATCTGTTATTTTAATGCACAAACTCCGTTATTCCCCCACAGTCATGCGATGCTTAAAAATGAATATATGTCCTGAGAAATCCATCATTAGGTGAGTCTGCCCTTCTGCCAACATCACAGAGTGGAGCTACACAAGCTAGGATGGCCATGATGTCACTAGATCTCAAGGGACCACCATTGTCTATGTGGCCTGTCATTGACTGAAATGTCATTATGTGGTATATGACTGTATTCTCCATATTTAAGAACCTCATGAGCAAGTATTTGGATCAGAGGTGAAGAGCAGGAAGCAGAGACAATTATGTTTGACATTTATAAAACACTGAGCCCCTAACCTTCCCTTGGCCATATACTGCTTTACCTCTGGCATTTGTATTTCTCCCCTTCATGGTTTGTCTCCTGGGTAATGAATTTGTTTTGTCTGCCCCATACCAACCCCCACGTGCTGGGATGGGCTATATTCATTAAAGTTTTTTCCATCCTTGTTTTGTTCCTAAGTTTTTGTTGTTTTTGTTTTTTGGTACCAGGCATCGAACTCAGGGGTACTCAACCACTGAGCCGCATCTCCAGCCCTGTTTTGTGTTTTTATTTAGAGACAGGGTCTCACTGAGCTGCTTAGTGCCTCGCCGTTGCTGAGGCTGGCTTTGAACTTGTGATTCTCCAGTGTCAGCCTCCCAAAGTGCTGGAGTTACAGGCTTGCGCCACCATGCCCAGCTTGTTCCTAAGCTTTAATAAAGCACAAAGGAGGGCTCTGTGTTAATATTTTACCCATCTCTTCAATGATAACAATGACCAAATATTCCAAGGGTTTGAGTCCATTTATTAATCACATCTGTGTCCTTACACAGCCCACATGCCTACCCACTAGAGGCAAGTAATGAAGAGGCCAACTTGAGTGCCAGTTAATAAGGGGCAATAATCTAGACCTTCAGGTTCTCCTTTCTGTGTGTGAAAACACCCACAGTTTGCAGTCTGGAGAAGTTTCCATTTCCTACAGAGACTATATAACAGTAACTGCTAACAACGTTCATGCAGGACACTTTGGACTGATCAATATAAAACATCTTTTGTGAAAATTATTAGAATCCCAGTTTGCACCTTAGCACTCTTGATCTTGCATCTCAAAATACACCAAAAGCTCTATGCAGACCTAGCTTGGCCCATGTGTCCATGACTAAGGCTTTCTCAATGACCAGAGTTCCTGCTTGGGTAGTTTTGCCTGGGTCAGGGGCCCCTGTGACCTATAGGACATGACACAGAGGTCTCTGAGAGTGTTACTTATTGGCCAAAAATGTTAACTCCATTTTTATTTTTCTAACTTAAGGTAAGCTCCCCACCAAAGAGCCCTGATTTCAGATCATCTGCTGCACAATGGATGTTTCCACAGGATAAGATGTCACCCAAGAGGCTGCTCAGCCTGTAAGGGCATAAACTAATGTTGCTGTTTACAGTTTAACTCTAGCTGTAACCAAGTCATCATCTTTTAAAGTTTTTTTTTTAATTCAATGTTTCCTAACCAATTTGAACGTCTCATACATAATCATAAAAAGCTACAATTTAGTTTCATTTAAATTCAGAAACTTTAGTCTTCCTTTTAAAAAAAAATGTACAACTGGGCTTTATCTAGTGTAAACAGAACGATACCCCAGTGTCATGCTATCTTGTCATCCCATCAGCCTATCTTCCTTAGTGGGACACGGGATACCTGTGCACAGGTAGAGGCTGCACCACATGGAAAGCTGTAGTGACTTGAGTGCCCAGCGTCTTGGGAACACATCTTGGAACTGGTATGTTACATACAAGCTACATATCAGTATCATCACCAAATTAAACTCCTATCTAATTGAAGCATGAGATTATAAAAAGAGATCACAACTCCCTCTACCTCTGGGCAACATAATAGTACATATACCTAGCATTCATAATGGGATGTTCATACAATTACTAGAGAATAATAATGCCAGATAAATAGATTTGAAATTTCATCAGGAAAAAAATTCTGACTTTTCCATATGTGTGGTTGTATTGAATCTTAACTATTAAAAGTTTCAACACATCCACTTTTCATCACCTGTAATATTATTGCCATTTTTTAAAATCTAGCAATTCTAGCATTTCAGGTTCATGGCATGTCCTTGACATTATTAAAAAATACAGAAAGTTCAGAAATTGACATCCATAGGGTTTCACACTGCCATAAAGTGTCTTGCAGGAGTAGTATGTTCTTTGTCCTCTCAAAAGGCAAGTTGTGGTGAAGAAGAAAAAAATGTGGACAAAACAAGTACAGAACCAGAGGAAAAGTTGATGGTCAGAGGAGTCATCTTCCTGCTTCCTAGGCAGTTTTTTTTTCTTTACACATTTTTTAGCGGTATAGTATAGTTGTAGATAATTGCTAGGCAGTTTTAAATTCAGTTTTGATATACTCTTTGAAAAACTAGTTCTAGAAGAGGATTTCCTAATATCCAGGTATTAAAAACACTTTCATCACCTTTATTTCTAATTGTACTGAAATAAAGTGAAAGGAAATATGTACAGAGCTTCAATATTTCTTATCCAAATTGCTTGGGACCAGAAGTACTTTGAATTTCAGATTTTATAATATTCAGATATACATAATGATGTATCTTGGGGATGGGACCCAAGTCTAGACATGAAATCCATCTGTTTCATATACACCTGACAATTTTACAATTTACACTTTACAATTTAGGTAATTTTTATTCGATATCTTAGGTATGCCTGCATTTTTACTGTAACTTGTCTTGTCACACAAGGTTGGTTGTGGGATTTTTTACTTGTGGCATCATGTTGGCACTCAAAATGTTTTGGATTTTGGAGCATTTGAGATTTCAGATTTTCATATTAGGGATACTCAGTCTGTGTGTGAATGTATACATAGTTGTGTGTGTGTATGACTAAAATCAAGTTATTGACTACCCTTTCTTAGCCCTAAACTTTAGGCTAAGAAGTTTAACTACATACTTTTAGTATTTTGACACTTCTCTTTATTTTTGATTGATCATTTTGGAACTATCACACCTTTCTTGCAAAGGGAAATTATTGAACAAATGATTCAAATAATTAGAAATTATTCTAATATTTTTGTTTAATTAGTAAATCTATTTTACTTCAAACACTTGGCAACCATAAATCACCATGTAAGAACTGATATATTTGTGACACAAACATGACACACACATTCAACTTTGCCAGGTAGCCAGAAAACACACACACACACAATCACTCACACAAATACTCATTTCAAATGTTTTTACAGTTTTACAAATTTCACATTGTTGATGAAATATTTTCATCATTTTCTGAAGAATTTCTTTGGAATAAATCACTTCCAAACCTTGAAATCTTCAGGGCTCTAATTTTTAGCCCATCTGGTTTTATATTAAGTTATATAATCAGAGATCCTTGCCTTTAAAGTAAGATTCAACAGCCCAGTGAAAATCTTGTTGGTGCTAAGTATAGCACCAACACTGGTTTTATCATTAGGGGAAGAGACTATTTAGGTTTCATTGTTAAACTAAGGTTTTCCGCAATTTCATGCCCTCTCCAAAAGTCAATGAATGGAACTAAGAGTCAATTCTCCTGGCATGGGAGCAAGTTTTGCCGCCATCAACAACTATCCCCCAAGACCTTCTGTCATTGTCAGGTTCGGTACATTCTCTGGCTTATTCCTCAAAGAGATGGTTCCTCGGGGTCATTTCATGGGGACAGAATTTCACTAATTACCCCTACCAGATGTCACTTTAGGGACATCTAGAGAATTTGCCTCTATTTTGTGCTCTCAGTTCATCTCTCCACTTATTTTGTTTTTATTTAAGCACAGAGACTTCAGGCACATGGTAATTTACAGGATTAGAATTCATAATTTAGGGACAAGGGTCATAAAGGTATGTGAACCAAATCTTAAAAACCAAAGAGTACCTACAAAATTGGCTTTACTGAAAAGCATTCTTACAGGCTTAATTTAGGTGAAGAGCACTTAGCAAGAGCAGTACCCCAAACACACATACACTCAAGGAACTCTCACCTTAGGAACACATTCCAGAGAAAAGAAATAATACCAAACAAGGGGAAGTAAAAAACCCACTTAGAAACAGTGCTCCTTTATATTGCTTTTAATATACAAAAATAAGCTCATTCACCCCCTGTAAAGCCTATATGTTCTTAACTGCTCATACAGACCCTCTCTGATCCAAATTCCAGTTACCCATGAATCCCAAGGAATTATTTTCAACAAAGAACATTCCTGGGAATCCAAGCCCTAAGGAGCAGCCTACTCATCATGGTAAATAAGATGGGAATTTTAGAACCCTGAGGGATCTTTGCTATCTTGTTGTTTAGTCTTTCCTAAATGACTAAACAAGATGGGAATTTTTATGCTTTTTGTTGTTTTTGAGTAATTTTTACTCATTATATCGTTTATTGTAGCAAAAAAGCATCCATTCCAAAAAAACAAAGACCTGATATTAACCAAAATATCAATTAGATATACTCATCATTCCTTTCAATTCTGATCTACAAACATCATAACGGTTCTAGAAATGAAAATTTCTATATTCTTGTCCTGTGCTTTTCATTTCATATCATGGCCAATTTCCTAATGTTTATAAAATCTTCACTTGTAACAAAGTGCCATACAAAACAAATTCCAATCTGTGTAATGGGGAACTCAAGTACTAGCATAATTCTCCGAAAAAAACCTGTTTTCCAGCCTAAGTTTTACAACCTACAGCACTCTTTCAATCTTCTCTACAGCAAGTATAGAGTGTTAGAATTTCATTTAACTTTGGAGGGAAGAGGTCTACCTCACTGGTTTTCTCACAAGGAAAAGGGCCAATATTTACTACATCTGCAGGATGTTCAAAAGGGCCAAGTCTGACATTGCCCATGGAATTGTTAAGTTAGAATATGTAGTTCATAGAAAATGGATTTCTAGATATACAATAAGAGGGATAACTAAAAGGTTTCCCACATGCATCATTTTAATACTAGTTCTTCCCACCAAATGCACTTCCTTAAAATGTTTAAAAATCAAAAGGAATAAATTTCCAAACTAGTTAGATTCATAGGTTTTCTCTTCATTATGAGTTGCCTGATGCCTAATAAGTTTAGAACTATTAATGAAAGCTTTCCCACACTGATTACATGTAAATGGTTTCTCTCCAGTGTGAGTCCTTTGGTGTACAATAAGTCGAGCACTCAAACTGAATGTTTTTCCACACTGATTACATTCGTAGGGTTTCTCTCCAGTATGAGTTCTCTGGTGTTGAGTAAGGCATGAACTCTGCCTGAAGGATTTCCCACACTGACTGCATTCATAGGGCTTTTCTCCGGTATGAGTTCTCTGATGTACAACAAGAACATAACTCTGGCTGAAGGATTTCCCACACTGACTACATTCATAGGGTTTTTCCCCGGTATGAGTTCTCTGATGCATAACAAGGTGAGAACTGCGGTTGAAAGATTTTCCACACTCATTACATTCATACGGTTTCTCTCCAGTGTGAGTTCTTTGATGTGCCACCAGCTGAGAGCTCCAGCTGAAAGATTTTCCACATTGATTACATTCAAAGGGTTTTTCTCCTGTGTGAGTTCTCTGGTGTGCAACAAGTTTATAACTTTGACTAAAGGATTTCCCACACTGATTGCATTCATAGGGTTTTTCTCCAGTGTGAATTCTTTGATGTGCAATAAGTTTATAACTCTGAATAAATGATTTTCCACATTGACTGCATTCATAGGGCTTCTCTCCAGTATGTGTTCTTTGATGTGCAATAAGTTTGTAGCTCTGCCTGAATGACTTCCCACACTGGCTGCACTCATACGGCTTCTCTCCGGTATGAGTTCTCTGGTGCACTACAAGCACATAGCTCTGGCTGAAGGATTTCCCACACTGATTACATCTATAAGGTTTCTCTCCGGTATGAGTTCTCTGATGGGAAACGAGGTGTGAGCTCCGGCTGAAGGATTTTCCACATTCATTACATTCATAAGGTTTCTCCCCTGTATGAGTTCTTTGATGTGCAACAAGATGAGAGCTCCAGCTAAAGGATTTCCCACACTGATTACATTCAAAAGGTTTTTCTTCAGAATTATTTCTCATATTTTGAGCAAGGGATGAATTCTGAGAAGTTTTACTACATTTATACTTACTCTCTTCAACAGGAATTTTCTGCTGTTCATTAAAGGATATGTTGTGGTTCAAAACTTGCCCACATTCCTTAAAATCAAAGGCTTTATCTCCTGCATGAATTTTTTCATGTATACTTAGGGGTACACCATGGCTAAAAGGTTGAATAGTGTCACTAAATTCATAGGACTTACTTCTTTTTTGAGTTCTTGTAAATTGAATAAGGTGAATGCTCTGAGGGAGTTTTCCACATTCATTATTTTCACATAGTTTCTCACTATCACTAATTTTCTGATGAATGTTTACAACAGAATTGTGATGAGATTTTTTAACATGTGACAAATGTTTATGAAAATGGTTTCTTATGGGTATCACTGGGAGTGAAAGAAGGTTGGGGTTTAGATCACTCTTCTCAGGTTCACCACTTCTGCAGACTCTCTCATGAATAATAGCTTTCCTTTGAGTAACTGCCACTTCCTGAGAAAATCTCTCTTGCTTTTCCTGTTGCTTCTCCAACTGGTCCTCATGATCATGAACTTCTTCACATGAAGACAGCCAAGGATCATCTCTTGTCAACCTTTCTATCTTTACTCCAGGGGATGATTTTACATCAAAAATGCTCTGTTTTGAAGTTGATTCTCTTCTTCCAAGTGCAGTTGCCAAGTCTGAAAGAAAGCAAAGTAAGACATCCTAGACAAAAATGTTACAGCTAGAATAGTGGAATAAAGCTAATAAGAAAAATATGAAAAGAAAAAGAAAACTGGATTTGTTTTCAGCTATGGACCTAAATCCTGGGTTGAGAAAGCAAAAGGATGGAAATGAGCAGTAAGTACAGCCCAATAGCAAAACAGGGCATCCAAATGGAACATTTTTTTTTTTTTTAGTTTTGTCTGGATAAGCAAGATTTTGAATGCTGAGTACCTGCCAATTCCAAACTAAGATCATCTGTGCAGAACCTACAGAATCTCAACCCCATCTTGCAATCCTTAGCAAAGAAACAAAGTCATTCCCACACTCATTCGTGCTAGGCACATATTCACCAGAACAGGCTAGAAGCTACATTTCTAGGAATTTCTGGAAGCATGAAACTTGCTACCATAGTCTACATCAAGAAGACATGAGCAAACTACATTTGGGAACCCAGAAAAAGGAATGAGGCAGTATTATCCCAGTTCCCTAAATATCTTATAATATGGCCCATGGTTTCCTGTGATTCCAACCAAGAGAGAATGGAGGTTTCCTCAGAGGCAGAAGCCTCAGTGGCTATTAGGTAATATAATGAAAAGTGTAGAGTCCCCCAGGAGAGTGGAGAAAATGTGGCATCTCCTACAGGGATTTTCAAACAAAACTTTTACACCTATAATGGCCTCTACACGTCTGGATCTCCAATGGACATGTGCATCAGGAAATTCTTTTTATGCTCTCTTCTTTGCTCCAAGTAAGAGATTGTGTCTGGTTTCAAAAGCTGTTGGGGAAAGATATATGGGACTTTGGGTCTCTAGGCTTAGGACAAAAGAGAATCACTGCAGGTTTGGTACCAGCCTTTGAGCCTAAGAAACTGTACCTTTTCTACCCTACAAATAAAATTTAATATCCACTGGAAATAAAGAGCACAAACACAACGTATGTGTGGACAAAATCATTCTGGTTGCTGAACCCACAGCTCTTAACCGTGATGTGAAAACATTTAAATAGACACAGCTTCATTAAAGGCGATTATACACTTACCCCAAGAGACCAGGTTCCTATGGTTCTCCAGGATTACACTTCTGTCTGGGATCCTCTGAGCAGGGTTCCAAGTACTCTGTTCCTCATGAGTAAAGTCCACAGTTACAATTTTGAAGTTCACTTCTTCCTAAAACAGGACACACATTCCTACTCAGCTGGGCATCATTTCCTTTCAATGTTCATGGAGAAGGAAATGTCTGACAGATGTTAGGAGGAAAATCTGATGACCTGGCAGTTGTCCTGAGATTGTCAGCATCCAAAGGATTATAGTCAAGGTGTATGGGTGCTTTTGGGTTTTGGATGCTGAATCTGTTTTTACAACCCCAAAGAGGAATGCCAGACCAACATAAATTATTTTCTTTCTTTCCACCTTATAATACAAAGTTGATTCTGAATTTTGTACTGGTGAATTCCCACTTACAAATTCCTTTTAAATCCCAAAAAAACTAATAGAAGAGGAGTGGGAATTTATTTTTTTTTTCCTGTCAAAGGCCAGATAGTAAATATTCTAGGTCTGTAGGCCATACAGTTTCTATCATAACTATTCAACTCTGCTGTAATGAGAAAGCAGTTACAGAAAATAAATACACAAATGAGTGTAATTATATCACAATAAAACTTTATTTACAAAAATAGGCAGTGGGCCAGATTTGCCCACCAGCTGGACTTTGCTAATGCCTGAGACAGAGGATGAAATATAAGCCTTAATGGAAAGCAGTTTGTATAGGTTTAAGAGCACTGAATTCAGGGCTGAGGTTGTGGCTCAGTGGCAGAGCACTTGCCTTGCATGTGTGAGGCCCTGGGTTCGATTCTCAGCACCACATATAAATAATTGAATAAAACAAAGATCCATCAACAACTAATAAAAATATTTAAAAAAAAAAAGAGCACTGAATTCAGAAGAGGCTTAGGTTTTCTCATCTACAGAGTATATATCTGAACTAGAATTCTAAATTCTGAGAAGTTTTACTAGGTTTATATCAACTCATACACACAGAAACACACACATATGTATGCAAATACATTTGTGTGTGTGTGTTTATATACATATATACATTTTTGGTCATTTCACCATCTTTTTTTGTTGGGGGGGGTACCAGGGATTGAACCAAGGGGTGCTTTACCACTGGGCCACATCCTCAGCCCTTTTTTATATTTTATTTAGAGACAGGATCTTCCCTAAGTTGCTTAGAGCTTCACTAAGCTGATAAGGCTGGTTTTGAATTCACAATCCTTCTGCTTCAGCTTCCCAAGACACTGGGATTACAGGCTTGCACCACTACACCCAGCTGTTCACAACCTCTTTTTTTTTATATTTTTTTGGTCGTAGATGGACGCAATGTCTTTATTTATTTTTATGTGGTGCTGAGGATCGAACCCAGTGCCTCACGCATGCAAGGCAAGCGCTCTGCCACTGAGCCCCAGCCCCAGCCCCACAACCTCTTTTAATGGTGAATTTATTCCATCTCTATTAGGCATAATTACACTCAACTCATTGGTTTGCTGAGAGAATTAATTGTGATGCTATATGAAAAACCAAAAGCAGAGTTTACTAAACAAACAGGAAAGGCTTGCAGTTACTATTATGATTATTAGGTCTGAGAACTCTAAAAGATTAAAAGACAACCAATGTAACTTTTTATTGCAAGCCCTTAGTCTTTAGGTAACACTTCTATTTCTACAGGCAGGACTTTTAGGAGACAGTCACTGTATTACTGTTATATAAATGGGCTTTCTTGGGCTGCCTCTTCTAAGCAGGGAAGAGCTTGTTTCCAAGACTACTGGGCAGGAATTCTGGTCTAAAAAAGAAGTGCTGAGGGTGACCTGTCCTTACCCACAGACATCTGAATAATCACTCAGTGTTCTTAAGCTGTGGTTCATGAATAAGATACATGGTTCTGAATCCCATGAAACTACATGCAAAATGCTACGGTATAAGCATTTTTTCTAAGTCAGGGCCCACAAATGTCAACAAAATTGATCTTTAAGTTCCTGTTTTTCAATCAATAATCAAACCATGCTTCCTTTTAATAAACATTCCCCTTTGCAGTTTAATGTAGGGACCATCTGTATCAAGCTTTTTCAAGTATTAAATAAATAAAAGTAGACTAAATCAGTACCCCTCACTCTACCTACCAGCTAAACATTCTCAAAGGTCCATGGACTTCTATCACTAAGACCCACCACAATTTCTCATCATTTGCAAAACAGGCATTTGTGTCACTACGCCATGAGGGAAGGAAGAAGGTATTACAGTTTGCAAATGTAATTCCAGTGCTTAACAATAGTGTTAAATGTATAGTAGATATTAAATATATTAAATTTAATGTACTAAGTTATTTCAGTAAATGAATCAATGGTGTAAAAGATTTTCTAATATATCTAAATAACTCTGGCCCAAATTCTGATTTAAGTCCTTGCTTCTCACCCAAATCACACAAGGTGTATCACATGCCATCTGAACAAGTCCTTCAATAGTGAATACAGCTTTTCTAGACTTCCATTCCACCTAACTCTTTTTGGGGGGAAGGGTACCAGGGGCACTTGACCACTGAGCCACATCCCAGCCCTATTTAGTATTTTATTTAGAGACAGGGTCTCACTGAGTTGCTTAGTGTCTCACTTTTGCTGAAGCTGGCTTTGAACTTGCAATCCTCCTGCCTCAGCCTCCTGAGCCACTGAATTATAGGCATGCACCACCGTACTCAGCTTCCACTTAATTCTTGTCTCACCTGCCCAAACCTCCTCCTCCTCAAAACTTCCCCACCTCTTCATCTGTGCCCTCAGAAGTCACCTCTCTAACACGGAACTCCTGCAGCTGCCATCTTTTCACCAACCACTCCCCACCCACCCCCTCCCCCGGAAGCCTAAAAGCTAAGGATGGTCCTGCTCCCAACGATGTCGGCACTGAAGGGCAGGACGCGTCTTCCTGATTACAGTGAAAATCATGCCATTCACTTTGCTCCCCTGAGCTTTGTCCTACAACCTCCTGAACCCCACACGTGGTCAGGCAGTGTCTTCACTGGTCACATTTAATTCTCACTAGCCTCCCATGAGAAAATACCATTCGCAGCACCATATTCATACGATGATCAAGAAAGTTAAAAGAAATGCATACTTATGCCTAAGGCTGGTAGCTGGGATGCAACCTCAAGCTGGCATGACTATAAGGACTGTCTGCTCAGTCATCAGTTGGTATACTCAGCCCAGCTCTCTGATCCTGGAACTGCTTTCAGGAGCCCACTCCCAGGGTGACACACCAGACCTTGAGGATTTTCTAAGAACACATACTATAGCTATGTAATACAACAGCAAACTGCTCCTCTTTACTGGCTAGATTTCTCCCTTTACTGTTGTTATTTGGTAGTTTGGAGCCAATTCCTCTATACTGAAATGTCTACTATGACAACCTGCCAATCCATATTCTTTTCCTTTCCACCCAGGGCCCTCTTTATCTTTTCCATCTTAGTTATTCCCTTTAGTCATTTTAATCTTTCTACTTGACATATTTTTCAAATTCTCTTTCAAATGTTCCCTTGACCTATGGAGCATCCATTGAATAGTCCACTGAATTTAGTTACAAACTTAATGAATCTGAATGTCAATCTCCTATCTACAAAAAGGAGGTTAAAAAATACCACAGAAGCCGGGCGCGGTGGTGCAAGCCTGTAATCCCAGCACTTAGGGAGGCTGAGACAGGAGAATCACAAGTTCAAAGCCAGCCTCAGCAACAGCGAAGCGCTGAGCAACTCAGTGAGACCCTGTCTATACATAAATCACAAAATAGGGCTGGGGATGTGGCTCAGGGGTTGAGCACCCCTGAGTTCAATCCCCAGTACCAAAAAAAAAAAAAAAAACCAGAGCAAAAAGCCACAAAAGCAGCTGGCTAGAATATCATAAATTAGTAGTCACTGCCTCTGTGTAATCTGTTCAGATGGAGCAGCAGCTTTATGATACCTACCAGGGCCCCTTTTTCTCTCATAATCTAAAATTACTATTTTAAGATTCACCATGCTTGTCAAACATCTGTCCACTCCAATTCCCACCCACATCCTCATCTGATCTCTCACAGAGGAAAATACAAGCTTTTAGAGACTCCCCCAACCTCATTCTAACTATATAAATCCTGCTCTCTATATTGGTCAATTTACTCAGATTTACCAAATTCATTCCTCTAGCACTAATCAAAGACTTTGCATTGTAGTTTATCCCCTGTCTCCTGATTGTTAAATTTCTTTTTCTCCACTGTAACCATTTAGGAAGACCCAAATCTTTTCAATCCTTAAAAACAAACAAAAAAAAAAACCAACTCCTCAATCTCAAATATCTGTACAGCTCTTACTCTTTCAATCTTCCAGACAGTGACCAAATTTCTTGGAAAGGAGGCCCATTCTCGTCTCTACTTCCTTTCCATTCACTTCCTACCCTGCTTCAATTTGGCTTCTACCACCAACCAGTCACTGGAGTTTCTCAGTGTAAAGAAAAAGGCCCTGTTTTCCTCACCTGGGATGGGATGGCCAGTGACTCAGCATCTTCTCCCTCGACCTTGATGATAATCTCTTGAGGAAGGAGGGAGTCCTGAGAAGTCAAAACAAATGAGAAAAAGGAAAGCAGTCAGGTAACTGAGTCAGTTTAGGGCTCCCACTGCAAGTCCACAGGACTTGACACAGCACCTGTCTCAACACATCCCACCTACCAACGTCTGCTCCCCCCCCCAGGTAATCTCAAGCTAACCATGTGGAGAGAAGGGGATACCTGGAGAAACACTGAGACCTCAGTGGGCATGAGATCTCTGTGGATCTTCCAGGCTAGCCCTGCTGTCAGTGAAATGCAGAAGTGACCCCGGGTACTACTCAGATTAAAAAAAAAAAACTGTCTCGCTGAGCCCTGCCTTAATTCCTGCATCATGAAATGGTAAACAAATAAAATGGACTACAGCATATATTTGTGTGTATATATGTGTATGTACGTACGTATGTGTGTATTTCTTCAAAACAGTAAGAAAATGGTAGCCTCAACAGGACAATGGACAAAGGAAAACAAGCTTGCAGTTCAGCCAAGAAGAAGTAAAATTATCTGGGGGGGAAAAAAATATATATATATGCACATATATATTGCATATATATGTATATGCTTTTTTGTTTTATATATGTATACAAACGTATACATATGCTTAACTATATCAATATCTTCAAGTCTACTTTTAAGTATCCTTGGGAAATAATAGAAAGCATATTCAGATGTAGTACAAGAATGTTCACTAAAGGGTTACATTATCAAAGCAAAACTGGGAGGGGATTAAATATCCATTATTAAGTAGCTAGTTAAGTAAATTATGCTCATACTATTCAAATAAGCAAATACTATTCAGCATCCAAGAGAAAAACAGATTTGCATGTAATAAATGACAAAAAGATGTCTATAATATACTGTTGAGTAAAAAAATTAACAATAAATGCAAGATAAATAAAATTTCACAAAATATAAATATGCTGCTCTTTGAATACTTATTATTAACTTCAATACCTGCCCAGTGGATACACAGAGGTGTGTTTATTTTTTTTTAAATATTTTTTAGTTGTAGGTGGACACAATATCTTTATTGATTTATTTTTATGTGGTGCTGAGGATCGAACCCAGTGCCTCACGCATGCGAGGCAAGCGCTCTACCACTGAGCTACAGTCCCAGCCCCAGAGGTGTGTTTAGATGTGGAGAAATCCTTTCCTATCTTTTTTAAAAATATTTTTTAGTTATCACTGGACTTTATTTATTTTTATATGTGGTGTTGAGAACTGAACCCCAGTGCCTCACACATGCCAGGCAGGTGCTCTACTACTGAGCCACCACCCCTGTCCTTATATACATTATGCCAGCTACTTTTACTTCCTTCCCACTGCAATAATAAAATTATTTCTGGGTAAATAAATTATTTCTGGGTAAATAATTTCATTATTGCAGTAAGGAAACTTCTTGAGCAGTTATCAAAAAGAACATTCTCCAAAACATTAAAACAGATATTTAGGTGGTTGTGGCTCAGTGGTAGAGCTCTTGCCTAGCCCATGTGAGGCACTGGGTTTGATCCTTAGCACCACATAAAAGTAAATAAATAAATAAATAAAGGTATTGTGTGTCCATCTACAACTAAAAACAAACTTTTGAAAAACAGCTATTATTTGAAGGGGTCGTACAGAGAAGGACCACTGTGTGCTTCAAAATGTATCCATGTTTTTCAAAAGCATTTATTCTTTCATTAAATATCCAGAAACCAGCAAGTGTTTCTCTCTCGAAAAATCACCTTGAAACAAGATCATTCCTTTGTAGCTTCCTAAAGTTTTTCTCCATAGGGTACAATAGCTGGACCTGTCAAGGGGCAGTACATTCATGTATATTATCTCCTCCTCAAATCTTCTGACACAGAAAACAAGTGCTATTGATTCTTGAATTATTTAGAAGACTAACTCAGACACTGAAAGCAAACAAACTGTTGTATTTTCGCTGAGGTGTGCCAACTACTCCCCCTTGTGTTAATCAGCAATTCAGTGCCCATGACCAAAATATCTAAGGAGAAAAACTTAAAAGAGGAAGTGTTCTGGGGCTCCTGGTTTCAGAGGCTCAGTCCATGGTTGGCTGGTTCCGCGGCTCTGGGCCTGAGGTGGCGCAGCACCGTGGTGGAAGCAGGGCATGGGGGAGCATGCTCACCTCCTGAGAGCGAGGAAGCAGCAAGGGGAAGGGGCCGCAGAGCAGGTGCACCTCTCAGGGCACACCACCCCGCGACCCACCTCCTCCAGCCACTCCCCACCCGCTCGGTCACCACCCAGTCAGCCTATTCCAGCTAGGGTGAACCGATCAGATACAGCTCTCATGATCTAATCATTCCACCTCTGACTATTCCTGCATTAGCACAGGAGCTTTGGGGGATAACACCTCATACCCAAACCATAACACCCCCACCACCCAGAGAGAGTCTCACTCCCACAGTGAGGAGGAGTATTTAAAATGGCTAGTACCTGTGTGTAAAGGCAGGAAAGGATTCCTCCAAATCTAAACACGCCCCTATTTCCTGAGGTTAACAGTGAGTATTCAAAGAGCAGGAGCTGCTGCAATGTGAAGAGGCCCCAAGGCCAAGCTGCTTACATCACCAAAGCACAGGCCAGCAGAATGGCTGACCTGCTTAAAGTTGCTACACGGGCATTACAAAATGGCCTGAAACACCAGAGAGCAGAGCCGAAACAATTCACAATGCGGAAAGAGCAACAGAAACCACAGATGACCTAAGAGAGCCACAGACTCTGACCCAAACTGCTAACGGACCTGCCCTATCCACATCATGGAAACAGCCTCCCCAGAACTCAACTTCCTAATGTGCAACAACAAATCGACTTTTCTTGCTACAGAAGTGGCTGAAGTTGAATTCTAACAATTTTGTGGCCACAAATTAACTAATTCTACCTGGGAAGTGAGAAAAGTTACTCCAAGAAAGAAAAAATTATAAACAGTAGCTTGTATTTTAAATTATTACATACTCCTTCAGTTAATTGTGAGTGTGTGTGTGTGTGTGTGTGTGTACAGGAACAGCTAAGATCAGTTCAGAAACAACTGAGAAACGTCTCCTACTCAGCAGGTACTTGGCAGGAACAAAGTCCCTTTGCGTCACACATTCTTCCACACAACTCTTCCTTCTCTGTCCTGTTTATCATGCTTTCAATGTGTTTAAATCAATATTAGGTTCAAAGAAGGTGAGTATAAATGTGTTGGCTATAGAATAAGTACAAGAGAAAGGACACAGAATGCTACCTGAGCCTTTGCATTTGTCCCCAAGGTACCAAAATCACTGTTAATCTCAAGTCGCTCCTCTAGCTGGAGAAAACCTCTGTTGGCACCCTTTATCCTCAGAATATTCAATGCATTCGCTTCCAGAACCTACTCATAACCAACTCAATGCTTCAAACCAGCTTGTCACACAGCATGTGCACACACAAACACACTCGCCTACTCTTCCCTACGGTTCTTTCCCCTGTGGATTCCTGAGTGTTTCAGGAATGCCTCCTGCACTTACACCCCAGCCTCCACAAAATCACCCCAACTCTTCTGAAGGAGTGATATGTCTATTTTGCCAATGCAAAAATTAATGGTAAAAAAAAAAAGTTTAGCAAACTCATTTAGGGCCACTGATGGCTTGTTACAAATCCTTCCCCTTCCACTTCTCCTTTCCACTTCAAAGTCTGACTTCACTGAAGCCCCAGATCAAACACCACCTCCTCCATGAAGTATTCCCAGACAGCACAGCCTCAGCTCTTCTTCCCTTTGGATTTTCCTATTTTAATTGGACTTTTTCTGCAAGGGCTTTGGCTGTGGAAATGTAAAAGACAGTGTTTCCCTGGTGAGCAAACCCCCAGGGAATAACAAACATTTTGTTTTCCACAGTCAGAACATTCTGCAGTTTCTCCCAGAATTAGTAAGGTAACTAGTACATGCTTGGTGCCTGGGACAGTTTCTGTGCAAAGGTGCAGGATGTCTAGCTGCTGTGGTAATGCCTCCATGAGGAGGCTCTGTGCCTCAACCTTGATCATCAGCCTCAACCTTGATCTCAGACACTCAGCTCCTGGGAATAAAGTAACTCTCTTGTTAGACAACCACAATGTTCCACCAAGTTCCCTGCTCCTGGGCCTGTCCACATAACAGTAACTTTAAACAATGGCCTTTCTTGAAAGCTACACAAAGCTCCTAACATTGCACATTGCAACTTAGTATATAACTCAGAAATAAGCTGCACAAGGTCGCTGACTCTGCAACCTGCCTAATGATACCGTGGACAACAACACACTAACAATGCCAGTGACCTGAGGTAAACTATCCATACAAACAGAGGGGGCAGCTTGGAGGAGCGGCCATTTTTGTCTCTGCATCTTGCCTGTGTCTCCTTTGATTTCTTTACACTTTTCTGTACCAGTGAAGTTGTCCCCCCAGCATCACTTCCATCTCCCTACACCTCTTCCCAGGGTCGTGAATTCTACACTAAGAATTGTATTTTTGAGGAGCACAAAAAAAGTTCTCTGAATTCCTGATAGGACTAGCCTTAAGTGCAGAGTTGGGGACATGAACAGAATGAAAAGCCTTTACCCCACTCTCTGCTGCTGTGGGACATTTGAAAATGATCCTCTCTGTTCAACAGTCACCTCTTGATGTCATAAAAGAGCCCCCTTTTTTTTTTTGCATACCTTACAGAATGGGAACAGAAATGAGACTGCTGACTTCCACACGGAAGAGATGTGGGCAGAAAATAAGAACCGTTCCCTCTGCGACAAGAGGGTGGGGGACAGCATGTGTGACTCAAAGCAGAGGAACAGAGACAAGCAGAGCCATCAAGGGGAGACCTGTCCAGCTCCATGGGCCAGGGGTTCAATCAGACCTAGGGTCATTTGCTGTCTGCTCACTCATAAATGGAGACAACCAAACTTACCTTCCCCAACTTGAGGTGTTCTTGCTGAAGTAAAAGCTTCTAATCAACTCACAGAATCATACTGAACTCGGTTCTCGGGGTGTGCTGGGAGATTTGGAATACACAGCCTTCACACAGATTCCCCTGCTTGATTTTCTCAGAAATCCTCCTAACCAGAAGGTCCCTCTAATTCTCTATCCCAGCCCATACCGTCATCCATATAATACACAGAACAGATAGTCCACCATGGACCATGGTCAAGCTGCACGCCTCTCAATGCTGAGACTGACAGTGGCCAGGTGAGGTTCTACCAGTTCCTTGGCAGGAGTTTTGGTCTCAATCCACAATGGCCCAGCTACTTCCGGCTGTGTGATCCACTGAAATCCCTCAGCTACACCCAAATGACAGAAGGCACTGTGGTTTCCACCTTCAATGTGTGCAATTATGTTCACCCTCTGTCTCTGTCTCTTTCTTATCATTAACTGGGAAGAAGTCAGCTACTGTGGTGAAAGCAGCCCTGGAGAGGCCTCCAGGGTGTGGGACTGAGCCTCCTGCCAACAGCCATTAGTGAGTTTGCGAGCGTGCTGCCCCACCCATGGGCCCTCAGAAGGAGCAGCCCCGCCAGCAACTTGGCTGCAATTTTATCAGGGATCCTGACCTGAAACACCCAGCTCAGCCACTGCGGGTCTTGGCCCTCGAAACTGTGTGATTAAACAAGTATGGTTGTTTTAAGCTGGGAAGGCTTGGGGTATATACGAACCACCAACTAATACAAGAAGGAGGGCATTTTTTTCCTATATTCAAGGCTTCCTTTTATTTTTATGAATAGATTTCTAGGCCTTTCACATACTGCATAAAACCACGTCTAAAAATATCCAGTTCCCTTCTTTATTTGAGAGGCAAAATTTTACAATTGTTATCAGAGGTAGAACTGTCTTTTTGTTGTTGTTTTGTTTTTTTAGGTATAGATGGACACATCTTTATTTATTTAGTTTTATGTAGTGCTAAGGATCGAACCCAGTGCCTCACATGTGCAAGATATGAGTGCTGCCATTGAGCCACAACCCCAGCCCTAGAATTGTCTTTTTGAAACACCTTAAGTTTATAAATTAGTACAGTAGCACATATCTGATTCTTAGAATATGGAGCTGGAGGGTACTCTTTTTTCATACTAGAAAATCAACTACAAAATATCATATATACTGAAGAACTCTGCAAAATTTTAATCAAAGCCCACTTTCAGTTTGTTAAATAACTTCCTTGGAGAATCACTGAGACACACAGTGTTCTCATGATCAAATCATGAATCTAGAAGGGGGGTATTTTTGCTTTTTCTATCTGGGCTTAGAAAATATAAGAAGCACACCTCTGGCTGTGAGAACAAAGTCACACAGGACAGAGCTGTCTGTGACATCTTTCCTCCCAGCACTTCACATAGGGCCCTATACTGAACAGTTGTAACAGTTAAAAGTTATATACTGAACAGACTACTAATTCAGCGTCTAACACAGATTTTAAAAAGGCAAAAAGGACCAGTAAGATTCCAAAAAAACACCCTGAATTACTAGTTTAAAATAGAATACCAACGGTTGCATCAAAATGTATTTTGCCTGTAGTTCTGAAAAAGATATCACTTTCTTTTTTGGGGGGCGGGGCGGATATTGGGTGCTTTACCACTGAGCTACCTCTCCAGTCCTTTTTATTTTTGAGACAGGGTCTCACTAAGTTGCTGAGGCTGGCCTCAAACTGGCAATCCTGCCTCAGCCTCCTGAGTTGCTGGGATTACAAGTGTGTGCCAACACACCAGCAAACGTGTCTACTTGCAGTTAAGTCCCTTTGAAATTCTTGCACACGCATACACGAAATCACAGATAGTTCACAGTAGTGCTATCTGTAACAGCCAAAGACTGAATACTAAATACCCTTTAACAGTAGACCCATAAGCCTTGGTATTCTTAAAAGTCAAACTCTGGGCTGCAAGGGCACACGGTGGTATTGGAATGTCACTGCTCCCAGGCCTCACAGAAGACAAACAGGGAACACATGTGTGCGTCACCTGTACACACACAGGCACACATCTCCACATGTATCTGGACTGAAAACATAAGCCACATCCATGCCTCGGGTGCCCACTGGTCAGGACCGAGCTCGACCCACACGCTCTCCTTCCACACCTGCACCCCCGCTCCACGCAGGACACCCGACTCCCATTCCCTTGCTCCAGTTAGTGACCGACAGGCCCCCTGTGAGCACCTAATCTCCACTTCCCTGGCCACGCCCTGTGCCACACTGACCTCTCCCCCGACATCCACACCGGCTCAGCCCTCCTCGCCTGCTTCGGCTCTGACTCCCCAAGCCAGGTGCTGCTACTCATGGGCTCACTCCTTGTTGCACCTGGACTGACTGTCCCACTGCATGGATGCCCTCCACATCCTGCTGGGCTCTGATAACCCACACAGGCCCCTCATGAGTGGAAGCCTCTACTTGTCACGCGCCCACACACTGCAGGCTGCTCCCCACCTCCAGCATAAGCACACGTCTCCCCTTGCCCCGGCTCCGGCTCCCAGGCTTACCACTCCTTATGTGGGCACTCACTGCACGTGGGTTCCCAGGGTCCACGCTGGAGCATCCCCTCTGTGGATGGCCCTGTCACCCCACACCTGTCCCCATGGACACTGGCCTCAACCCATGAGGGTTCTGACCCCCCACTTTCAGCCATTGCCTCATCCAGACCCCATCCTTACCTCCAGGGGGCTCTGCACACCCTAGACGGCCCTCCGCACACCACCCTCACTCTCCTGGGCTCCCATCCTGTGGACACAGTGCTCACCCTGCTTGGTCACAGACACCCCTCACACAGCTGCCCCTGATCAGGCCAGGACACCCACAGCAGGTGGCCTTCCTCAACCACAGGTGCCTGCCTAGCTCTGCCCCTCAAATGGCTTCAGGATTGAACTGTTCAGTGGGGGAAGGGACAGTCCAAACTGAACATTTTTAAGAAACTAAATGTTTCAAAGCATATCTGCTACAACAAAATGCTTTAAATTTTTAATCTTTCAAACTTAAATGCATTTTACAAAATATATACAAAAAACCCACTATGATAAGCAATTTTAAAGAACACTTATCACTTACAGATAACGTTTATTAACTGGTATTTTTTGGTCTTCTCATATTTTCTACATACACAACTGTATCTCTTTTTCAAAAGCTAATGACTTCTCAACACTATTTACTTAATATAAATCATAGAACAACCTTTTCTACATCAGTTCCAGTGATCACAGTGTATTTCATTTCATGGTCTTACCATAGTTTATTTAACTACTCTCTTCTTTTCCTTTAGTACTGGGGATTGAACTCAGGGGCACTGAGCCACATCCCCAGCCCTATTTTGTGTTTTATGTAGAGACAGGGTCTCACTGAGTTGCTTAGCGCCTCGCCGTTGCTGAAGCTGGCTTTGAACTCGTGGTCCTCCTGCCTCAGCCTCCTGAGCCACTGGGATTACAGGCTTGTGCCACTGCCTCATTTAACTACTCTTAACATTCAACTATCCATAATCCACTGCACACTGAGGATATTCCCGATCATTAATCTCCAAAAAAGCTGTAATTTACTGACAAAAGGGATTCAGTACCCTAGGAGCTTTTGACTAGGATGCCAGACTTCTCCCAGAATTGTCTCAACTACAGAGGTGAAGCATTGTCACATAGAGACCAATAAAATGCACAGTGTGCAAGTATCAAAGGCTTCCTGGCCATCAAAGTCCCTAAAACGCTGCAAGGAATACCCAGAGGGTCAGCCTGTGGGGCCTGAGGGGCAGCAAGCTCTGGAGCTTTGGGGGGAAGGGTGGCTCCACTCACCTGCACGCAGGCCTTGAGGGGTCCCGGGGGCTTCTCATCCTGCCCTTCCATACTCTCCTCCAGGCACGGCAGGGTGCTGAACTGCACTGAGAGGAAAGGCCTGAGCTCAGCATCACACAGCACACCCGTGTACGTGCTGTGTACACCAGGCCCCTGTACGTCTGCTGGCGCTGCCGCCCCCAACACCAACCTGGCCCCTGGAGCAGCCACTGATCCCAGGATGCAGTCCCCATATCAGGTGTGCTCCTAGAGGTTTCCTCCCAAATACCTGTGCACGCACCAAGAGTCCCTCAGGCCTTCTCCAGGCCACGCCTCTGCAGCTCCAACCCAGCTCCCCCACTACCGCCTACCTGTAAGCCCACCTCATGCCCAACAGGTCTTCTGCCCACCACCAAAACCTGCAGCACCGTTCAGTCCCACCCATTTCACTGGGTTCTGGCAACGCCCACCACACAGAGAACCCCCTAGTACGTACCCTTCTTCCAACCCTGACCTGAACCTGCAGTCTCAAACCAGGTCCTCCATCTTGGGCCAGCAGCAGGGCTATGGCACGCCTGTCCCAATATCCCACCCACTGACTAAATGCATGAAGTTCGTGACACAGCCTCACCCCTCCCAGGAACTGATTCAGTAATGAATGTTGATCATACCCTTCCAGCAGCCGGGCCTGTCCCTCCAGCAATTCTTTGAAGATGGCCTCCCATTCCTGCTCAAATGCCAAAGCATATGTTCAGAGCCCAGCTGCAGCCAGGTCAGGGTCCCTCCACTCTCCTATCAGAGCATCGATTACCCAGATGCTCACCCAACACCCTCTTGGGCCCTGAATTTGCAGCTCTAACCTGGCTCCTCTGCCAGCTTGGGTGTTGTTGGCCTGAAGCTGCATAGGACTGCAGGACTGAGAACACGGAGTCTGCAGAGGACTGGGAACCTCTGGCAGATACCAGCACATGCCAGCCAAAGGCAGCCCCTCCCAGGCCCAGAATGTGCACCTCAATAACTCAGTTGTTTTTGCACCAACTGGATGTCTTTGAGTCTGAGACTAGAGCAGCCCCCTGCCCTGCAAATCCCACATCATTACTCCTACCCCCCTGAGCCCCATCTCTCCTTACATACCACTTCATCTCTCCAGATTCTCACCCAAGGCCTCTACCCCAGCAGCTGCTGCACAGGGGCCACCCACCTAGGCTCCTTGCTTCCATGGCACACCCACAACATACACAGAGCAGGTTCTCAACTAGACCCAGGCCCTTCGCCAGTCTGGGGTCTTGGGGAGTCCATGTTCCTGAGCTGAGAATGTGCATCCCTTACTCTATGTCTCCAAGTACCTGGGATACCTCAGGCACTCACAAGTCTCCCCACAGGTCCTGGGGTCACCTGCCCCACTGCCTGGCTGCAGTCAAAACACAAGAACATCTAAGCAATAGCCTGAGCACAGCTCCAGAATCAGTCCCAGGACTTGGGCACTTGCCACCTGGGGGTTCTCAAGCCCAAGCTAGAGATGCTGTCATGGGAATTAGATCCTTTCACCTCCTCCTGCCCAAACATGGCAGCCTGAGTAACCCAAATCTGCAGTCTAGCCTCTTGTCCCTCTACCAACCTGGGCATTCTCACGCCTACAAGGAGAATGGCCCCAGCAAAGGTCCTGGCCACACCGACTTCACGATGATGCTATGGCATTCTGTTTCCTCCCCAGCTGTTCATCTGATGGCAGCTGCTGCAGCTCAGTCCTTCCTGGGCTGAGATTTTGTACCAACAACCCAGCATCTCCACCAACTTGAATGCCCTAGAATTCTGCTCTATCCTACACAGGTCCCAGGATCATCAGTCCAATCCCTGTTTCCCATTAGACACCCCCAGCACATGCAGACAGCATTGAGTCTAAAGCCTGCCCCTAGGCCCTGGTATCCTCAACCCGGAACTCTGTTGCCTGTTAGGACTCCTTGAACAACAATGCCTCTCCTGGAGCAAGAAACCGCAGCTCCAACAAGCAAGGGGGTCTCCAAGCCTGCGAGAACAGTCTGCCCAGGGTCCCAGAGCCACATGCCTAGAATCTCACCTTGTGTTTCCTACACAAAACCTGCTCAAGGGTGTAGGGAAAGTGGCACAGCCCCTCCCTCCAGGAACCAGAATCTGCAATTTAGTACTTCATCCACCTGGGCACCGTCAAGCCCTCCCCTTAAGAGGCACAGCACTGAGGAACCGGATTTCTGAGGATCTCCCCCATACCCCTGCACATACCAGGTCGTCACCGACCTGGGCATCCTTCAGGTCCAAATAAATAGGCCACCTGATTAACCCGCGCATGCGCGCTGCGTCTAGTCGCACCAGCCTCAAAGTCTCCACCAACCTCCGCGACCCGAGACTACCACCACCCGCTAGGAGCCCGGAACGCCCAACCAGACTCACCACTTCTTCCTGCTTCCCGCCTAAGCCCTGCGCATGCGCGCATCGGACACCCAGCACCGCAACGCCTCCACCCCACCGACCTGGGTGTCCGCGGGCCCGCAACACAGGTCTGGCCAGTCTCCGCCTCCGTGTCCCGCAGGGCTCTGTGGCAGGACGCTCCCAGGTTAAGCAGCCCTCTGCCTTGGTCCCATGGCACGTCTGTGACGGGTTGAGCTAATCTGGTCCCCACCCCCGGTCAGCATCCACAAGGCCGGTTGGAGTTAGCTCGGGAGAGCTGCGGTGCGGGGCCATAAGCAAGCGTCCGGGCGCGGGACAATGGCTGCGCTTCTGGCCGAACCCGGAAGTGCACCGCTTCGGGGAGCCGGAACTACAAGTCCCAGAAGCCTCCGCGGCGAGCGGGCGGGACCCGGCGGAACTGGAGCGAGGCGCCGGGATTCAGTGTTTGCACCTACTGCAAAGTTTGCGGGGCTCGGAGAGGCCTGGTACCCGGAGACCCACCCCGGGCAGTGACGTGCGGGGAGTGGCCGAGTTGGGGAAGTTCGGTGGGTAGGACTTAAACGCCCGGCGGACCCCTCCCGGGTACCTACTGGGGGACAGTTACTACGTCCCGTGTCACAGTCGAGGGGCCCCAAGACGTCGGGGGCCCTTCAAGAACGTCATGTTTTGTACTTGGTAAAATAAAAATCCTTTTATTGTATTTTAAATTGAGTTCTTTCTCTACCTGTAGACCTGAAGGATCTGTTTCCCCTTTCCTTCCTTCCCCCACCCCTACTTTTCTCCTTCATTTTCTCCAGTCTGTTTTCCTGGCCTTTTCCCTCCTCCCGCCACAGGACCCTTGTACATGTTTCTGCTGCCTGACAGGCTGTTGCTCTCAGAGATCCGCTTGGTTCCAACTCTGGTGTTTAGGGAGAAGTCTTTCTCAGGAGGCATTGCCTGGCCGCCGTTATAAATTTTCAAACAAACCTTTCAGGTCCCTCTTGCTCCTGCCTTCTCCCTCATCTTTATTATTTCTAGAGAACTTTTCAGTGCCCGACACTATGCATTTCAGACATGTATTTTGTCTATCTGTCTAGAATGTCGATTTTATAAGGAAAAAGATTTGGATCTGGGCTGGAGTTGTAGCTCAGTGGTAAAGTGCTTGCCTAGCACGTGTGAGGCACTGGGTTCAAACCTAAGCACCACATAAAAAAGTAAATATATAAAGTAAAGTTACATTAAAAAAAGATTTGGATCTATTTTTGATCGTTCCCAGTAACTAAAAACCAAAAACAACAACAAAATTTACCTGGCTTGTAACAGATCATCAATAAACATTGTTGACTGAATGAAGGTTCCTGGCTCTGTGTTACACACTTTAACATCCCACCAACTGAGTTACCTTATGAGGTCATGGTGATGTTCATTTCCAGCCCACCAGGGAGGAAGCTAAAAATGGGATCCCTGCTGTATGAAGATATGTTTTTGTTTTTGTTTTTTTCCTGCTTTTCAAAGCATTCCTGTATTTTTCTTCACTTAAATTCTGACATTTAACAACAACAAATTATGGCTATTTGAAATGTATTCTCTTACACTCAAAGCTTATCAGTTATTGTGGTTGATCGTTAAAAAATATGTATGTATGTATACATATATATATGTATTTGTTTTGTGTCTGATTAACCTATTGGGATTTTTTAAAAATTTGTTTAGTTGTAGATGGGCACAATGCCTTTTTTTATTTATTATGTGGTGCTGAGGACCAAACCATTGCCTCATCCGTGCTAGGCAAGTGCTCTACCACTGAGGCACAACCCCAGGCCCCTGGAATGTTTTTAATTCTTACAGAATTCCAGTTGATTCTCTTGGCTTTTCAAGTGAAACAACCATTTGTAGGCAATAAGTTTATCTTTTCCTGACCAGTATTTTTACCTAGATAATCTCTTTCATGTTGAATTGTGTTGGCTACTGTTTTCAAAACGGTATTAATAAAAGTTGATTTTTGTTGGTGTTTTCCTTTTAACGTGTTGCTAATGTTGGCAGTTAAATGGGATATTTGGTTCTTGTCTTGAAGTAACCAAGTACTAAGGTTACTGAGATAATTTATAAAAAAAAAAAAAGGGTTGTTTGGGGTCACAGCTTTGGAGTTTCATCCCCATCAATTGGCTTCTTTGTGACAGGACACTCCCAATGACACACCAAAGACCTCCCAGTAGGGCCAGGCACTGTGGCCAAGCCTGTGATCCCAGTTGCTGTGGAGGCTGAGGCAGAAGGATGGCGAGTTAGAGCCAGCCTCAGCAACTTGGCATGACCTTGTCTCAAAATAAAAAAATAAAAAGGGCTGAGGATGTGGCTTGGTGGAAGAGCACCCCTGGGTTACTCTACCTGTATAAAAAAATTTTAAAAAAAAACCACCACCTCCCACTAGACAGCTCTTAAAGGGTCCATCATCCCTCCTTCCACCGTGTGGACCAAGCCTTTAACCTTCCAGGGATACTTAAGATCCAAACAACAGTGATTGTTTTTTAACTTTTTCATCTTGAAAATTTCAAAACAAAACCATAGAGATGAGTCTAATGAACCCCCACAGCCTACCATCCCACTTAAGTAATTTGCAACTCGGTCTTGCTGCAGCTCTGCCCCAGCTGGGCTGTGGTTTTTGCTCTCCTCATCCCACAGTGATTTGGAAGCAAATCCTAGATATCATTTCATTTTGGCTCTCAGTATTCAGTATAGGTCTAAAAGGAGTTGTTGTTTTTAAAACAAAATTTCAATACAAAATAGATATATGTTGGGGCTGGGGTTGTGGCGCAGTGGTAGCGTGCTCGCCTAGCACGCGGGAGGCACTGGGTTCGATCCTCAGCACCACAGAAAAATAAAATAAAGATATTCTGTCCACCTACAACTAAAAAATAAATATTTTAAAAAAATAGATATATGTTATAACCATTGGGTACAGAGGATATAAAATTACTATTGCTAGCAAATGCTAGTACCAGAAGACCCAAGAGAGTTCACTAAAAAAAAATCAAGAAGAATTTAGATGTTGCCAAGGTTGTGGGGAGAAAGGTTCACTCATACATTGCTGGTGGAACTGCAAATTAGTGCAACCATTGTGGAAAGCAGTATGGAGATTCCTCAGAAAACTTGCAATGGAACCACCATTTGACCCAGTTATCACACTCCTCAGTTTATACCCAAAGGACTTAAAAATCAGCATACTACAGTGACACAGCCACATCAATGTTTATAGCAGCTGAGTTCATAATAGCTAAGTTATGGAACCAACCCAGGTGCCCTTCAACAGATGAATGGATAATGAAAATGTGGTACATACACACAATGGAATATTACTCAGCCATAGGGGCTGGGGATATAGCTCAGTTGGTAGAGTGCTTGCCTCGCATGCACAAGGCCCTGGGTTCAATCCCCAGCACCACCAAAAAATATATATATACACATATATATATTTATATACACACACACCCACATATGTTACTCGGCCATAAAGAAGAAGACAGTAAAATGAATTGGACATAACTTTCCCGTGTTCATATATGAACGCACCACCAGTGTAACTCCACATCTTGTATGACCACAAGAATGGGAAGTTATACTCCATGTATGCATAGTGTGTAAAAATACACTCTACTGTCATGCATATCTAAAAAGACAAATAAAAATTAAATAAAAGATGAAAAAAGAAGAGTTTAGAAAACCATCGAATATGAAACAAACAGTTATGTAACACTTTGGCCAGGCACTGTTTCAAGCAAGGCATGTGTGTGTGTATGTGTATATACATGTCTGTGTGTATATATATACATTTAAGTCTTGCAAGGTGAAACCATTATTATTTTTTTTTTACAGAAGATGAAACAAGCCCAGAGATGTTAAGCAACTTACCCTCAATTGCCTTGTTAGAGCTGGGATTTGAGCACAGGAAATCTGATTTGAGAGTCCAAACTCAACTTTTACAATGTATTACACCTTGTCTACCCACCAGTGTTTTTCTTCTATATAAGCAACACCAAGTTTGCAAACAAGATACAAAAAAGGTTTGTGTTTATTCATAATAGAAGAAAAAGGCTTACCAACAAATTGAGTAAGATAAATACAAGACATAAGAAGAAATTCTCAAAATCTTACTGATGGAGTTAAAACACAAATAGAAACGCTGTGTTTCTGGCTGTGTGTGGTAAAGATGTAAAATCTCGCTAATTGAGCTACAAGTTCAAAAAGGACAAAATCATAATAGGATGCTTTGTTAGCTCACCTTCTTTTTTTTACTTTTCAGTTGTTTTTCTTGCTAATGTTTTAAGATAATCAGATAATAAAGCATTCATCATAATTAATTTAAAACTAACTTTGTCTTTTAGTCCCCCAATTCTGGCTTCACCTTAATATTACAGGAACTTTAGTATAGCTACCACTGAGGAACATGAACCTATTCTAAACAAATGCTCATTTACCCCAAAGATTTCTCTATCTGCTCTCTGGAGATTGGCTGAGACCCAAATTTCATACTGAGGTAGCTTTGGCCAGGATTTGGATAAGAACACAACATTCACTGAAGAGCATGGAGGGCATGAACCCATTTGCTAGAAATACTAGAAGACAAAGTTGAGTCATTAGAGAGTAGCAGGAAAATGTGATCTGTTCCTAGGATAATGGAGGAGGAAGAAATTCCCAGGGTTCAAGTTGGAAGTGTCTCTGGCATTGTGGAAAGCAGCAGTTAAGATTGTAACACTGGCCAGGAGCAGGAGCACACACCTGCAATCTCAGCTACTGAGATTCCAGGCCAGCCTCCACAATTTTTTGGGGGTGGGTGGGTAACTAGGATTGAACTCAGGGGTGCTCCAACACTGAGCCACATCCCCAGCCCTATTTTGTATTTTATTTAAAAACAGGGTCTCACTGAGTTACTTAGCGCCTCACTTTTGCTGAGGCTGGCTTTGAACTTGCAATCCTCCTGCCTCAGCCTCCCAAGTGCTGGGATTACAGGTGTGTGCCACAGCACCCAGTGCAGTGTCCACAATTTAGCAAGACTCTGTCTCAAAAATAAAAAAAGGGTTGGGGGTGTAGTTCAATGGTAGAGCACCTGTGGCTGCTCCTGAGAACTGCCCCTTGTGCTATTCTACCTGATAGAAATGTTTTTGCATGCCTGAGGCCTTGAGCTAGGCCACACCAGTCTGTCAAGAGGGTGCATGCTAACGGTGTGACTTCTGGTCAGTCACAGGTGCTGAAGGGACCTGCCCCCCGGGTTTGGGTGAGCCTCCCTGGTGGGCAACGCCTACCATGTGTTCTCACACATCCTTGCTGGGGATTCCCACGTGACTGCACTGATAGCAAGCACTTGGAAATCTGTGCATGGGGTCCTCTGTGCCTTTTCCCTTTGCTGATTTCTCTATCTTTTTTCTGTAAAAGTTGCAACCAGGGGCATTACAACTGGGTCCTATGAATCCTTTTAGCAAATCATTGAGCATGAGGTGGTCTTAGGGACCCCGGAAGTTTAAATCCTACTGACAACTCTCCAATGTGTGTCTCCAGCCCTGGTCTCCCCAGACTTTCACGAACAATTGCCTACTTGATTCCCTGACTGATTCTCGATCTAGCTAAACCAATCCTTAATTTCCCTCCCTACCCCTCACTTGCCCCTCCCCAGTGACCTGCCAATCACTCAGTTGCTCTGGCAACAAAGTTCAGAATTATCCTGGACTCCTCACTAATCTCATCATCACCCTCTCCGTCCCTGCACCTTAAGAAATCTAAGGATCTTGTGCCTCCCCCTCCCCCAGGAGCCCCAATGCCTTGCTTCACACTCCACGTTTTCCCGCATCATTTCCTAAGAGCTGCTTGCTCCTGATCCTCTATCATGATTCAGAGGCCACTGCCTGTGCAGCCTCTGGAGTTGTCCCCTTCACGGTCCCTGCTGACTTAGACCCATACTTCTCCTGCTGTTGTGCTCACCCACGGGGTCTGCTCAGCCTCAAGAGGCAACTGTGGTACCCGCAGCTGCTGGGTCTCCAGCCCTGGCCCTCTACTTCTAGGTCCCAGGGTGGTCACTTCCACCTGTTCCTGAGGCTTTTAAAGAAACATGAGTCAAAAGCCTGCGATTTGGTGAGGGCCCGGTTCTGAAGCTGGACCAACATATTGGAATAGAACGTTGGAAGGTCTACAAAGGTGACAGGGAATGGCTGGGCTGTCATGTACACTTGAGGTCAGAACGATGTGTCCTTGATGTCACTGAAGGCAAATGAAGGTGGTTTCTCTAGGACTTCTGAAAAAAAAAACGATGTCTGCTTCCATTAGACCGACGGGTTGATTCGGCAGTAAACGTCGGGCTCTGGATTCACAAGCGTCTGTTAAACAAAGAGAAAAGTGAGCTTCCCGTGCTTGGCTAACCTTCTGTCCTACTGGGCTGTGGTCCTGGGGCCCAAGCATCCTAGAACTCTCCTTCCCCATTCTTGGGAACTCCAGGGGTCTTTTCTCACTACACTCCAGTCACCCTGTCACCTCTGTGTTTCTGGAATGGCCCACATACTTCCCCATGCTGGTAGATTCTAAGCTGATCCTGTAGTGCCTACCTCTTGACATCTGTACCCCCGTGAATTCCCTCCCCTTGAGGGCAGGACCTGTGACCTGCTGCTCAGCAATAGGGGCTGGCAAAGGCGACAGGGTGTAATGGTTGTGCCCACGTGATTCTTGACATGAGATCACGTCTTCCATCTCGGCTTTGAAGAAGCAAGACGCTATGTTGCGAGCTGTCTATGGAAAGTGACACGTGGCAGATGATCGAGGGTGGCCTCTAGCCAGCGGTCAGTAAGAAACTGAGGCCCTTGTTATGACAGCCTGCAAGGAACTGGATGCTACCAACAGCCCCATGAGCTTGGAAGCAGGTCCTTCCCCAGTCGAGCCTCAGATGAGACCTGAGCCTTGGCCAACACCCACAGAAACCGTGAGACAACAAATGTGTCTCTATTGTGATAACACTGTGTCTTTTTTGCTTTAATCTAAGTGCACAGTCATTTCATGATGCAACTGTGCATCATGATAACTAAAACACCCATCCCAGAGCCTTTTTGCTCGATGTCTTCAACCTGGAATGCTCCAGTCCGTACCCTTTGTGTGGCTCGCTCTTCTCATCCCTCCACAATGTAGCCCACACGGCACTGGCCGAGCTGACACTCTCCCCACACCTCCTCCCATGCCTGCCTCTAGTCAAGAGACCAGGAAACCTAACACCTCGTTCTCTCAGCTTATAGCTAGGAGTCATGTGGCCCTTTGCTAGCTGAGGAGATCTTCTGGGTGAGGTTCCTGGGAAGAGCTTTGCTCTACTGATAACTGGGAACTGGCGCACCCCCCTCCCTCAGTCCCCACCAGGACAGTGACTTAAGTTTGGACAAGGTCATAGCTGACTGGAGAACTGACCAACCTATACACAGTTCATACAATGACCCGAGCCAATCTGGTTCTCCCCTGGGGTAACGTCATACGAGAAGACATGGAGGACAATTAAATGGATAGAAAGGAAATGAACCGAGGAAAAGGAAATTCTATGGAAACATAGACGGGAGTGAAATGGACCCCACTGAAAGGGGATGGACGGGATAAACTAGGAAAGGACAGGATGGAAATTGGTGGAACGGAATGGAAAGGATTTTCCAGGGGAAATCTGCTGGTAGTTCACCCTATCAGACTCTTCAGTAGGGGAAAGAATGCAGATTGGCGACAGCTTTCCATGTGTCCAAGAAGGGCACAACAGTACCTCATAGCTACCCTCCGTGTCTTCTCTTGGTTGGGGTGGGACCAACGGGTGCATGGGAAGTTTGGGTGGTGGCTTCCTGGGGCTGGAAGAACAGTTCCCGGGGGTTGCTGAAGGCGGTTCCTTCTGCAAGTGAGCAGAAAAATCTATCAGCAAGCGTAGGTTGCCTGGAAGATGCCAACTCATGCCCTTCAGAGACCCAGAGAGAAGAGGGGATCCACCCAGGTTCTCACAGAGAATCAGAAGCAAAGACAGGTTAGGACCTAGGCCTGCTGCTGGCCCCGACTCTTTCCTTTCTCCCACTGGCTCTGGAACCCCTACTCCCAGCCTCCTTGTTACCCCAGCATGTGGAATCCAGCATCCCCTCACTGAGATCCAGTCCCAAGCCCTGGAGGACAAGGAACCAAACAGGGACCAGTCCTAGAGCCTGACCCAGCTCCCTGTGAGACCTTGGCCCCTTTGTCCCCATCCATGACCCTGCAATATACCATGAATGGTTCAGAGATGGCCTCTGAGGCCTGGCACACAGAAAATTCTCAGCTGTCTTTCCTGGGCCAACATACCTCATAGACCTCCTCTGGAAGATCTGATGGCATCTTCTAGGGAAAAATAAAACTGTAAGGAGAGGTCACGGGGCTGGAGATGGGGCCACTCCTGGAAATTCTCACAAATAGATTTAGCCTCAAAGGTAAACTTAACTTCCAGCCAGGCAGGCTGGCACACGGCTATAATCCCAGCCTCTTGGGAGGCTGAGGCGGGAGGATTGCAAGTTCAAAGCCAGCCTCAGCAGATTTGCAAGATCTTGAAAATAAAAAATACAAAGGGCTGGGGAGGTGGCTCAGTGGTAGAACACCCCTGGGTTCAATCCCTAGGATAGGAAAGGGAGAAGAAAAGGTAGTTATGTCCCTTCCAATTCCCAGAGGGACCCAAACCTAGGCATTGTTCTGTTAAAGAGCAAGAAGACAAGGAGAGATGAAAAGGTCAGAGAGGGACTTGAGAGCCTCAGAGAAGGCAGAGCAGGAAAGGCAGAGATTTCCAAGCTGGGCCTGTGTGTGCGCGAGAGATCACAGCAGCCCCTCACCCTCAGAGGTGGCTGGGCTGGGAAAGGGCTGAAAGTCAGGGGATCATGGAGGGTCCCTCTGGAGCTCACCCACCTTTTTGACTCCGATCTGTAGATTGTCATACACAGGCCTTGGTTTGTCTAGAAGTGAATCCCAGCCCAGAACCAGAGTTAGGAAGCGATGGACAGGAAGGGGCTGTTTTTCCAAAACCCTCCTCCTCCTTCCCCAGACTCCCCCTCACATCTCTGCTGAGCTTGACCAGGGAATGTCCTGGAAATCAAGTTCTGGGTTAGATAAAGCTGCTCGGTGACACAGGTGAGGAGGAAATCTGAAGTCCTAGCCCTTCATCCCTGCTGGTCCAGGTTTCCCCTCTGTACAGTGGAGCTGGATTGTCTCCAGGGGGCCTGGCCGGACTGGAAGCTCATCTTTCAGAAACCCAGATCCACAGAGAGCAAAGATGTCACCAGTAGAGGGCACCCGAGGCATGGTGTCTGGGCGGATCCTGAGCCTGGATTTGGGTTCAGCAAGGAGCTCTGAGCTTGTTTTGCTGCGACTCTGACACCCATTAACAAGATTCCCTGAGGCCGAGGAAGGAGAAAGTGCTGGCGGGTCGTCCTGTTCAGGCAGAATGCTCGCCTCTGGTCTCACCCCTATTCCAGAGGGGGACACTGAGGCAAGGGGGGACAGGACTTGCCTGTGACCAGTCGTCCCGTGGCAGAGCTGGGAGGAGAGGCCTGGGCTCGTGGCGCCAGCTCTTCCCAGCCCCCATGGCTGCCCCAGGCACTGGCCATGGTCACTTACTGGAACTGGGCTGTGCGGGGTGCTCCCGTGCAGAGGTGGGTGGTGTGGCCTCGGGATTGGGGTCGTCTGCTGATCTCTTCGAGGGCCTGAAACACCAAAGTCCTTATTCTGCACTGCCAGCTCTTGCCCATCCATACCCCACGTCCATTCTCGGACGATGACCCAAGCACTGAAGTCCCCAGGGGCCGCCCCAGGGTTGGCAAACCTCCCACCAGGTGGCCCTGCTGGCCATGCCCCTGTCCCCTCCCCAGTATTACCATCTGGCGTTTCTGGTGTAAAAGAAATAGCCCAGCGCTGCGACCAGAGCAATGCCGGCCAGGATCCCAATAACAATGCCGGCGATGGCCCCTGCAGACAGAGAGGACCTCTCGGGATCTAGAGAGAGAAAATCAAAACCCAGCCTTGACACACCCGTGTCCAGATCCCCAGCCCCAACCTTAAGCTGGTGGCTTTATGCCACTGACATTTTACAAATACTTGTTTTCAGCCACTAGGGGGAAGCAGCTCATAACATTGTTTCTGGAGTCAAGTGATCTGGGTCCAAATCTCAGCTGTGTGACTTTGGGCATGCTACTTAACCTCTCTGTGCTTCGATGGTCTCTTTTGGAAAATGGGAACGGAATAGCAGTGTCTGCTTTATAGGGTTGCTGGCAAAATGAAACATGTATGTGTTCACATTCAATATACGTAATGTTCGATGTGTTTGAACACTACATATATATATATATATATATATATATATAGGCTTCCCTGGAGCCTATCAACTCTCTGGAGCCATGTGACCCTGGACAAGTTAATTCACTCTGAGGCCTCATTCCCTCACCTGCAAATTGAGGGAGTTTGTACCCATGACGCAGATATTGCAAAGAGGAGATGAGACCACAATGTTAATTCCCAGCATATAGTAGGTGATTAATAAATGGCAGTTATCATTAGTACTGCCCTGCTGTTAGCCCATCCCATCTCTGCCTGAACTTATCACCAAGGAGGACAGAGGGCGAGGGGCATGAGGAAGGCGTCTCCCTGGGATGCCTCAGGTGTTCTGAGCTGTATTTCGAGCTCCCATTTCTTTATGTTAAATAAGGATGTTAAGTCCCGACTCTACACCTTTTTGCACATATTTTTGAGGGGAGTAAATGGCTCGTGCATAGAAGCCCCAGCACCCTGCCCGACACGTAAGGGGTGCCCGATGAAAAAATGATCATGATAATGATCTGTGACGATGAAGATGTTGCTTTCTAGAGAGCACTGAGCACCATGGACCTTTGCATGAGATCTCTCTCAAAATCTGGAACATCCCCATGAGTGTCAATCAAACTTGCTAACTCCCTGCTCCCTCTTCCGAGCCTGTCATCCATTCAGCAAATGGTCCTCACAGGACCAAAGGGTCACGCTGGAGATTAAAGGAGGTCATTTGGGAAGCTATGTGAAGTCCTCAGCTTGGGGGACAAACAAAGAACACTGTTGTGAGGTGGCCAGCCTGGCTTCAAACACCAGCAACAAGCTAGCGTGGTGGCGCACGCCTGTCATCCCAGCAGCTCAAGAGGCTGAGGCAGGAGGATTGCGAGTTCAAAGCCAGCCTCAGCAACTTAGCAAGGCCCTAAGCAACTCGAGACCCTATCTCTAAATAAAATACAAAAAGTGGGCTGGGGATGTGGCTCAGAGGCTAAGGGTCCCTGGGTTCAATCCCTGGTACCAAAGGGGAAAAAAATTAAAAATCAAACACCAGCAACAGGATTGAGTCTCTAAGTCTCAGTCACTCCCTTTGAACAATGGAAGTACCAGCATGCTGGCCTCATACTGGCTGGCGGAGAGCACCCAACAAGTATTTGTTGATTCTGTATGTGGAAAGATCTGGTTTAGGCACATGGAACAGGCTTAACAAAGAATAATTCTGTTTGTTTAACAAAAACAACAAAAGTACAACCTTAAGAACTTTATAAATATTAATTAATCTTCAACAATCCTAAGAAATAGGTTCAATTATTGTTTGTTTCACAGATGATAAGTCAGAGGCCCAGAGATGTTAAGTCAGTTGCCCAAGATCACACAGCTAGTTAGTACTGGAGCCAGGATATGAATCCTAGTAGCTAGCAATACTACGCTACCTTCTCAAGAGCTCAAGACAGTTCTTGACAAGTGCAGCTGTCATTAACATGATTGCTGAGCCTCTCCACCATCTCTCTACCTCTTTCACTGGCTAGGTCCATGATGCTGTCTTTCTAAATAACTCTGATAGGTGGACATCACAAACCCGCTTGCAGGTAAGAAAACTGAGGCTCAGAGCTGGCTGGAGAGTTGACCAGGGTCCACAGCAAGACACAGAGGGCTTGGCATTCAAAGCTCCCCGCCGGCTGGGAGCCTGCTTGTGCACTTCGCTCTCTGTCACAGGGTAGGTGGCTGCAGCCAGCAAGGGAAAAGCCACGCGGATCCCGGAGAAAGACACTCCTGAGAGACTCACCTACTCGGATCAGCACAGAGGCAGAGCGGGCCAGGCCAGTCAGAGGGTTCGAGGCTGTGCAGCTGCAGATGCCCTCGTGTTCCCAGGCCAGAGCCTGGATGACCAGCTGCTCCCCCACGGTCACCGCCGTGGAGTGTTCAAGGATCCAGCGATATTTCGCCTCAGGCCTAGACTCGGCCCGGCACTGCAGGGTCAGGCTGGAGTTGAGCCTCCCCTGGATGGTGCCGACCACAGCAGGCGGAGACCCCCTGGTGATGTCCACTCGGTCAGGGCCATCTGCAGGCAAAGTCACACATCACGCATCCGCCCCCACTGCCAAATCACCCCATTCGCCCTGCCCCACCCTCTTCTCTGTTGGAACTAAGGGAATTCCAGTCTGTAGCCTGGAGTCTCCAGTCTGCAGTCTGCAGTCTAACTGTGGTTGAAAGGAATCAACGGAGAGGAGGAGGCATGTAGAAATGGGGGTTCATCTGAAATCCCAGCGACTGAGGGAGGCTGAGGCTGGAGGATCACGAGTTCAAGGCTAGCCTCAGCAACTTAGCAAGACCCTGTCTCAAAATAAAAATAAAATTAAAAAGAGCTGGGGTGCAGCTCAGTGGTAGAGCACTCCTGGCTTCAATCCCTAGGACCGCCAAAAAAGGGGGGGAAATACAGAAAGAAAGAAAAAAGAAAAGTGAAAGAAAGAACGGGATCTGAGCAGAAGAGGGAAAAATGCTCCCTTTTTCTCCTGAGCTATGTGACAAGCAGATAGCAGTCCCCACCGTGGGAGGGAAACTGCCTTTACACAGGTGAATTCTCTCAAGGGAATCTCACAAGACACTAGGTTTCAGAAACTGTCACTATGCCCCGGGCACAAAGCCCCAGACCACTAATACTGTGGATTCTCAATGATGTAAACATGTGGCAAATTTTCTTCATCACTCCAGAGGAGCATCGCTGGCTCCACGCTCTCACCCCACACACATGAAGGGAAGGAATGGAAGCAGCAGTTGGATTTCCCTTCAAACTAAAAGAGTTTGGAAGCCAAGTCTTGCTTAAAGTCATGGGAAGAATGAATCTCCCTTCTTCCTGGAAAGACATATGCACAGAGTGTCTTGTTGGGATATTCAAGAAGAAAGCCCTGTCCCTGCCCCTCCTCAACATCCTCTGAATCTGTTCTTTCTTCCCCATCTGAACCCCAGCGTCCCGCATCTGTATCCAGCCCCTCCCGGTCTTCACATCCCAGGCTCCTCCTCCAGCCAGCAGCCCAGCAGAGTCTTCCTACACACAAACTCAATGCTATCGCTTCTCTGCTCGGAATCCTCTATGACTCCCCAGTGTCCTTGGCACAAAGCCCAGGGCTGATGAGCTCATTCATAATCTGACCATCCTAGACCTCTCCACTCCCACCACCCACTTCTCCATGTTTTTTGACTCTCTTCCAGGTGCAAGATCCTCCTGGAAAATTCACCAGGCTCCTCATGCTGTCCTGCTCCAGAGCCACCACCCAAGTCTGCCTGGAATGTGCTTCCTAGCCAACTCCTGTTCATCCTCCAGCCTCATGGGGGACCTCAGCTCTCACAACGGCCCTCCCACATCCCTCAGTCTGTGGCTTCCTTTGGATTCCCCAGATCTTCTCTTCTTTCCTCCCATAGCAACATGGATCATATGATATTTTATTTGCCTGTTTTATTGATCTCCCTGTTCCCAGTAGGTTGCATGCGCTGAAAATCATGATTACCAACTGCCCCTCATGTTGCCCAGCACAGAGGACACAAAATATATATTTTTGCTTCATGATTAAAGTAGGAATAAATGGATAAGGAGCAACAGAGAAGAGAAAAGACACGTTCTTAATGCCTCTATACGCCCCCGCCACGCAACATGTGGAGAAGTGGACCCGAAAGGTGGACGTGGGGAGGCTCGCCTGTAATCTCAGTGGCTTGGGAGGCTGAGGAAGGAGGATCACGAGTTCAAAGCCAGCCTCAGCAACTTAGCAAGGCCCTGAGTAACTTAGTGAGACCCTGTCTTTAAATAAAATATAAAAAAGGAGCTGGGGATGTGGCTCAGGGGTTAACTGCCCCTGGGTTCCATTCCTGGTACCAAATAAAAATGAAAAAGTGGACCCCAACTTTGTTTCCCTGCAGAAACCTCTTCTCCCCCAATCTTCTCCACACCAGTTCATGGCTCCGACCTCCTTATGTAGCTCAAGCAAAAAGACTTGGAGCCTGCCTGCCTGCCTGCCTGCCATCCACTCCCAGCAAGTGCTCCACCGCTGCGCCATGTCACCAGCCCTGGAGGGGCTCTTGACACTTCCCTTTCTTTCCCCTCTCACCTCACAGCAGCTGACCCTGTGAGTTCCATGTTCCGGATCTACCTACACCTGACGGCTTCCCGTTACCCCACAGCTGCTGCTCTGTCCCAGCCCCGTCTCCTCTCACTGGACCTTGTGGCCGCCATGAGAAGGCACCTTGAGGACCTCCAAGGGGAACAGTGTGATGGACCCAGGGCCCAGCTGCAGGGCCCTGAAATCCACCCCCAGCCTGCCCATGAGGCTGCACCTTCCAGCATCTCGGGAGGTGGGGAGACGAAGGCAGACCCTTTCCTAGGAGAACGGGGGGTTGAGCCCAAGCCCACACATCTGTCCGCTGCTGCCATCCAAGCCTCTCTTCCTCTGTTTGCATCTCAATCCGATGGCTTTCCCAGCCTTCCACAGCTTCTGCCAGGAGAATGTTCTCAAGGAACATTCTCCCCAAATAAACCCCTTGTGTATACAATCCCATTCAATCCCACGTCGGGGCTGCTTCTCCAAGGTGCTGGACACACAAAGCTCCTGTTGGAACCTCCCCGTCTCTCCTGCTTCTGTCCCCGCCTTCTCATAGACCAGTAGGCCAGTGGGTCCTGTGAACACCTGCCTGGTCCTGTCCTTCTGTTAGGCCGTAGCTGCCAATGACCAGGGAAATGCAGGCAAAGTCCCAGGGGTTTTTTAAATTACTTTAGGATCTTCTTTAAACTACTTCCATAGTAAACAAGAAAGCAAAGGGTGGGAGAACAGAAGGCATCAGGGAAGAGATAAAAAAAATTCTTAGAGTTAAATGAGAACTCTGATACAACATCTCAAAATCTCTGGGACACCATGAAGGCAGTGCTAGGAGGGAAGTTCATTGCATTGAGCTCATTCATTAAAAGAAGAATAAGTCAACAAAGAAATGACCTGACATTACATCTCAAAGCCCTAAAAAAGAACATCAAATCAACACCAAAAGAAGTAGAAGACAGGAACTAATTAAAATCAGGGCTGAAATCAATAAAATTGAAACAAAAGAAACAATTTAAAAAATTGAGAAAATAAAAAGCTAGTTCTTTGAAAAAAATAAATGAAATTGATAAACCCCTAGCCACCCTAATGAAAAGAAGGAAAGAGAAAACTCAAATTACTAAAATTTGAGATGAAAAAGGAAATATCACAATAGACACTATTGAAATACAGAAAATAATTAGAAACTATTTTGAAAATTTATACTCCAGTAAAATAGAAAATCCTGCAGACACTGACAAATTTCTAGAGGCATATGACCTACCCAAACTGAATCAGGAGGACATATACAACTTAAACAGATCAATTTCAAGCAAGGAAATAGAAGATGCCATCAAAAGCTTCTTACAAACCAAGAAAAGTTCGGGACCAAACAGATTCTCAGCCGAGTTCTACAAGACCTTCAAAGAAGAATTAATACCAATCCTCCTCAAATTATTCCATGAAATAGAAAAGGAGGGAACCCTTCCACACTCATTCTATGAGGCTAGTATCACCCTGATTCCAAAACCAGACAGAGACACATCAAAGAAAGAAAACTTCAGACCAATATCCCTGATAAACATTGATGCAAAAATTCTCAATAAAATCCTGGCAAATCACATACAAAAACATATTAAAAAGATAGTGCACCATGATCAAGTGGGGTTCATCCCAGGCATGCAAGTTTGTTTCAACATATGGAAATCAGTAAATGTAATTCATCACATCAATAGACTTAAAGATAAGAATCATATGATTATCTCTATAGATGTTAAGAAAGCATTTGACAAAATACAGCACCTCTTCCTATTCAAAACACTAGAAAAACTAGGGATAAAAGGAATATACCTCAACATTGTAAAAGCTATCTAAACTCAAGGCCAACATCACCCTAAATGGAGAAAAATTGGAAACATTCCATCTAAAAATGGGAACAAGACAGAGATGCCCTCTTTCACCACTTCTATTCAACATAGTCCTTGAAACACTAGCCAACGCAATTGGACAGATGAAAGAATTTAAAGGGATATGAACAGGAAAAGAATAACTTAAACTATCATTATTTGCCAACAACATGATTCTCTACTTAGAGGACCCAAAATTCCACCAGAAAACTTCTAGAATTAATAAATGAATTCAGCAAAGTAGCAGGATATAAAATCAATACCCATAAATCAAATGCATTTCTATACATCAGTGATGGAATCCTCTGAAAGAGAAATTAGGAAAACTATCCCATTCGCAATAACCTCAAAAAATAAAATAAAGTACTTGGGAGTCAATTTAACAAAGAAGATGAAAGACCTCTACAATGAAAACTAAAGAAACTGAAGATCTTAGAAGATGAGACGATCTCCCATGCTCTTGGATAGGCAGAATCAATATTGTCAAAATGAGCCAGGCACAGTGGTACAAGCCTATAATCTCAGCACTTAGGGAGAATCATGAGTTCAAAATCAGCCTCAGTAACAGCGAGGTGCTAAGCAACTCAGTGAGACCCTGTCTCTACATAAAACACAAAATAGGGCTGGGGATGTGGCTCAGTGGTCAAGTGCCCCTGAGTTCAATCCCCGGTACCAAAATATATATATATAGTCAAAAATATATATATATATATATTGTCAAAATGGCCATCCTACCCAAAGCACTATACAGATTTAATGTGATTCCAATTAAAATCCCAACATCATTCCTTATAGAAATAGAAAAAGCAATCATGAAATTCATTTGGAAAAATAAGAGACCCAGAACAGCCAAAGCAATCCGTAGCAAGAAGAGTGAAGCAGGAGGCATCACAATACCAGACCTTAAACTATACTACAAAGCTATAGTAACAAAAATGCCACCATATTGGCACCCAAATAGACATGTAGACCAATGGTACAGAATAGAAGACCCGAAGACAAATGCAGTTTGTCCACGTAAATGCAGTTATCTCATACTAGACAAAGGCGCCAAAAACACACATTGGAAAATAGATAGCCTCTTCAACAATTGGTGCTGGGAAAACTGGAAATCCATATGCAGCAAAATGAAACTAAACCCCTATCTCTCACCATGCACAAAACTCAACTCAAAGTGGATCAAGAACCTAGGAATTAGACCAGAGACCCTGCACCTAATTGAGGAAAAAGCAGGCCCAAATCTTCATCATATCAGATTAGGCCCTGACTTCCTTAACAAGACTCCTAAAGCTGAACAAATAAAAGCAAGAATCAATAAATACAGTGAATTCAAACTAAAAAACTTCTTCTCTACAAAAGAAACATTCAATGAGGTAAACAGAGAGCCTGCATTCTGGGAGCAAATCTTTACCACATACACCTCAGATAGAGCACTAATCTCCAGAATATATAAAGAACTCAAAAAACTTAACACCCAAAAACAAACAACCCAATCAATAAATGGGCTAAGGAGCTGAAGAGACACTTCTCAGAAGATATACAATTGATCAACAAATATATGAAAAAATGTTCAACATCTCTAGCCATTACAGAAATGCAAATCAAAACTACTCAAAGATTTCATCTCACACCAGTCAGAATGGTAGTTATCAAGAATACAATCAACAAGCCAGGTGCGGTGGCGCAAGCCTGTAATCCCAGCACTTTGGGAGGCTATGACTGGAGAATCGCAAGTTCAAAGCCAGCCTCAGCAATGGCGAGGCGCTAAGCAACTCAGTGAGACCCTGTCTCTACATAAAACACAAAATAGGGCTGGGGATGTGGCTCAGTGGTCGAGTGCCCCTGAGTTCAATCCCCAGTACCAAAAAATAAAACAAAGCAAAACAAAGAATACAAATAAAAATAAGTGTTGGCAAGGTTGTGGGGGAAAAGACACGCTCATACATTGCTGGTAGGACTGCAAATCGGTGCAACCAATCGGGAAAGCAGTATGGACATTCCTTAGAAAACTTGGAATGGAACCACCATTTGATCCAGCCATCCCACTCCTCGGTCTATACCCAAAGGACTTAAAAACAGCACACTACAGTGACGCAGTCACTTCAATGTTTATAGCAGCTCAATTCACAACAGCTCAACTGTGGAACCAACCTAGATGTCCCTCAATAGATGAATGGATAAAGAAACTTGGTATATTTACACAATGGAATATTACTCAGCATTAAAAGAGAATAAAATTATGGCATTTGCAGGTAAATGGATGGAGCTGGAGAACATCATGCTAAGCGAAGTAAGTCAATCCCAAAAAACCAAAGGCCAAATGTTCTCTCTGATAAGTGGATGCTGATCCATAATGGAGAAGGGGGCATGGGAGGAATGGAGGAACTTTGGTCAAAGGGGAGGGTGGGAGAGGGGACATGGGGGCAGGAAAGATGGTGGAATGAGATGGACAACAATGCCCTAGGTTCATGTATGACTGCACATGGGGTGTGACTCTATATTGTGTACAACCAGAGAAGTGAAAAGTTATGCTCCATTTGTGTACAATGAATCAAAAACAAAAAGTTATTTGTATATCTAAAAAAAACCAAAATAAAGGAAAGCAAAGGGTGGCTATTAATTTGTAGAAAAGAAACAGAAGCAAAAGGAGCTAACTGGGAAATATGTCAAGAGAAAAGGATTCATGGGGCTGACTCTTGACAGGGTCCATGGATGTGGACGTGCAGCTAGGAATCATGGCTAAAGGTGTCTCCCTTTGTCTGGGAAAGAAGAGTCCGTTAGTAGCGCAGGTGCACTTAGGTAACTTCTGACCAGCTACTGACCCCAGTGCCCGCATTAACTTGGGATTGACTTGTAGACGAAACCCCCCTAAATAGGGTGGCCACCATGACCATTCCAGAGAGGACCAACTAAGGTCAAAAACTCCACCACCCGATGTGAAGGAGGAGTTGAGCACCTGATTGGTGAAGGAGGACCCCAATTTTCAGGTTAACCATAAAACAGTAATAAAATTGGGGGACAGCATGGTCTCCTTTGTCATTCTCTGCCTGGAGACAGCCCGCTCTCTTCCTTGAGAGTGCTTTTTGCTGAAGCCTCACTTTTTTTTGTTTTTTTATTTTTCTTTTTTTTTGGTACTGGAGATTGAACTCAGGGGCACTCGATCACTGAGCCACATCCCCAGCCCTATTTTGTGTTTTACGTAGAGACAGGGTCTCACTGAGTTGCTTAGCGCCTCGCCATTGCTGAGGCTGGCTTTGAACTCGCGATTCTCCTGTCTCAGCCTCCCAAAGTGCTGGGATTACAGGCGTGCGCCACTGTGCCTGGCTGAAGCATCACTAATTTTTTTGCTTTATTTTCACTTCCGATGAAGTCCTCTTACATGACTTCCCGTGACTGACCTTAAGTCTTTCATCAGAACATAAGAGCTGAGTTTTGGAGTGTCAGCTCCCTGCTCTCCTGGGACGCTTCCCCTGCTCGGAGCGCCTGCACCAGCTGGTCCTCACCCCGGCACCTCACCACCTCCTCCCCTCCTGCTCCCGCCCTCGATCACTCCCCTCCCGCCAGCCTGGCCTCCCTGCAGTTCCTCCAACACACCAAGCATGGGCCCATCTCACGGGCCACTGGGGTTCTCATCCTAGGCCACTGCCTGGGACATCAGCTCCCCGAGGACAGGCATGTGGTCTTGCTCCCACCCAGGCTCACGGCTGGCATGGAACAGTCGCTGGACAAGCATGTGGTGAGCGACTGGAAAGAAGAACCCGGAGGGAGGAGGACTCCATCCCCACCCGGCCACTCACAGTTGATGGTCAGAGTGAGAGGGTCACTCCGAGCCCGGCTGCCCCAGTGCCAGATCTCACACTCGTAGGGCCCTGTGTCATCCCGCCGAGGGCTGTGGATGACCAGGGTCGCGTTGTCGTCAGACAGGGCCAGATGCTCGCTGGGCAGGAGGGGCTGACCACTCACAAACCACTGGACCTTGACCCTCTGATGGGTAGTTTGGCAGGTCAGGTTCACGGGGCCGACATTCTCCACGAGATCCAGGCTGGGGGCCTCCACCTGAGGCTTGGTCAGGTTTTCTGGAAACACACGGAGACACGGGACCAGACTCAAGGAGCCTTCCCTGGTCTCCAGCCCAGGTGGGGCCCGGGGTGTGCGCACGCCTGTGTGCGCGTGTGTTGTGGGTGCTGTGTGTGTGCGTGTGCTCTGGACAGGACTGCGTGGCACGCGTGGTACGTGGAGTCCCCTGTGGCCGAGTGCGTTGCGTAAGGACTGTGTACGGTGTATGTCTGCGCTTTGTCTGTGAGGGTGTATTTTGTGCCTGCCGTGTGTTGTGAGTGTTGTGAGTGTGACATATGTGGGTGGCATTCACAGACACCTTGTGTGCGCGTGTGTTACACGCATGTATGTTTCTATGTACAACTGTGTGTGCTGTGTCTGTGGTACCATCTGTGATGTGTGTGTGCGTTGTGAGTTGTGTGTTTATGTTTTGTCCATGGCTGTGCTGGGTGTGTACAGCCTGTGTGTATATTTGGTGTCGTTGTACATAAACTGCAGGTGTCAGATGTGTGGTACATAGTAGGTTTTCTGTGTTGTGTGTCTCAAGTGTCCATGGTGCTGGGTGGCTGTGATGTTGGGTGGATCCCGAGTGTGTTGTATGTTGTTATGTGTGTTCATGTTTCATGGGAGAGTGTGTTGTGTGTGTGTGGTATGGCTTGTTGTGTACACGTACGTGAAATATGTGCATCTATGTTTTATGTGTACGTCTTGGCGTGTTGTGTAAGTGTTGTGACTATGTATGAGTGTATGTCGGGTTGTGGGTTTGTATGAAGAGTGTGTGGGTGTTGTGTGTCTTGGTTGTGTTGTGCAGAGTGCCGAGGGTGCTGCGCGCGCGTATCTTGTGCATGGTCTACACACGTGTGTTGTGTGCATGCTGTGTGCCTGCAGTGTTGTTCCCTGAGGGCACCACATTGTGTAGGAGTTGCGTGTGGCTGTGGTGTGTCGTATGATAGGTGTGCCGTGCACGTGTGGTTGTTATTTGGGGGCTCTGTGTGTAGGAGTGTTGTGTTAGTGTTTATACACATCGACAATAAACCCCTCACTTCCAAAGAATCCAGTCGTGGACAGCCACAGAGAGCCGGCAGCGTCCCCTGGAGGATGTGCCCAGCCAGGGGCCGGGTCCTTCCCTGAGGCTGGAGCTCTACTCAGCCCCCAGACACCTGGGAGATCCCGCTCCCCGGGTCCTCCTCCAACTCTGGGGAATGGGTGGGGCTCGGTGGCGCTGAACCATTTCCAGAGTTCCAGCCCCCCAAAGGCCCTCCTCGTGGTCACTGACTCTTTCTTTAGAACACAGCACATTTTCTGGGCCACGCGAGACCCACCCAAGCACCTCTGTCTTGCAGAATGGCCGAGAGCCCCAGATTAGACCTCCTGGGAGCTTCTGGCACTGACAGCCTCTGATTCTGAGAGGATCAAAGACAGGGACCAGGAAAGGAGACCCACCGAGGACGCGGACTCTAAGAGCACCGAGGCGGGACAGGAGAGTGGCGGTGTTGAACACCAAACACCTGAACACGCCCTCATGCTCCCTGGACACAGCGTGGATGCTCAGTGTTCTCGTGGCGGAAGACAGGATGGAATTGTTGGGGAAAATCCAGGTATAGGCAGGGTCTGGGTGAGACTGTGTCTCCGCCTGGAAGTTCACTGTGGAGCCCTCTGTCACCTCGACCACCTCCCCGCTGGGTACACCTGAGTCCAACTTGATTTCAATGGGGTCAGGACCATCTGGGAGGACAGGAACAATCAACAGCCTCAGCAGCAGCTCTCTTGCGTGGGGACTCGGGATCAGTAAATACTGTAATCCCTCCTCCCCGCTCAAGTGCAAAAGAGGTGTGGGTTTCTGGCGGAGGTTAACTTCAGCTTTTTCCTGGGTAGAGCAGGATCGGAAGGCACAGCTCAGGCATGCTAGCCAAGGCTCCTTGCTCAGCCCTACCCAGGCAAGACTGTGCAGCAAACACCTGAGGTTTGGGAGCTCAAGTTTAGGTCCATTACGTTGGAGTTTCCGGTAGCCTCTGAGCAGAGACGTCAAATGGTTCTAAGTCCAAGTTCAAAGACAGACAATTCCACACTTGGGTGGGATTTAGAGTGGTGAGATTGGATGAGGCACCCAGGAAGTGAGCATCTATGAGGGGCTGGGGGCACGGAAGGAGACTCACAGTTGACCTCTAGGAAGGCGATATCGCTGCTCTGGACCTCAAGGGCACCCCAGACTTCACACTGGTAAGTCCCGGAGTCTTCCCGCTGGACTGTGAGGAGGGTGAGCATCTTGCCATCTTCGGACAGCTGCATGCGCTCGTTGAACACCAGTGGCTGGTTCCGGAAGACCCAGTGGATGGTGATGTTGATGTCCGTGGTGCCACAGGAGAATGTCACCTTTCCCCTGTGCTCTGTGACTGTGTCCTGGCTGACTGAGATGGTGGGTTTGGCCAGTGATTCTGCAAGAGGAAGAAAGCAAGAGACCAAGGGAGACCAAGGCAGAGACACAGACGGAGAGAGAACAAGGCGTAACCACAGAGGGATCCAGAGAGACAGGGATGGAGCAGAATTGCCAGAAGACACAGCAGGCTGGGCTCCCCAGGCTCCATGCAGGAGCTACTGGTTGTTCTAGGTGTGTGATTTATATCCCCTCTCCAAGACTGTGCAAATAAAGCAGAGTCTACAACATGAGAGGGGATCCTTCGATATCAGCTGCAAAGGGAATCAAGCTCATCTCCTGCAGCCATGACGGCCACAGTCCACCCCTTTGCTCCTGCCCCCAACACGGCTGCCTGGACTAGTCACTGCCAGACCCTGCCTGGGCCCATCAGATTCGTCCTCTTGGGACTTTGGGCGTGGAACCCAGATGGTTGATCTCTGTGGAGGCAGAGATCACGACGGCAGCCTTGTTCACACCTCTGAATCTGCGTGAGCCTGGGGATGCCCAGGGGTCCCAAACACAGAACAACATCCTGCTCACTTGAGATGGTGTTAAGCCAATTGTCCCTGGGGGTGAGCTGGGCTGCAGCGGGAAGACTCCATGCAGTCAGAAGTGAGGCTGGAAGGGGAGAGGAGAGGTGCTCAGGGAGGCAGAGGTGGGCTGGGGTGGTGGGTCATGATCTTCAGAAGCAGAGGGAGGTCTGAGGTCATGGATATGGCATTTCTACCAAGAGGCTTGCCCTACCCACCACTTCCTGGCTGTGTAACCTGCAGCATGCTTTTTTCTTGTCTGAATCTCCATTTCCTCTGCTGTGAAACAGGCAAAATATCGCCTGCCTCCCGGGGCTGTCGTGCCAGGGGGGATGGTAATGAGTCTTGGCGGGCCGTCACGCGTTTCCCCGAGAGTCACCGTGTTCCCGTCAGCCGCTCTTACTCTCCTGGAGGTACACGATGGTCCTCCTCATTCCACGTAGAGGAAAATAGGTGCTCAGAGAAGGGATGTCACTTGCTAAGACCGTGTGAGTAATGGCAGAAACTGAACTTGAACCTGGTCTGCCACGCCCTGAGGACTTGTGTTCTGGACACTCTAATCCCTCCTGCGAACCCGGGACAGGCCCAGAGGGCAGCCCCAGGAAAACAAGATCTTCCACTTTCATCTCTGGTGGGAGGAATTCACCTTTGTCACCTCCTCAGACTCATCCTTGGGACATTTCCCTCATATGGGACAGAGAGGGACAAGGGACAAGATCACAGACAAGATCATGGCAGTTCCCAGTCCCCCATGCGGCCCATCTGTGCAGTCTCGGAGGCTGGCGGAGGCTGGCGGAGGCTGGCGGAGGCTATGGTGAGGGCAGGCCATGCTCACATGCAGGTGACCTTGACATGCCTCCATGAGCCAGGCCCCTCACCACCCCCAAAAGACTCCAATTTGGCTTGAGCACTGTCGCTTCTCCCACCATTCAGTGATGAAAGGTGTGCACTCCTAGGGTGGCTGGGAGCAAATACGGACTCTGACGCTTACTGGCTTCCTTGTTATGGGCAGGGGCTTGCTCTCTGTGAGCCTCAGTTTCTTTATTTCTATCTTTCTTTCTTTTTTTTTTTTTTTTTTTTTGGTACCCCAGGGGCACTCAACCCCTGAGCCACATCCCCAGCCCTTTCTATATTTTATTTTGAGACAAGGTCTCACTAAGTTGCTTAGGGCCTCACTAAGTTGCTGAGGCTGGCTTTGAGCTCACGATCCTCCTGCCTCAGCCTCCCCAGATGCTGGGATTACAGGCATACACCGCCGCACCCGGCCTCAGTTTCTTCTGATAGTAGTGATGGTGTCCACCTTTCTCTGCCTCTGATGCCATTGCAAGTTAAGGTCACCGGCTCAGAGCAACCGTCTGGATTTCAATCACAGCTTTGTCATCTTTCTGAGCAAGTGATGTTCTCTAAGTCTCAGTTTCTCCTTTTGTAGAACAAGAGTGCCAGGGGTTCCAGTCGCATATGATTGTCACAAGGACGTGAGACGACGTGAGAACACCCATGGTGGTCCTCAGCCTCAGACCTGCCTGAGACGGGTAGCCTCCCTCTGTGGAAAGCCTTCACCTGGCCCTCCTTCCTGTTTCCTTCTCAAACGGTCCTGACTTCCGTCCCATCCGAAGGAGGCGAACCTTGCAGAGAAACTCACAGACCCGGCTGATTCCTCTCAGCTTCCCAGGACCCCAAGTCCCTGCAGGCTTCAAGTCGGCCAGGAAGCTCCAGCTCAGAGAGGGAGGAGCTGGCTTCAGAGTCACACAGCAAGGCTGGGCTATGTCCTGGCCTCTTCCCCAGACTCACTGCAAAAACACTCCTTCACCTCTAAAATGCTTTTCCCGTCAAAATATTCCCGTTTCTCCCTGTCATCCCAGATGTTCTTTTGGCATGAATTTCACAGCTGTCCCCTGTCCTGCAGCATGGGGTGGGCCACTCGGGGCTGGCACATCCTCCCTGTACCCCTCACTCTTGGGGGTCCGTCTGTCTGTCATGCTCCAGTGCTTTCTCTGGGTCTCTCTGTGTCCTTCCTCCTGCTCCCCCCCTCTCTGTCTCCCGCTGTCTCTGTCCTCCGGTCCCCTCTGTCCACTTCTCCCTGTTGTCCCCTCTGGTCCAGTTTCTCCTTTATTTTCCCTTTTTCTCTGTGTCTCTGTGTGCCGCCCTCTCTTCCTGTATGTCTCTCTCTGGTTCTGTGGCTCTCTCTCATCTCTCTCCCTCTCAGAGTACGTCTCGGTCTCTTTCTCTGTGGCCTCTGTTTTTAATCTCTTTTTTCTCAGCCTCCTTTTTCTCTCTCCTTACATCTGTCTGTCTGTCTCTCTGTCTCTTTCCCTCTGTGCCGTGCCTCTGTCTCTTTCTGCATGTGCACACACACACACGTAGCCCCTCCAGCCACCTCCCACTCCCACCTGGGGACAGCAGGGCTCACCTGAGAGCAGGATTCCCGTCCACTGGTGGCTCCATGAGTCAGCAGGCCCCATGGGTCCTGGCCCCTGGCTTCAGGGTGCCAGGCCCTCTGTCTCCTCTGACTCCTGGCTGAGTCAGCTTCTTCCACAAACACAGGTCCTCACTCCAGCCACAGCCCCCCAGCTGCCTTCCTGTTGCTCCTGCTCTGTGGCAAACTCCCCCGAACTATGACAGTCACTCCCAGGACAGATGGGGTGGGGGCAGGGAGGGAACTTTGGCCTTACCTCTGCCCTCCCACACCCCAGGGCTCACTTTCCTTCTCTCCCCAGCATGCAAGCAGGAATCCCAGGATCCCCGAGGACCAGGAACTAAAATCATCGTGGCCAACAGCAATAAAAACAACCACAGCCAGTAATTCAGAGCTTAGTAAAACTAGGCTGGATGCCAGGCTCACAGTGAGCAGCCTGTAAATATTAAATGAGCTGAGAATGTGCTTGTGATATAGGTCCTGGTCATAAGCAAGGGCTCTGAACTCACACGAGCAGGAAGCAACTGGCCAGGGCTGGGAAAGCCCCGGGAAGGCTTCCCAGAAGAGGAAACGCCTTGGTCTGAGCTGAGACCTGGAGAACACAGCAAAGGTTTGACATATCAGAATGATTTTTTCTTTCTTTTTTTTTTTAATTTTGCAATACAGCATATTAACCCTGGAGCTCTGTCACTGAGCTACACCCCCAGTCCTTTTTATTTTTTATTGTGAGACAGGGTCTTACTAAGTCATGGAGGCTGAACTCACACTTGCCATCCTCCTGGCTGTCACTGGGTTCACAGGTGTGCACCACCATGCCCAGCTCTTTTTCTGATTCTATATGAGCAAGACAAGCTATTAGCCTTGGGGAGCCTATAGATCAAGATTTATCATGACCAACTGGTTAAGGGAAATATCATTAATCCAAGTATAAATCCATTCATTCATTTAACAAATACCCCCTGAATTCTCCTTTGTGCTGATCTGTGTCCCTGGTGGTCTTGGGGACATAACGGTGACCAAGACAGCTCCAGCCCTGTCACCATGGAGGTTTCCAGTCCAATGGAGGACACAGACCTGACCTCAGATAGCAAAAAGCCAGAGCAGGCAGGACTGGCATAGAGGAGATGGGGGTGGCGCCCGGCTCAAGGAGGACCAAGGAGGGCTTCAGCCTCAGGGTTGAGACCTGGAGATGGCAGGGGAGCCAGGGAGCAGCCTGCGAGGCCCAGAGGGAGGTTCCAGCAGCTCAAGCACAGAAGATGGGGAGCCTGGGTGCTCACACGGGGTGGCTGGCTCTGCCAGTCTGGAACCCGACTCCTGCATTCTCTAAATGTGCAGCCCCAGGCAGGTCTAGCGGGGAGCTCAGCTCTGAGATGGACAGAATGATGGCCTGGCCTCTGAGGAGGCTCTGTGGTCAGGAGGCTGCCCAACCGCCCAGGGTTGGGGTCCCAGTCCTCCATGTCATCCAGAGTCATGGCACTCCATGTGATTCTTCCTGGCAGACTGTGATAAACAACAGTCTGCCCTCACGAGATGGTGATAAGGACCCCACGACTCAGCTGGGACAGGGCTCAGGACAGTGCAGGCACAGAGGAGACGCTCGCTCGAGGACTGTGAACACCCCCAGGCCGGGACTGTGCATACCATAATACTCACTGCACCCAACCCCGACCCCATGAGGTAGACTCGTGGCTGCAGACCCAATGTCTGTGTCCCCGTCCCCAAGTTCAGATATTGAAATCCCAGCCTTCTGTGGGATATGAGGAACGGGGCCCTTGGGAGGCACTCGTATCCCTCCCACTGAGATGAGTGACCTTATAAAAAGACTCCAGGGAGTGCCTGCTCTCTTCCTCTCTCTGAGAAGATAGCAGTCTGCAACCCAGAAGAGGGCCTTCGCCAGAACCCGGGGCTGTTGGCCTCTGCTCTTGGACTTCCAGCCCCCAGACCAAGAGTCTGTAGTATTGTCAAGCAGCCTGACCCAAGAGCCATGCAGCACCTGGTGAGCCTGTCCTTGAAGCTGGGATACATCAGGGAACAAGCCAGACAGAAAGCCCTGTCCAGCAGGGAGAGTCCACCATCAATAAACACGAGCCAGAAGAACGTCGTATAGGATGTTATGAGACACTGAGGCCAAGCCCTTGTCCCAGAGTTTGGAGTAGTGACTCTGAGGTGCTGGACTGCAGAGAGAGAGCGGAACCTGCCACGCTGGCCCAAGCCTGAGCCAGGGCAAACGGACCTGTCACCCCACAGAGACCTGGCCGGGGCCTGGCGCTGAGGCCCACTTCACACAGCACCTCAGCTTGGAACCCCTGCATCCATGATGGTCCAGCCACCTCAACCTCCTGGGAAGCTGGGATGGCAGGCAAGCAGAGAGAACATGGAAATGGGGCAGACCCGTGTGGAAGCTCAGACTCAAGCATCAACCAATAGCGTAAGTACTTTTCCAAAGCCTGATTAGCATAAATTTGGACCAACAGCACTCACCCGAGTGCTATAGAAACCCCTAGACTAGCATGCTCAAGTGGGCATCCTGTGGGACCACCCCAGGCCTTGTGGGAGTTTTGTTTATGTGCACACTGGAGAGCATGGTCTGCCATTAAGGCCTGCAACCGCCACTCAACGGTAGTGGAGAAGAACCAGGCTCTCCAAGCTGCGACCCTCAGCTGGCGCCAGCAGCCATCCCCTGCCCTGATCAGCTGTGGAGTCCCGGGGCCCACGCAGACTCCACCCGCCAGGTAAAGCGGAGAAATTCTGGTTTTAATACATGTAATGGAAAACTGAGAAGCCAAATAGGGCAAGGGATATTACCACTCCATCCTGGAGTTCAAGTTGAATTAGTTAACTGAAGCTCACGGAGGTGGGATGACTTGGAGAAGTCACCGGGCCTCCAAGACAAAGGAGTCTAGTCCGCCTGGCTCCTGACTTCCACATATGGTGCCATCTAAGGCCGTAACATGGAAATTGTCCCCGCGTGGCCCCTGGCTACCTCCAGCCACCCCCCCTTCACTCAGATCAGTGAATCCTGTGCCCATGTCACCCCACCACGCTCCCCAACTCAGGCACTCCCTGTGCTGACAGCAGCTCTAAAATTGCTCCATCCTCACCCCTTGCCCAGGATTCAAGGTCCCAGTCACCCACCTGGTCCTTCCCAGAACTCTGTATCTCCTGGCTACCCACCTTCTCCTCAGCAGGGCTCACCTGTGCTGAGATCTCACCTCCTCCCAGCCCTCCTCCCCACCAAGAGGACAGAGCTGCCCCTGGAGTGGACTTCCCAAAGTGACCCCTTCATGCAGGAACAGGGTTTGTCGTCCCTAAGTACCCACACCCCCAAACCCTGCGGAATATTCCATCTTTTCCTCTCCCAAAGACGTGTATAGGAGGGACTTTGGGGGTACCTCCCTGTAGCACAGCTTCTGCTTTATTTTCAACGGGTAAAAATAAATAACCTCAGGTCCTTTCCACTTCCCATGTCATCTACCAAGTCCCAGCCACACAGCCTGGCTGCAAATCGTGACTTCCCTCGTGGGACCCAACAGGCCTCCCAACACCCTTCCTATGTGTACACCAGCTTCTTTACGACGTGCTCTATTAATTAGTTTTGCCACTGTAATGAAATACCCAAAGCTGGCTACTATTCTAGTCATATTTTGCATTGCTGTGACCAAAATAGCCCACAAGAACTTAGAGGGGGAAAAGTTGATTTGGGGTTCCCAGTTTCAGAGGTCTCCGTCCATAGATGGCTGACTCTGGGTGAGGGAGCACATCATGGGGGAGGCCCAGGAGAGCAAAGCTGCTCAGCTCCTGGTGGAGTCCTCCCTGGGGCCACCTTCCCAACCCACTCAGCTCAGCAGAGATGTAGGTGGCGCTACTGTGTGCCAGGTGCTGTTTTGGGTGCCTGAGGCACACCAGCAAATAAAACCACAGGTGAGGAACAGGGAAGGTTCTGGTAGGCAGTGAGAGGCCCCCAGGAATCAAGGATGTGAGAGAGAAACCAGTTCTGTGAAGGTAACACCCCGTACGGCCGGGACTGTGTAGGTCCGGGAAACGCGAGTGGAGATCAGAATTCCCGTTTGTATCGTGAATTGTTGAATGCCTTTCCACTCTGGGGTCACATGAGCCGCAGCTTCTAGAGGCTCATGCATAGAAGTTAAATAAATAATGAGATATGAGCCAGATGCAGGGATGCACACCTGTAATCCCAGCAACTCAGGTGGCTGAGGCAGGAGGATGGCTAGTTTGAGGCCAGCCTCCATGACTTAGCAAGACCCTGTCACAAAATAAAAAGTAAAAAGGACTGGGGAGCCAGGCGCGGTGATGCACGCTTGTAATCCCAGCACTTTGGGAGGCTGAGACAGGAGAATCACAAGTTCAAAGCCAGCCTCAGCAACGGCGAGGCGCTAAGCCACTCAGTGAGACCCTGTCTCTACATAAAACACAAAATAGGGCTGGGGAGGTGGCTCAGTGGTGAGTACCCCTGAGTCCAATCCCCAGTACCAAAAAAAAAAACCAAAGGACTGGGGTGCAGCTCAGTGGTAGAGCACCTGTGGGTTCAATCTCCAGCAGGAAGAAAGAGAAAAGAGAAGGAGGGGACAGACATGGAAAAGTGAACCCCATACCCTAACAGGCCTTGCCTGGCAGGCGGTGTGGAAGTGTCTCCTCAACGGAAAGGTCAGTCAGTCTCATGCAAACTTTTGTGTCAAGTATTTTTTTCTTTTTAAGGAAAGAGACTGGGGAGTGATTCCAATCCTCTACCTTATTATAAAATATCCTCAAGTCAGGTAAAACAGGCGACCTGGGCAACAGACTGTTTCTCTTTTGGCTGGGGGAGGAGTGGGCACCTCTGGGCAGGGTACCCACGGTTGTCCCTAATGCAGTTGACAGCTCCGCCTCTCTGCAAACCAGGAATCCTCGGTTAGCCCTATCCAAGAAGGGGACTTTCTATTCTGGCCATGACAGCCCAGAAAGGCCACAGGCACCACCAGCTGTGGGAGGAACCCCTGGCTCTCAACCCAGAGTCAACTGCCCCGCTCGCTAATCTAGAAACATCTAAGCGTCTCACTCCAGACTCTCCTTCCCCTAACTCACCTCCAACATCCTGCCAAGGCACCAAGTCCTGGGGGTTCCACCTCTTCGTTCACTCTCTGATCTGCCTCCTTTCTCCCACCCCACTGTCTCACCCTAGGCAAGAGCCCCTTCTCCCCTCACCCCTAAGCTGCTCGGGCCTCTTCCCCCGCCCCAGTCCCTGGACTCACCCACTCCCATCTGCTGGCCATGCTTCTGGCCACCTTCCCAAATCCCAGCTCTGAACTGGGGTCAGCGAGGTTGCAAGGGCACCAGCTGACCCTGCAGGAAGTCTGGGCTGCCTCTGCTCTTTCCAGATGCAGCCCGTCCCATGCTCCCCCAGCCTCCATGCTCCCCCAGCCTCCATGCTCCCCCAGCCTCCAGGCAGTGAACACAGAACTCCTGGCTCTGGCCTCTGGAGGCCCGCTCTCAAGTCTTTGTCCTCAGCAACTCTGGGTTGGCCCAGAGACACCAGCTCCTCTCAAGGCACACACACGAACACACCTGTGCATGCACACACGCACATGCACACACACACACATGGGAAGCCTCAGAACAATTTTCCTAGGTGCATTTGGGAGATTATTTACCTCTAAAAGATTGTTTCATCCTCCCTTTGCTGACCTTAACTCCACAGGATTCCTGAGCCAGAAAGGAGAAAAGTTGAATCCCAGGAGGAGGGTGGGGAAGGACTCTGCTCTGCAGCTAAGGCCTCCCCACTCCACCTTCAAAAGGAGGAAGAAGACAAATGGATAAGATCCCTGATCTGAGGATGAGCCTGGGGTCCCAGAGAACCTCAAGGTGGAACAATCCTTGTGTTGCGTTGGTGACTGACGCTGGGGTCCATCGCAGCAAGTGCAGCTTGTTCGATGTCTGCCCAGATGTGTGCAGGGATGAGGAACCCATGTGGCACCTTGGTTCCAGTCCCCATCATTCTGCTCCAACCTCTGTGTGTTACAGGGAGCCTTATGGCACCACCATTCAGGGCCTAGATTCTGGGGTAGAGAGAAACAGGTTCAAAATCCAGCTCCCCAGCCTGCTAGTTGCAACCCTGAGCAAGACACTAAGCCTCTTCAAGCCTCCATTTCTTCTTCTGCGTACTGGGTGCAGCCATAGCCCTTCCCCCTCCGTGAGATAATGAGCTTTTGAATGTAATGGCTCTGCAGAGGGGGAAATGGGGCAGTCACCTGGGAAATGGGGCTGCAGCCATTTCTCGTGGCCAAGCAAAGCTACCAGGTCCTAAGGCTTGGAACCTGTAAGTGTCAGCATATAAGGGAAAAAAGGGGTGTTTGTAGATGCGATTAAGTTAAGATGCCAAGTGTGGTAGGAAAGACAGGTCCTTTAACCAGGCCTCTGGCCTGGGGCCTGAGCTTCACAGAGATGTTTACATTTCAGAGATCAGAGATGTGACTAACTGGGCTCCAGGGTAACAGCTGGCAGGGGAGGAAAGAAAGGGGAGAAGCAGCTCTCCCCTTCCCAGGTGCTGTCCTTGAAGGGTTAACTTGCCCAGAACAGGGAAAGAAAAAGCTGCTTGTGTGTGAACTTCTGAGCCCCTCCCCCTACACGCTGGGTATAAAGCTCTGAAACTGCCTGAACTCGGGGTTCAGGGGAATTAACTGATTACAGCGAAAGCTCTACCCTCTGAACCAACTGCAGTCAAACTGCTTCCTGTTTCCTATCCGGTGTCTCGCCTCGTCTGTCCCTACAACATTCATTTCCAGTTGTCACAGCCTGACACCCCCGGCCTGCTCTCCAGGTCGTTCCATCTTCACAGCAGCATTAAGGGGCTCTCTGTCACCCATCTGGCATATAAGGAAAGTGTGCCATTCACGGAGGTCAGGTGACCAAGCCCCGGTCACAGAGCTAACAGAGGTGGAGCAAAAACTTAACCTAGCTGGTCCCACCTAGAGCAGCCCTGACCTGCAGCCTCCCCTTAGACGTGACCTCTTAGTGGATGTCAGTGTGTCCATGGGCCCCGGGGAGCAGGCAGTGGGACCAGCCAGGCCTCGAGAGCTGATCAGATCCCTGAGAGATGCCCTCCCTGACCCTGGGCCCTCCTCGGTCACCCCTCACCTAAGAGGAGGGCCCCCATCTGGGGTTCACCTGGGCTGCAGGGGACCATCCAGGTGCTGAGCCATGGGTCCCCAACATCCTCAGGAATGCTCCCCGCTTCTAGTCTGCAGAAAGCGGCTTGCAAGATGAATAGAGAAAATCTGCTGGACACACACAGTGGAGTTTTATTCATCCCTAAAGAAAAAGGAAATTATGTCATTTGCAGGTAAATGGATAGAAGTAGGGACCGTTATGTGAAGCAAAATAAGCCAAACTCAGAAGGTCAAGGGTTGTATGTTTTCTCTGGTACGTGGGAGCCACAGAGGGAAAAGGAAGCAGGTGTCCCTTGACCATCGAAGGCAGAGGAAAGGCCAGTTGGCGGGAGGCAGGGAGGGAGGGCAAGGGCTGGGGGGATGTCGGCCTAGTGACATTGTCACCTGTGTGCACGACAAACACGGAACAGCCAAGCCCATCATTAGGTACAAGTATAAAATGCACCAATAAAAAAAAATGTAGGCCAGGGGCTGGGGCTGGGGCTCAGTGGCAGGGCACTTGCCTAGTGTGCGGGAGGCACTGGGTTCGACCCTCAGCACCACATAAATATAAACAAATAAAGGTATAAAAAGTACAACAACATTTTTAAAAATGTAGGAAAAAAGAGTTCATCAGAACCCCAGGGCCACCTAGAGACCCTCATTGTGTGTCCTGCCTATAGCATCAGCCCTGAGGGTGTCAGCCTGGCCTCTGTAAAGGGCCACCATGTTCTAGTGGCTCTGGCAGCCAGCCTGGGGAGAGGCTGGCACCATCCTCACAGGTTACGACTGTTCAATGTCCCACTCTCTCCGCCTCTTTGACCAGGTCTCTAGCCCAGGCTGTGTGTCCTTCGCTCCTCCTGGGTCACCCCATGGGAGGCAAATGTGGGGGTGCGGAAGGTCCTGCTGGGTGCCCCCATCCTGGGCCCCTGCACAGAAAAGGGAAAACAAGCCTGAGAGAGCAAGCCACTTACCCAGGACTGCGCAAGGGCCTGGCCGGATCCAGGTCTTTGGCTGGGGCCTCAGTTATGTGGTCAGCCAGAAACAGGAAGTGAATTGTTTTTGGTTTGGTTTGATTTGTCTGAAGACAAGTTCTCCCCAGTTGCCGCAGCTGGTTTCAAACTCTGGATCCCTGCCTCACTCTGCTGAGTAGCTGGGGTAACAACTCTGCCTGTTACTGTGCCTGGTTCTGGAAGAGAAAATCGTTTTCAAGAGCTGGTCAGAAAGACCACGGGTCAGTTCTCCAGCTCTGCCAGAGCACCAGTAAATCCTGGACCTGACCTTCAATGCTCTCCAGAATCTGACCACTTTCAACATCTCCACCAGCACCAGCTCCATTTCCCACCTGGGCCATCGAGTTCACTGCCTGCTCCTGGCTCCTGGCTCCTATTACCACTTAGGTCAATTTATGTCCTTCCTCTGCTCAGAAGTTGCCCATGGTTCTTGTGTCACTCAAAAGAAAAGCCAAAGTTCCTACGGTGGCCCCCAAGGCCTCCTGTGATCCAGCCTCAACACTCCTGACCCCTCCCCATTCCCTGCTCCCTCTACTCCAGCCGAGACCTCTGATTTGTAAACACCTGGGGCACAGCCCTGCCTCAGGGCCTTTGCACCTGCTTTTCTTTCTGCCCCAAACACTTTTTCCAAGATACTCACATGGCTTCCTCCCTCCATTCACTCAGGTTCTTGTTCAGGGGACACCTCATTCAGAGAGCTCACCCTGAGCAAGGCATTTACCCTCTGTGCACCCAGGAGTTGCCAGCCCACACCTCTGGTGTATTACTCTCCAACCTCCTACTCTGCTGCTTGCTGTTGATTGTATGCCTCTCCCTAAATACCAGCTTCATGAGGCCAGGCATTGCCATCTGTTTTCTTTGCCACTGAGTGCCCAATGCCTAGGATGGTGCCTGGCATACAGCAGGTGCTCAGTAAATATTCTGTGGTTATTATGTGTGAGATCCTGAGTAAGGGGTTTCATCTCATGGCACACAAGCAGTAAGAGGCTCAATGAGGCAAAGTCACTCCCAGTCACAAAGCTGGTAAGGGAAGGAGGAGGGACTCAGACCCCTGGCCAATGACAAAACCCATGTTCTTGCCCCTAGACTTGGGGATTTTACTGATGAGGCTCAGAGAACATAAAACTGACCCTATTAATGTCTCCTTAATCAATCGAGCAGTCTCCCAAAGGTAAGAAGCAAAGTATATAGGGAGCTAGGGCAAGCCCTGGAACAGGAGACCCCTTCAGCATCCCTCCATTCTTGGCTAAGGACAGCTCCGCCCCCTGGTGGCCACTCATGGAACTGGTCCCATTGGTGTCATGGCGCTGACAGCAGGTAAGTGCTTAAAATCCTTAAGGTAAGGGCGCGGTGGCCCAGGCCTATAATCTCAGCACTTAGGGAGGCTGAGGCAGGAGAATCGCAAGTTCAAAGCCAGCCTCAGCAATGGCGAGGCGCTAAGCAACTCAGTGAGACCCTGTCTCTACATAAAACACAAAATAGGGCTGGGGATGTGGCTCAGGGGTCAAGTGCCCCTGAGTTCAATCCCCAGTACAAAAAAAAAAATCCTTAAGGTACAAAGAGCTCCTGAAAAACAAAACAGAAAAGAAAGACAATTGGAGATTAGGGGGCAAATTACATGACTAAGCCATTCACAAAGAACCTCGGCCTCAACCAACCTTAAAACAGGAAAAGATAGGCAGTTTTACTGGTGATGGCAATGTAGCTCGGAAAGCGGTGAGTGAGGCTGGGGTTAGGGTTAGAATTTTTGTTTTTTGGTTTGCACCCCCCCTCCAAAAAAGGGGGGTAAAATGTGAATTATTTCCAGCTTTGGGAAATAGGGCTCTTCCAAATACCTAGGCAATGGAATGGCAACAGGCTCCCTGAGTGTTTCCAGTGTGCCTGGAACAAGAATTTTCCAGGCGTGCCTGGTTAACACACATCAGAATCATGGGCAGTTTCATTAATAAAAATTCCTGGGTCCCACTCTGAATTCTGATTGGGACCCGCAATTCAACAAACTCCCTGGGTGATTCTTACATGCTCTAGAATTTGAGAACCATTGGCATAGAACATATGCTGCAGATTAGGGAAAACAGGTATGAAAAAAAGCATGCAGAGCTGGACCCGGCTGTGTGCCCTTGAGCCAGTCCCCAGACCTCTCTGATCCTGCTTAATGATGTACACTTCAAAGCCCAGAGCTTACCACTGCAGTGACCATGTGGCCATTGAGCAACTTAAATATGGCTGGTCTGCTTGAAAATGTGCTGAGTCAAATAACACAGTGGATTTGGAAAATTGGATATGAAGAAAGAATTTTAAATATCTTGTTAATAATTTTTAACATTGACCCATGTTTGAATGATGTTTTATATGTATGGTTTAAAACAAAATATATTATTAAAAGTAATATCTCTTCCTTTTTGCTTTTCAATGTAACTACTAGACAATTTTTAAATGTGTCTGTGGCTTGAATTATATTGTCACTGGACATCTACACTTCAGACTAATGGGGACAGCTTCCCACTGGCTGGTGCGTGAGTCAGCTCAGCCGAAGTCCACCTATCAGATGGACTGATTTTAAAAAATTAGAAACTGATTTTTGAACAACTTTCAACCATCACTCTTAAAACAATAGTGATAAGTAACATTTCTTGAGTGTGGCCATTTGGCACCAGGCACACAGATCTATTATGTACTACAGGTTAAGTATCCCTAATCCAAAATCCAAAATGCTGCAGAGCCCCAATATTTTGGAGGTGCCAATATGACCCCCAAAGGAGAAATTCCACACCTGACCCCATGTGATGAAAAGAGAGAAGGGAGGAAATGAAATTGACCAAATTATACTGTTAATATTCTGAATGTCTGACTATGGAACAACGAAACCCACTGTTATGTCTAATTATACTGTCCCAATAAAAAGGGAAAAAATAAATTTACAAAAAAAGAGGGAAAGGGTTGTTTTGTTATGCAAGTGAAGTCTCTCAAGTAACAGCTACCTGTGGTCCCCTCTGTTTGGGCCAAGCGTCAGATTCTCAATTTCTTCTTCCAATAGAAGGATGTATCCTAGGCAGATAGAGGGTGGAGATCATAGAGTCCGCTCTGTCTGCCTCCCCTGTTAACTTGACTAACTTAGAAAGATGTAAATTTATTTTTACAAAAGGAGAATTTATCAGAGCCATTCCAAGTCTACACAGCTCTGTAGTTTCTCTGAATAATCAATTCAAAATATACCAAAGAAATACATCTGGAGCCTGGCACAGTGGACGCACTTGTAATCTCAGTGGTTTAGGAGGCTGAGGCAGGAGGATGACGAGTTCAAAGCCAGCCTCAGCAACTTAGCAAGGCCCTAAGCAACTCAGCAAGACTCTGTCTCTAAATAAAAAAATAAAAAGTGCTGGGAATGTGGCTCAGTGGTTAAGTGCCCCTGGGTTCAATCTCTGGTCCCAAAGAAAAAGAGTAAGTAAAAGAAATCTATCTGGAGTGGATGTTTTACCCTCCTCCACTGTCGCACTGTGTTTTCTCAACATTTGTTTTCTCAACTCTGATGCCTAAGAATGTTACTGTGTGATTTGGGATTGGATTCATTCACCTTCTCAGAAGCTGAAGGAGATAGACCCACGCAGGGGAAGACACGAGGCATCCTGTGATAGAAAGGAAAAACAGGCTGACTGCAGGCCCCAGAGGTTCCACAGAGCTGCAGACCTGGTCTAGGGGAGCTGCCGAGTATAGTGTCACAGATAGGTGGCCAGGATAAAGGCTGCTGCAGGTGCAGGAACGGCTGGCTCCAGCTGCACGCCCTGTTTATTGGTCTTACACAGATAAGAGGCTCTCAAGTGCAGGGAGATGGTCACTGGGAAACACCCAGCCTCCCCCTGATGGTGTTTGCCAGAATAAGTGGTAGAAATTTCCAGACTACAGCCTCTATCCCATTTCCACTTACCAAACCTCACACTGGTTTGTGGAAGTGGCAGAATCCTTGCTTCATGGGAGGCAGGAAGGATTTTCTTATCTTGGCAAGCTCAACAGACATAAGCAGGCTTGGAGGCTGAGCCAGCCTGTCCTCAGCAGGAAAGTCCCTGCACCTCTGACATTCCCAGGAACCCCACAGCCATCTCCACCCTGTAGAGGTGAGGCTGCTTCTCAGATGGACTGCGTGACCTCTGGTCGATCTGCACCTTCCTTCCTCCTGGGTGGAGGTTTAGGACCCCAGTGAATGAATGGCTCGCTTCTCCCTGGCCTGAAAGCAGAACCACTCAACAGAAAGAGGGACAGAAGGAGAGAAAGACACAGAGGCTGGCCATGGTGATGCACACCTGTAATCCCAGCAGCTCGGGAGGCTGAGGCAAGAGGATCACGAGTTCAAAGCCAGCCTCGGCAACTTAGCGAGGCCCTAAGCAACTCAGTGAGACCCTGTCTCTAAATAAAACATAAAAAAGTCTGGGCATGTGGCTCAGTGGTTAAGCACCCCTGGGTTCAATCCCTGTGCCCCCCGCCTGTAAAAAGACACAGAGAATGATACGCAGGGGAAAGAGGGACAGAGACCAGCACATCGGTCGTACTGCCTGAACAATGAACAGCACCAATAATCGGGCCAGGCTGTGTGACCCAGGGGCTTGTCACCACCTCCCCTGCCTCCTGTCACCTCTGGACTGAACAGTTGAACAGGGTACCAATTTGACTGCCTGTCATAGATTCAAAATAACAATGGCCTCGATTTCACAGAATTATAGATTTCCCCTTGCCACAGGCAGTGCTGGTAGGAATCAGGGCTCCTGCATCTTGCTCTCTGTCATCCCTATGGGGTTGCATTTGTCCTCAGGACCTATGACTCCTCTCTACTATGTCCCCCCTCCAGGCTGAAGGAGGGGAAAACAAAAAAAAGAGGCCTCCCTTGAACGGCCTGACCAGGAAATGGCACAAGTCTTTCCCGCCATTGCCTACAGCCTGGTCACGTGACCACATCCACTGCAACGCATGCTGGGAAATGTAGTCTTTCTCTTGGGCAACCGTGTGCCCCTCCTAACCTTTGTCAGCTGTGCAAGAGGGGCGCAGTGGGCAGAGGAAGGCCACTAGCTTCCCTGTCAAGTCAATTTACCCCCAAGAGTTTCTTCCACTGCCAGGATGGGTCCCTATCACGTGGTAGCGGGGAGCAGACCAAAGTGCCTTCTTTGTAGAAACCACAAATTCAAAAACAAGGGAGGGGCGGGGTCTGAATGAAGCAAGTTCAGTTTCTTCCGACCAACTCTTTGATCTCCTAGAGGGGGGAGGAAAGCCGAAAGCCTCAGCGGCTCTGTTTTTAACTGAAGCACTTTTGCCATTTTTAGGTGAGATAAGTCTTTGGTGTGGGGGACAGCCCACCTGTCACTGCAGGATGTTTACCCAGTAATGCCCTGACCCGCGGGGCAACAACGGGGACACACGGGAACCACCTAAGAGAATGAAACAAACAAGGGGCGCGAAAGAACGGAGGCAAGACAGGATTCTGATCAAACCTCCAAATTTTTATTTAAGAACAGTGGTATATATGTATGCTCAGGAGGGGAGGGGAGGGGAAGGAGCTGTCGCAGGACGATTGGTCAATGCAAACAGGTGGTATTGAAAGGGGGAGGTTCACTGCTTTGGTGCGCGCGGGTTTTTCGGCGCTCCTGCTTAACCAGGAAGTGGAGCCGATCAGGAAATGACTCAGGGCTTTTTGCTCCCAACATCTCCTCCCTCTTTGTTTTAAAAATGAGGGTGGGCCTTAACCGACTGGGGGAGTAGTGACCTGGTTCCTCCCGTGGGTTTCCCAGGCCCACTAGTCATGGCTCTTGGTATCTTTTGGGGAGGAGAGGCAGAGCCAATTGGATATGTGTAGATACCAACCTCTATGCAAACCAGGT